>OZ030394.1:57732564-58932564 GCA_964023965.1 Melinopterus prodromus
TGTTTAAATGTTCCTTTAATATTATATTTGAAAACTTTTTATAAATAAGTATGCAATGCAGTCCTAACCTCTTTTATAATATTATAAAATATTGCAATAAAATATTATTAGCATATTCCAATATATAATAATTATATCAAAATTCTATTTATAAAATATAAAATAATAACAAGTTTTTAAAATATTCATACTGTTCTTGAGACTTGAATTTTATTAGGAACCCTTTAACATAATTAAATCTACAAGTAAATCAAATAAATGATCAGTTTGATGTATGCGAATATTCAATTCTTCTATTTAATTCGAGTTTTTTTAACTAGTAACGCCAGATATAATAAACACTATAATTAGTATCTATTAACGTATTCATTAATAATTCTTCAGATTCAGATTGTGACATACCGTTGTTCTGGTATTTAATAAAGCCTATGAGAAGTACCCTAATACTGCATTATAAAAATAATGCATCAAAAACAAAATATCTATCATATATGTACATTTTAGTCATAAAATTATGAATTTCGTGCAAATTATATGGTAGGTCTTCACCAATTTCTCTCTATCTCTTTCTCCAAAATGTCCCTTGACCACGTATACAGTGTCAGCCATAAATAACTGTGCTAAGTTTTTTACGCTGGATCATTAACACTAAAAAATGTGATGTGGTCAGGCACATGACTTTATAATACAATATATAAAATTAATAGTTTTGCTGCATGAGATTCTATTTGATCGAGATCGATCGTGTCTACATTAAAATAAAACAAGTTAGCCAGGATTTGACAGATATTTTGTTGGAACCGAGACTACACATTGGCGCTATTTAATCCCTAATACCTATTTGGATAATATTGACCGTAGGTATTGTCAAAAAACCAGCCTTTGACACTGCCTACTGTCAGAATGAAAATAATTGTGAAATCCTCGCTAACTAAGTTTTATTGCATACACGATCTCGGACAAAAAAAAATGCTCATACAGCTAAACTATTAATTTTACCAAAAAATGTCATGGACATAAACTATACAGAATTTCCTCTACTTTAATTTATTATTTAACTATTTTGACGAAATTACAGAAATGGCAGCTTATTTGCAAAATCCGTGAAAAATGCGCAGAGGCAACATCTAGTTCCTTTGGGCCCTTATCAACCAAAACCTTTTCAGCTCTAAGTTTGGTCATAAAACTTCTAAATATGAACTTTCATCCCGATACCTTTAGTAGTTTTTCCGGAATAAGTCTTCACAAAAATCGGGTACACACACAGAAATTTTTTTGTACCTCGGTCAAAAATGATCAGTCGACCCAAAAAGACCTATTTCGGCTAAAATCTCATTTTTTTCGGCACGATTACAATTCTTTATCATACTGCGTATGATAAAGCAAACATATGTGCTTTTAAGCGTCAGACAATAGTTGCGACAAGAAAGCCATAAAGATCATATACATAAAATCTAAAATCTATGAACAAAAATTCAAATATTTCTTCTAAATATACACTCTGAGCGAACAATTAACGGTAAAAACATTAATCTAATAATATTTGGCCAATTAGAACAGTACGTTAAAAAACGAATTGCTTATATTGTAAAGATTGAAATAATATCACTTATCATCTATATCAAGAATAACAGAACTTTAAAACTTTTAAATCAACTTTACTGTATACATGGCTATGAACCATTTCTGATAATGTGCCTTATATGGTGTGCGAATATAGGGTGTTTTTTGCATGTACACGGTGAAACATTGAACATTTTTCATTGGCTTTACTCAAAAACCAATGGAGTTTTGTGAAGATTAAATCCGAACAGGAAACAACGTGTTTTGAGCAAGATACATACACTTCACACACTTCAAATTGGTTAGTTTTTAAGTGAATCTGGCATTTTTAAATGAAGAGTATTTCCAACATCAGCCAGAACCGTCTAAATGAATTGTGTACTCCTTATATGATTAGAAATTTATTTCATTTTAAGTTACAATTTTTATATAAAAGCCGAACATTCAACATCTAACCATGAGACAAATCAGCAATAAGTTTCAAACCACAAATATGGAAAAATTTGCCAAAATTCAATTTGCCAAATTTTAATCACCGTTTCATTTCACATTAAATTGACCCGATGTTATCAGAAATTCTGCATACCACACATAAAGTAACATAACATTGGACTGAAGCGTTCTATTATTGCGAATATGGTATGTTTTCAATCCTCCCAATATCAGCAATTAATTGTTTCAAACAAATTCTTGTATTTACTAAATAACATTGGACATAGGTACGAGAAAGTGGAAATTTGTACCGTCTTTTTTTGCACACAGGTTATGTAAACAATATAGAAAATGATACATACAAACTATCCACTATAAGAAAATAACTAAATCAACAAATTGGCGGATGCGCCTGACTCAAATAAAAATTAGCAGTTCAAACTCCCAACTCACATTTGGTATGTAAAGCCTTTCGAGGAATAGACCTCTGGCTTACTTCAAACACCAAAATAGTCACGATTTAAATTTCAAATTCACGGAGCTTATGTAAAACTTAAGCCACCAGCCAGCGGCGTACAATTATATTTCGTTCGATACGAACATCGGCCTTGTGTATGTTTTTAAATAGACATCAAAGCTGCATACAGCATTTCCAATGCCCGATATAAACCGTTTAGACTTTAGAGAACTAAACTGCATAATGATGGCAATGTTGTTTTTAGATCTCTAGGTAAACCAGTCGCTCATTGTTAAAGGACAGAAAGTTTGTGCTGCAGCAGTGGATGCTGTGTTTTGGTGTTTAGAGTGTAAACACTACCACTACCAATGGAAACATTGTAAACAATGATCTACGGCAATGCAGAGGTATACAGGTACCGGTAGAAATACCAGTTGGTTTTTAAATGCCTGCAGTAACTAATAAAATTGCAAGGGGTAACAGGTTTTGTCGTTAAATCTGTTAGACAAAGACTTACCCCTGAAAGTAGTTGTATTCTTCTTTACAATCAATTTTAATTGCCTTAACTACCAACATCGCTGAAAATTAATCATAGGTTCCAGGACATGAAGAGGTCAAAGTAAACAATCGCAAAAATAACAAATAAAAGTTAGAAATATTTTTTGTGGTCAGATTATGATGCTGTTTTTGCATTTTACACTTTTAATACAGAATTAGATCATGACAGTTTGACTTTTTTTGCCAATGAATTAACTGGATAATTATGAAACTTTTGTGAGCCATATCGGTTTTATACAGATTCGGATTTAATAT
The DNA here is from genome assembly GCA_964023965.1 of Melinopterus prodromus. NCBI lineage: Eukaryota > Metazoa > Arthropoda > Insecta > Coleoptera > Scarabaeidae > Melinopterus > Melinopterus prodromus. The sequence continues at coordinate 57,735,830 of OZ030394.1, forward strand.
TTTGTCTGTTCTGAGGATCACTGAAAATCGTATTGTGCCATGGAATACACAAATTGTAAAACTATCTGCTCATATATCAAGTGACAGTATTTTTTCAAAATTTATTTGTTAGTGGTCATTTTAAGAATGTCTCTTAGCACGTTTTGATGTAGAATTAAATCAAGAACTTTTTGATTTAACTCACTAGAAAATCAAATTTATCGTTTTACAATTGTACACATAACTGAAAACAGAGGTATTTTAAGTATTTTGATAAGCTAGAAGAGGTACTTATATGACGGTAGATAGTGTGGTTTGCGGTTTTTTTTGTTAAATCGGTTTTAAAACATTCTTTTTGTCGCTTCCCAAAACCTGTTTTTGAATAAAAAAAACTGTTTTAGATACCTGTTTACATTAATCATTAAAATGGAAAAAAATAATGAAGTATTTAATAAAAAAATCTGATGTGGCCAGGCACACGACTTTTAAGATGTGATAATACTGTTAATAGTATCAAAATATCTGTCAAATCCTGCTTAACTAGTGTTAATGCAGTACCTATGAGCGATCTCGCTGCCTATGACATTTTTTGGTAAAGTTAATACTTTAGCTGTATGAGCAAATTCTATTTGATCGAGATCGTGTCTCCATAGCCAGGATTTGACAATTTTTTCGTTCTATAATGACAGTAGGTAGACTAGGTAGTGTCACGCTGATCTTTTGACAATATCTATTATCAATAGTATTAAAATATCTGTCAATTCCTGGCTAACTATTTTAATGCAGCCACGGTCGAGCTCGATCAAATAAAATCTCATGCGGCTAAACTATTAATTTTATATATTGTATGATAAAGTCATGTGCCTGGCCACATCAGATTTTTTTACACAGTAAATGTCAGTTAAGTAACTCTTCATATGAACTGGAATTCTTAAAAAGTTACAGTTGTCAACATGTGAAACAATGTGAAAACGTTCCCATAACAATAAAAAATAAATAAATGTAAATAAAACAATTAGAAATAATGAAAACAAAGAAGTAAACATAAACTTTCTTTCTCTGTTGACATGCTTACAAATGCTGACAAATTTAGCTACTTTTTCAAAAACAGTTTTTTTTTCAAAAGTAGATAGCATTTATTCTTCTACAATTTGTATTTTCCAGGACAGCATGCTAATTTCAGAGATTTGCAAAGAATACTGATTTTCAGTAAATAAATATCATCTAATAGTGTTAAACTATCTGCTGAATGCTGAATAATAAACTATCTGGTTTATAAAATCAATATGGTGGACATAAGAAAAACAAGTGTTTTATTTGCTTCCGGCGATTATACTAGAGCAAAAAAAATCAGACTGACATAGTGTAATTGTAAATAAACGAATCATAAGATGTCAAAACGGCATCTTAATCGGTCCACAAATAAAAGTTTTCTGGCCATATTTATAAAATTACCTTTGTTCCTATTTTGTAAATATCTCTGAAGCCATTCGAGTTCATTTAACCAACTTTATGTACCTAATAATATCAAAATTTGTCTTCAAATTCACAAAAACACATTGTTTTCTATTACATGTCCTCCAAAAATCATGGGTAATAGAAAACTAGTCAAAAAACGTCCGGTATTTCCGCACGTCTCTGTATAATTAATTATAGAATAAAACACAATTATAGTTAATAATAATATAATAATACTCATGTACAATTTCTATTATTATTATTATTATTAGGTATTTCTTTATAACCAGCAAAAATAACGATGTCGATTACATATGGCTGACACTGCATCATAAAACAAATGAAAATTTGATCGTAATAATGACCCATGTTTGTAGTGCATGTAGATTTGCCTGATGTATATGCTGCATTTACGTGTACGGTACGTGAATTGGTATTTTAACGTGTGCTCTAATATAATAACGCAGCATATTGTATGTGATGTTACATCGACCTCATTCCGCCTGTTTCGCGTTGATGTGTTGGTAAACTGTGCGCATATTGGCGTGCGGAATGTGGCAGTTTCCTGTCACAAAGCTTCCGGGCTTCTACCAACCTCTTTGACCGAAATATTTCAATAAAGTTGTTGATTGAAATTCCATGTTAATCGTACGCCAAATACTACAAAAGGCAGATTATTATATCATAATGAAAGGAGATAAAATCAACTTTTCTGAATTATGTTTTTAATTATATTTGTTTATTCTATTATTTATTAGATTGTTTTTTAGTTTGCTATATATTTTGAGAACCTAATTGTTTATGAATAAATTAAATCATACTTATTAATTTTCGGAGGTAATTTCTCGGTCAATTTTGTAAAATAACTGCCGTGTTCAGCGCACTTGTACTCCATGTTTTAATGTATATATTTTGTTGTAATTAAACTGCATGCTTATTGCAGCATATGTATTAATATTACACAATGTTGAATGGAACCCACTTCCTGTATTTATCGCGCCAGTTAAATAACACATTAAGTAATCCAAAGCATTAATTTAATAAAATTCCTTTAAAAGTAAGTTTTGATATTATATCCAGTTTTTTTGAGAGTTAATTAAATTCGTTGTAAACTGGTTGTTATTAACAAATTATCTGACAAATATTATCATATTTTTTTAAGAGGGCACACAATATATTATACTATAACTATTTATTGTCAACAAAAGACAATAAATAAATTATTTGGATTGATCAGAATTTTATCAGAAAATGGATAGATCAATTCACTATATTGAAAACCTTTATTATTTAAGTACGTAGGCTTTCACGGCCAGAATCATTTAGAAAATAAACTGCTCCCGGGTTATGCCGTGTATCAAGATTTGTTAATGCTGACGTTTCGCGAACCATGTTGCTCGCTTCTTCAAAGCTAGAGAGTATTCAATTAGCTTTGAAGAAGCGAGCAACATGGTTTGCGAAACGTCAGCATTAACAAATCTTGACACACGGCATAACCCGGAAGCAGTTTATTTTCTAAACTTTATTATTTTTATTCTTTTTAATTTTGTGATTCTCAATAGACATTTTTGTATAGAATTTAATTTCCGATCATCAATTGTTATAGAATTATGATGTAATCAAGCGTTTTTAATGGCAACCTCATTTTTTTGTCTTAATTTTGATAGATGCTTTGTCATAATAATGCGAACTTTACATTTGCATGTCCATTCGGGTTTTACGTTTTTGACGTTTCTGTATAGTCTTCCCCTGACTAATAAATATTTCACAATTTTCCAGGGTTTTTTCCCAAAAATAATTTTTTTATGCTACCACATAGAGAATTATATTATCTGGCAAAATCAGTAAGAAAAATAGTGAGTTGCCAGTTATAGATAGAAAATGAAATTTGCCCCAAAAACGTGTATTTTTATTTTCATTAATTTATTCTAATAAATTGTTGCTTTACCGATCTTGCATCATAACCGCTCTGTATATTGGTTTGGTGCCTTTTCCTAATAATTAAAAAAAGCAAATTTTGCAAGAATGCTAAGTATGTATTTTGTTTTTTTTAAGAAAAAACTTGTTTTTGCAGTTAAAGATGAAATACGTCAATTTTCAACTATCGCTTGAGCCCGAACGGTTTGTCGTTGAGAAAAACCTAAATAGTGAAATTTGTAAAATATTTCATTTTAAATTGCGACGTTATTTTCGAGTTAATTGCAAAAGAAAACAAACAAAAATCACCTCAAGAACTATATAAAATTGAAGAAATCAAAAGTATCCCACATCTTTCTCGCTAGGGACCCGTTAGAGCATAAAGTGTCTGTATTACTATCTATTTTCTCGGTTGTTTATTGTTGTTTTATTATTTCATATCCATTTATCAAAAAAATTTACAGCAACCAAATGACTCATAAAAAAATAACGTCATTCTGCTTTAAAATGTGCAGAATGCACTGTATCTTTGGTATAACCAATTTCTCATTACTATAAAAAAGATTAAAGATTACTGTTTTATTAAATGTTTTGGTAAATATCCACAAAAAAAACACAAACCTTTATTAAACCTTTATTTCCTTCATTAACTTGGACTGACATAAATTGTTACCCATGAATTTCCATATATAATATTACCAAATTAAGTATAACGTATACAAAGTTTGGATAATAAATTTTTCTTCATAAATTTTTTCCTAATTACTCTTCAAACGCGATACAAACACTTAAATGAGTTTGTTGTTTGTTGCGGAAGTGGGTTCTGCTAACCGTTCCATATTAGGCTAGTTCTAGATGCAGTGTTTGTTGTCTTGGTGTTAAGTCTGCATGGGTTGGGTCAGTCCCTAATATTACAGGTCGCTAAGAAGGCCTCGGTCCTCAAGAGACGGAAGTCGAGGAACCGGATGGAACCGCCGGGGACGCCGCAAGGGGATGCCCCGCCGCCCCGATCGGAGTCGGAGGCAGACGTCGTCTTCTACATGGAGGAGCCCAAGGCAGGTCAGTCGAACATAATTCTTTCCATTTGTGCCCACGTTGAAAAGCGAGCGGATAGAAAAATTGAATTCACTGAAGAATATTTAATAGAGACGGTGAAATAATATCTAGCAGATCCTTTAACCTTATCGTTGAGTTAAAAAGTATTCCTAGTCTTGACTAAATAAATTGAACAAAATGAGAAAAATAGAAATGAACAAAATAAAGTTATGTAAAATGAGCTGTAAAGTTATTGAAAATTTTTGTTTTGGTTGTATTCTACTTGCCTTATGCCTTATTCTTAGTTCCTGTTATCATATGCTTTACCATTGCTCTTTGTGGGTTGTGTCTGTCGTATTTGTGGTCTGTTCTGTTTGTTAAATATTCGCTCCATGACTTATTTTTAGTTGCACTTGCGTTTGTATTGCCTCGTTCCACCATCTCGTTCTTTTTTCAGTCCAATCACTATTATAAGAGCTCTGAGAGAGACTATAATATCTTATCATTATACAGGTTTAGCTATAGGCGACAAATATAAACCATTTTTATTACATATGTGTCCCAGCAAGAGAGAATCGCCCGAACTACCATCTCTGGTTTCGATAATATTGACTTCTGTGTTTGAAGGCACATAACTCTAAAACTACTGAAAGGAAAAAAATTAAATAATTTGTGCCATAGTCCTGAGTCATTTCTACATGAAGATGCATTACTGTCAACATTGTTTACCTCTCGGTGTAAACATGAGCGCGAGAGAAATGTGGAAAGGTACTTTTAAATTAACGCTCCTCTTTCCAAATTTTTCCTCGTAATCGGCTTGACACAAAAATTTCAATTTTTGTCGCGGTTGCATTTAGAGCCTCTTCTATAGATTTGCGTTTTAGTTTTCTTCAGTTTTTGTGTAAGAAAGGTTGCTAACTAGATTTTCTCTCGGGCTCATGTTTACACCGTGAGTCAAACAAGTTTGACAGTCATACAACGTATGAAGCAATGATTAAGGAGTACAACATACGTTTTGTAATTATTTTCTGTTCAGTAGATTTAGAGTTATGGGCCTTCAAACACAAGTGTCAATATTATCGAAACGAGATAAGTATAAATATATCCAAGATCAATAACAAGAAAACTACGACAGTTTACAACTCATATAAATTAACACCCTTTTTTTTGTTTTCATGGAAATACCTCTTACAAAACTCATTTACCCTAGTTGATAATTTGGACGATTATTCCGTAAATAATAATCATTACGACATTTTCCTCGTTACTGTAATTAGGCCTGTTATCAAAGATCATGTAACAATATACCTCCTACTATCAGTAATAAGTACTGTCAGTTAAAATGTGTCATATTCAAACTATCATTAAGTTTTCTAATTCTAGTTTAAAAAAAAACTCGGCAAATTTTTATTTATTTGAAATTGAACATTTTATTAAATAACAATCACGTGTATTTAATTAAATATTTAATTGAAATTTAAAACGGCTCTTACTAGGATAGTTTTTAAAGAATGTTCGTTTAATATATGCAACATAAACATGTTGTAACTTCCTAGTATGTGTTGAGGTCACAAGTTTACTTAGAAAAGCTACTTATTTAGAATTTTTGCTACTCATTCGATATCCTTCGACTTTGTGACTCACCCAGTATATCCTGAAATAGATATACTATTTTCTCAGCGCTCTAATAATACTGATTTAACCATAGTATCTTGTATCTCTCACCACATGAACAACAACATGAGTTGTTTATATAAGAATTTTCTTGAATTTTGGTCATGCTTGTTCAACTGTCTTAAATTTCAAGTTTACTATTTCATCATCTATTGGTCTGCTTACTAATTGTTCGTATTTGTCTCCTAACTTCTATATCTTGCAATATTTAGGTTTTATAGTTTTTCTCATTTATTATTTTTATTTTCGGCAACGCAATGGTCACTGTAGTTCTGATCTTCTTTTTACTCGTAAGTGTTTAATAAGCATGCGGTTACCTCTCTCTCCCACTATACAGAGTTTTTACGAATTGGATGCAATAATTTGTGAGAGATTTGTTTAAGAGATAAGCTTCTTTACCAAATTTCAGGTAAATTACTTCTAAATTAATGCAATTATCGTGTACACACACAGACGGACAGACAGACGGACATAACTATGTCGATTAATTTTTCAATTCTGATCAAAATATAAACATATTTACAAGTCTATACCTTCCACGCTTTCTTAAGGGTGTTACAAATGTTGTGACAACGCCATTATACCCTACCACAGTAAATGTGCTCGTATAATAACTATAAGTTCAATGACTAAATAGTCATCATATCGAAAAATGTAAATAAATTCTTAAAAGTGGGCCTCCACTGCCATAAACACATAAACAGTGGCCTCATATAGACTTCGAGCAACCACAGCTGTCTGTCCACATTTTCCGTAAATGGCGATCATTTCCACATACTCACTATTTGTGAAATTATCCATATTGATCACAAAAAATAATAAAGGCCGACACGGAAAACCAGGAACACCGCAAACACTGTACTCAAACACACGTCCCGCATTTTCTGCATTTTCAATAACTAATTACTCAAATCTGGTGCCATACTCGAAGAGAAAGTATTGATTGGGTTTTTACTCGTATTGACAAGTTCTATCACCCCTAGAAAATATGACATGCATTTTATATACACCCTGTAGTAAGCTTGTCTATGTCTTTATGTATCTCCTACTTTTCTTTATTATTTTTATCTCATTATATTTATCATTAAATTAATTTAGAAATCAACAAATTATACTATTGGATTGAGTTTCGGGTACGAAAGCAAATTCAACATGATACTTTATTGTTGATATTTTAACAATGAAACACTTTAGACGTGTGGACAAATGCACACAAATGTGGAGATTTCCAATATCGAAACATATTATATGTCGTATACTAAAAACCTATGGGCCGCAAATTTCAATTACTCATAATTTAATAAAGACAGAAGGTATCCGAGTTATGCTATAAAGATCGACAATACCAAAATTGGCAATTTACAGATTTTTTTATTTTATTTTAAATCAAACAAAACTTAACACTTAAGATATATTTATGTACGTAACAAGTATAGTCACATCGATTGTTGTATTATGCAAATAAATGCATTTTTCCATCTCCAAATTACTAAATTCTGATACTAATGGGCTACATTCCAATGTTGGTGAGATCAGTTACGACCGGATCCAATTAATATATGAACGTGAAATTAATTCTAGAGATAGAATTTCTGCTTCACGATATTATATTACTGAAATACGATCGCTGTAAACGGAATTAAACGCATATGTCACAGGTTTGGATAATGGCCAGAGTAATCAATATTATAGACGAGTACGATAAAATTATATTTACAGCAGTTGAAACCTGCAGCGATACTAAACAGAAATAACGACTATCATAAACAATATAATAGTTACGACTGTCACAAAGGATTATTGAAAAACAGTTAACCAAATATTTGAACCTGAAAAACTTGCTCAATCAATCAAAATGTTACTTGTAAATCAACTAAATGTTAGTCTTTTCTAGTTGGAATCAGAATAACTTAATAATCAACATAGTTACAAAATTGGCGAAGGCGCCGGAGAATAATATTTACATTATGTTATAATTAACACAGAACTAAGCAAAAAATATAAACTTATAAGTTTAAATATTACTACCAAGTTCTATTTTATACGCTTATATAGCTCGAGCTTATTTGTGTCTAAAACTTTATAAATTTCATTAAAAGTAAGTAGTCTCAAAACGGTTCTAAGACATCCTCGCAATATCCTTTCTGCTGGAATATTACAAATTTGTCTCTTCTAACTCGTTAACATTTAATAAACTTTACCTTCGCTGAACTTACCAACTTGTCACACGACAAAATCACAATTTTGCATTTATGTCTCACACATCACTCGGTGGACTTTTAGTGGTTCTTTTACAACTGCTTGTTTACTTTGAAACTTTCCCGACATTGCCCGAGCATCTGCTGTTAGAGGTAATATTTTACGTTACTTAATATGTAAGTACATTAATGTGTTTTTATTTTGCATATTTAATTTTTTTATGCAGGGCCGTCTCTCTCAATTTGTTCGTTTATTACCATATCTAATCCCTGTGAATTTTGAGATCGATCAATACATATTATATTTCAAATTGACAAGAAACTTCAATTTGCTCATGTTAAAAAGTAATAAAAAGCATTTTTATTCTGTTTTACTGCAATAAATTGAATACCACAGTTACTAACTCATGAATCAACAAAATAATCAACTAGCTTGTGGGACTACATATCAGTGCATTTCTTTTTTTGCTTTTTGTAGTTTTTGAAAGCTTTATGTCTAGTTTAATTTAATGTATTTAACTTTAAAATGTCACCAATCGATAAGTGTTTCGAACTTTAGCTCAACGACCTTTTTTAGATCCAATTGTCGTTTTGCCCGGAGTTTTGCCCTATGGACAGCACCCTCTAAATAGCGAATCCTCCGTTCGAATTGCAAACGTAAATCAATCAGTTTTTACAGAAAAAAAGTCTATAACTTTTACTAAAATGATTGCAGATATGTTTTACCTCAAATTGTAGGTAATTAAAATATCTAGTAGCCACGCAACGCCCGGAGTTTTCCCCTAGGACAACACCTCTTAAATAGCGATAAAGTCCGGTCAAACGTAAATCATTCAGTTGCAACTGAAAGACGGCTATAACTTTTCCAAAAGTGGTTTAATAAATTTCTATCATACCGCAAATTGTAGGTAATTAAAAGATCGAGTAGCCATGTAACGTGCGGTGTTTTGCCCCATGGACAACACCTCCTAAATAGCAATAAGGTCCGTTCGAATTACAAACATAGATCAGTCAGTTGCTGCAGAAAAGTGTATATAACTTTTCCAAAAATGGTTGCATAAATTTCTATCATACCTCAAATTGTCGGTAATTTAAATATCCCATGCAACACCGGAGTTTTGCCCCATGGACAACACCTCCTAAATAGCGATAAAGACAGTTTGAATTACAAACGGCAATCAGTCAGTTGCTACAGAAAAATGTCTGTAACTGTTCCAAAAATGGTTCCAGAAATTTCTATCATACCTCAAATTGTAGGTGATTAAAAGATCTAGTAGCTGTACGACACCCTGATTTTTGCCCCATCGACAACACCCCCTGAATAGCGATATAGTCCGTTCGAATTGCAAACGTAAATCAATCAGTTTTTACAGAAAAATGTCTATAACTTTTACAAAAATCATTGCATACATTTCTATTATACCTCAAATTGTAGGTAATTAAAAGATCTAGTAGCCATGCTACTCCCGGAGTTTTGCCCTATGGACAACACCGCCTAAATCAATTTTGTTGACCAGCTGATTTTGTGTTTAAAAAGCTAGGAACCCTTAATGCAAGAAAAGCCTCTCTAGTACCAATATTTGTGTCGAAATTATGCCTTATTTATACTAAAAACTGTCTACATACTTTCATTTAAAAAATTATAGGAGACAGTCGTAGCAATATTATTAATTCCTGATTTCAAAATGTCGTATCTTTACCATTCCTAATTCCTGAATAAGTTATGGGCTATTTTAATCTTAACATTTGATTATCTCGAAAACTACACCTCCTGCTTAAAAAGGTGTTGTAGATGCCGCTAGCGTCGAGAAAACAAGTCAACATTATTTTTAAATATAATGGTCTAATGTTTCTGTATCTTTATGAATTCTTTGCAATATTTTAGTGCAAAAACTACTACCGTAATCCTTAGTTTTTGAGTTATTGCCTAGTTTGTCAGAAAAAAATCAACATTTTGGGAAAAGAAATCTCCCACTAAAAATTTATTGAAAACTAGTTTGCATACAGCGTGTTTATGATTTTGGATTACAACTTTTAAACAAATCCCATTCTACGAATACCGATTTTCTTATTGGAGTACCCTGTATATAGTTCCCGTACATTTTCAGAATACAGATGTATTTTTCTGGATAAAAACATACCAGAATACCTCTATGCAAACATCTGATGTTTTAGACATTTTTACGTCGATTGTAATTAAAGCTGGTACAAACAACAAAATTCAAACAAAAGTATCTGTATTTTTTAATGTAGAATGATGATAATCAATAGAAAATTTTCTCTCTATTTACACAGTATCCCATATCCATTTTTACCCAATAGTATGCTAGCCTTAAAAAATATATACATATAACAAAAGGAAAATCTCTATTCTAAGAGTTGTTAGAAACTAGTTGTCTTATGTTTTGAAACTGATAGATTGATTGACATTCTAAATAAAAGTTAATCATAATTAATATCAAAAAAATTTCTGAAAGTTCAGAAATCATTTGGTTCTTAGAATGTTGTTTTTTAGACAAATAAAGCAAAAAAACACAACAGTTATTAAGAATAGGGTAGGACGGACTATATCAGAACTTATAAACTAAAATTTTGCAAATAATTAAGGAAATATACAGAAATATAGGCAAATTAAATAAAAAAAAAAACATAAATTGGCCTTGTTTTCATAATGCACCAAATGCTAAGGTTAAAATTGCGGACCCTGTACTTTCCACACCCTAGGCACCAGATATAATTTTACTACACAGGCTTTTTCTTAATTATATGAAATTATTGAGGTTCCCACACGCCTCCCAGAAGAATTAATTGATAGTAGTTAACAGAAATCAAGCTTAGAATTTTCAATTGGAACCTAGGCAATAATTTTATTTTACCAACAAAAATATGCAACAACTTCTTCGCCCCTTTAAGAAGTATTGAGAAACCACACACATTCTTTTATCATTGAGGAAAACATTCTTTAGTTCAATAATTAGCTTAATTAAACCTCTTTACAAACGTATTAAGGCTTAAGCATTTCACCTGATCTACAATCTCACGTTAAATCTACAATATAATCGATAAAAAGCTTGTGCTTTTGGTATTTTTATACTTACCATGAAACAGAACCAGGACAGCATAAAATTATTTTAACTCTCTCAATAATTCATTACGGAAATGTTACACCTGTTACTGATTATATATACATAAAAAAAAAACCGTTATTCGTTCATCTCGTTAATCTTGATATTATTATCGACAAACTCTGTAAAAACCATGACTTTTTCAACTCGCAACAAATTAATACCTTACGTTGAACATTTGCATTATGCAAAACTCCAAATCCTAACCGCTCAAAGGCAATCCTCCGACGTCCCTTTATACACGTCGCCCCTCCTGAATAAATAAAAACGACCCCAGCCCAACAGCCCAAACATAGCAATCATCTATTCCCACTAAATCAACAGATACGTTGCAGCAGCAGAACCTTTGCCTTTCCCCGTCCCAGGTTTTTCGTTTATTATTAATATTTATGACGTGTAGCGAGCAAGGGGACGAAAACCTTCCCCAATATGAATATCCCATGAAGTTCGTAAGCCGGGACTGGGCTGCCGTCTCCTGGCGCAGTGTTTCTCAACAAGTATATTAGTGTGCGAGTTTCCTGCTTCGTAGAAATTTGCTCCGCACTGCCAAAGCTGTTTGCGTATACATACTTCATATATACGACTAGAAAATGGTGCTAAAAGATACACTTTAAAAGTTAGTTTTAAAGTTAATTTCATGTTTTGTACGTATGTCTTTTCTCTATAAAATTTCATAATAGTTTCATAATAATAAATTTCAAATATAAATATTCAAAAAATTCATAATAGAAATTGAACTTCATTGGCCTACGATTGGTTCGAAAATGATGTAATTGGCACAAAATAACTGTATGAAAATTAAATTTGTAAAATATACTGTAAAATACTGTATGTGGAAACGATCGTTAATTTTTACGTATGCATATAATTTATTTTAAAGGTTTCTTATAATGTTCATACAATCTTACTCTAGGCTCATAAGTACGGACAAAAATGTATATTTTTCAGTGTCGTTCAGTGTCGCCAGAGCGGCTAGCCGGTCTGGCTTGGGCTCATGTGGTGTACAGCCGTGGAAAATTCTATGGTAACACGCCCGCCGCTAGTGTACACCAAACGTAGGTCGGAGATTGTCGGTCGTCGTATACCTACCTGGTAGTCATAAAACCGAAGGGTCACTTCTGTTTCATTTCATTTTAAGTTTTCTGTATATAGATGGTATGAATATGAGTTTCGTATTTATATAATAAATTTTCGATATTCGGAGCAAAACTGCCGCTCGTAGCTAAATATTGTTATTCGTTAATATTTTTGTTTCGATATGCAATTGCAGTATTATTTCATTTATACTAAAATACATAGTAACGTTAGTTATAACTGTAAAAATTTGAATTAGGCACATATTAAAATACTTCATCATCATGGCTACGTCGGTGTATGCATCAAGGCAAACCGATTACTATATCCGATATTCGCTGTCAATAATTTTTAAAGGAGGTAATTCCAGATAGGAAGTTCCTGTAAGTGAAAAAACTCATTTTTCTCGGTTTCTACTTTGTCGCAGACCGAAATAATATACTTTTATCTCAAAATGTTTTATATTTATTTAATTTACGTTATGGTAAGTAATGAAAATTGCATATAATTATGTATTCAACAAAAATAATATAAATATAACATGAGCATAGTATAGATAAAAATAATAGATAGATGTATAACAGTAAAAAAATGATATTTGTAATAACATAACATAAATATATGTAATAACATAAAAGCAAACATTTAATAATATAGGAGTAACATAAGCATGTATTAAATAAGAAAAGTGTTCTGTTAGGTTGGAGGTTGATATAAATTTGCAGGAGTGCTTTTATTTCATATGTTGTTGAGGTTGGTATGACCTGATGTTTTAGGAAATGATACATTTATGACAATCTAAACGGAACATATGTATCGTCAATTTGTTGCACTAAAAAAACAAGCAAAATCCTTTGTTGTTGTATCAGCCAAAATCGATTTAATTGTGGTTGTCTAACAAATTTACGATTTTTAATCAAATAGCTGCCTAGATTAATAATTGAAGTGTTTTTGTTTGTTTCCTTGGTGTTATATACGATATGTTTTTGTATTCAGTAGTAAATTAAGGAACAAAACACGACCCATAGTGTAATAAAAATACCTACCTTTGTGCTTGATCGTCCGGTAGGTTGGCCGCAATACAAAATATTATACAAGGAACTAGTGGACTTGAAACTTTTGCAATACGGCGAAAACGATTGCGTAACATAAATATAGATTGAAATTTCAATGATTTTATTATATAATTTTTTCAAAGTTATCTGCATATCGTTCTGATATGATATCATTCATATTGGATTGTAAATCCTGCCCTTACATGTCACTCATAAAAGAAAATTGTGTGTGGATGTTATTATAGAACGTAAAGATATAATTTTAATAAACATAAAAATAACAACATTTTTATAATTAAGCTAAAATGCTGAACAACACTGTAGTATCAGTTCTTAAAGGGCATATCTGCGGCAAAGTAGAAACCGGGCAAATACGATTTACAACTACATGCAAAAAATACATTAAATATTACAGTGCACTTTTGTCAGTTTCGGTTATCGGAAACATATAAATAGACGAAATTCGATTTCATTCCATGGATACAGAAAAATAAAACGAAACGAAACAAAAGTGACCCTTTGGTTTTATGACTTTACCAGGTAGGTGTCCGACGACCGACAATCTCCGACCTACGTTTGGTGTACACTAGCGGCGGGCATGTTACCATAGAATTTTCCACGGCTGTACATACCTGCTTTGGCGTTGATCGAGTACAGTCGCTTGCCGTGTTTAAATTTCCGCTTCGTCGTCGAATTTGTTCTTCTGTTTTATACATAGAGTTGAATTATTTCTTTATTTTATGCTTGTACTTTAGTTTGAAAATACTGCAATGAATTGTTTTATAGCTGAGCTTGGCAATACTTTCACGTTCGTTAAGAAAGGTGAAGTGGTTTGCAATTTCTTCTCACGAAATTTCTTTATTCGTAATAAACAATGTCTTCGGGCTTATATAAAAACAAAAAACACATGGAAAATGTCACAGGAACGTCAAATCAAAACTTTTTTGATGATTTATGTGAAACATTTATTTCTGCTAATATACCTCACACAAAAATTAATAATCCCGGTTTTAAAAAAATTATCAAGAAGTATACCGGACGAGACTTACCCGACGAATCCACAATTATAAAATATTACGTACAAGGGGAATATGACAAAACAATTTCTACACTAAAGTGAAAACTATCCGATAACTATATTTGGGTTTCTGCAGATGAAACTACGGATATGAAGGGTAGATGTGTGGTCAACGTCGTTGTCGGATTGCTGGACCCGCAAGACTTATATAAACCTTATTTAATGTCTACTCAGTTTCGCTGTATCGTCAAAGCTGAAGAGATATGCACAATAGTAAACGACGCCATAATAAAAGTAGGAATCACAGACGCTACCAAAGTATTACAGTTTGTTTCTGACGCTGCTACGATTATGTTAAAAAATTACTTAGGCAAAATTTTTTAAATATTCTTCATTTGACTTATTTTGCATTCATAGAATTTGTGAGTTTATTAGGGAAGAATTTCCAGACGTGAATACGCTAATAAGCACATGCAAAACTTTTTTATTAAAAGCTCCTTCCAGATTGTCTCTTTACAACGAAACGTGTCCTAATCTACCTTTGCCACCACAACCAGTTATTACGAGATGGGGTACATGGTTAGAAGCGGCAATTTGTTATGCAAGAAACTTTTATATCATCAAACCCTTCGTCTTATATTAGCCTGATGGCGCAGTTAGTATTAAAGACTGCAAAAGCGTACTATCATCAGAAGATTTGCATGAACAATTAAAATTAATGATACAAATTTTGTGCAAGTATTTCCAACCATAAAGTTTCTAGAACAACAAAATGTTGAACTAGCAAGCAGTTTTCAAAGGATTGAATCCCTGTACGATAGGTTACGAAGCATTGAAGCACCAATCTGTAAAAAATTACAACAAAAAATTGATCCGGTAGTACATCGAATGCAGGATTTTAATAATTTAAAACAAATCTCGACGAATTTATTTACGGGTGAAGGAATTCCTCAAAAATATTCCAATTTGGTTTTGGTTTATTCTTTTGCGCTTGTGACTAGCTGCGATGTAGAAAGATCATTTTCAAGGTTTACAGACATTTTAACGTAAGCGAAATAATTTACTGAAGATAATTTTGAAAAATATGCAGTAATACAATCGTTTAATGCATATCAACGAAATGAGTAAAATATTTCAGTGGGCACGTGTTGCATATAGTTACGACAAACATTTAATATTAAATTCACTCGGTTTACTACCAACCGGCAGCCGCTTCGCGCCTATGGATATCAATCCAATCGACCGCATAAGTCGTCATTGACTCATGCGTGCCCGCTACGCACACTCATAGCTGGGCGACTGCTAGCACTGCGAGACATACATTTTTCTTCGGCCACTTGAGTCATAACTCAAAAACTACTGAACAAAAAATAATGAAATAAAATGTGTCATACTCCTTGGTTATTTCTACATAAATTGTTTGACTATCAACGTTCTTTTCTTCTCCGTGTAACCACGAGCGCGAGAGAACTGAGAATTGTACCCGATTTTTGCGTTTCTAAATGAACGCTCGTCTTTCCGATTTATTCTCCTACATCGCTTACTTCAAAAACTTAAAATTTTGTTCAGGTTACATACTTTTAAAATCTCTTCTAATAAATTGGCTATATTTTCTATAGTAAAGGTTGTAAACAGGATTTTGATGGAAGCGGATATCTCTGAAACGAACGTTAGCAGGACAACGCAGTTAGCACACAAATAATCCTTATTTACTGCTATAGTAATCTCTTGAATTTAATAGCATTCCGACTATTTGTTAATTTTTAAGGCCGAAGTAAACATGAACAATATTTTTTGCAGATCGGCTTTCCCTTGAGTGTGTTTTTAATGTTTTGATGTTTTCAGTGAATCCGTCTGAATCCGTCTTTGTAGAATATTATTACTTAGAACTAATTTAAATTTAATTTAAATTACGTAAAAACTTTTATGCGATTATTTTTCTGCAGCCGCATTAAATAAAATATGGCGATTGTTTACGTGCATATTCCATATACTATAAATAAATAAACAGTTCAATTTTATTACATAAAAATTTAAAGAAAAAGAGACGAGAAATAGAAGGAAATATCTTATTGTAAAAATCTATAATTTGGTTAAAAAAGCCATGTTGACAGTTTGAAAGGTTGTGTAATAAAAACATAATTTTCAAGACATAATTTTGAGATATATCGATTTTAATTTCCGAACACAAACTTTTCGATTTCAATCATTGTAATTTATGCGATAATTTGAGGTTCCGCGGCACACACTCACGCTGAAGTTATTTTTCAAAAACGCAAAAACAAACTCTCGAAACAAGAATGTATGGAATCTGTTGGACATTAAATCACGAAAAATATGAAGCCACCACGCGTCAAGACGAGCCGAACTTGAACTAAAATAGATCACCAGTTCACAGAATGATTACATAATTTTTCACGTTTTTTTTTTCAAATTATATAATTAACTGAAGTACGGAAGAACACCTACTGGAATGGCCCGTTATTGCTTTAACTCAACAAAAACGCCAAATTGTAATTCACCAATTAATTAATAAGCTTTTGTAATCTAATATTCTCTTGATTTCATACACCTAATATATGTTCAGCTAAATTTTCAAATTATAATGGCTTCTTGGTATTTTTGTCTCTTTTTGAAGAACTAGTAAAATAATCTGACAACACAAATGGCAGATCGGAAAGGAATTTCAATATTTATGAAAAGTATTTATGCAAGTTTTGGTGTGGACTACAAATATAGAAATGCTTTTCGATGGCAGTTGGGTATGATTATTGTCCCCAGTAATACATTATAAAATATAATTAAATGTTAACTATAAGAGCACAAGATATTTTCTTCTGAACTTATCTAGACCCAAACACAGTCCAGTTTGAATATTTGTACAAATAGAAAGCAATAGGTACTTTATTTTCTTTAGGTTATACCATACGTCAAATGTAATAAATACGAAATAAAAGCAGACGTGTTTATAGTAGCGACATCTACATCTGGTGTTTTTCATTTTATTTCAAAGCTTTGGAGAGAAGTTTGCTTATTGAATTGAGATGGGAGTCTTAAAACTAAGGACAAATCAGTTTATGTTTGGAAACAGCCCTCAATATTTAACGAATAAACTGGTAGTTAGGCAACTATTCTAAACCAGTGAATTACTACTTTATGGGTCATTAATTCATTACAATAAGCTCTTCCAACTCTAAAAAAAGAATACCTTTTTATTTTTTATGTCTAATACCTGTTGGATACGCTTATGTATATTTCAATATATTTCGGTACTAAAACAGACTTTTAGATTACTTAGCGATGTGTACAAGAAAACTTGTATCCTTTCTCACTAGTCAAAATTCGCATATGAGATCTGTTGAGAAGCACTGTCCTAGTAGCGAGAGCTTTAGATGTCCCAGCCTCTGGGCTGAAAATCGTCCCTATCTCTCTGTGAATTCGTATTTAGAATCTCATTTCGTTTTGCAGGTACACCGAACAGGGTGAGAAGAGGCGAACGGGAGAGCATAAGGGGAGCGATCTTCACCAGCCAGACCAGCACGGTGACGGAGGCGCCCAGCGACGAGATCGATGATCTAGACGGAGAGCTTCCCCGAGTCACACAGTAAGAGAATAATATAAGGCCCTTGCATATCGCATTGAAAGGGGTGGATTGAAAGGGGTATTGGGATAGTATGTGATGTGGTGTATTGGGAGGAAGGAGTAAATATAACATTAGGGGTCTTCAAAACTACTCGATTGGATACTTTTGCTATAGTGATGTTGTTGTTGCTTCGACAACTGTTCGAATATTCTAACCCACGCTACAGGCAAAGTACATTAATAGCCATAAGAAATCCAAATACACGTTCATTCTATATTGAAGAGTTTCGCACAACGACGTTCCAACACAAACTTGAATTGATTACCAAGATAAGAATAGTATTCATGAAGTATTCCACCGTTTCCATATTTGGATATGAGATAAATAAAACAACGCTGTGCAATATGGAGATGTTTCATTTATTATGAAAGAATTTTTGTGACGATCGATTTCGATAAATTAATTATCATCATCAGGCCAACACTACAGAGACAAAAAGGTACAATTAGCAACAATATCGTTAACGGCCTATGAATTAACTTACTGGCAATCGGACAACCGCAATGTCAAACATTTATAAAGTTCTCGGGACAGCAATAAACCATATTTTCTGCCATTGGAGTTGGTTTCAATTATTATAGAGTTATAAACCTCCGCAAAGGTCCTGTTACGTTTCTTTCTAAACTATACAATATGACAACAGTAACAAATGTATATCGTAATCGTTCTGAGATCCACAAGTGTTTCTAAAGTCTTGGGAAATTAGAGTCAAATGTTCGTCTAATAAATAAATAAAAAAGCGATTAAGCAGGGGAAAGCGTTGAATTACTACAACCAACCCAAGGATATTATTTACTTACGACTCACATATAATAAGTTCATTGTATACGTATCTATGACTATATAATCCCAATCATGATAGACGCCAATGATTATAATGACACTAGGGTTGTATAATAATGACAGTTCGTTCAAACAATGACTTCATTGTAATATAATTACGATCAAAATCTTAATACAGACTGCGATAAAACACCGAGCATTACATTAAATAAGAAAAAATAAGCTTGTCTTGTATTTCAATTTGTTAAGGTCAATTATGCAATTTGCCTACAGCGTGAAACACTATGTATAGGTTATCTTTAACTGGACATGATAAATGTCAAAAGAATATGTATCACCAATATGATTACTGCCTTCTACTAAGCTATTTTGTCATTCCTACAACTTGTCGGCTTGTATTGTTATAAAATATTTTCTAGGAAGTCTATTAAAATTACTCTGTTGCCTTTAAACAACATATATTTGTCATAATTTCGTTGCACCCAAAAAAAGCGATGATGCAAACCCCTACACTTCGCAAAAGCACTAGAAATCATAACAATTTTCCTAAAATCTACCGCAAAGCTAAAACTGTTCTTTTCACATAACTGGAATCAGAAAATAAAAGTACATTCGAGATCATCAACATCCAATATATTCGTCCATTAAACAAAATTAACTTGGTCATAGTTATAAATAAATATAAATTCAGTTATACTACATATGTGATCCCGCACGAGAGAATCGCCCTAACTACCATCTCTCGTTTCGATAATATTGACTCCCTCCTGTGTTTGAAGGCGTATAACTCTAGTCTATTCTTTATTGCTTTTGTATTCATTTGTATTGATTTATGTATTCATTCGCTTTCTTGGTTTGGTTTTGGTTTTATATTCGTTTTTAATTTGTATTGATTTTCTTGGTTTTGATTTGCATTGATTTTCATTTCATTTGATTCTCGTTGTTTCTGAGTACAATATGACTCATGCATTGTATCTACAGAGACCAATAAAGTTTACTTTTGCATTTTCCCATGTAAAGTAAAGTAAAGACGTTATTTTACATGGGAAAAAGCATGGGAAGAAGACATTTTTGGTATTTTTCAAGTAATTGTTCGGGGTTTGGACAAACTTAAGATTACTTAATATGGATTTATAATACCCTTAAACTACCCTTAAATGAAAATATCTACATTCTTCAGATAACTGATCCTTATTTCAGTCTAGTGGTATGTTTATAAACATTTGTCAGTTAATTCACGTTTGTTTAAAGATATTCTATTTGTTTAAATAATTCGATTTTCTCGACAATTAGTATGATATCTGTTTTCTGAGTTCACAATGGCAAATTATTATCTTAGTTTAATATTATTCATACAAAAATTACTTCCTATTGTTTAAACATCAATTATTATTCATTTACAATTTTTTTATGACATTGGTAGAAAAGCCGGCTTTTTTGGAAAATTAACTTATAAATTTCATTTTTGAGATATATAATAAACCCACATTTGTTTAAAAAATTCCATTTGCTTAAACAGTTGTTCTTAGTAATTCACCTAAAATTATTTTTATAAATCAGTCTGGCCAACTGTTCTCCAACCAATTCTCAAGTGATATCATTCATATTTTGGGATGATTTCCATTGTTTAAATATTACAATACTTTTCAATATCATTTAATCGAAAAAATTTAAATGATTTGTAATCTTTTTTTCCAGAAATAGGGGAGTTACATTTCTTTTTAAAATATAAAATTTTCTCAACAAGTTTTATTATTCACTATGTGATATCTTACCACTATGTGTTCAGGATAATATTGATTTGTTGCTGTCTGGAGTCTCTTCCCTGTACTATATTTTGATGAAATACTGAAGTCATATTATTTTATTATTCAAAGAATGGTAGGTAATCACCCCAAAATATAAACGATGTCAGTTGAGAATAACAGATGGCAGGCCGATTTAAGAAAACCAATTTTATGCCAAATGCAAAAAAAAATTAAATAAATTGCATTTGTTTAAACAAATGTGGGTTTATAATATAGGCCAGATATATTAACATGAAATTTATAAGATAATTACACAAAAAATACCTTTTTCTACTTTGCGTTCGTTATGAAGTCATAACGAAACCGGTTTCGGTGTCGTTATGAAAACACTAGATCACAAACATTTGGTAACTTTTAGCTTTCCAAGATTGATCAAATTGACGTCAAGTGTCAGGTAAGGCTGACATCTAAATCGCTATTGGCTCGTCTCAATCGTATATGTGAATTTTACTACAACTACCAACTGTTGAAGAAAAACATTACACTAGATTGTAAGATGACAACCGCAATTTTTGACATTTATGTAAAATTAATGTAGTCGCCGATATAGTCGCACTCACCGAAACCTGGTTATACCCAAGCGAGGAAAATTTCTACGTTCCCTTCAACTACAATGCTGAATTCCTCTCCCGAGAAACACGTGGTGGAGGACTGGCAATATTTATAAAAAAGGATATCAAATACAACGTGGTAACAAAAAGAAATATACAAGGAGTAGAAGTAATAAAAATTAATTTACACCGGCAAAATATAGCCGTAACACTACTATATAAACCCCCCCATGTGCAATATAATACATTAAAGCAGATTCTGCAAAATGACATCTTAAACAGAAGAAAGCCACATATAATCCTAGGAGACTTTAATATAAATATCCTAGACAACAGCGAAACTACAAAAGATTATAACAAAACAATTCTGGAAAACAGCTACCACATAATAAACAAAAAATCAAAAAGACACTACACAAGATGGAATCCCAATGGAAATCACTCGGCTATAGACCACGTATTATCAAATATAAAGGGACAAATACAACACATCAGAATTATACCAAGCGACTTGTCTGACCACCATGCAGTACTGACCACTATCAGAGGAAACACAGAACAGAGAAGAGACTACAAGTTCTGTGAATGCAAGTGTACAAACAGAAACAAAATAAACCAAGACATTCTCAACTACGATTTTGACAATATCAGCAGCTTTGAAGCATTATCCAAGATACTACAAAACATTATTATAACAAATCAAACAAATAAAAGGATAAAAAGAAGGGAAGAGTGCCCATGGATATCTCAACACATCATCAGAAAAATCAAAGAAAGAAACAAACTGTACAAGAGACACATAAAAAATCCAACTAACGAAATCCTGAAACAAGAATACTACAATTACAAAAAAGAAACAAAACAAATATTAAAGAATGAAAAGAGAAACTACTTCAAAAAGCTACTCAGTATTAATCAGTTCAACCAATCTAAATTGTGGAAAATCATAGATACACAACTCAACAGAAAAACGAGATCTGACACCAAGATTGATAAAATGGTCACACACAATGGAGGACTAACAAGTGATGAAGAAGAGATTGCAACAGAAATAAATGACTACTTCACAACCATAGGAAGAAATCTTGCTTTAGTCCAATCTAACGCCGTTCAAATGCAATTAAAACAGACGACGAGTAACAAAATATACGACACAGCGCAATTAACCCCAACCAATCAAAAAGAGATTGAAGAAATAATTGACCAATTAAAAGACAACAAGGCCCCAGGATTCGACAATATAACAACAAATATAATAAAAGA
Organism: Melinopterus prodromus; assembly: GCA_964023965.1. Taxonomy (NCBI): domain Eukaryota; kingdom Metazoa; phylum Arthropoda; class Insecta; order Coleoptera; family Scarabaeidae; genus Melinopterus; species Melinopterus prodromus. The sequence continues at coordinate 57,758,411 of OZ030394.1, forward strand.
AAATAAGAACAAACTAACACCCCATTTAACTAGATTAGTCAACAATACACTGGAGGAGGGAATATACCCAGAATACATGAAGAGAACAACAATTATCCCTATACACAAAAGCGGAGAAAGAAATAGACCAGAAAACTATCGCCCCATCGCCCTTACATCAATTTTAAGCAAAATTATTGAGAAAGTGTTGCAAAAACGCCTGGACCATCACATCAACAAAAACAAAATAATATATAAGAAGCAGTACGCATTTCAGAAACAATCAGGAACAACTTCAGCAGCTCTAGACCTGATGAACGATGTAAAACAGAGATTGGATAGGCGAGAGGTGGCGGCATGCATATTTGTTGATTTAAAGAAAGCATTTGACACTATATCGAAAGATCTGCTAATAGAGAAACTCAGAAAAATCGGCGTGGAGGGAAAATTCCTAAACATAATAAATACATACCTGAGAGATCGACCACAAAATACAAAAATAAATCAAACTTTCAGCCAAACATCCTTTGCGGAGTATGGAATACCACAGGGAGGAGTTATTCCACCAACTCTCTACATCTTATACACAAACGATTTTTTCGAATTACCTCTAAACGGAACATCGTACATGTATGCTGATGACACCTGTCTTCTATACTCCGCAAAAACGGAAGAACAAATACAGCATAAGATAAGCGAAGACATAAAAAAGATAGAGGAATGGTTTATTTCGAACCAACTGACAATAAACGAGAAAAAAACAGAATATATGATATTCTCAAGTAGAAAAAAACCCGTTCAACTAAACATCGTCATCAACAAAACGAAGATTGCACAAACAAAAAACACTAAATACCTAGGCCTTACTATAAAAGACAATTTCAACTGGGACGCGCACATAGACAAACTTAAGAAAAAGAATGCAAGAACCATAGCTGCATTACACAAAATAAAATACTTCATACCTGACTATCTAAGAAAACCGTTATACAACTCCCTGTACATATCAAACATAAATTATATGATTAACATCTGGAGTGATACCAAACAAAGCAATATAAATATACTACAGAGACAGCAAAATAAAATACTAAAAGCACTGTATAATCTAGAAAGAGGAACACCAACACTTGAGGTACACACACTTGCAAGAGAACCAACACTAAAGCAGATGATAACACTGCACAGAATATTATTAATATACAAAATTGACAAACATAAAATTAAAACGGAAATAAAACTAAGAAAATCAGATCAAGTCCATGAACATAAAACCAGATACGCGATACACATAAGAGCGGAAAGATCAAGAACAATTCGCTATGCTCCCTACATCCAGGGAAAAGCTCTGCAAATGTACAACAACCTACCCAATGAGACAAAGGAACTAAACTACAAATCATTCAAACTAAAAATGAAATCATTATTACTAAAAGAACAACTACAGTAATACTTTAGCAACCAGCTCAACCAGTCAAAGCCAATCAACCCTCAATACCGTTAGCCCGAGATCGGATGTCTCATCTCAATCCCGCGGTGAGGACAGAGGGAGAAGAATTCGTCGACCGTGTGCCTATTGTTTTATTACTTTTGTGTATTTGGCATGTACATGTGTTGTGAAAATTTATTATTAATAAAATATTATTATTAATTCAATGTCGCAAAGTAGAAAAAATAGTATATAACACTCGTTTTATAAGACGTATTGGCTCACTCGTTCCATTTGGGCACTCCTCGCTACGCTCGTCGTGCCCAAAACGACTCGTGCGCCAATTTTTGTCTTATAAAACTTGTATTATAATATACTATTATCTACGTCACATATAATAAGTTCATTGCATACGTATCTATGACTATACAATCCCCACCATTATACGCGCCAATGATTATCATGACACTAGCATTGTATAATAATGACAGTTCGTTCAAATAATGACCTCATTATTTGAACGAACTGTCACCATTATACAACGCAATCTTATAACCTAAATAACCTTTAGATCAATCAAATGCCAATATCACCACTAACTAGAGTAGGACATGTGGGATTCCAACAAAAGTTACCAACACCTGTATTTTTTATGGTTGTGACGTGAAAGCAGATATTCACTTGTCACATGTCGGAAAAAACCTACCACAAAGGTTACGCTTTCTAAAAAGTTAACCATTCTACATACGCTGATCCACAAGCTGCATTTTAAACGATTTTTACACCCACACTACTCGAGTTTTCAAACACCAGATGAATGCAAACGGTTTGCTCGTCAATGAAGTTGTCACCGGCAGCGTTTACCTTCACGGCGCGCTTGAAACTCAGTATCCGCAGTTAGTTTTTAAACGTATTCCGAAAGTCAATTAGGAAGTTTGATTGGATTACCCCCATCCCGCTCCCCGTATCTTGTAAACACTTTTTAATTTAGTTATTCGCTGTCAATTTATTACCCAGCCTCAATCCTGACGGCAGGAAATAAATTGATTAAGTAGGCAATCTCAAAATAACTTGTTGCGTCCGTTGCTACTTTAGAATATGGAAAATACGGATCGGTGATTCTCAGGTTATACAGGGTGTTTCAGAAATAACGGCTAACCTTGAAGGAGCATATTCACCAAGGACAGAGAAGCAATTTTGGTCAAATAACCTATAGTCTATTTCAAAGTTTTATGTACTAACAAAATTGTATTGAAAAATTCGTCGAAGGCCGGCCCTGGTAAATAGCCGAACGCGCATGACTTGACTTCGGTTGCAAAAGACCATACAAACAATTAAAAATAGAGAGATTAGTACCTACCTAATCCAGAAATGTGATGCGGATTTACAAACGTGATTATTAAGCGTTATCGCCGAACAAAACAAAGCGACTCAACACAGCTACTAGGCGTCTCGGCCGAACAAAGTTATGTCGCATTCTAGCCATAGAATTGCAATTCAATACTACACAAATCACTGCACAAAGACACCAACATTAAGATTCCAAAATCCAAATGATTTTTATTGTTGATAAACCAACAAACAGCTGTTGGACCATGACCACGCTTGTATAGGTTCATATCAACTTGGCGAATGTAGGTCATTGTCACGTTCAGCGAGAAAGGCCGCAGTGGGGGGGAAACCGAATGTTCCCCGGCCCCCGCTGCGTTGATTTGTCACCAGTTGCAACACAACTGTAGTGGATTGTGGTCGATTGTCTTCCGCTGGTCAGGGACGGACTCCGTCTTTCTTCATTAATTTTCTCAATAATGCGTGAAGTTAGACCATACGTTATTTGACAAAACATGCTTATTACGTCCTTGGGCATATGCTCCTTCAAGGTTAGCCGTTATTTCTGAAACACCCTGTATACTATAGAATGTGGTGGATTTTTTGTAATTGCTGTAAATAAAAAAGCGTAAATAAAAATCTTGGGAAGGATTGCTTATATTCGAACTTATATTAGCGAACATTCGCTAATAAGAATCCCCAAAAATAAATAATAATAAAATAAATCACTGAGTGACCTAGGAAAAAGCGATTTTTATCGGTTTCTATTTAGTAGATAATAAGTAAATCATAAATAAATCATAAATCATAATAAATCATAATAAATCATAATTAAATAATAAATAAATCCCTTCGATATCCCTTCGATATCGCTTCGATATCGCTTCGATATCCCTTCGATATCGCTTCGATATCCTTTCGATTTTCACTTTTTGGCATTCTTATAGTTTATGAAGAACGGAATCGAATGGTGTTGGTTTTATTAAGATTGAACTTCTATCCAATACTCGTATTTTCTACTATTTAGTTGTCATATTTGATAATCCGAACAATTTGATAATCCGAATCACCTTCGGTCACAATTAGTTGGGATTAAGCGACGGTCTACTATAATAATATTCGCATTGGAAGAACGTTTGTTGAACCCAATGTATATGTTAACGCTATGCAGTATTTTTGATATTATCCGGTCAATTTAATGTAATATAAATGTTGTATAAAATCAGTATGTAATGACACTTGTTTGATTTTAAAGAGTAGAGAAAAAAACAGTTTTATAGCATCTAATAAATGGCATTTTTCCGTACACAAAGAGAAATTTTGCATCATCTTTTTTATTGGTTTTACTCAAAAAGCATTTGGACGTTTGTAACAAAAATATTGCACAAGCACGAGCAATCTAATTGCGTATTTGAGCTATCCTTAACGATTGTAGAGAAACCATTGCCAACTTTAGGTGTTCTTATGGGCATCATGTTTAATTTTTTACACTTTAATAATAAAAGTGATGTAGCCAGGCACATAAGTTTATCATACTATGTACAAAATTAATAGTTTAGCTTCCTTAGATTTCATTAACCATTAACATAAATATATTAATTAAAGAAAATACACATTATGAATTAACATAATTTCAAATGCTATAAAAATGGTGACTTGCGCCATGGGCGCTTATCCAAAATTGTATTTACAAATTTAAAATCTTCACGATTTACCCGCCAGTGAGTGAACAGCTTGGCGGATAAATTTTTAAAATCAAACGGCGATAAAATGATATAAAATGCTTTACAAAAATGTTTAAAGGAACGTAAAACGTTTTGATCTAAAAATTATTGAATAAAACACAGCACGGACACGCAGCTACCGCCACCGCTTTTGCCGTCTCCTTCGTTGATCAGGATCAACGTCATCTTCATCACTGACGCCCCGCTCAGCATCTAGTTGCAGAGGTCCTGCATCCGCATTGTCTTCGTGCTCGTCCCCAGGCTGATCTTGCGAATATTTTCTGACAGTAGGCATTGTTAAAACATCACCCTTTGAAACTACCTACTGTCATTAGAATGCATTCGTCATATCTGTCATAACATTTGTCAAATCCTCGCTTACTAGTTTCATATTAATATACAGACACGACCGATCTCGATCAAATAGAATTTGCTCATGCAGCGGCTAAACTATTAATTTTACCAAAAAGTATCGTAGACAAATTATTCAGAATTTTCTCTACTTTAATGTACTATTTAACTATTTTGACGAAATTACCGAAATGGCGGCTTATTTCCAAAATCCTTGAAAAATGCTTAGAGGAAATAGCCAGTTCGTCTGGACCATTTTGAACCAAAAGCATTTCAGCGCTAAGTTTGGTCGTAAAACTTCTAAATAAGATCTTTCGTCCGGCTACCATTAGTAGTTTCTCTGGAATCGTCGCCACAAAAATCGAGTACACACATACACACATACACACATACACACATACACACACAGACACACACTCAGAAATTTTTTTGTACCTTGGTCAAATATGATCAGGGGACCCAAAAAGACCTATTTCCGGTAAAATCTCAATTTTACGATTACAATACTTCATTATACTGCGTATGATAAAGTAAAAAATATACAATGTCCTTTCCAAGGCATTTCGAGTATTTTTTGCATATAGAAAAACGTGTAACGTATTTCAAGTAACCAGATACAAGTCTGTTTCGTAATTTATTACATTCATTTTCTGTAACATTGCAGATGTTTCTCTCAAGGTATAAATTTATTTGTTCTTTTTAGTTTCTTGTAGAATTACCAAAGGGATGACGAAGAAAATACAAAACAAACAATGCGAAAACGAAGAATACAAAAAGTACCTTCTACAAATAATTAAACAAATAAATTCATTAAAATTTTTTTAAAAATATACTATAAGTAGTTAAGAAACATTTATTCTGAGTAAAAGGTTTCATATGGACCATTGATAACAAGTTAATCTTCCTTAAGAAGTTAGAGCTATTTAAAAACTGATAAATATTTTTTTATTATTTCTAAGGTATTCAAAAAAGAAATAAGTCCTTATGAAACATTTTAGTCAGAACAATAATTACGTTCTGAGAAAAAAAAGTGTGGAAATAAACACCCAAGTAGAAGATATTTGTGCGGACTAACTTTATCTATAACAAGTGATCTCTATATTTTCTCTTAAATTTTGTTAAATAAGATAAAGCTTACTCATACATACTTGAAAACTGAACTGATACAAGGTAATTTATAACTCGGGGTGTATACTAAATGCTAAAACCTACCAAATTATAGACAACAAATGTGAAGAACTTTTAAATTTGTTTCATTGTCAAAATTACTACTTACTTCGATTTAAGTCACGAAATTTGAAAGTAATTTCAAGACGAGAAATTTTTAGTTTGCTGTCCGCATAAGTTTTTGTCTATAATTGCAAAACACTCTGTATATTTATTGATTTTCTATGATAGAAGCTCAGAACTTGTTTGGTGATTGGTTAGTTATCTTATCTGGAATGTAAGATCATATTGAAATCCACCATCTACAATTTATTTTGGAAAAGCACACATTTGGAAAAGCAAAAGTATTGAAAACAAATAACGTGTTGACCAATAACTCTGCCAGATTGTTGTTTCAAGCGGTTATTATGTAACAGATAATTGTAAGTAATATTGTCAATTAAAGTTAAGAATAGTTTAGAATGTTGCCCGTTGGATGTAATATCGAAATAACAGTGGTTTATTGGATTAGAAGGGTCTTTTCTTCAGTTTCAATTATGATGTATCTATCACACTTATTGTAGACATAGACAAACCTTACTATTTTTTGTTTGTTTTGTAAAGATTCAATCGGAGCCGGAATCAACGTTTGTTTTCGTCACTTCAAACTAAGTCTTTTAATTTATTCATGCCCAACTGGCATTTTTAAATGAAGAGCATTTCCAACTTCAGCTTGAACCGTGTCAATACATTGTATTACTCGTATTTTGTTTTGTTTTTCGATGTCTTTCCTTTGAAAACTCTGATAAATTTCGTTCAAAATTTTTTTAAAAAAATACAGAAATGTACAGCGGACCTAGTGTGGTGCATGATGTAAACAAGAAACAAGAAAAATCTTTCAAAAAGATCAACATCAAAATTATTAGAGTTTCAAAACTGTTTATAGTTTCAAAAGCATGTTTGTCTCCCTAAGGAAATGCTAATTATACAAAGACAGTAATTTAAAAAGAAATAATCAAGTATGATTTCTTTTACAGATAATAAAGCTACCCTGTCCCAACGTGTAGAAACAATTAGAACGTGGAGATAACTTCTCCAGGGTTTTATGATCCACTTTGGAAAAGTAATTTTCCTACGTAAGTGTTCATTATTTCAAGAATGCGGTGTAGTTCCGTTTTTATGTCTTTTATACACTTACCTGTGCTCCTACATAATTTCGAGTGGTTATAAAATGTTTACTGTACAATATAATTAATTTTTTATTTCGACTTGTTTGCAACGTTAAATGACAAAAATTATGAATTAGAAAACACTAAGATGTAACTGTACACAGATAGAAAAGATTTCTTGTTTTAAAGAAATGTATTTGTTTGAATTTATTCTTTTGGGTCAAAACATATTTCTTTGACGCCAACAATATTTACTTCATTGAATACTCTAGTTTATTTGCTTGCAGAGATTAATTTATTTGAAATATTTATTTAAGTGGAATAAATATATATGCATATAAACAAAAATTACTTTCATTTATAGTAATATTTTAGTTTTGATTTTAAAAAAGCGTTTCTTTACACCAATGAAATATAATTTTGATTCTAACATATAATTTTGTATATAAGGAGAGATTTATTTCGCTTAAAGTAATATTTTGCCTTTGGCTTAAAAATAGGTTTACTTCCGCCATAGAAATCATATTTTGATTAAAATAAATATATTTGTACACAAGAAGAGATTTATTTCCTTTAAAGTAGTATTTTTGTTTTGGCTTTAAAATAGGTTTACTTCCACCAAAGAAATCATATTTTGATTCAAATAAATATATTTTTAATGTCATCCAACTGTATTGTTAGATGGCGCTGTAAACTCGCTCCTCGCACTTCGTTCATATCGAGAGTATAAAGCCGCGTGATCGACAGTATAGAACTTATAGAGTACAGTGCCTGCAGGTTCAAGTTGCGATTCCAAATCAGAGTACACTTTACTAACTTAACCTTGACTATATGTTGCGTTGGGAAGACCAAGCACTGGTCGAGGATGTGCGACATCCCAAAAAGGAGGTGACACATGGCGAGTCTTCCGAAAAATTCTTGTCTATTAATTCCTTCAACAAATTAATAATTTTAAGCATTTTTAACTCGACCAACAATTTTGTTAATTTAAAAAAATGTAATTCTTTCACTCAACACAATCAATAATTGAAGGCTACCGGGGAAAAAGGATGAATGTCCAAAAAACGGCCATTTTGAGATAAGGACGCAAATTTATAGCAAAAGTTTGTTAGAATCTAATAGACTATTCAAATCGGAGTAAAAAAGTAAGGTTGTAAAGTTACAACGATTTTTTATTATACTGTACAGGGGAAGAAGGATGAATGTCCACATACGCTTGCCATACGCGCGCGCGCTTGGTGAGGTGGTGCAGACAATGCGATTATTTGATTTGTGGTGCGATATTTTTATAGTGTACTTAATAACCAGTTGGAATAAATCCTGGAGCCAGTTTCACATTAATTCACTATGTTACACAAATTAAATAAAATGTAAAGAATGACATGCGACCGAACCTATTCATGGCGCGGAATCCTTAATTTATCCGGTGTAAAACCTTCTGGGATCCAGCCAATCACGGGCGACATCATACTAGTGACAAATTTCCCGATTTTTAATTAGACTATAACAAAGTACACCGTAGTTCGAGTTAATTATTATATGCGAAATAGTGAGAAAGTAAGCGAACGTAACCGTTTGGTATTGTCGTAATGTATTGCTGTGTTCAATAATGTTTTTGATCTACGACTCACATATACGTTCATTGCAGTCGTATCTCCGACTATGTAATCCCCATCATTATACGCGCCAATGATTATAATGACACTATCGTTGTATAATAAGGACAGTTCGTTCAAATAATGATTTCGTTATTTGAACGAACTGTCATCATTATACAACGGTAATTTAAATCGTAATTTTTACTAAAGTCTGTCAAAACCAACGTGGATGACAGTTGTGTGACAGTTTCCCCCGGCATCGTTGACAAATACATTTAAAATATTTGACATAAAATGGAATATGTGAGTCGTATTCTACTTGCACAGAACGTACATAAATCGCTCGCATACTAACTACCTCGCCTACAGCTCGCGTATAATCTTCATGCTCGCGATTTATATCCTTAGTTATGTGCTCGTCAAATAATATACTATTATCTACGACTCACATATAATAAGTTCATTGCATACGTATCTACGACTATATAATTCCCATCTTATACGCGCCAATGATTATAATGACACTAGCGATGAATAATAATGACAGTTCGTTCAAATAATGACCTCATTATTTGAACGAACTGTCATCATTATACAACGCTAGCTATGTATAATAATGACAGTTCGTTCAAATAATGACCTCATTATTTGAACGAACTGCCATCATTATACAACGCTAGTGACAAAGTCTGTCAAAACCTACGTGGATGACAGTTATGTGACAGTTCGCCTCGCCATCACTGACAAATACATTTAAAATATTATGCATAAAATGGAGTCGTAGATAAAACGTCGTATTTGACTCGCACATAACGGATATAAATCGCTCGCATGATTACACGCTCGCCTACGGCTCGCGTATAAACTTCATGCTTGCGATTTATATCCTTAATTATGTGCTCGTCAAATAATATACTAATTACGGCTCATGTAAAATAATTCATCCATTACGTATGTAACTTATGACGCGAATGTTTGATTATTATGACAGTTCTATTGTTAGTTCGGTGTTTAGGACAGTCTTAACGATGTCTTAAACATCGTTATTACTTGACTAAAATGGATATAATTTTGAAAGAATGTAACATTATGAGTCGTAAATAAAATAATATAGTAATATTATGGAAACTAACTTAATTGACATAATTCTCTCGCATGATTATGCAGTCGCTTGGCGTCTTGTGTATAAACTCGATGCTGTTGAATTATTGCATACATTATGTGATGGTCAATTAATAGTATATTACTTCGTTTATTATAGGTAAAGTATTTTATAATGAGTGACGCTGTAAAGAAAAGCTCAATGTCTAAAAAGCGGGCCTCCCATGGACGTATGAAAGATGTTTTTAAAAAACTAAGGCCTCACAGCAATGAGTTAAAATGAGGACGATCGGACTCACGACGAACAAAACCTGTACTTGGGGAGTCTAATTTCGAATAGTTATCGAAATTGACATCGTTGATTGCTATTTATATTCTTATACGTCCATATACGTGTTTTATACGTGTCCAACGAAATAACAATTTTGTCGTGGTTCTAGTATGCTACAAGGCAATACTTTCTTTGCACGGCATATCAGCAAAACGTCTACAAGGTATTCAGCAGCAGCTCAATACTCTTGGACACATGAATTATGATGGACGACGCCAACACAATAATCGAAAAACTAAACTTGTGGAAGCAACTACCAAATCTGTGTATGAGCATAAAAAGATGTTTAAGGGCAGAAAGTCACACTACCGCCTTCACGACTCCAAAAGGACATACTTACTGAAGAGTTGAATGTCAGTAAGGTGCACAAAATGTATTTGGAGAGTTATCCTGGGAAGCAGGTTTCCTATGAAACTTGTCGAACTATATTTGTCAGAAAATTTAATATTAGTTTTTGATACGCAAGAGCTGACACAAGCAGCACTTGTGACGAATATAAAGCTAAGAAGGTGGTATTATTACTCACAGATACACAAAAATTTTAGAAAAAAATCTGTGGAATTTTTTACATCTTCATTTTCTGTTGCCCCCTGATAAATATTTTTTTCCCCCGCCTATGGCCATCAAATTGTTATAATAATTGTACATACAAAAGTAAACATACAGAATAATATTAGGCAAAAAAATCAACTCAATATACAAATATGCATTTAATGCAGAAGTCTTCAAAGTTTAAAAATTGTTTTTCTTGTAAACTGCGCTTTGTGACATTTATCCTTTTTCCCCTGTAGCCTTCAATTATTTGAAGTAAATAAATCTCATTTCTTATACTACACAAATTGCAAACTTTTTAACTGGAAACATAAGTTGTTTGACACAAATCAACGTTCTTTCTACCAAACAAATATTTAAAATAAATGCGTTTTTATCCGCAAATAAATATTTCTTTGCCTCTATTGAAACAACAAATTTCTTTGAGTCAATGCATATTTATTTGAATCAAACAAAAATTTCTCTCTGTGTAGAAATTATATAAATTAATGGTGGTGATAATGACTACGTGAAGTTTTATAAACAAATATTTTCTTCTTAAGATATCTGACAATTCATTTTAAACGAAAATTGATAATAGTTAAGCAATTTATATTATATTTTATAAGTTTGCCCCTTCCTCCGACACTAAGCGTATTTTTTCAGGCACTTGTGGTACATTATTTCAACAAATATAAACATCCAAGTATATACTAAGTGTTTTAAATATTGTTAAATAATATTTATTATTAAGAATTGTTAAACATTTATGTTTTATCAGTTTTACTGAAATACAGTATAAAAAAGTCCTTAGTCTTCTTCAGTCTCTTCAATTCCGACAGCCCTAAATTTGTAAATAATAGTGGTTAAAAGAGTAGTACACCATATTATTATGAAAATATTAAGCATTTTTAGTCAGTCTAAATAGATATTATTAGAATTTGCTTAACTATTGTTATCCTGTAGCGATGTAAAAAGAAGTTGAAGTGACCGTTAGAACATTGGTAGAATAAGAAACCGGATGTCCTAAAATAAAGTTCAATGTTGTAGATTTCCTATTTTATTCAACTAAACTGAAATATGTCGGAATACTTACATCCAGACTAATATGTAGTACATATTTTCAGTATTTGATACAATTTTGCATCTTTTTCTTTATTTCTTTATAGACTAACGGATGCACACAAGAACGCCATAAGAGCAATACGAAAGATCAAGTACTTTGTGGCGCGGAGGAAATTCCAACAAGCTAGAAAGCCGTATGACGTTCGTGACGTCATAGAGCAGTACAGTCAGGGTCATCTGAACATGATGGTCCGGATCAAGGTGAGTGTCCTGAAAGGCGCGTCAATATCATACGTTAAGCTCAATCCCTCTCGCTGTAGTTTTTTATCTTTAATTTTCGTTTCCCTCTTTTTTGTCCAACATAGGAGCTGCAGCGACGGTTAGACCAGACGCTGGGAAAACCTGGCAGCTACCTGGCGGGGATCGACCGTGTCGGAAACGTGAAGCCAATGACTGTTGGCGCCCGTCTCTATAGGGTCGAGCAACAGGTAAAATGCCCTTTTCTAACCCTCTGTTGCCTTCAGCTGTCTCGAGTGCGGTAATCCGGGGGATTTGTTATTTTGGGGTGGGTTTGATGATTGTTTTGATGAAGTTTAGTATCTGATAGCGGTAAGAATTGAAATGTTTTGAGATAAAGTTTCAGGGTGTTGATGTTTCTATTTTTTGTGTCTAGTAATAAGTTTGGGGTGACACTTTATGTGTATTGATCGTTCTATCTCGGTCCTGGTGCTGTAGAGAATACATATTTTATTTATTATTCTCTGAAAGTAGACGGCGTACGGAGTTGTCATCGCAGAGAAAAATGTATTATATTATTTAAAACGACGATTCTTTATGGTATGGTTTTTATATTTTAGACTGAATTATATTTCTCCATTTTTATTTTAAAAGCGTCATATTTCTGTTGCTAAATCATGTGAGTGTTTCGTTCACGTCACACAAGGATGCATTTAGATTTATTTCTCTTGGACGTTCTATTTGGATAGAAATGTTCCAAACTAAAATATTGTTTTCTCGAACGGATTTACTTTCCAAGCGTATGATTTAAGTATGAGTTAAATGTGACATAAAATAAAATTTGAACTTGCATAAATTTAAGCAGGCCATTATTTATTGATAGCATTTGAAGAAATTCGTAGGGCTCTCTGAGATTAACTGGGATCCTCTCTCTTCTTATTACAGATAATCAAATGTCGGCTAATTTTATTTATTGAATCGAGAACGCAAGATACTGCAGGTGCAAACAGGTCTTTTAGATCGCACAGATCGTAATATTTAGTCGGCTTTACTGTACTTATACCGCTTCCCAAGTTATTGAAAACATATGAATCATGTTTCATAATAAGAAAATCAAAGACATGGAGAAGTCTAAGAAGTGCTTTATGTAATACCCACCTAGTTCTTCTTTACGGAAGTTAACCAAAATCCAATGGTCCAATGGAACTGGATGTTTACTCTCAGCATTTTTTAACGATTTTGCTAATAAGCCGCCATTTCTGTAAATTCGTCAAAATAGTTCAATAATAAATTAAACTCGAGGACAGTCTGAATAATTTCTCTCTACATTTTTTGGTAAAATGAATAGTAAAGCTCCATGCGCAAATTCTCATTCATCGAGATCGGTCGTGTCTGCATTAATATAAAACTAGTTAGCCAGGATTTGAAAGGTGCTTTCATTCTAGTAACAGTAGGTAGCGACAGACGCTGATGTTTTGACAATACCTACTGGCAATAGTATCAAAATATCTGTCAATACCTGGCTAACTAGTTTTATTTTATTATAGACACGACCGATCTCCATCAAATAGAATCACATGCAGCTAAACTATTAATTTTATATATATATAGTATGATAAAGTCATGTGCCTGGTTACTTTTTTTTAATATAACATTATCACACTTACACTATATAACGTTAAAAAAAAGATAATGTTACATACACCATTTTGTCCATCTTTCTAAATAGGATTTTGGCAATATCTTTATTCATATGGTCTCGCAAAAGTGAAAGGTAAGAGAACATTGCTAGATCTGTTCATCCTTTACAATAAATGTCATCAGACTTTTTCTTTTGCGAGCAACCACTCTTACTTAATATGGCTACAAAGCACCGAAAGAAGAGATAACATGGAGTAACACGGCACACATTGTATATGGGTGCGATTTAAGCGTGCATTATTTAAATAAATATGTGCACTAAAATAGATACTTTGTGCATTAAATAACGAAATAATGTGCATTAAATAAATATGAATATGTTACATAAAATATTTTATAATGAGCAATATTTAATTCATTTTGTGCCCTAGAATGGCTGACTTGTGCATTAAAATAATATATATTGAGCATTAAATAAATATGAATATGGTACATAAAAAATTTAATAATGAGCAATATTTAATTCATATTGTACCCTAGAATGGCTGACTTGTGCATTAAAATAATACATTTACGATAATTAAATAAATATCAATATGTTGCATAAAAAATATTATAATGAGAAATATTTTCGTCTGTCATGTTTCCCTAAAATTGGCAAAAATTAACTTAAATCATTAATTACGCAATCAGGACAAAAAATATCGAAACTAACTTTTTGTATTACTAAATTTGACGTCTACATAGCGATATTAAATATAATATTTTCATTTGTAGGTTCTATCTCTATTATCGGATTCATAAAATGAAACATGGATAAACCGTGGTGTTATGAACATAACCCAAAAAATATAATTTGAATTAAAACAAAATCTGTGTAGTATGATAAAGTAGGTAATGTGGACAGCACATTTCCTACTTTATCATACTATACAGCAGTGCCTCGTCATGGCAATCTCGAAAATCTCGTCAAAAGAATTAAAATATCTGTCAAATCCTGGCTAACTACTTTTAATGCAGACAAGATCTCGACCAAATAGAATTTGCGCATGCAGTTAAACTATGAATATTAGCAAAACATTTTATTTACATAAATTATACAAAATTTCCTAAAGTTTAATTTATTATCGATCTTGACAAAATTACTGAAATGGCTGCTCATTTGCAAAATCGTTGAAAAAATGCTAAGAGTAAACCTCCATTTTACAAGATATCCCAACCAATCTTTATGTATCTTAGAAAAGAATTTTTTTCCATTAGAAAACAAACGTTTCCATTAATTGTTTATTGTAAAAATATTACATTGGGTTGTTATGTATGTTTTGTATGTATAAAAGCCCCGCACAGGTGTTATGTATATTTAATTTTATAAAACTAATAATTATTAGATAGCAAGTTAAAATTGTACACGGAATAACCGCATTTAAAACGAAACATACTGGTAATGGTACTTATCTACTGAAATACAGCGGAAAAGGTACTACTATTAAACAATGTTGATTATCATAGCAACCAAGGGGAAAAGAATATTGACAAAATTGTACTGCATCTAATTCTACTAAATACGTGCGTAAAGAATTTATTATTATGTCGCATTACGACAGTTTCTGAAACAATAAATAATAAACTAGTATAACAAGAAGCAGTAGAACAAGCCGTAGGATACATATGATACAACACACGTATTCTTATACATATTATAAGGTTTTAAACTATTACTAAAATCGCCTTTCCTCAAACGCGCGCAATGTGGTATATTTGAGGTGATGATTGTAACTAGAATTATATTTACACTATGTACTGATTTATTCAAAGAAAATAAAACAGTTCACTACCCTGTCAAACCAAATTTTTATGCCTCAGTTATAAAGTTTTATTTAGCTGACACCAAAACCACAGCGCAACGACAGGACTAAGCTGTACGATACACATAAATGCGCTACGGGTTGCAGAATTTAATGCACACTATAATCTCTCCAGGGCGCATTATAATTTTCTCATGGCACAATTTAGATTATTGAATGCTCTTACCAAATTTTCAAATGCTGATTTATTTAAACTATTGAACATATATATTTTTTAATTAACAATTATTTTTTGAGATGCACATAATATTTTTATAGAGGTAACGCTTGTATTGCACATTTATTTATTTAGGTGCACAAATATATTATGAAGGGAACATTCAAATATATAAACGTACAATTATTTATTCTGATGCACATATTATAAATATATTGCGGATTTATTTTTTTAAATGCTCGAGGCATTTTTTGCATTGCTCAAATATTTTTTGTATTGGTCAAATGTTTTTTGTATTGGTCAAATATATTATCAAATGCTTACAATAAATGCACGTTTCATTTTATATATTGCACAAATAATTTGTACTGATTGTATATAGGGTGTTACCTGCCAAGTTATGAAAGTTTACAGAAACAATAAACACGTTGTCAAACGTTGACCGTTTTCGACATATGCTCTTCAGACAAAAAGTCTATTCTATAAATAACTACCTTCTTTTTGATGGTATTTTTGCAAAACTAGTATCATTTACACCGTGTTTTCCGAAAAAATACGATGGCATATTACATAGTACATAAATATGTTGTTTCTTTTACGTCTTTGTGACGGCTTTTTTCAGACGTATGCCATTGAAACGCCAATCTGTACTTAAACAATGCTTAGAATTTTTTTTGTAGAGGTACTGTATAGAAATCTCGTTTTACAGAATTCTCAGAACAATTTAGGATCTGTAATTGTTTTTTTTAAGTTGCAGTTATAGCCAAAATACATTTATTTTAACAATTTTGTTATAAAGCAATACTTAGTAGCAATTATTACATTATTGCACGGTTTACAGCCCACAGCCTGACTGTACAGCCTGTATACATACTATTTATTTGGCTAACGCAATTAAGTTATTTGTCTGTGCATATTGGAGTGCATAACTGAGATTATGCGTTACCAAAAGAAAAATTTAGCTGCAACCAAATTACATTGTGTTACAGTGAAAATATACTTTTCACGAGACATAGTGTAAGTTGTTGAGCTGGTAGAACTGAACATAATGGCATATACAAAAATTTCCAAACACCCCCAAAAACCCGATTTTTTTCAAAAAACTGTTTTTGGGTACTTGCATGTGTATACAAATGCAGAACTCCATCATTTTCAATTCCATTTCTTCATTCACATTAAGTAGACAATATTTTGTTTGTTAATTACTTTGTTTTATTGTATTTTAGTCTATCTAATATGTTATTGAGAACTATTTGATTTGTACCCAAAAATCGCAATCGACAATCTATAACCTATTCAAAAGTTCCCAATTATTTTCAGATTTTCTAAACATTAGTAACAGTTTGATGATCTGTTTGAATCCATAATATTTTATTTCTAGTTTTCCATTCAAATTTGCGTTTAATACGAGTTTGTTTATTAGAATCGGCTGAAATTTGGCTGAGTTATTGAAGTTTAAATCCGTACTCTTGATTCACATTAACCAGACGTTATTTTGTTTGTTTCTTACCTTTGTTTTATTGTTATTTCAGTCTATCTAATATGTTATTAAGTGCTATTCGACTTGTACCCAAATATCGTAAGATCATTAATCGACAATCTTAACCTATAACAGTTGTTAGGACTATTAGTATCCCCAAATTTCATTTAACTTTTTCATTCTCATTTGAATTTCTTTCCGGACAGTCTTGGCCAACTCAGTGACGAATAAGGTGAAGAATTTCATCCGGAAATAGATCCTATTGAAAAACGTATTCATGGAAAAACGCCATCAACATGATCGCAGACTACTGCTGGTCACTTAAACGCAAAACAAATGATGTATTGTATAAACAACGCGGAGACCCAGGAAACATTATAAGTTTTGCTGCATTTCTATTTTTATTAATTTTTCATATATCACGATAGTAACTCACTACTGTTCCAATAAACGAGTGAAAATTTTACTGTTGGTGTGGTTAGAGTTAGAAAAATATAATTTGCATTTAAAACTTTGTAAACATCTTTCAGATCTCAATTACCAACAATGGTTAGTGTTTCAACAAAACATGTACGAAATCATCAATCACAAAATGGATAAGGTTAATTTCAACCATAGGAAGAAACTCTCTTTGCTATCTCAACGAAACAGTGATGTTTTGTTGAAACAATTTCCAACTAAGAATTTAGATTGTAACATAGTTATCAATGAATCTTCTGAGTCCTTCTCAAAAACTGAAATTAACTTTCTGAATAAAGGCTTAAAATACAACTTACCTAATAAAAGGATGCCTACTATAAAGTTAATATCAGGAATTGAATCTTCAATTAGCCAATGTAATGACACCACAAAAGCTGCAATCAGGAGCTCTTGTAAGAATCAGCTTTTAATGAATCAAAAGGACTTTAAAGTTAGTAATGAATGTAAAGATCAATACAAAATTATTGAAGGACTCAAGAAGAAGAATTGTTTTTATCTTAAGGCTGACAAAGGTAATAAGGTGGTCATCCTGGATAAAGCGGATTATTTTGATAGGATTGATAACTTAATTGAAAATGGTCCTTAAAGGAAATCAAGAAAAACCCACTGCCCAAACTAGTCCGTCAAATAAATAGTACGCTGTCCAGTTGTCCTAATCTTATCACCCGCCAAACTAGATTTAAACTCAAAGTTTCCAATCCTACTGTACCTAGATTATATGTTCTTCCCAAAATTCACAAACCTGGTAAATCAGTGAGACCTATTGTATCAGGTATTAACTCACCTACTTACCAGTTAGCGAAATGGTTATCGAATGAGTTCAACAATTTACCTGTTCCTCAACCAAGCTTCTCTGTTAATAACTCATTGGAGTTTATCAATAAGGTTAATAATGTAAAATTAGAGGATGGCGAATTGTTGATTTCATTTGATGTTGCTTCACTGTTTCCTAGTGTGCCTATTCCGGAAACTTTGGAGTTTCTTAGGGAATTATTGAGCAATAACAACTTTGACCCGTCAGAAATAGATGAATATGTAAGATTGACTGCCCTTTGTATGTCTCAAAATTGTTTTCAAATAAACGGAAAGTTTTTTGAACAACTTGAGGGAACTGCAATGGGTAACTGTCTCTCACCTTTTATTGCCAACTTGTTTATGAGCAGATTTGAAACCAATGTAAAGTCTATAGCACCATATAGCACCACTTATTTTTAAGACTTGGGTTAGGTATGTCGACGATATTTTTGCCATTTTTGACACCAAGAAGAGCAGTATTCAAGATTTTCTTCTCGTTTTGAATTCTAAATTCAACACCATTAACTTTACTGTAGAACAAGAAGTTAACGGCCAACTTCCATTTTTAGATATACTCTGGTAGTCAGAAATAGCAAAAATATAATAGAAATTGACGTGTATCGGAAAGATACTAACACAATCAGGTTTATCCCTAATGATTCGCAGCATCCTTTTCAACAAAAATTGTCTTTTATTAGTTGTTTAGTAAATAGGTTATTGAAATTTCCATTGTCCGCAGATAGATATCAGCAAGAATTATTGTTTATTAAGAATGTTGTCATACATAATGGGTACCCTGAGAAAATAGTTGATAGAATGATTAAGAAGCAGAATCAAAAAATGTATGTAAATCAAATATCTACTTTAAATACTTTGTCTGTAGAAAAGAAGAAATATGTTAAAATACCGTTCGATTGTGAATATACAAGGGGTTTGAGAAGTATTTTTACATCACAAAATCTCTGTATAGCATATTCGACTCATAATAGCATATAAAACCTTCTTGGAAACCCAAAGGATAAGGTAGATGTACTTGATAAATCTGGTATATATTGTATCAAATGTCATGACTGTGAAAAAGAATACGTAGGCCAGACTAGACGAACAATTTTAACTAGGTTCAAAGAACATGTAGCTCATTTTAAACATAATCGTTTTGAAAAATCTAGTGTGGCTCAACATATTTTAGACACAGGTCATAAAGTAGTTGTAGATGACTTAAAACTTGTAAAAGCTGTGTCAAATAATAGGGAACTAAACAGCTTGGAAAGTATCTTTATTCACTTGAATAGAGATAAATTAATAAATTCAGACAGGGGTCCTATACCTAGTTCGCCATTGTTTGATCTGCTTTAATTAGAACTTGTTTTTTTACGCTTCAATCATCAAAATTCACTGAGGTGTGACAAACAAATGGGTATATATAGAGTAATTTTTAACATGGACGTCACTTCCACTAGTGATTTGCTTGGACAATATCCAGTAAAGATACTATGAAGTGCTTATCTCTCTTTTCCTCTTTTTAGGTTCTACTGACGATGGCAACATAGTTGCTGAAATACGTATTAAAAAAAAATTGTTGTGATTAGGGGTTTTAATTTTATTATTAATGTACTTAGTAACATATTGTGATATCCTGGCAGGTAACAACAACCAGGAAAAGAAAAAAAAAACAGTGTTATAATTTTAGAATAATATTGTAAATATTAGTGTTCGTAATGTCTAATTAATGTGTATAAAGACTACGGATTTATTACAGTCGGCCTGTATATTTCCATTTTAATAAACAGACGCGTATTAGACGCAAATTTAAATGGGCTTTCAATAAAGAATACCAAAAAATATTAGGAATCAAATTGTTGTTAAATTTGAAAAAATCTGAAAATAATTGGAAACTTCTGAACTTGAACGTCCATAACTTTTAGATTTGTTCTTGGATGTGACCGATCAGTACATTGTTATAATGATCTATGCTTCGTCTTTCATTGCATTTTCATTTATTTTGAAAATCGAATAGAAAATGGCGGAGTTATGGATTTTTATACATGTGCAAATACCCAAAAACATTTTTTTTTTTCGTATAAAGTAGATTTTGGGAGTGTTTGGAACACCACATAACTATTATTATACCACATAACTTTGAGTAAGCGCCTTTAAATAGTTTGTCCTTTAACGATTTTTAACGTTCTTGTAGATTAAGAAACCTTACATGTAATTTTTGAGTAATAGAATGTTGTTGTTTTTGTCGCCCACACTTTTTCGCCCTGAATCTTCGAAACAAAGCGGCTTTTCAAAAATTGCCATGGGCAAAATATTTTTATAATAGTCCAGGGAATAACCTCTTGCTTTTCTTTACACTATATCCACCTTGTTTCCCTCAGAACTCCACTAAAATTATCTCGTTGTTTATCCCCAGCTCAACTGCGTGTGACTTTGAATACATCATTCCATTATTTGGCTACCTAGAGACATGCTGTAATTTAATGTATGCAAATTTCCTATAGTAATCAAACCTACATTCAATTTGATCCGATTAATGCAAATTGCATCTCCGCCGAGGTATATCCGGTAAACCGCTGTTCAACTATTTACCCGTCCCACAATCGATTACCTCTAATTCGATAGAGGATGCGGAAAGAATCCGAGATTCCGAACGGAAGGCGCTGCCGTATTCCCCAGCCAATGTCAGAGAGTGTACACAGCGCTCGCAACGTATTGGATAACACGGCCACAAGGCAGATGAAACGAACATAGAGTAAATTCGATTAGCTCTGATAAAGAACGTACTTAAGTACCGCTGTTCTTATTTTGGGGCCGTATGTGTGTTGTGGTTTGTTTATACAGCGGTTGTGAACAGCAAGAGACCGAAAATTGTGGTCAAAATTGCCGATCTTCTTGGGCTAATGTAAAATCTGCATTAGCCATGTTGACAAAATGTTTTTAATGTCGCTGATTCTGAATTTGTGCTGTGTTTTTGATATATGAAGCCCCGTAATCCAAAATATTATATAATATTTTGTGAATTTAAAATGGCGGTTTAAATATGACTACTCAAAGTGTAAAAGCTTTGGATACCCAACGTCGGTATTTCCTATTTAACTCTATGGTTCCAAATTTCATGTCTGATTTAGTAAATTAAAAATGTCTTATTTAATATATCGTCCAATGGCCTAAAACTTTCAGATTTACATGAAATTTATTTCCTGTGACACTTGATGATCTCTAATTCCATATCTCATGTACGACTTTTCAAATTTCGAAATGGCGGATTTAATATGACGACCAAAAGTCTAAAAACCGTAGCAGAAAAGCTGTATGTCGTTGCAAAGTAAAGTAATCTTTTGTTTAAAGCAGCAGTTTGAAACAGCAAAAGAATACACTTTTGCTGAATTCTACGTTAATACTTTTTTGTGAGAAAAAAAATATGTAACTCATTTAAAACCATCGTCGTTTGTGGCAAAAACTGTTTTTAAACTAAACTGTTTAGTAAACGCCAACCAACATTGTGAACAGCCTGTATATAAATTGTCTTATTATTTTCTTACAGTGCTACACACTAAAAATAAATGCTCAATTCAAATGTATAGTTTTGATCACTTCAAATAAAACATGTTTCTTCCTACAAGAAAAATATTTTAGCAATTTATTTAACAGATTTAAGATTTGTGTTTCTTGTTTTAAATATTTCACATATTCAACTGAATGAAGTATGTGGACTATATATCGATTATTTTAACCAAACATAATTTTAATCATAAGGAACAGATCATAATGTCGCAGGAAAACTATAGTGTCTACAGCGTCAATTCAAGAAATCTATAGGAGTAAATTGAAGAAATATGTATATTCAATGTTGAGGTAAGCATCAGGTATATTCAAGTGAATCTAAAGAAAATTTAAACATCTACCCCCACAGTGACAGACCCATGTGACCCAGCGCTTATCTTGTAATTGGTGTTTGTGCAGTTTGTGGTCGTCTGTACAGTGTTGGATTGTGACAGCATGTTATGGAAATTACATATATCTACCTGAACAATTGAACTTAACTGATTCCGGGATCGAAAATGAACAAAATTGTTAAGAAAAAACTTTAAATTACTTCAGAGTTTGATTTTGTAACATAACACCTTCATCCACTGATATCTTCAATTTAATTAATACGAGCAGAACATCTTTTCAATATTATCCAATTAAACCACTTATTATATCCTTTTCAAAATATAATAAACCGGTCACATTGAGTATATATACCTCTTTTTGAAACAAAGAAATAATTTAAACTAAATTTAAATTTAATTACATTCTCGCAATCATACTTATTAAACGGTTTCATTAAATTAAATGAAATGGTATTCTTTACTTTCAGTGCGGTATAGTCAATATGAATATCTATACATTTGTTCTATACACATCGTACCATCAACTTTGAATATATTTATGCCTTGGTTGAATACTACCTATATTTAATTCGTTATATAGCATCTTACCATTTACTCAACCTGATGCACATAGGTACAGATTGTGTCCGCAAAAAATAGGCATAGGTCTATAGAAACTAGCGTATTACGCGACAACACTGCCAACGTCGGTTGAGTGGGGCAGCCAATTATAGTGGGACTGCCGACTGATGGGAGAGCAGGTTTGGTCAGGTCTGTCTGGTTTAGGGTTTCGGAGCACATGCACGCAACGGCAGAACTATCGCAGATCTAACAACGCTTTATAACATTCACGTCTTTGCAATCGCGATGTACCCTCCGCTAGAACAGCTTCAGATCATCAAGTGGTATTACGGTGGCAGTTCGGCGCAACAGTGCGTGGATTTGCTTGCAATCACTTTTGAAGGCAGACCTATCCCGTGCAGACAAACCATTTTCAATATTGTGCATTAATTTGAAAAAGATCTTTGTCTAAAGAGCTGCAGTACTTGTCATCCAAGGGAGATAAGTCCACAAGAACTTGAGGCAAAAGAACGACGGGATGTACTAATCAGCGGTTCTGTAGTACTGGACGATAAGAAATCCACTCGAGTGATTGGCGAGGAATTGGGTATTGGTAACAAAACCGTTGTTAAGGCTCTGAAGAAGGGTGATTTCCGGAGTTATAAGTACTCAAAGACTCAGGAAACCTTCGTAGAGGACAGTATTCGTAGAATGGAGTTTTGTGAAACTGTAATGGAAAAGGCGAACGCAGACGAAAATTTTATACAAAATATTATTTTTACTGATGAATTGACTTTTCCGTTACATGGTAAACATAATATTTGATATTTGATTTACATACATTTTTTGATTCTGCTTCTTAATCATTCTATCAACTATTTTCTCAGGGTACCCATTATGTATGACAACATTCTTAATAAACAATAATTCTTGCTGATATCTATCTGCGGACAATGGAAATTTCAATAATCTATTTACTAAACAACTAATAAAAGACATCTACTTTAAATACTTTGTCTGTAGAAAAGAAGAAATATGTTAAAATACCGTTCGATTGTGCATATACAAGAGGTTTGAGAAGTATTTTTACATCACAAAATCTCTGTATAGCATATTCGACTCATAATAGCATAAAAAACCTTCTTGGAAACCCAAAGGATAAGGTAGATGTACTTGATAAATCTGGCATATATTGTATCAAATGTCATGACTGTGAAAAAGAATACGTAGGCCAGACTAGAAGAAAAATTTTAACTAGGTTCAAAGAACATGTAGCTCATTTTATATATAATCGTTTTGAAAAATCTAGTGTGGCTCAACATATTTTAGACACAGGTCATAAAGTAGTTGTAGATGACTTAAAACTTGTTAAAGCTGTGTCAAATAATAGGGAACTAAACAGCTTGGAAAGTATCTTTATTCACTTGAATAGAGATAAATTAATAAATTCAGACAGGGGTCCTATACCTAGTTCGCCATTCTTTGACCTGCTTTAATTAAAACTTGTTTTTTACGCTTCAATGATCAAAATCCACTGAGGTGTGACCAACAAATGGGTATATATAGGGTAATTTTTAACATGGACGTCACTTCCACTAGTGATTTGCTTGGACAATATCCAGTAAAGATACTATGAAGTGCTAATCTCTCTTTTCCTCTTTTTAGGTTCTACTGAAGATGGCAACATAGTTGCTGAAATACGTATTTAGGTTTCTAAAATACTTGTTGTGGTTAGGGGTTTATAATTTTATTATTAGTGTATACTGAACACTCGTATTAATAATCCATATGTCAATAGACTAAAATTTAAACAACATCCTTAATCCAATATTTTATGTATTATTATCTATCTACATTTATGTCTTTTTTCGTTTTACAGTTGGGGAACATGGACAAGAAACTGGATTCGCTGACATACGTCCTAAACGCATTAGCACAGAAGCAGCAGATAGCAATCAGAAGTTTAGAAGACGAAGTCTAATTCTACGGGTATTTAGACGCAAGTAAACCAAAAAAAGAACTTCCTGATAATGAAAAACCAGCGCCGAACGTTTTTCCTTGTGTTCTCTATTCGTTATTTCGCTATAGGCCTGAGTAGAGAGTGTACAGTACAAGTTAACTAGTGTAGTAACTTTTAAAGTATTTTCCAAGCAATAAGGACACTTTTCGAACAAATCGGATTTTATGTTCTTTCTTGACGATTTCGTTGAATAGTAAGATGTTAGCCCGGGAAACGGTTAACGTCAATAAGGTAAATAAAAGGTAATAAAAGTAAAATGTTACTTGGAATTTTCAAATAGGGAACGACCAAGTAGCATATTGTCAAATTTCGATTATATTATAGGTATGGCAAGTTAGCCCATTACGTTTTTATAATCAACACATATTAATATATAAATTATTATTAGCATAAAATGCAGTTAAACATTACTTATTTCTGTTAGGTGATCAGATAAACGTTCTAGAATAAACCTCCATGACTTTTGTTACGCTGAATCAAAGATTTATGCACTACAATCGGTTGGAAACGTATCGAACCCTGTGTTTGAAGGACCGTAACTCTGAAATGGCAGAAAAAAAGTGAAATAAGTGAAAATAAAGTGGAAAAAGGTACCCGATTTTTGCGGTTTTCAAATAACGCTTGACTTTCCGATTTTTTACTTTATCATACGCAGTATTATAAAGTATTGTAATCATGCCGAAAAAAAAAATTGAGATTTTAGCGGAAATAGGTCTTTTTGGGTCCCCTGAACATTTTTGACCAAGGTACAAAAAAATGTCTGTGTGTGTGTGTGTGTGTGTGTGTGTGTGTGCGTGTGTGTGTGTGTAAACGATTTTTGTGGAGACGATTCCGGAGAAACTACTGAAGGTATCGGGACGAAAGTTCATATTTAGAAGTTTCATGACCTAACTTAGAGCTGAAAAGCTTTTGGTTCACAATGGTCCAAAAGAACTGGTAGTTTATTCTAAGCCTTTTTCAAGGATTTTGCAAATGAGCCGCCATTTCTGTATTTTCGTCAAAATAGTCAAAATAATAAATTAAAGTAGAGGAAATTTTGAATAATTTATGTTTATGACATTTTTTGGTAAAATTCATAGTTTAGCTGCAAGAGCAAATTCTATTTGATCGAGATCGGTCGCATCTGCATTAATATGAAAGTACATAGTAGCCAGGATTTTGACAAATATTTTTTTGTGTTGTCACATTCGAAAACAGCTGATCTCATCAGAGGTTGGAGCAACTCGTCTTTATATCTAATTCTAAAAACGATAAATTGAGAAAATTATAAATAAAGTATAGCGATGAGTGTAGTTTTATTTTAGCCTGTTGGTAGGGATGTGTCATAAGCAAATATAAATCTGTCAGAATTTGAATTAGCTTTTTAAGGTGCGTTTTCATTAGTGATAATGGCAGTGGTAGCAGACGCCATTATAGTATTTCCAATAGAAAATTGCTAGTGACTGATGTTTATGTACATGCAAACTAATATGTGTCATTATGACGACATGTAAGAAATACTATAATTTCGTATTCTCAGCGTCGGTGATTGGCCTAATTTGCGGAACTAGACCGACGTAAAATAAACAAGTAAAAAAAAAAAAATACGTATTTTGTAAAAACCAACACAATAAACGTTGATGTCGCTCCTGCCAAAAACTAGATAGCGCGACTCGCTCACATGCGACGGCGACACTCCGCTTTCGGTGACGAGCCGCATCACCGGTCGTCGCGCTATTCCATACTTTCGGCATTTGTGACATAAATAACTATTATTCTAATGACGTAGTGTAGGTAGTGTCAAATGCTGATGCTTTGACAATACCTACGATTTATCTCAATAGAATAGATTCTCATGCAGCTAAACTATTAATTTTATATATTGTATGATAAAGTCATGTGCCTGGCCACATCAGATTTTTTTCTTTATTTGCGGAACATAAATGTTTATTCGCTTTATAAAATTAATGAACATCTGAAATCTGTTTCTATTACAATCGTCTCATTAAACAAAATTTTGCGACTGTTTTCGTTCCCATCGCGTTGTCGTGCTATCTCGTTGGCGAAATATCCGCGTTCATGAAAATCTTGTTTATAGCCTATATAGCAAGGAAAATTTAAAAAATGTAAACGCCAATCTGTAGACAAGATCTTGAGTTATACTCTGTGTAAATTTGCATTTTTTTTGGCCAAGCGGTTTAGCAGAAAAAAATGGAAATGCAAGCGTTTATTAAAAACTGCTAAAATAGGTTAGAATTTTTACAATTCTCTCGCGATTCTGTCCAAACTTAGGGGAAGAAAATTTTGATTGTCACTCATGTTATGTAGAAATAGTTCAGGAGTATAAGACACTTTATTTCAATTATTTTTGTTTAGTTGTTGCAGAGTTACAAGCCTCCAAACACAGGGCTCAGTACTTTTGCAAACGGTAGTAAGCCTTTGTCATTGTTGTATCTCCAAATATTTTTTAACAAAATAATGACACATATATGTTGTTCTAGCATCATAAAAGTACAACGAAGAGCAACAGCGTCTCCAATATCAATAACATAAGCCTAGTTTTTAGAGTTTTTGATTATTTAAGTCCAAATGAGGATATTTTTCATGTTTATCAAAGTTGCATTTATGACAAATTGTTGGAAGTTTGATTGTGACGTCACTTGTGACCTCGCAAAACTCGACGCAAACTGCAGCACTCAAATCAACTATAAACAACAAATAGTGCTGCTTTATTATGGACTGCAGAAAAAGCTGGATCCAATAAAGGTAACGTTGCTAAGATAATAAAAAATTGTTACGAGTTTTTTCAAAATTATTCTGAAGTTTTACAGAAATATCAAGTCACAAGGTAGGTGCTGTGAATAAAGCTGTAATGAAATAAACATTAAAGGACTATATCCCAGGTACCTATTGTAAAAAATACAGCAATGTCGCTTGTAACCAAAATAATAACCGTAACAACCACTAACGTTTATTTAAAGTAATGCAATGCTACTGTGAAAATCTGTACATATGCAATGTTAATTTAAAAACAAAAGAAAACGCGTTTTACGAATTGTTCATAGCCAACAACTCACTTTTACACATTTTCTGTAATTTATGTCAAAAATAACAACTGTAATTGTACAGTACCACGATATCTTTTACAAAATTTTTTGCAATTTATTACATTTAATATTTACTGTTATTTTACAGAAACTTTTTTAATAGTTTCTGTTCAGTAGTTTGAGTGTTATGAGCCTTCAAACACAGGTATCAATACTATCGAAACGAGAGAAGGCAGTTAGGGCGATTCTCTCGTGCGAGGTCACATATACAGAATGTTCCAATAGAAGCAATTTATGTTCTTTGTTCAAATGGGTTAATTTATATAAATTAATTTGCACTGAAATGTTTGCAGCAAAATATTGCAGAAATAACCCGTCATAAAGTAAACAAAGTAAACAAAGTAACCACATAACTTTAAAAGCTTTTGGTTGCATTAGGTTGTCTATTCTGAAATAGATAAGGAACTGTGTCTTTTCAATGTGATATGATTAAAGTTTTCAGTGCTGGCTCTACCAGTTTAATAACATAGAACATATAATTTGTATACAGGATGTTAACAGTGTTGGTTGTCATATTAAACAGTTTTTGCTACATGACTCGCTTGCTTCTTAAATTGAATAGACTGCACATACATTTTTTATGAATCTACACACTTTTTGGCATGATTTTAGGGATATTATGTTATGCTTTTTTGAATTCTTCACCTAAATTGTTTGTCACTTAAATCACATCGAACAAATTGACAGTAGTTACTACATGTTCTTTTTTTGTTAAGTTTCAGACTAGACTTTCGATCGCCACATTAAATCTGCCATTTGAAATTTATAAATTCTGACATCAGATTTAAAATTACCGTATATCTTTTGCTGGGAGATATAGAACAAAAAAAAGTTCAAAAGGTCAGTAGAGTATATTTTTCAGAGAACTGTTGGTCACCCTAAATACATTCAATGCATATGTTTCACTACAACGTACCATTTGAAAGAGTTCATGCCCTATCATAAGGGATATTGTTGAAAACAAGAAAGGGTAGAAACAAGAAAGCTTAAGTAAAACTGTAATTTGTAAAATTATTTGGTTAAACGTTTAAATTGTTAAACATAGACTTATTTTTATTCATTCCAATAAAACACAATATCACATAATCAATATATAACATTCTAAAGTAAGTAAAATTCTAAATCTACTAAAAATTCTAAAATTAACTAGTAAGGTCTTCCATTTTTCCTGTTATCATTAGTAACCCTTTATAAACATTAGTGAGTGATAAGTATCTCTATCAAAAATAAAATTCAGCTAGTGAATTTACCAAAAAAAAATAATAAAAGGAAACATTTGACAATATGCTACTAGATCCGCGATCCAGATATCAGAACAAATTGTTAAATAAATCGTAGTCAATAAACGACAAAAGCTGTAATTATTATAAATATCTAACTTATCACGGTATTTTGGGCACACTATGTAAAATAACGTAAACGTTATTATCATAATTATTATTATTATAATTACAATAATCTTGTATAAGGAACAACTTTCCTAGCGACTTCTATAGATTGTGCCTGAATATTGTAGCGTCTCTACAGTCTTTTGTTTTTCCATACGCAGGAAAGGACTTATGACAACAATTACGTTGTTAAAATGATATTAACAATCTTTAAAATAAAAACAAAAGATGGCGTGGGGAAATTTCGATTATTTCTTTTGCTATTCTAGACAATCTAACTTTATTTTTTGTGCTTAGGTCTTACCTTTTTTTAGTAAGATTTGTTAATCTATTTCGATAAACATACAGTCCCAACAATGAGATCAAAACAAATACTAATTAAGTTTCATTAAATAATTAATTATAATTAGTTAATTAAATTGAATTAATTAATTAATTTGAATTAATTAATTAATTTGAATTAATTAATTAATTTGAATTAATTAATTAATTAATTTTATTTAATTAATTTTAATTAACTAATTTTAATTAATTAATTTTAATTAATTAATTTTAATTAATTAATTTTAATTAATTAATTTTATTTAATTAATTTTAAATAATGAATTAGTTACTTAACAATTTTTAATGTTAATTTCTTTAAATTAATTATTTGTAATGTAATGAAATTGTTGCAACACTACATTTTATTATCTCTAATTGTGATATATCGGCGAAAAAATTACCGAAATTTCCTCGAAAAGTTTGATGAGCAAAGACAACAATATATTTGTAAAGTTTTACGCTAAAAAAAAGATCTTAAGAACAATGTGTCATGTAAATTATCACGAATTTTGTATTATATAAAAGCACTTTATATTTAATATTAAACCTTACTATACATACATACATATGAACAGAATACAACATGAACTAGGTTAATAAACTAAGAATTAGCTTTTATTGAGATAAAATGGAATCACGAAACGGCTTGTTATTATTATATAATATATTATTATTATTATTACTATTATTATATTTATTAAAAATAAATTAGAACGTAATATTAGGGTCCAAACGTAATTTCTCTTAGACGTGACTTAAATTGTTCTTCGTTGTAAACATAAACGTTTACCTAGTTTGGTTATTTCGAATTTTGTCGTTATGTATCTTGCATCATTTGCTTATATATTTATTGTGAAAAATAACGAGAATTAGGTTGAACTAGTCTATAGTCCGTTTCAGATAATGGTAAATCGTTCAGCAACACAAAAATTCAAGTTCAATGTCATTCAAGGTTAACCGATATTTCTGAAATACCCTGTATAAAATCATATGTTCCATATGAGAAGCCTAAAGGTATCAAAGGTTTATTGCCATTCTTGTTATTGTTAGGTAAAACGTTTCATGTGGACTTAACTGTGTCTCCCGTTTTGAAATATTATAAAACAAACAAAAATAAAAAGGATATACATATCAAACAACACGAAATCGAAGGAAAGAAATAAATAGTAATAAATAACAAATAATAAAAATAAATTGAGTAAAGAAATGCAGAAACAAATAAGTTAATATGAAATTTTTACTGCTTCTTTTGCTCTTCATTATAAAGCAATTATCTTAATAATTCGTATGGACTTATTTCTTCAATTGATTAAAAATATTGCAGACGTTTGAAATATTAACAAAACAGTAGTCACTACTTAAAAAAATTGAAAAATCCCGTAAGTTTATATGAAACATTTTAGTTAAAACTTTCTAGAAAAATTAGTAACTTGTTCAGGATTTGTGTCTTCAATTCATTAAATTCATTAAATATATTACGACCATTTAAAATATTAACAAAACCGTATTATGAACTTCTTACGAACTTTAAAAACCCAATAAGTTTATATGAAACATTTTAGTTAAAAACTTTCTAGGAAAATCAGTAACTTGTTCTGGATTTGTTTTTTCAGTTCATTAAAAATATTACAGCCGTTTGAAATATTAACTAAACCGTATTAAGTACTTCTTACGAATTTTGAAAATCTAATAAATTCATATGAAACATTTTAGTTAAAATCTTTCTAAAAAAATCAGTAACATGTTCAGGATTTGTTTCTTCAATTCATTAAAAATATATTACAACCGTTTGAAATGTTAACAAAACCGTTTTAAGAACTTCTTACGAACTTTAAAAATCTAATAAGGTCATATGAAACATTTTAGTTAAAAACTTTCTAGAAAAATCAGTAACTTGTTCAGGATTTGTTTTTTCAATTCATTAAAAATGTTACAGCCGTTTGAAATATTAACAAAACCATATTTAGAACTTCTTACGAACTTTAAAAATCTAATAAGTTCATATGAAACATTTTAGTTAAAAACTTTCTAGAAAAATCAGTAACTTGTTCAGGATTTGTTTCTTCAATTCATTAAAAATACTAGAACCGCTTGAAGTATTAACAAAACCGTAGTAAGAACTTTTTACAAAGTTTAAAAATCTAATAAGTTCATATGAAACATTTTGGTTAAAAACTTTCTAGAAAAATTCGTAACTTCTTCAGTATTTGTTTCTTCAATACATTAAAAATATTACAACCGTTTGAAATATTAACAAAACCGTATTAAGAACTTAAGAAATTTAAAAATTTAATGAGTTCACAAAAAACTTTTTTCTTAAAATTGTCTAAAAAAAAGTTTGATATGGATTCATTTGTTTCGTCGTACTTTTTAGCACTGTAGTGTGCATTGAAATGATTGTGTTATTTCTTTGCTCTCTTTAGAGGTGTTTGATGTCCATTCAATGTTTGTTTTGAAAAGGGAAAGACAAACCTTAGTTTACTCCTATGAAAAGTTTTGTTAAAAAATTACAAAGTTATACAAAAAATATTGTAAGATTTAGGCAAAATTCTGTGAAATTGTTTGAAACGGAATATAGATATGAAATGATTACATGCTACTGTGTAGTGATTTTTGATTTTTTCTATCTTTTAGAACATTTAGCTCGTTTTAGAGTAAATTAGATAGATAGATGAGTACTACTTAATTGTGAATTTTTCTTTTCAGTTCCTATCAATTTTTTCTCACAAAATGATGCTAGATACAGTTATGGTTAATCTATTGTTTAATTTTCTTACGGAGTGCCTCTCAACTGTGATCTCCTGAAAAAAAAAATCTTCTTTCCCTTATTAAAAAAAACCGAATTACAATAATAACGCAAAGGGTTTGAACTAAAGGACCAATGGCCCATTAAAAAATGGAAACGTGAAAAGCACCTTTGTTTTCGAGCTACATATTATCAATATTCAACATATCCGATGTAAACCGATAAAATAGTAATACATACATATATCACAGAAATTCTTGGACCAATATTGGAATTCTGGAACCACGCAATTAGAAAATAATATATAGCTCAGATGGGTCGGAGAAAAATCAAAATATGAAAATCCCTAAATTTAGAAAAGGGCAAACAACAGAACTTGTCGCATTTCTCAAAACAATTCCACAATACGAAACAATTTTATCTGCTATATGAGAATTGCGGCAAGTCTGGTGATTGTGCCGTCTTGTTGGTGTCGGTGTTGTCGTTGAACACAATAAAAAAAGACAAATCTTGTTACTACGCTTTCATTTGTTGTTTTATAGATTTACGAATTATTGATATTTGATATTAACGATTTTTTGCCTACTTTTTCGCCAATTTCGCTATACTGGCCTAATGAGTTTCGAAATCGAATATTTTGCAAATTTACTTGCACTTTCATAGAGGGGTTAAATTACAATCATAGAGTATTTGTAAATATAATATATAGATTGTTGCGTACGGTTGTTGCAACTGTTTAATAATAATTTTAAGTTTTTAATCTTGCCATATTTTATTTGTACAGAATAGTTAAGAAATTTTCACAGTGTTAACAACAGAGGAATACACAGGTAAAAGTAGTGATTTTAACTGATAAGCTTCTTAGCACATTTTTTAAGCACAATGTGAAAATATTGCCCCATGACCAGTCGTCGTCCTTTTGAGAAAATAATAAATAATTTTGAGCTTGGTGCGATATTTTCAGAGCAATATTTTTTCTGTAAATATTCTGAAGTTGTGTATTTTATATTAATTAGAGCATGTGAACATATGAGACATGTGGAAGCATGTTAAAAAGGTATAGAATTTCGATTATGATAGATTTTTAGACTCCTTCAGTCTACGCAATATTGTATTTAGTGAACGAAAATTTAAGAAAGTAAGGAGAAAAATTAAAAGCTTGTTTCATTCGTACTATTATACATACAATAAATTATGAAATAAAACAATTTACAAACTGTTTTGTGTTTTATTATTTACCACTATACATCTTTGGTGTGCGGCCGACCTTAAGAAACGAGACATCATGACGCTTGAAAGCAATTTTTATACTCCATATTGAATGGTGTCACTCAAAATAAAATATTACCATGCAACTTCTAGTCTCCAGTATATGAATAAGTAAACATAAATCAGTTTTACACATAGGAAAATTGATTATCAAAAACAGTTTCTTGATCTTTGGTTTCAACTCTTCTTTTCACCTTCTTCTCGAACTATTGGCCACTCTTCTTCATTCCCCATACCAGGCAGATAATCCTTCCAACTTCTAAAGAGATACATAAAATCTCTTGGAGTCTTTCCTGGAAACTCATTCGGCGATGATATTGGTGGAATTGGTGGAAATATTTTTCCACCACTGCTTTGCAGAAAGGCACCAGTGCTTCATTCTTGCGCTGTTATCTGCTGCTGGAGGGTCTCCCTTGGGAAGAATTCGTATCCTCTCATACTCTTATCACCAGTACCACTGTAATACCTAAAGTTTCCTCCAGAATCAACAGATAACATCTTCTTCTCTTGGAGACTTGGCTTAGCCCCTCCCGTAAACTTAAACTTGCATATGCTAACTTCAGTCGCAGGATTCGTCTGGTTCTCAACTGGAATTGATGGAATGAATATGGCAGACCTATTCCTCTTTGTAGGACCTTTATCAGAGGAAGTTGATGGGGAATTTCTTTTAATTTTCTGGTCTGGCACCTCTGTCTGTTCGTTACTTTCCTTTCTCTTCACTTTCGGTGCTAGCTTCCTCAGTTCTGGTTGTGTCTCAGTGGCTGTAGGCTCCTGAGGAAATCTTGGAGTCCCACTAGGTAAAGTATAATTATTATTAGCTGCTAATTTCTGGTAATTCAGTAAATGCTGTTGCAAAGCCATGGGATGTATGAAGACGCCAGCGCTCGGCCAATATACATAACCTCCTGGTCCATCAGCTTCAATCTTTCCATCGAATTCTGGCGAGAATTTCAAATCTTTAGAGGTCGTCGAACACGGTGACGGAGTTTCTGGCACAAACTCGACATCATCGTCACTCTGCGGTTCTGATTTCACTTCAACGTCCGTGGAATAAACGTCGTTCTTCCTAAGTAATCTTATCTTTAAATGGTTGAGATCGCGTATACACAAATTCAGGAGTTCATCTGGTTTGGTCGCTGCAGGTTTCTTGGGCAACAGTAACTTGTGTTTTTTGGGTTCCTGGGTTAACCTCCTCTCTAAAAGGCTGCTGATGATTCGATTCTGGACATTAGTTCTAATGATGAGAGGTTCACCAGCTGACAGATCAGGAAGTTTGTTGTTATCCTTTTTGTAATCGATCAAGCTTTTTGGGTCTGGTGTACCAGGATATATGGTGTCGTAATTCTTATAGAGGGATATGTCAGCTTTTTTAGGCTTCTTTCCTCGTCTTGGGTTGGAATTATCTAACACCATCTCGCCCATGTAAGGCAAGTGTTGGTACTTCTCTATTTTAATGATCTATTTCAACTGAATGTTAATTTTTTTCACTTCAATACATACGGCATGCAAATATTTGACACTTTTCTATAAATAAAAAAAAATACCAAACTGAATTTTGTCGACTCTAGGGACAGATTCTTAAGAGAATAGGTTGTTGAGACTTTCTATACTATTGTTAACTTAATAAATACTTTTTCAATGTCAAGATGTAGAGGTGATTGGTCAAAAATTTGTCCACATTTACACATAGGAACATGGTTAGGATAAAACATACTGAACAATAAATAAAATATAGTTTATTTTCGTCATTTATAATAATGAAAAACATAACAACTGCATTTTATGAGTGGAAGGTTTCTTTTTTAACTTATAGACACACAAAGTAGACTAGATCCGATATTAAAATAAATAACTCAAAACTAAAAGCTACGGTTTTAGCACCATCTCCATCCACAACTGGAAGTTCTGTATAAAAATATAGTTATATTAGTTCATCCGGGAAGTATTTTACATTATCACTCATTCTTGTTGAGTATTAAAAAATGATTATCAAAAACAGTTTCTTAATCTTTGGTTTCAACTCTATTCACGTAAATCACTCGGCGAATGTTCACTGTTTGACAACACGGATAAGTTCTCTAAGTCAACATCATTTTCACCTTCTTCTGGAACTATTGGTCTCTCTTCTTCATTCGCCATTCCAGGCAGGTAATCCTTCCAACTTCTAAAGAGATACCTAGTAAATTTTCTTAATTGTCTAAATTTACAATACGTGGCACCTTCTGCAGACTCCAACTGCTGCGTTTGAATCAAAAACCCCTTCTCCTTGAACGTTTGCTCTAACTTCTCCCTTTGAATCGATTTCCTACTCTTTCTCTTCTTACTCCTTGGTCCCATGTCCTGCAGACTCAACTGTGGAGGTTGAACCTCTGTAGTTAACATAAAGTCTCTTGGAGTCTTTCCTGGAAACTCATTCGGCGATGAAGGAAATATTTTTTCACCACTGGCTTGCAGAAAAGCACCAGTGCTTGATCCTTGCGCTGTTATCTGCTGCTGGAGGGTCTCTCTAGGGAAGAACTCGTATCCTCTCATACTCTTATCCCCAGTACCACTGTAGTACCTAAAGTTTCCTCCAGAATCAACAGATAACATCTTCTTCTCTTGAAGACTTGGCTTAGCCCCTCCCGTAAACTTAAACTTGCATATGCTAACTTCAGTGGCAGGATTCGTCTGGTTCTCAGCTGGAATTGGTGGAATGAATATGGCAGACCTCTTCCTCTTTGTAGGAGCCTTATCAGAAGACGTTGATGGGGCATTTCTTTTAATTTTTTGGTCGGGCACCTCCGTCTGTTCATTACTTTCCTTTCTCTTCACTTTCGGTGCTAGCTTCCTCAATTCTGGTTGTGTCTCAGTGGCTGTAGGCTCCTGAGGAAATCTTGGAGTCCCACTAGGTAAAGTATAATTATTATTAGCTGCTAATTTCTGGTAGTTCAGTAAATGCTGTTGTAAAGCCATGGGATGTATGAAGACGCCAGCGCTCGGCCAATATACATAACCTCCTGGTCCATCAGCTTCAATCTTTCCATCGAATTCTGGCGGGAATTTCAAATCTTTAGAGGTCGTCGAACACGGTGACGGAGTTTCTGGCACAAACTCGACATCATCGTCACTCTGCGGTTCTGATTTCACTTCAACGTCCGTGGAATAAACGTCGTTCTTCTTAAGTAATCTTATCTTTAAATGATTGAGATCGCGTATACACAAATTCAGCGGTTCATCAGGTTTGGTCGCTGCAGGTTTCTTGGGCAACAGTGACTTATGTTTCTTGGATTCCTGGGTTAACCTCCTCTCTAAAAGGCTGCTGATGATTCTATTCTGGACATCAGTTCTGTTGATGAATGGTTCACCAGCTGACAGATCGGGAAGTTTGTGGTTATCCTTTTTGGAATCGACCAAGCTTTTTGGGTTTGGCGTACCAGGATATATGGTCCCGTAATTCTTATAGATAAGATGGCAAATGTCAGCTTTTTTAGGCTTCCTTCCTCGCCTTGGTTTCGAATTATCTAACGTCATCTCGCCCATGTAAGGCAAGTCTTGGTACTTCACAACTTTACTCGGTGTTTGCGTGGTGGTGGTTGATGAAGACTTTGAATGATTGTAATCAGAATACTGCTGCTGTTCAACTGTTAGCTTCCTCTGAATTTCGGTCTGCATCTGAGTTATCCTTTGCAGCCAATTTCTAATATTCTCGTTGGAGTCTTCTGGTTTTTCTTCAAATACACCAGCGAAGGCATTCCTGAAATCTTCGGGCTTATCCTCAACTGGTGGAGAGCTGGATTTTGGAGATTCTGGTATCATCTTGTCGGAATCTGTTTCTGTGACGTCTAATCTGTAATAATTAATTAGAGAAATTATCTTGTAATGGTGCGATTCTGGATTGACTTACTTTAAATTGTCTCTGGATTGTGTCCTTGAGTTTGTTTCGGAAGCTTTTTCAATATATGTCATCTCAGTCTTTGATGATGACGTGACCTCCAAGGGACTGCTAGTTTCTTCTATTTCTTCTGACTGCATGGTAGTCCCTCCTGGAAAGGAAAATTTAATTTAGTTATTGCTCTCAAGATACTAGAATTGACCTAAAGTTACTACAAAAAGAAGTTTAGGTATGTCGCAGGGTACTGCCTTTGGGCCAATTCTCTATTCTATATCTTCTCAAGGTACCTCAAATTACCATCACTACATTGAGGGGACAAATTAAATGCTCACAAGTGTCAAGTAATTAAAACAATTGCAAACCTTCTTTGCCACAGTGATCAAAACAATAGAAAATCAATTAATCGCATATCCATATTTGCTTATATTTACTGTCTAGATGTCGCAATAATTAACAAAACAACTGCAAACTGTGCTGTAATTGTGGGATTCGCAGTACTCTGGCCTTGAGATACATTAAGTCGTGAATAGTGAAGAAACATGCAATTATTAATGGGATATGCTCGTTTTTGTAGACGTACTCGTTTGTATTGTCAGTATGTAGGATGCGAAATTGTTTCTCGTGAACTAATAAGTCGTAATAACGCAGTTGACTATTCAAGAGTATTTTATTGTGAAATGATTTGGCCCTGAGCGAGATTCATTAACACAAAAGGTGTTTCATTTAGGACTATTTTTAATTAAGTAGTCGGGTGTGTCTAAGTTGCGTGTTCTGAGGAAGTTACACACATATATTTGTTAATTAAAATGGGTTTCTAAGCAACCCTCGCGTTTATTTATTGTTATTTACATTTGGAAAACCAACAAACTATTGTATACAGTAGTTAATAGTTCCTGCGGACTTAAATAATTTGAAGTTGAGTATCACATCATGGCGGCCAGAAACTGTGATGCTTTAAAAGAAGCAATTCATGCAGCGGA
The DNA here is from genome assembly GCA_964023965.1 of Melinopterus prodromus. Taxonomy (NCBI): domain Eukaryota; kingdom Metazoa; phylum Arthropoda; class Insecta; order Coleoptera; family Scarabaeidae; genus Melinopterus; species Melinopterus prodromus. The sequence goes on from OZ030394.1 coordinate 57,796,945, forward strand.
AGGAGAGGAAATAAGACAACCGCAAAGAGTTATGTACTTATCAAAATATAATGGTAGAAATAGATGCAATTATCTACATTATGCATATCAAAATCAGATCAAATTTAATTATAACAATTCTCGACATAGACATTTTAATTCTACTCATGGAAAACTGAATCCTTTGAAAATTTAGAGGACAAAGTCGGGGTTCAATTAACAACACTCTATTATAGAGTTACACCAAATCAACAAGGAGGACAATTTAGATCACATAACTTAAAAATAAACAAAGCTATATTACAGAATCTGAAGTGAATCAAATTTGGAATACTTAAACAGCATATATTTAACTAAACAATTACTAAAACACTGTTACAACTCTTATTTACTTCTAAGTTACACTTAAAAATGTACCTTAATAATGCAAAATACATGGAAATGACTATATAATAAAATTATAAACCCCTAACCACAACAAGTATTTTAGAAACCTAAATACGTATTTCAGCAACTATGTTGCAATCTTCAGTAGAACCTAAAAAGAGGAAAAGAGAGATTAGCACTTCATAGTATCTTTACTGGATATTGTCCAAGCAAACCCGCCAAACTAGATTTAAACTCAGTTTCCAATCCTACTGTACCTAGATTATATGTTCTTCCCAAAATTCACAAACCTGGTAAATCAGTGAGACCTATTGTATCAGGTATTAACTCACCTACTTACCAGTTAGCGAAATGGTTATCGAATGAGTTCAACAATTTACCTGTTCCTCAACCAAGCTTCTCTGTTAATAACTCATTGGAGTTTATCAATAAGGTTAACAATGTAAAATTAGAGGATGGCGAATTGTTGATTTCATTTGATGTTGCTTCACTGTTTCCTAGTGTGCCTATTCCGGAAACTTTGGAGTTTCTTAGGGAATTATTGAGCAATAACAACTTTGACCCGTCAGAAATAGATGAATATGTAAGATTGACTGCCCTTTGTAACTCTCAAAATTGTTTTCAAATAAACGGAAAGTTTTTTGAACAACTTGAGGGAACTGCAATGGGTAACTGTCTCCACCTTTTATTGCCAACTTGTTTATGAGCAGATTTGAAACCCATGTAAAGTCTATAGCACCATATTTCCCTAAGACTTGGATTAGGTATGTCGACGATATTTTTGCCATTTTTGGCACCAAGAAGTGCAGTATTCAAGATTTTCTTCTCGTTTTGAATTCTAAATTCAACACCATTAACTTTACTGTAGAACAAGAAGTTAACGGCCAACTTCCATTTTTAGATACTCTGGTAGTCAGGAATAGCAAAAATATAATAGAAATTGACGTGTATCGGAAAGATACTAACACAATCAGGTTTATCCCTAATGATTCGCAGCATCCTTTTCAACAAAAATTGTCTTTTATTAGTTGTTTAGTAAATAGGTTATTGAAATTTCCATTGTCCGCAGATAGATATCAGCAAGAATTATTGTTTATTAAGAATGTTGTCATACATAATGGGTACCCTGAGAAAATAGTTGATAGAATGATTAAGAAGCAGAATCAAAAAATGTATGTGAATCAAATATCTACTTTAAATACTTTGTCTGTAGAAAAGAAGAAATATGTTAAAATACATACATAATAGCATAAAAAACCTTCTTGGAAACCCAAAGGATAAGGTAGATGTACTTGATAAATCTGGTATATATTGTATCAAATGTCATGACTGTGAAAAAGAATACGTAGGCCAGACTAGAAGAACAATTTTAACTAGGTTCAAAGAACATGTAGCTCATTTTAAATATAATCGTTTTGAAAAATCTAGTGTGGCTCAACATATTTTAGACACAGGTCATAAAGTAGTTGTAGATGACTTAAAACTTGTAAAAGCTGTGACAAATAATAGGAACTAAACAGCTTGGAAAGTATCTTTATTCACTTGAATAGAGATAAATTAATACATTCAGACAGGGGTATATACCTAGTTCGCCATTGTTTGACCTGCTTTAATTAAAACTTGTTTTTTACGCTTCAATGATCAAAATTCACTGAGGTGTGACCAACAAATGGGTATATATAGGGTAATTTTTAACATGGACGTCACTTCCACTAGTGATTTGCTTGGACAATATCCAGTAAAGATACTATGAAGTGCTAATCTCTCTTTTCCTCTTTTTAGGTTCCACTGAAGATGGCAACATAGTTGCTGAAATACGTATTTAGGTTTCTAAAATACTTGTTGTGGTTAGGAGTTTATAATTTTATTATTAAGTTCGCCACAGTCTCCAAAATATTGTCATGGAAATGACTGTCATAGTATCGATGACAGTCGGGTTTTCTGTGGATTGGTGAGGTTTAATACAGTGTATGCTCTCCACGAGCACGAATCACTGCCTCACACCTGCGTGGCATGCTTCGCACTAGCTGCGAAGAGATTCTTGGGGTATGCTTTCCTATTCCTCAATCAGGGCTTGTGTCAGTTCCTGTATGGTTATTGGTGGATTAGGGCGCTTGCCAAGACGTCGGTCAACCTCTGACCCCACACGTGTTCAATAGGATTCAGGTCAAGACGCCGGCCATTGCATGACCTGAATTCCACGTTCTTGTAAAAAGTTTCTGGTGATGCCGGCGGTATGTGGCTTTGCATTGTCCTGCATTAGGATGGAATTTTGACCGACGCCATATGCAGCAGGCACCACATGGTCCTCCAAGTTTTCGATGTAATACATAGCATTTAGTCTACCAGGAACTACAACAAGATCAGTTCTGTTGTCTATACTGATTCCACCCCAAACCATCACAGATCTATGACCAAATCTATCCACTTCCTATATTTCGGCTGCGTAGCGTTAACCAGGACGTCTATATACACGTACTCGACCGTCGCAACGAGTTAAACAAAATCAGAAATTTTCTTTAGTTTAATATATGCCCTTAAAGCATACCAAATTTGATTTGTCCAGAACTATTATTTAAAAAGTTACAGGTTTCGAAAAAGTGTTCCCTAATTTTTTTGAGGAGTGTATAATAGCTACAGTCGTTAATATATAAGAGCAAATGCAGTACGAAATATGCAAATGATTATTAAGTTCAGATATAAGCCTAATGCACATCAAAACGCAATAAATCATAATCAAAAAGAAAAGGTTTTCTCTCGATATTTTATGGCTTAGGAACGGCTAAATATGGACGTAGTAGGCTTCGGCAAAACCAGACTAGCGGTCTACGTGGGCTTCGTCTATAGATAACGTATTTCTCAACGGCCCCATGTGTTAATTACATTTAAATTCATCAAGCCGACTCTTCGAGAAAGTGTCTCCATAACATGCAAATTCGGTTCGCTTAAATACCATACCTCAACACACATGATTTACAGTTGTCTATTAATCTCAGTACATTGCTTAGACCCCATTAAATAATTTTCTCGTTTCTGTACTACCGTGTCAATAATTGAAAACAAATAATTGTTAGAAAACCTGACACGATTATTAATGATAATGCATTTCTTATTAACTAATAGTGTCGTAACCTCTATCATTATGATGTATTTTACCAGCATTTTCGTTCAGAACCGAAACATGATTCTGAATAATATGTTTAATAAGTAAAAATGAACTTATTCATTTATTCCATGCCTTAGAAAAATACAGTCGTTTGAAATTTTAACAACACCGTATTTTAAACAACTTTAACTTCTTAAGGAATTGAACAATAATAAGTTCATATGAATCTTTTTACTCAGTATAAAACATAACTTAACTGAACATTAATTAATGTATTTACAATTTATTATTGTAAAGGGTATTGTTTGTGTTATTTTCTCGTTTTCGCGTTGGTTGATATGTATTTTTTGTTACTTATGTAGAAATAGAAAAAAACAAATACATTTATACACAGAGAAGACAGAAGAAGTATGTGAAGTTATAGAAAATGCTTGTAGTAAACTACAGCACAAATGCTGTAGAAAGTAACTATATGATGTAAATGTAAAATTAAAGTAAATTATATGTAATAAATTACAGCATCGCTGGCTATTTGATACTATCTTAAGAGCTGTATATTTTTATAATCCTTTAGTCTTATAAGATAGTTTTGTAATATCACAAAAAAGTACAGTAGAAGTGAATTTTGCTCTACAAGTTTTTATTATTAAATGAGTTTTGTTAAATGCGAGATAAAGCGAGGACATCCTGTATGATTTGCATGTGTTTTATTTGGGTTAAAGTCAAATAATTCTTGTATTTAAATAGTACGGTCTTGCTTATATTTGTGCTTAAATAATGATTTCTTGGCATCTTGGTAGTACCGTAATAATATGTGTGGAATGTGATTTTAGTGAAAGAGTTACAGTAGTCTCGACAAGACATATTATATTATTAACTTACAATTTTAAATATGGCCTTCTGGAGTGATTGTTCCGCTTATTTAATCTTTAAATCTGTTTTATTTATTTAAATCCTTCTTTGCTAAAAGTTACCCGCTCTAAAACGAGCTGGAGAAAGTCGAAATCGAAAAACTACTCAAAATCAAGACCGATTTCTTGTCCTTTCCTCTCTACGTCAGCAAAGTGCCACAACACTTGACTTGCTAAACGACCAATGACGAGCACCTGGAATAGAAATTTCTGATCAAACTGTTAGAAACAGATTAAAAGAAGCGAACTGAAGAAACGAAGAAGACCTGTCCGCGCACCACGCCTTACGCAGCATCACAAAGCCCGACTGCCATCGATGCTATGACAGTAATTTCCATTTTGTTTTGTTTTATTAATTTACATTTTTAAGTGTAACTTCGAAGTAACTGAGAGTTGTAATATTGATTTTGTAATTTTATTTAGTATTTTTTGAAGTATACCAAATTGATTTTCTTTAACTATTATTAAAAAAGTTATAGATTTCGAAAAAAAGTGTATTATATAGTGTAGTATATCTATTTAAGATTTTATTAGTAAAAGTGTCACAAGTTTTGCTAAAAATAATATCAGGATAAAATAAACAAAAATCTTTTACTGAATATGAAAGAGGAAGAAAATAAAAGATGTCTAAACCGTGAGCCAACTACGTTATGTATTATGCAGTAATTTAAAAATAAAAGTGTAGGCACCTATTTTCAGCGGAAGCGATGCCTTTCAAACGTTCAGTTTTCTCCATTCTTTTAATAAAATATTACGTGAGCGCCGGGTTTTCCTTAAAAACATCTCGTACTACCAAAGCCCACGCACTGCTCAAGTGATTCTTTAATTATTTTGTTGTTGTTGTATTATTGTTAATTAAATTTTTATCATACAGAAGATAATATTAGCATTAGCGTAAATCTAAACAAAGAAATAGAAGATGTCACTTTTGCTAAAAGGCGTTGTCCAGTCCAGTGCACTGGGTTGAGTAAATAGGACGGTTTGCCAAAATTCCTCAAAATAAATAGGAATGAATATAGAAGCCAAACGAGAATGAGTGTGATGTTAGAACATTCGTAATCAAGAGTGAAGAATCTTGTTTACCGAATCGTTCTTGGAGTTCTATTCCAAGATAGGTAAGTGTCCAATTTCAGTTGAACATATCTTAATGAATTGTACACTTATTTTTGTACCAAAAAATACAAATAATACCTTTTTTTAGATATAATCTTGCAGTTATTTTAACACACAGAATACCATCAAGTGTCAAGTGTTGGAACACAGACAAGAAATTACTATCAAGAAATTACAGTAGAAGCAGTTGTTATGGTAAACCATAAACATGAAATTTCATGAAAACAACACCACAGATATTGATAATTATGTGAACGAAAGGATTTAAAACCAAACCAAACACTTACATTTTACACAATTTTACAGGTGTGATCTGCAACGAAGAAATTGAATGAATGACACATCCTCACATCCAAGTCACATATTATGTGATCAATTTTATAATTTTGCAAGCAATTGAATTCTACTGTACATATTTTATTACGAATATGTAAACAAAATAGATTATCTTCCATAATTATATTGTTGGACTTTGCAACTTAACCTCCAACAGGTGTCTGTGAAGCGCCAACCCCAACTTATCTCAAAATAAAAATTAAATTCAAGAATGATCTAAAATTTTTGAACCACGAATTAAGGAAAGTGACCCCAACGGCAACATCGTTAATTCGGGGGTTATACAGGGTGATTCATTAAAGTCTTACTTTTGGATATGTCCTTTATACAGGATACATCAGGCCACTCGTGCCAGGGCTTTTTGTTGGCTATATGACATCATACAGAGAGGTTAAAGAAAAAATAGCATGACATAAGCTTAATTGAAGAATTTATTAATTTTGTAATATACCGGAAGCACTCTTACCTGAACTCTAGATCCAAATTTCATATGAGAACCTAGGTCGTGTGTGATATCGTCCCATACAACTTTTGTTTCGAACATTATTGTTAAATCATTTGGTTTATGAAATAAACCATATTTCTTTATGACAAATCGTCGTAGATGTTCGGGTAAAAGACAGCATAACATAACCGTACCTACAGAATGTAATCATGCTAGTTTTGATTACCGGAATAAACCAATAAACCGGTAGTTGTCGTAAGCGCACTCACTTTAAAATTTTTTAATCAGGACCTAGGTCGTGTGTTGTACCATTGGATAGTCAGTTTACATCTTTTACTCATATGGTTTACGAAACAAACACTAAGCAATATTTGAACCTAAACCCTGACTGGAAATACGGCAACTTTCGTCTTTTTTCAGAAATCAAACTAGTATCATTATAGTATATTATAATACAAGTTTTATAAGACAAAAATTGGCGCACGAGTTGTTTTGGACACGACGAGCGTAGCGAGAAGTGCCCAAATGGAACGAGTGCGCCAATACGTCTTATAAAACGAGTGTTATATACTGTTTTTTCAATTTTGCGACATTAGTTTTACATAAATTTCGATAATTGCGGTTGTCATCTTACAATCTAGAGTAGTTTTATTTTCAACAGTTGGTTGTGGTGGTAAAATTTACCAATGCGATTGAGGCGAGCCAATAGCGATTGAGGAGAACCAATAGCGATTGAGATGTCAGCGTTATTTAACACTTGACTAGTTTGTGATCTAGTGTTTTTATAACGACACCGAAAGCGGTTTCGTTATGAGTTTATAACGAACGCAAAGTAGAAAAAATATGCTATTTTATAAAGAAAATGGGATACGGCAGGTGGTATTGCCAGTATGCCAACGGTTTACTTCTTAAACCAAATGATCTGAAAAAAAAATTCACGTCAATTTTAATAGATTTTCCGGTGTATTATAGGGCGTGATAAACATTATTAATCAAATTATTAACTAAAAAAGTGTTTTTTCAAACTGTATTAGGTTGATCTCATATAAACATTATAATTTCTGAGATATTCAGCTTTTTAAGACCTAAGACTAGCGGGCCATTAAAAAAAATATGTACGAATGATATTTCTGGAAAAATGGTCAACTGGTCTCCAAAGTAATAGGCTCAGCATGGGGATCACGCTTATTAGTGGAAATAGAGCCTGTGTTTAAATTTGGACAAGTTTCGTATTTTTGTGTTGATCAACTATCTGAAAAGAAATTTAAGCTATCATTTTTCACTTTGAAGAGATATCCGCTAAAAACAGAAATGTTAAGATATCGTTTTTAATTTTTTATTCAAAACCAAGAGTAGCTAGACATTTGAAACAAAGACATAATTATTTTAAAAACTAATGCCAAAATTGCGGAAATGACAAAAAACACGACTATAGGAAAATGGCAAAACTCAACATGGCGCCCATAAGAAAAAAAAAGTGGGCTATGGTTACGCCGCCATCTTTAATGTTATTTCAAATTAAAAAATAACACTGCATTCCTTGTTAAAAAGTAGCTCCAGAATGGGTTTGCTTCACTACTCATGGCTTTGAATAAAAAATTAAAAACGATATCTTAACATTTCAGTTTTTTTGCGGATATCGTCAAAACGAAAAATGATAATTAATCTTTTCAGATAATTGATCAACACAAAAATATAAAAGTTTGCCAAGTTTAAACATAGGCTCTATCTCCACTAATAAGCGAGATTCCCATGGTGAGCCTCGAAACTGAATCACCCGGTATAGTAGTATTTGCTCTCTTTAATTTATATTAATTTACATATACCAGTTTTTATTAGTTGATGTAATATTGGGAATTTGAAGAAAACGTGTGACAGCACCTTAATATTATTCTGCAGAATGGTTTTAGTTCCAAGTTAATTAATCCATGAATATTGGTTAAATATGGTTAAACATTCCCTTGAATCGTTTATTATTATTAGTTTTTATTATATGCAGGATCTGACATTGAAAATCACAAAGGATTGGCACAGCAGCCAATTAATGTAAAACAATATTCGAAGAAATCTAACCTTAGGTGCTTTTAAATATAATTTATTGCGAAATCATCATTGCTTTGGTTTTAGGTTTAGCCGTTGAGGAAGTACAGCACTTAGTCCCGTGTGCAATTGTTTATTTATTTTCTTCTCACACATATTACCAAATTTTAGTATATTTCAGTAAAACTGCACTCTAAAGGTCCATGATTGTTGAATGCACCTGCTAACATTTAAACAATCCTAATAGTCTTCTAATAGTGACACTACGAGTGATACTGGTATGTAAGGTCCGTGCGATATCCAATAACACCAAGGCAACAAAGGTCCAAAACTAAACCATCCGGAACTGTCACATTCAACTCGGTAACCTAGCAACCGCCACAGTACACTACGTTGTCATAACAACATTACCAATACACATATTATTAACAGAGTTAAAAAATAACCATAGTCTGGAATAATTCCTATATTATATCTTGAATTATAAAAGTCAAAATAAGAAAACGAAAAATAATAAGGCTTGCGTTAATAACTGTATCAGGGAATGTCAGATGCAGCATGAAATGTCAAAAGTTAAAAAATGTTAGATTTGCAATTTATAAACGAATATTTTGGTTGATTCAAATGCCAAGAGTTGTCATGACGATCATGTGGATTACGACAACTTGATCGGTAATAAAACACCATACGATGGACGACATATCAAAATTTGGTGTTAAATTGCTGCTTTGAATGTCAAGTTAAGCCAAACGATGGTACAATATTAATAATAATGGTATATTTAGCTACAATAAAACTTACACCAACCCATGTTTTCCAGTCCATTGACATCCGCCTACATAACCTTATCACGGTTTTGACGTTTCCCACAAACTCTTCTTCTTCTTCCCCAAAATCAACGCCTATATCGACCGAACAAATCACAAAAACACACGCAGCGCTTTCCTGTCAATTTCTACCATCTATCGACAACATTTAGCCACTGTTTTTCTCCGAAACCTTTCGCGCAAAGAGTTGGTTTTGGTTTAGCGGGGCCGTGGAGTAACGCGGTATTCCCGTAATAGGCTCGCGGCGTCCGCGTCCGAAATAGACGCCCGTTGATCGTCGGGACGCCCTCTCCACTTACCCGTATATTCTGAATTTGGACGTCGCTGTAACTCGAGAATTGAACCATATTTGGAACTACCGTTCGCCTGGGAGCCTCACTCTGCCTCCCAGCTAGGAGCTTGAGGTAAGAGGAGTCGGAGGAGGAGGAGATCTGAGGTTATTATTTTTGGGTATGGTGCGCTTGTGTGCGGAGTTGTGGCGGGAATATGCACCTGTTCCGCGGTTCATTGATAACTTCTTGTTTCTTTCGCTTTCGGTGTGTGTGTGTGTGTTGTGGATGTGTATTTAAGGAATTATTTGAGGTGTCTGATGACGGATGTGTAGTCGTTTGATGAAACGTGAATCGAGGACTTGATCTGACATGTTTTAGATAGGATTTTGGGGGATTCGTTTGTTATTGTATTTTTGTGGATCTAGATTCTAGATGAATAGTGGTTGTACAATATTGCCTAAGCGTCCAAGTTGCTGTGTGTGATGGTTTATTTTTGTATCATCACTCGTTACTCATCCAAAATATAAATCACTTCTGTCACAAATCAGTTCCAAAACATTGAAATTGTAGGTAATATACATGGTAAATGATTGTCATTTGACTCTACAACACTTATATCAAATTGTATGTAAATATTAATTTTCACCTCAAGTTCAATTTGATAATATGTACTAAAACCCGTGCTGTAAACATTTTTTTAATCTTCTCCCAAACCTACATCGTTCAATATTTTGAACTAATTCTTTGTTTATCATGTCGTCCAATATCACTGTTACCAATGATATCGAAGCTCTTTGCAAAGCTGCTTCTAACGAGAATGAAACCTATCATTGAGAGAAATGAAGTAATTCCTAATCACCAATTTTCTTTTAGAGAAAAGCATTCCACTATAGATCAAGTCCATAGAATAACAGATATCATAGAGAAACCATTAGAAGAACAGCTTATTTGCTCAGCAATCTTTCTTGATGTGACACAACCTTTCGATAAGGTTTGGCACGAAGGATTGATACACAAACTAAAGAGTATGCTACCTTTACCATACGTCTAGCTGCTAACATCTTATATATCTGATAGACTATTCAGAATAAAACAGATCGATGAATACTCGGAACTAAAAGAAGTAAAAGCTGGTGTACCCCAGGCTAGTGTATTGGGACCAATTCTCTATCTACTATATACAAGTGAGCTACCACAGCTGGAAAATGTAACAGGCGCCATATTTGCAGATGACACGGCTTTATTGGCAGTGGGATCAACTATTGGAGAATCTGCTAGGAATCATCAACACGCTGGTGATAAAATATATAAATGGACCAAAGAATGGAAGACCAAGCTCAACGAACTGAAATCTGTCCCACATTCACTTTACAAACAAAAGCATCGAGGACATACCTCATGTGAAGATTAAGGACGCCATAGTTCGATATGCGAAAACTGCAAACTATTTGGGTATTGCGTCCAGATTGCCATGACGTGGAGACATACGCGCAACGATCGCTTGGAGAAATAGTATGATAAAGTCATGTGGCCTGACCACATCAGTTTTTTAATATCATAAGTATATACGAGTTTTAAATATTACCAAAGCTATAAAAGCACAAGAAAATAGATATAGTAACAACTCGATAAAATATATAAATTAAATTAAAGTGACATCTTGGGTAAAAGAGTTCATATAGACTTATTTTACTAATTCCTTAATTAAGTAGTTACATTCGTTTAAAATACGGATTTATTAACATTTCATACATCTGAAACTTCTATAGGAATTACAAAGGATGGCAAGTAATAAAATCACAATAAATACAAATCAATTTGACACAAAATTTAAAAAAAAATCGTATGAAAGTATTTTTTCTCTTCGTTGCCTTTCAAAACAATTTTAGTATAATGCAAATTCCATTTTAGGCCAGAACTAAAGTCCCTAAAGTGTTTTTTAAGAATCTTCTCCTTTAATAATTATCAACGTGTAAAATATCAAAAAGGCCGTATTAGATCCTTTTTTAAAAAAAGTTTTTAAAAATCAATACTTTCATATGAAAGTTGTTACACAAAATTAGAAATGGAACCGCACATCGCACATCCGCCGGATATCCGGCTTTACCTACTGTAAAACCGGAGCGCCCCAATCTTGTTGCTGCAAATTATTGAAATATTGCATAACATTAAATGCACCACTAAAAAAATCTGATGTGGCCAGGCACATGACTTTATCATACAAAATATAAAATTAATAGTTTAGCTGCATGAGAATCAATTCTATAGAGATAAATCGTAGGTATTGTCAAAGCATCAGCATTTGACACTACCTACACTACGTCATTAGAATAATAGTTATTTATGTCACAAATGCCGAAAGTACGGAATAGCGCGACGAGCGGTGATACGGCGCGTCACCGAAGGCGGAGTGTCGCCGTCGCATATGAGCGAGTCGCGCTATCTAGTTTTTGGCAGGAGCGACATCAACGTTTATTGCGTTGCTTTTTAAGAAATACGTATTTAAAAAAAAATAAATGATTTCTGTATAGTAAATGCTAGGTTGGTACCACTTTGACGAAAGGTGCGTTCCGATTGGTAGGTAATGGTAGCTAATGGCGGTGGTAGAATACGAAATTATAGTATTTCTTACATATCGTGATAATGACACATATTAGTTTGCATGTACATAAACATGAGTCACTAGCAATTTTCTATTGGAAATACTATAACGGCGTCTGCTACCACTGCCATTATCACTAATGAAAACGCACCTTAAAAAGGTAATTCAAATTCTGACAGAATTATATTTGTTCATGACACATCCCTACCAACATACTAAAATAAAAGTACACTCATCGCTATACTTTATTTATAATTTTCTCAATGTATCATTTTTAGAATTAGATATAACGACGGGTTGATATTTCTTATCAACAAACAATCAAATTGGTGATCTTATTTTAATTGAAATTTGTATTTTATAATTTTGCGCACTACAGTGGCACGTTCCATAGTGGTTCTCCAACCTCTGATGAGATCAGCTGTTTTCGAATGTGACAACACAAAAAAATATTTGTCAAAATCCTGGCTACTATGTAATTTCATATCAATGCAGATGCGACCGATATCGATCAAATAGAATTTGCTCTTGAAGGTAAACTATTAATTTTACCAAAAAATGTTATAGGCATAAATTATTCAAAATTTCCTCTACTTTAATTTATTAATTAACTATTTTGTCCAAATTACAGAAATGGCTGCTCATTTCCAAAATCCTTGAAAAAGGCTTAGAATAAACTAAAAAGGTAAACTATTAATTTTACCAAAAAATGTCATAGGCATAAATTATTCAAAATTTCCTCTGCTTTAATTTATTATTTAACTATTTTGACGAAATTACAGAAATGGCGGCTGATTTCTAAAATCCTTGGAAAAGGCTTAGAGTAAACACCCAGTTCCTTTGGACCCTTTTGAACCAAAAGCTTTTCAACTCTAAGTTTGGTCATGAAACTTCTAAATATGAAGTTCCGTGTCGATACATTTAGTAGTTTCTCCGGAAATGAATTAACAAAAATTGGGTACACACACACACACACACACACACACACACACACACACACACACACACACACACACACACACACACACACACACACATACACACACACACACAGACATTTTTTTGTACCTTGGTCAAAAATGTTCAGGGGACCCAAAAAGACCTATTTCCGCTAAAATCTCAATTTTTTTTTTCGGCATGATTACAATACTTTATCTTACTGCGTATGATAAAGTAAAAATATATATTGAACAGAGCTATAAAAATAAAAAAGACAAATTTTATTACAATATTTATTCTTCTATTTTGTATAAAAAAATGTTTAAATATAATTTCACTAGACTTTTGAGTTTAGAAACTTGTACTGTGGCAAATGTTTGAAATGAAACGTGGACTCCAAAGGTGTTGTGAACTTTGTAAGGTAAATTGTTGCATTTGAATTTCGTGAAAAGTAAAAAATTAAAATTATGTATTTCTATATTTTCTATATTTTCATTAAGCTTTGTATTAAATATTGTTGGGCAATTCTGAACAATTACTTCTCAATATTTCCGATTAAAAAAATGCTAAATCATTTTTATTTATTTATTTATTGCTTTTTAATTTATTTTGATATCTCAGGCGGCTATGCATTTGAAGAGGAATGTTTTTTGCCATAAGACGCATTTTTCAAAATAGTACTTAAAAATTAAATCCTATGAAATTGATAGGAGATATGAGTGTTATACTCTTAAGTGGAATACACTGTAGGATAAATATTATTTTGTACAAACGTCCGTGGATTAATAAAAAAACACGAAAATAAGCAACAAAACAACCCAGAATTCCCAAGAACAAATTGTTAGTTCGCCTGCATCAGCTGATAATGGTGGTAAAGAAAAAAGAAACAATTTATTTCCAAACACGTCGATTAGTGTCAAGCAATATTTATGAGCTTCTGCGAGTTCCATTTATTCAGATCGAGTTATCAGATCGATTGTTTTCTGGAAACCTATCATCCAAAAAATCCACAAAAATAGATTAGAATAAATGTATATTACGTACTTACTTAAAATATTAAGATTATTTTAATGTATCATTACTGTTTCTATAATTACCAGGTTTACTAATTTATTGCGTTAAGTTTGGAATAATTAAAGTATTGTAGGTTGGAATTAACGGAAAATATGTATTTCTTTATAAAACTTATTTTCATTTATTCTCCACAGTATTCAAACGGATTGACTGGTTTCTTAAACCAATGTCTGGCAAATCAAAAAATAACCACGGTCTGGACTAGAACAAGGATCCTGCCCATTTCCGGTCGAAAGCTCTGACCAGTTTAGCTATCGAGGCCAGGTTGGCTTAAAAATTACCTTGTATACAGAATTCACGATATCTATTCAAAGCAAACTCGATATCGATATTCAACTTGAATAAATTTTCATCGTAAATCTTGAAAAAAGAAAATGTTTAATCACTAAAAAACTATTCCTATAATTTACTTAAACTTTTATGTCGGTAACAAACAACAACTAACAACTGATTTACTATGTGTATCAGCTTCATATATCAAAGTGACATCAGACAATGTAGTGAAGGATGCGAGCGAGCTTAATTTACCCAGACGTCTTGATTTATGCGTCATAAGAAACAAACTTCTGTAAATAGAGATGTACCTGCGCATCCGGTCTGAACACACAGCAATACTCCATACTACACCTCTCCATTATATGGAGGAAAATCTCTTGTTCCCGTTTTAACCTCAATCCGAGAATAGCATCTCAAGAAGTTACATATGGCGTTTGTAAAAAGCGTTAAAAATAGTTTTAGCAATTCTATCAAAGAAACCTTATACTATACCATACCATCGTGCATTTATAAATAGCCGTTCCAATTCGTTTTTGCATTTATATAAACCCAGTTTCAACCAGCCATTATATCTACATTACAAAACGATAACATTTAAATTTAACATCATCCACTAAATTCACTCCCACACAAAATGGAAGAAATACACATAGCTATTATATGAAAGAATCAACGTATAAGTCAACCAAGAAATATAAAATACTTAAAAGAGAAACAAAATGCTTAGGTATACTTATTTCTAACGAACGGAAGAATCATTTTAATGCTCTTGTATCAAAATGATGTTTTTGCAGGTTGGCCTTGCGACAGTTATAACAAATAGGCTAATTCTAATGTATGATTCTGGAGTTGCAGAAGAGTTGTGAAACAACACGGAAATAGCTGTAGCTGTTTAGGAACCTGACGCAACTCGCCGCGTCTGGTTTACTGACTACAAGAAATAACCGACCGTTTCAGAATACAATGTGCGAATGTAGTTCAGCTGAAATGGATTGTACATAATAAAACGTTTTATGGCGAAATTCAATATTAACGAACGTTCGAAATGTCTTTCAGTAAATATGGATGCCATGTAGAAAAATCTGATGTGGCAGGCACATGACTTTATCATACTATCTATAAAATTAGATTGAGATTCTATTTGACCGAGATCGGCCGTATCTGCATTAAAATAACACTGGTTAACTAGTGATTGACAGATACATCGATTCTATTGACAGTAGGTATTGTCAAAACATCAGCGTTTCACACTACTTACTGTCATTAGAATGAATATATCTGCCAAATCCCGGCTAACTAGTTTTATATTAACGCAGACACGACCGATCTTAATCAAATACAATTTGCTGTTGCAGCTAAACTATTAATTTTACCAAAAAATGTCGTAGATATAAATTATAGAAAATGTTCTCTACTTTAATTTATTATTTAACTATTTTGACGTACTCGTATGGTAAAGTAAAAATATGAAGGTTATTCTAAAAGTTGAAAAATATCAAATCTAAATAAAAAAGTTAGTTTACGGAAGTTCAATTATACAGGATGTACATGAACACAGAGGATTAAAACAACAACCGTTTTAGACTAAACTTACGACCGGATGCGCAACGTTTGGTAACTGAAGAGGACCGGAAGATGCTACCAAGAATAGAATTTTACGTTTGAGGGAAAAGTATTTCAAGGAAGAATTAAACTGGTTTCAATCAGCCTCCTTGAATAAAGGTATAAACTTTTAGATACTTTTTCAATCTGTTTTTATCAGTAGAATATTTAGAATAGGTTACATAAGAAAAAATATCAAGGAAAACATAACAAAATGAACAAAATACTGCGGGTGTTATTAAACAAAAATAAGAATTCTTGCCTATGATTAAAATTATTTTCTGCTAATCCGTGGACCAATTAATTTGATTCCTATTGGGATAAATTTTTAGAATTTTTAAATCTTTCAGAGATGTTTTGAAGAGTTGAATACGGATTATCAAAACTACTGAACGCACGGGACAAAACAAAAGTTTAATGACCAAACTTAAAGCTTAAAAGCTTTTTGTTCATAAGGGTCCAAAGGAACTGGATTTTTTTAAATAATAAATTAAAGTAGACGAAATTGTGAATAATTTATGTTTATGATATTTTTTGGTAAAATTAATAGTTTGCTGCATGAGCAAATTCGATTTCATAGAGATCGCTCGTACTGCATTAAAACTAGCCAGGATTTGACAGATATTTTGATTCTATTGACAGTAGGTATTGTCAAACCTCCGAGGTTGACACAGTTTGATACTGGTAAAGTATTTGACCACATCAGATTTTTACTTTCTCATACGTAGCATGATAAAGTAAAGTAGAGGAAATTTTGTATAATTTATGTCTATTTTTTTTGGTAGAATTATTGGTTTTGCTGTATGAACAAATTCTATTTGATCGAGAACGGTCGTGTTTGCATTAATATAAAACTAGTTAGCCAGAATTGAACAGATATTTTCATTCTAATGACAGTAGGTAGTGTCAAACGCTGATGTTTTGACAATACCGACTGTCAATAGAATCAGAATATGTGCCAAATCCTGGCTAACTAGTTTTAGTTTAATGCAGACACGACCAATCTCGATCAAATAGAGTCTCATGCAGCTAAACTATTAACTTTATAATTGTATGATAAACTCATGTGCCCGGCCACATCAGATTTTGTCTTATGTAACCTATTAAAAATTTATTACTGTTGAATACAGATTTCAAAATCCCACTAAAACAAAAAAAAACATAGGTTGCAATTAGCATCATTTATCATCCCTTTTTTTGTGGTATATGTGGGTCCATACTCCATAGGGACAACTTTTTATCAGCTTCAAATTCGGAATTTCGAAAAACTCGTTTTTTCGATACACCGTAACAAGTTAGTCTCCCCACTTGTATATTATGCATCATACATATTATGCATTTTCTATGCCAATCGTTTGAGAATCGTAAAGAACGGTGTTGGAGTATGTTATTTTCGTCAGGTAATTATACAGCTTTTTAGAAAATAGTAGTATATTATAATACAAGTTTTATAAGACGAAAATTGGCACACGAGTTGTTTGATGTTTCAAATGGAACAAATGCTCCAATACGTCTTATAAAACGAGTGTTGTATACTCATTTTGTACCTCGGGACATTTTTTTATATAAATTTCGAAAATTACGGTCTACATTTTACAGTCTAAAGTAGTTTTAACTTCAACACTCAACAGTTGATAGTTGTAGTAAAACTGACAAATACGATTGCGGTGAGCCAATAGCGATTGAGATGTCAGCATTATTTACCGCTTGGCATTAATATCACAAATCTTGGAAAACTGAAAGTTACTAAACGTTACTAAATGTTACAAAATAAAAAAAAGTTACTAAATATTATATAAAGAAGTTTTTATTCTGGATTATATGCAGAACATCAACAGGTTATGGGCCCGGGATAATGTACCATGTTTCAAGTAAAACTGTTATTGATAAATTAAATAATTCTAATTATCAAATTTGGAAGTGTACAGAAGAAATCTCGTCCAATAGGAATGAACACATTTCGAACTGTTATACTCTGCGCTAATTGAAACATACCAAATGATCGATAGAAAGCCAGCTTAGCACGTCAACCGAGCAAAAACAACAGGCCAGACAAATATTTGATGCGCCTACACGCGATTGCCTTTGTATAGAATTGCGTCGTTAAGAATCACTGGAAAGCAACACGGCATAATGGTCAGCCATTTACCAGTTCGAAGTATGGGATACGATAAGGTGGAATGAGAAACCCACTTATGGACAAATCCTATTGCCTGGTACGGGACCAGAACAAGCGTGGGCAAGACAAGACCGGGCACGCGGTATACTCCAAGCTATTTTAAAATTAAACCAGCTAAAGAGCGAAAGAGATCATCTTTATTGTCGTCTTAGCAGTAAATTGAACTTAGCGATTTTTATACTATTGTTTGGTCTATTAAAAGGTGTGTTCCTAAGTCGATGTGATCCTGATTGATGTTGAAAATTTATTGACGATGATGAGTGTGAAAAGAAAACAGAGGAAGACTATTATTAATTGTGGCTATAGATATTTATTGTTTTTCAAAATATATTTTAATGCATTTAGTGGGAATAGAAAAAAGAACACGAATAAAGACATTGAACCAATAACTATGGTTACATTAGTAGTCCCGTTCTTGATGTGAGTCATCTGACCATATTTTTTTGCACTGGATTTGAGTGTTCCCATTTGTCATTCCATATCCATATAATATATCAGGCTATACACGTTTCATCTCATATGGAGGACCAGCAAAGTCATATTTCTTTATGTTGGGATTTGTTTACTTCTTTTTGTGCAAAACAACATGATTCTATTCTTTTCTGATTATGATTTCCCATAAATTTCTTATGGAGTATAAATTCCTAACAAGATAAATGCTTTATATGTTCTTAATAATACGGTGTACTACTCTCTAAACCACTATTATTTACAAATTTAGGTGAGTCGGAATTAGGTAGGTACATGTAAATATGGCATGTACTTAATTCAGATATATGTGTCGGAATTGTGTACACGGTTAGAAGTAATAATGGTTAGTATACAAACGGCTCTATTGCTGTTTCCTATATCAATTTAATTAATTGTACGCAGTTTGTCCAAATTACGCCACGACTCACAGTGGGGTATTTCATCTGAAAACCTGGCCAAAATTAATTTTTCACCTAAAAAGGCTGTAGATGTGTTGTTTTATTTATGTATAACATTTTAACCTTCATACTAAGAATTTGAAGGTTAATAATTTAATAAACACAATAAAACAGTACAAAATAGGAAAAAGCTAACTGTATTAAAAATTGTCCATCACTGCACTACACCTATTGTAAATTAATTACTGCTACAACATTTGTCATCAATATTTTTTTGTGATTTTATTTCTATTATGTTTTACCGTGTCATATTGATAAAATAATATATGGCATGTCCAGTTTAAATACGCAGCATATACGGATTTAAAATTGAACAATACATGTCGTTTATTATTATTTTTAGTATTATTTCAAAATTGTCTAATATTTATACTTATTGTTTCCATGAAAACTTTCGAAATTTGATCATACTTTAACCTGAAACGGTTGTTTTTTAGTGGTATGCCCCTAACACGCATGTTTTGAACCCGCATTCGCATTCCGCATAAACACATTTATCGAAAACGCCTAACCAGTTTCTATTCACAAACTTACTATTGTCTCTCCTCAACAAGAATCCAATGTGAACTGTGTTTGCGAGTAGGTGCTTTCGATGTATTTTCTTGCCTTGAATAAGAATCCGATTGGGTTCAAGCAACCAATTTCCAAGCAATGCATATATACAAGTACAAAGTTTAAGGGTTTTTCGGATGATTTTTAAGAGTCTAGGTCATCGGGGTTGTTTATACATGATCCAAAACGGAAAGATATACGGCATTTACAACATACAAGATGCATTGAACATAAAGTTGTTAATATCTCGATAACCGTAACCATTTGTATAAAGCTAAATATGGTTAAATATGTTCTAAATTACCTCTACTACCACGGTATCAAGAAATTGCACCAAATTACATGTAAGCCCGTACATCAATTTTTGGATTTTCCTTTACAACGTATTAGAAATAAAATCACAAAAACCGCATCCGCACATATCCGCTGTAGATTTTCCAGTAGTTGTAATGTCAAATATGTATACTATAATTTCAACCACTTTCAAAAGCTTAACAAAGCTAGACACTAAACTAAAACACTCAAGTTCTGCATAAAACTGCTTTTTTTATAACAGCGAATGTTCTCGGCCCTGCAATAAACAAAATTGTGGGTAAATTTTAATAAAAATAATGTCGAATGAAAGTTCATACTAGGTTCTAAAGAATGCATAGCAGAAAAGTCACATTTATCGTTAAAATACAAAATTGCAACCATTTTTAAGAGCGTCAACTTATGTGCATATATGTTCAGCCATAGTAAAATATAACTTTTGGCTGATAAGGACACGTGGCTCAGGACTCAGGTGAAAAAATATTGCCGCCTTTTAATACATCGGTCTTTTACCTATCCCAGAAACTGGTTTAGTTTTTGGAATTTAACAATTTAGAAATTTGATTTATGGCCAGCTTTTTGGGTCTAATACCCCAATGTGCGACTGTCGGAATTACGCTCATCAATAATCCCTAATTATTACACTAGCAGCAGAGAGTAGCTATTTTGGCATTCATACACCACCTTTGGAGATAACAGTTGAACTCATGCCATGTCCATTAAAAAAATCATTATTCTGGCCTGAAACGCCAAAATAAATTAAAAAGAAACTTTTCTTCTGTACCTTTTATTATCTAATGGTTGGAGAGAATATTTGTTAATAAGAAAGAAGAAAGCGGAAAAGAAAATCATTCTAGAGAATTAAGAAAGAAAGCGAAAAAGGAACAGATGGCAGACTGAAGAAGACTAAGGACTTATTTCATACTGTCCTTCATTAAAAATGGTAAAACATAAATGTTTAATATTTTATAATTACAAATATTATTACAAATTACAAATATATTAAAAATGAATAGCCAGATATCTTTAGAAGGAAATATTTGCGTTTACCTTATACTATATTAATTGAAATTGACTCAATTATCGAAAGAGAGCGCTAAGAAAGAAAAATTTTGAGTTGAAGTTTACAAAATCGAAATTCCTCTAATTTGCTAAAAATATTATTGTTTTCAAAATGATAATCACATGACCGCAAAAGCAATTTAGAAATCGGTTCTGGTATACTTTTTGTTAGATAGAATTCGAATATGAAATTAAATTTTGAATTGTGTTTACTTTTGCATTTTTAGAACAAAAACTTATTGTGTGTTTTACTTTCACTACGAAACCTTACAAATGTTCAGATATTGTGTCAAATCAAAATCTAATTTTCGGTATTGAATTCTTAAGAAAGTCACGAAAATCCTTAATTTTTCCAGAGGGTGTCTCAAAGTTTGACCACCAGAACAGCATTTTTGCTTTTCCGATATAATAAACTGCATTATTCATTTGATCTAACGATCTAACTGTATTGTCAATAGCATATTTCAAGAAGAATGCTGATATGATGTCCCCAGCTTACGTTGCTGAGAAAACAGTCAAAGCTCGTAAAATAGTTACTTCAAAATTCAACATACTCAGCCAGCATTTGTAGATTACCTTTTCTTAATAGCCTTGTTGTTTTACAGCAGGACTACAGACTTACGTACGTAGTTATATAATTCCAAAGGTAATGTTTCTGCATACTCTACATATTATTGTGTTTTAAATTTATTGGTGATGTAAATGCGTGCGTTATACTTTTTTAAAATGGTGTTAAGTATTCATAATTAATAGAAATGTACGCCCACATCGTGACATATTATGTGGATATGATTGTGTATACGGTATTGTAGCATATCTAAAATGGAATGCATAATTTAGCTGGCTGTCGTTTTAGCATACACCAACATTTTTGTCCAAAAATGTACAGTGCGTGGTGTGATACAAACAACTTAACGGACAGCTGACGGCATACATACTTACTTATCTTACAGTTAATAAGCTGTTACGATTATAGTGACAAATGGAACATATTTCTTAATTATTGTCCTGTACTTTATTGTCAATATGAAAACCAAACTATGTATTTTGTATATTATGATACAGAATTATTATACCAATCAACTAACATCAACTGACGGTATATTTACATTTTGAATTAAAGTTATTACTTCTCCAGGGTCTTTTATGACGAGCTACCATTGGAAGTATGTGGACAACTGCATTAAATGAGTATTTGAACATTTTCAAATTGTTTTTGGATACGATGATATTATTAAATTATATTTCGATTACTTTCGGTTACATCGCAAATGGTAAAAATGACCCTGCTTGTTCATTTAATAACCTTTTCGCATTTGTGTAAATTGATAAATTGTTTATAAACAATAATATTATGAAGTTACATTTTGTTCCGAAATCAATACGAAAAGGTTATAGAATCTCCATTCGTCAGATTCGTTATACAAGTTATACAATAATTTTTGAAGAAGTTATAAACATTTTGTTGTCGCAGTCAGATAATATCGTCATTTGGATTATTTTCACCACCGAGCAGCATGTGAGACTAAAATCCCTAACAATTACCTACAATTTATTTAAGAGAATAAAAATACTGACAATTTCTTTAAATGTAGAAACATTTTTCCATAGTAAAGATATGTAATTTTACCGCAGTATCCACATAAGATAAACATCCCAAATATGTCGTAAATTCCGACATATTTCTGTTTAGTTAGACAAAATAAGAAATCTACAACATTGAACTTTATTTTAGGACATCCAGTTTGTTGATTTCACAGTACACTTATCAACCCACAATCGTTTCTTATTCTACCAATCATCTAACGGTCAGAATGTAACCTAAAAGTTTGACTGATCTTGATAATTGAGTGTCACGTTCAAACTTGATTTTGTCCTCATAAGGTTACTGCAATTCGACGTCTTTTTACATCGCAACAGGATAACAGTAATTAAGAAAATTCTAATATCTATTTAGGATGACTAAAAATGCTTTATATTTTCATAATAATACGGTGCACTACTCTTTTAACCACTATTATTTACTAATTTAGTGGTGTCGGAATTAGGTACATGTAAATATAGCACCTCCTTAAATCAGACTGTGGGGCAATTCACGTGAAGCGGACAACGAAAAAAAGTGAAGTTTTTAAATTCGTTCATAATCTGCCCAATTGTACGTCTAGAAGATATAAATGTACATACAGAATATTTTTTAATGTGAGGTGTAGTTGCCAAGTTATGGCCAACTAACGAATTGATGTGATGAAAATACGTGATGAAAATACGTGTAAATTTTTTGGAAGCAATTTTTCAAATTAAATGAATTTCCAATAAAATATTAAACGTGTTGGTTTATATAAAAAATTTATTGAAATTTTTAATTATGAAATTAAGTTCGATGTAGAAATTTCTTCAATATCAATTTCAAAAAAAAATTTGACTCTCATAATATTGGTTAAAGTGTGTAGATTGTAGATAATACACTGAAAGTTTTAAAATGGGATCTCAAATAGTTTAGGAGATACGTGAATGTAAATACATACTAGGGCTTCCAGTCCTGGGATTACGTGATCCCGGGATCCCGAAAAATATTGAGTTTTTTTGTGATCCCGGGATTATAAATCTAAATCCCGGGATCCTAAAAAAGTTAACTTCAAATTATTTTCTTATTTTTTGTTAATTAACGAAATGTGAGCACTGACCTACAATAAATCAATTGAGGTGCAATTTTTTAAGTGATAATATCAGTCTATAACAGCACCCTTTCTGATTAAATTAAGTAGCAAGCATAAAATGTTCGCTTACACCAACATGTTGGTGTAATAAGAAGAATAGATTTTGCAAGTACTTGATATAATTCGATATGGAGACAAACATGAACCTTTTCAACTTGCTTAAGTCTTTTTAGTAACTTTACCCTCAACAACAGGAAAGAACATAAATGTAAAAATAAAGAAATTTTTTTTCTTTACCTAGATTCTATGATGTACTACAGAATATAAAATTACTAAATAGGTAAAAAAATACAGCGAAAAGTTTCTTCCAGTTTAAGGATTTTACCATAACCTAAAAAATGTAATATTTTGGTACGGAGCATCTCGAGTTTGTGATGAGCTGTGACAGAGGTAATATGGTCACTTTTGACATTTCTTCATCGCACAATTATCGCTTTTTTTAGTGGAAAAGCTTTGTCAGTGCCACTGACATAATGTATGTATATAATGTATGGTTGGGCTGTTTAAAATATATTTGAGAAAACCGAAAAAAGTACAAGTATCTAATATTAATTTTTTTCATGGCAAGAAGTTGAATATTTAATATTCTAAGAAGTTGCATTAAATATTTCATCAATTTTGAACAATAAATGACGTCTTCACATGAATAAACATCCATGACATATGAATTCTAAAGTTATCCAATTTTATCTTAAAGAAGAAAACTAAAATATGTCAAAATATTTTATTGGCATCAATAAGAAAAAATGAAAATATGGCTCGATCAAACAAGTTCTTTTGCCGTGACTATTCTTGAAACATTTTTCAAAAATGCAAAATTTTTGAACAAATTTAAGATGTAAGAGCAAGTTATTATCTAATAGAGCATATATTTTGTTTATTATTGATGTCAATACGCATACTTTGACACCTTTTTTACCTTCTAAACCATCAATTGTGGTTTTCTACTTTTTTTCTACGTTTTCTACTATATTTTAGGTATTCCTTACTGACTGGATTTGTCATCCCAGGCGTTTTGATGCTGCAATTTTCGCTTTTCCCGGGATCAATCCCGGGATTATAAAATCTTTAATCCTGAAATCTCGGGATCAGTATATAGTCCGGGATTGGAAGCCCTAATACATACGTGTCGTACGGTGCTTGCTGCGCTCGCATTGTTAGCACGAACACGCATTAAAACAAAATGAAACAACATTGTCAGAATTTTTAGATAATTTTGACTATTTTACCAGGAGAATCAATACTAATTCGTGTTATAAGAAAGGCCTTCAGTTGATGGAATAAAGGCGTGCATTTTTTTGTTCCTGGAATGGTGATTGCAGCATCAAATCGGATTTGCAGAAAATCCTCTGCAGTTTAAATGGCCTTGCGTCCCAGAAAGAGATGGTGCTTCTAATTGCGTATCGTTATCACTTATCACAAGATAGGAAAGTATCACGTAACATTGATTTAATGCGTCTTTGTTTTAATGCGTTTTCGTGCAAACAATGCGAGCTCAGGAAGCACCTAGTACCCGCACAGTACGACACATATGTATTTACATTCACGTATCTCCTAAACTATTTGAGTTAAGCTTTATTATGAGAGCAATTTTATTTTTATTTTAGGAGCGAAGTTATTAAAAATTTTATTTAAAAATTTACTTCCGGTTTCATATAAGAAAAAAAAATTCAACTTCGAATTTGATTTCATAATTAAAAGGATCAACAAATTTTCTATATAAAACACCACGTTTAATATTTAATTGTAAAAATGTTTAATTTGAAAAATTGCTTCCAAAAAATACGTTTTTTCATCACATCAATTCGCTAGATGGCCATAACTTGGCAACTATACCTCATATTAAAAAAATATTCTGTATGCACATTTATATCTTCTAGACGTACAATTTGGCCGATTATGAACGAATTTTAAAACATCACTTTTATTTCGTAGTCCGCTTCATGTGACAGAATTGTTTACATGGTTAGAAGTAATACATATGGCTCTATTCCTGTCTTTACACAAGAAAATAACATATTTTACATCGTTTGCTATATTAAAATTAATTGTACGCATTTTGTCTAAACTCCGACACGAGTACACTACCTTTGGAGATAATAGTTGAACTCATGTCATCTCCATTAAAAAATCATTATTCTGGCCTGAAACACCCAAATAAAGTAAAAAGAAACTGTTCTTCTGTAACATTATTATCGACTGCTTGGTGAGAATATTTGTTAATAAAAATGGAAAATCACAAAAGAAAATCATTCTGCAGAAATAAGAATGGAAGCGAAAAAGGAACAGAATAAAAAGCAGCACCAAGAAAAACACTAATAATCCCAGATGCAAGAAACATTAAAATACAGATGAGGGAGAGAGGACAGACTGAAGAAGACTAATGAATTATTTTACACTGTATTTCATTACAAATGATAAAACATAAATGTTTAACTTTGCTTAATAATAAAACTAATTCAACAATATTTAAAACACTATTTACTTGATTGACATATGAAGGAAAGATATATAAGAATGTATATAATATAACTTTTATTTAAACAATTTGTTTTAGCTTTTACTAGTAATGTAGCTCAAAACTTACATACCTACATGAAAAGAATATAATTTACTTTGAAATGTTTAGCAATAATATGGTTAAACGTGTAATTAAATCTAATTTTAGAAGTAAATGGGAGCACAATTATGGAACAAACTTTAATTTTAAAATTTAACACAAGTACTATACAATGTAGGTTAGATACCTTAGCTATTTCTGACGCTAATTATCTAAAACATCAAGACGTTCTGTGTTTATACTAGTTTGTTTTTATCTTGTTTATTTACTGTTCGTCGGATGGTTTCCAGTGTCTAATAACATAATTTACGACAAAATAGGTAATAAGTTCAATCTATAAATTATTACTTACTGTTTTACTTAACTTGTGTCCAGAATTCTGTTGTTCTTTTATAGGAAATCATAGGAAAACATATTTGTTTCAAAGATTCATTTAAATTTGTAGTTATATCTTTAATTATGCTGAATAAAAAAATCGATTTTCTCAATTTGTTCTGAACTTTTAAGCCAAGTATAGGTAAGTCAAATAACGCAACATGGACTATAAAGACAAAAATATATGTGAAAACAAGCAATAATAATAAAATTCATCGCAAATAATAAATAATTGTCTTTAGTAATTGCTTTAGATTGCGGCAAAATGAAAACCAACAAACTGAACACTACAGATTTCTTTCTAAATTTATCGCTTCATTCATCACAAAACCATTCGCAACAAACCAATAAAAGAAAAATCGCAAGATCACATTTACCTTATTGAATAATCGGCACGAATCCATTGTAGCACGTATAGTAAAAATCTTCAAGTCATGATGTCACTCACAGTAATTACAATTAACGGCGAATAAGTCCGTGAGCGAAAGATGACAATCCGGGGAAACACCATCACCGGGCACGAGGGATGCTCCTGCTTAAACTATTCACCGCGAGGGTGCGATTTAACCCTGCGAACCGGTGCAGAACGCCGCTGAAAATCACTCCGCTTAGCAGAAACCGTCTCCTTTCCGTTGCAAGGTTCAATTTACTGCATTAATCACGTAAATACTTCGAGAATGTGTAGGTTTTCATTCAGGGCGGGCATTGCGGGCGCACCGCCGTTCCACCACGGTCCGTATTTGAATAGAAATGCTAATTTTTGCATTTGTATTACTATTGACTACTCGTAGTGTTTTTCTGTAGAAGTTGGACCTAAAAGTAGAAATTCTGAACGGTGCACGGTGTCTAGTTTTTCGGAAAATTTGTGTCAAAAAGCTAAAATGCATTTCTTTCCTCAAAAACTAGACACTTTTTTATAATTACCTTCCACAGGTGAATGAATGAGTTGCTGTGTACAAATTGTGTAAATTTAGAATAGCATAAAGCAAATTCTTCTACAGAAAGTATATACATATTACGGAATTATATATACGGAATTTACATAATTTCTAAATTCTCTTTTATTGTCAGAATATAATATACAAAAATAAAAACAATTGAACAAACAATTAAATAAACATTATTTTTACTCGGGCTCAAAGATTCCGTCTTGCGCTGCAAGACAGTATACAAGCCGTTTGTAGAAGTTGTCCCTCACGCCAGAGGGCGTTTCGGCTGTTACAGTATTGGCAGCTTCTGTAATTTTTGCTCTCAACCCCTGTAAATTATGTGCCCTATTGACTTCAACATAAATGGTATTTTTAAGATAACCCCACAAGAAAAAATCGTTTGGAGACAGATCAGGGAATCTTGGGGGCCAACGAATGTCGCCTGTCCCACTAATAAGACGGTGAGGAAAAGCGGTTGTTCAAAACTCTTGCACCCTGGCCGCGTTATGAGCAGGACAGCCGTCTTGCTGAAACCAAACATCATCCTAATCTACTCCGGGAAGGTTATACATGGCGCGAAGTACTTGGTCTTGCAGCAAAGTAAGGTACTTCTGGGCGTCCATCGATAAAGAATGGACCAACTAAATAATTGCCTAGAATACCAGCCCAAACATTTAGTTTTTCGGGATTTTGAATACGGTAAGCATAACTTCGGTGCTGATTTTGTTGGGCCCACTATCGAAGAACGGAAGATAAATGTTTACCATGTAACGGAAAAGTCGATTCATCAGTAAAAATAATATTTTGCATAAAATTTTCATCTGCGTTCGCCTTTTCCATTACAGTTTCACAAAACTCCACTCTACGAATACTGTCCTCTGCGAAGGTTTCCTGAGCCTTTGAGTACTTATAACTCCGGAAACCCTTCTTCGGAGCCTTAGCAACGGTTTTGTTACCAATACCCAATTCCTCGCCAATCCCTCGAGTGGATTTCTTATCGTCCAGTACTACAGAACCGCAGATTAGTACATCCCGTCGTTCTTTTGCCTCAATTTCTTGTGGACTTACCTCCCTTGGATGACAAGTACTGCAGCACTTTAGACAAAGATCTTTTTCTAATTGATGCACAATATTAAAAATGGTTTGTCTGCACGGAATAGGTCTGCCTTCAAAAGTGATTGCAAATAAATCCACGCACTGTTACGCCGAATTGCCACCGTAATACCACTTGATGATCTGAAGCTGTTCTGGCGGAGGGTACATCGCGATTGCAAAGATATGAATGTTATGAAGCGTTGTTAGATCTGCGATAGTTCTGCCGTTGCGTGCATGTGCTCCGAAACGGAAAACCAGACTGACCTGACCAGACCTGCTCTCCCACCAGTCGCCAGTCCCACTATAATTGGCTGCCCCACTCAACCGACGTTGGCAGTGTTGTTGCGTGCTACGCTAGTTTCTATAGACCTATGCCTAATTTTTGCGGACACAATCTGTAGACTTCAAAGTATTTGTTTTTATGAATAATAAATTATGAGTGATGTTATGAAATATAACTACTTTCAGTATTATGTCGCGTTATAGTCTATTTGTATAATCTCCTTTATTTATAATGCTTCTACTCGCTTTTATAGTCCTCCAAAACTACCATTAGGATCTTTTTCAATGAATGCATATCATTCTCACACCTATCTTTTATCAATTACAGTTAATTTGATATTCATTAGGCGTTTAACGAAGCAGTTGCCAACTTAACTTCGTCCTAGGGGGAAATGCGTGCGCACACCGTGAGCACCAAAAACCAGAAGTAGATGCGTCTATAGGTAGTCTCAGCTTGCAACAGGTCAAAAAGAAATTATACTTTACAATTATGTGTATATTTATATTTATTATAAAATTGCGTTCTGCTCTATTGTGAAGTATGTGCTCTTGAAACAAAGTACATTGTTTCCTTTAAAAATTTTAAATTTTATCAATGAGTTTTTTGATTTAGATATAATTTTATTGTTATTTAAGAATTAATTAATCATAATCTTCCTTGTGTTATGTTTAAACAAGGTTTAAGAGACCATTGTGCTAGAGTTGCAAAGGTCCCTGGTTCAAATCCAGGTTGTGGCTGTAATTTTTGATTTATTTAAAATTTACATCCCGCCTGTATGTCACCATATTATTAACCTATATTAAAATTTATATTTTACTTCTCTCATTTTCTATTGTTGCTATACAATTACTAATAAATAATGAACACAACTTTCAAACAGCTTATAGTTATAGTTTATGGTAAACATTTCACATACTGTGTACATGAAGCTAATACGACATAGCAAACAGCAATCGATAGTTTTGCAACCAACACACAATAGCGCAACATAAACAAAATTTACATAAACAACAACTCTTATTTATTTTCAAACACTTCATCTGTAACAATAGACGACGTGTTTGTTTCTCCTGTACCTATTGCTATAAGACACACCTAACTTTGGTGGAACGGCAGCGCGTCCAACTCTAAGCACTGGAGTTGGTATTGCGGAACAGCTCTGTGTAGATGGTGGTACGGATGTTGCGTGGACCTGTCAAGTGTCCACGTGGGTGGACCAGTGTTCTATCTACGTTTTTATTCACCGTATACTCAGTCCGTCCCCACCACCGTCTTTTCCACCACACCACGAGCCGTGACCGTCTCCGTTCCGCTTATCTATTGGAATCCTCGCGCCTTTCTAAAGAATGTACGAATCCCACCACCGACTCGCGCCCGATTGGCGAAAATTAATAACAATCGTATCGATAACGATCACAGCACGCTTGATATGTTTGCCACTTAACTGACACGGTGACAAGTGTCGATTAACTTCATGACAGGAGCACGATTGCTGCCGATCTACGAAATTAATTTGAATTGCATGAATCAATTATTGTTTCTCGTCTAATGGTGTAATGGCAATGATTCTGGATGAGAGATTTTGGTACAAGAATGTCTTCTATATAATCTACAGTTAATAAAATATATTTTTTACTATTGAAGAACCATTGTCTTTCTAAACTAAGCACTAGTTCAGATCAAATCAATTGATTTATTCAGCAGTTTCATCTATTAGTGATGATTCACGTATAGCGTTAGTTTATGACTCATAGATTTTAATAATTTAGCAAATCTCTATGTGACATATGATCGGTTAGAATCGATGATGTGATATTGCCATTGTGCTTGTGGTGCTTGTCAACTCACCAGCTAAAGATTTTCAGCGGCAAGTTTGTAATTTTATTTTAGACGATGACGTTATTTTTTCTATAAATGTATATCATCATCAAACGGATACTAGTACTACAATACAATATAGTTCTGCAACAAATGCAGACCAGTAAGTTCATGGAAGGACAAATTGAGAAAAGTAACGAATGAAGAAATTAACAAAAAAGAAGAAGATATTGTCAAATGTATAAAGTTTATACAATATCAGTTACGAATTCAATGAATTACAGAGAGATAATATTTAAAACCAAATACCGGGACAAAGTAGAGACAATCTACTATGGTTGGGTAAATGGTAACAGATTTGTCTATAGTTCAATTTCAAAATGAAGTATGTTGAGAGTGGTAATTGCAAAATGTTTCAAATTTAGTGTATAAGACGATTTTGAGATATTAATTTTTTTCATTAAAAAATGTCAGCTGCACGGTTACTCTCAGTTGCTTATAAATTATCCCCTGTGACCATTGGAAAAAAGTTGTCTGGCAAAATTGTTGTGAAGGTAACATATTATCGACAGATCGGTAGAATTCTTCTAAAAGTTACACATGATGTTCAAATTATAAGATCAAAGTGGATTTCGAGGAAAAGCACTTAAAGTCGATTTTTTCAAATAGCAACCCTAACTTATGAATACATTTCTCATTTCTATGGAAATTTTATCAACTTTGTGTACAATGTCCTATACCTAAAATGCACTTGTACCTACTGAAATCGATTTTTAAACATCACAGTAGAAATAGCAAACACTGCCAAATCTAGATCGCGAACAACTGAACATTTCGAAAAACAGAACTTTATTAATCAAGTTTTTTTAAGTAATTTTGCCTGCAATATTCAAAATAAAACAAAATCGTCAAGTATTAAAAAAACTGGTTAATTATATTTCAGAAACTGTTCAAAAGCCATGCCGTTTTCCGCTAAACATGCTTCAATTCTTTTATATACGGTGCTCCCGTATATATACGGTGCTCCCGTATATTTTCATTTGGGAACTATTAACGTAGTTTATGAGGACCCAATAATTGATAAAGAGAACACGAAAGATTTTTTCGAGTTGCTTTCAATAGGTTATTGCTAACTCAATCAGGGACGCCACCAACAATAATGTGTTAAAAAGAATTGAAGCAAACGGAGGAGCAAACGGCAACATTTTTGAATAGTTACTGAAATAGAATTAAGCAGTTTTTTTATTTACTTAACGATTTTGTTTTATTTTTAATATTGTGTGTTATTGTAGGCTTATAATTTTATAAATACTAAATTAATGATAATGAAAAGTGACGCAATCTAGATTTGGCAATGTTTTGAATTTCTACTGTGATATTTAAAAATCAATTTCAGTCGGCACAAGTACATTTTATGTATAGGACATTGTACACAAGGTTGATCTAAAATTTTCCATAAAATTGAGAAATGTATTCATATGTTAGGGTTGGTTGCCATTTGAAGAAATCGACTTTTAGTACTTTTCGCGAATTCAACTTTGATCTTATAATTTGAACAGCCTGTATAACTTTTAGAAGAACTCTACCGATGTGACGATAATATGTTACCTTCACAACAATTTTGCCGGACAACTTTTTTCCGGCGGTCACAAGGGATAATTTACAAATAATTGAAAGTAACCATGCCGCTGTCATTTTTTAATGGAAAATTGAATATCACAAAAATGACGCATGTTAGGTATAGGGAATGTAACATAAAATTGATCTAAAATTTAACGAAGACTTCTAAAATGTTATAAAATACAGGGTATTCCATTTGAAATATAAAAGTTTACATCATTTCCGGTGTAACCGGAAGTAACCGAAGACTCAACATATTTTAGTTGAAACGATCGTGTGAATAATATAAGTCTACAAATTTTCAATCTCTCATTTCATTTGGTTCTCCATATGCTTCTAATGGCAGCTCAATTTCTACCGTAACATTGTTGTAAATCATCCCTATCGTAAATTTGTTTATTGTGGATGATTTCCGATGTTATAACGTTCTTCCTGTCGACATCAAATGTATGACCCTTGATTTAGTTAAGAAGCATATTTATACCGAAATTAATGCTGGAACAACGGCTGACCTTGTATTTTCTGTGGACGATCAATTGGGTATCCCATATTTCTTGTTTTCTTCCTTTTCTCCTTCCCTCCCTATCTCTTTCTCAAACCTTATACTTTTCTTCCTCAATAGTTCCATTATTTGGATAGTTTCATTATTTTAATAATTTATTTAGTTGAATAGATTAGGATGCGATGGGCTATGCCAAATAAATAGATCTCATTGTAAAATTTTTGTCGAACATATCCATCAGAAAATTTTTCTTGTCAATGGTTTCCATCGGAAAATTGTTGGTAATGAGATACATTTGAAAATCTGTGTATAGTCCACAAAATCTGTGGATAGTCCACATCGTAAGTTGTTTGTCAAGAATATTGCACGAAAAATTTTTATTGTCAACGATTTTCATTAGAATTTTGTGGTTTTCACTGATCTCCATCGTAAATTTTTTCTCAATAATGTCCATCGTAAAATTCCCCATGTTTTTGACAATGTTTTCATCGGAAAATTGTTAATGTCCGTCTCAAAATTGTTGCTGTTAATAATTTCAAACGCAAAATATTTTAAGCGTTGATGTAAATTAACGCTTTTTTTATTTGTTCAGTTTCAATCCATCTAAGCAATTATATATTCAAGATGGTTGGATGCTATCAAACAACATATAATTGCTTAAGAAAAACCGTTAATTTCCTTTAAAGTTTGATTGTGTACCGAAACAATGGGAGAATTTTTGTTGTCAGTGGTTTTCATTGAAAATATTTGTTGTCAGTGATCTCCATCGGAAAATTTTTGTCGATGATCTCCAATTTGCGTTATTTTTTTCGGGATATGTAGCTGATTAAACCGTTTTTCCTAAGTTTGAAATACTTTTACAGTAACTAAGTTTTTGTAGAGGACACTTTGCAATTTTAAGCGCGACAAATTTATGTGTGATTCTAGACGAATAAAATTTGGAGGGGTGCTAATAGACCAAAAATGTAATTTTCTGGAATATCTTGGAGTTAGTATAAGTTCCGGCTTTTGCGAAAATAACTTCATCTTTGAAATTTGAAATAGCACTTTATATTGTGATTTTTTCAATAGCTGGACAATTTACACGGCCAAACTTTTTAAAGGATTTGGTCCTTATTTGGTTATGAAACCTTTATTTATATTTTTAAAGCTATTTGCCTAGGCAAATGTATTTCCCAAGACCGTTGTTAGCATTTTGTTTTCAATCGCGTTTCTTTTAAAATTATGTGAGGTTATGTGCAATCCGCGAATGTTTGTTCTCTAATACATCAGAATTAATATTTAGTCGTTGATTACTTCTAAGTGATATCGTATTCTAGTAATCAAAGTTCTAATGAAGTTACGCCTGATTTGTTGTGACAAGGGCCAACACTCATGAGTGCAGAGATACGATTTCATATGGATCAATATGGATTTTATCCACTAATTTGAGTTTCCCTTTTACAAGTAAACCCGTTATACTAGACTGAAAAACATTAAATTTCTGAGTTCGTATCGACTGGGCGATTTGACGCATCGATGCAGATGATGATATCACCTAACTATTTTGCACACGGAAAACTATGCAGAAGTCATACTCAGGAATATAAAGTCGCCTTTTTTGTATCTTAACAATTCTAAAAATTTCATTTGGATGGAGCACCAGTCTTCTGGGGTTCTTGGGTTAATAAGTGTCTAAATATTTGTTATCCACTGCTATTTCCTTTGCTCATTTAATTACAAATTATACCCTATGTCTTCATTAATATTTTCTTGTATGTTCTCCGAGCATCTTGAACTCTGTGATATCATATTGGTAAATTATCTATGCAAGGTCACAAAATTGAAGATCATTGAATTCAGTAAAAATAATATCAATCAATCAAATGATTAACAACACGTTGTTCTGGTTTGGCGATCAAAGTAGTCATCATCTCGGTATTTTCGCTACGTCAAATTTTCGTGAGGTTATCGTCTACTTTGTTGACCAGTGCGGCCTTCCTTCTTCGTCCGGGCAAGCCTTTGTCCGTATATGGAAGGTAGCGAGCCGCCCCCGTACACCAGTCCGCCCTCGGGACTTTGGCAAAAACATCTACTTACCGGCCGCCGAGAGAACATAACAGTTCGCCTTGCTAATAAATACCAGCGCCTCTCTTATACACATACCAATACTATACATATCGAATGGCCAATAAAATCCATATAGAGGCGACAGTTTTGCGCGCCAATAGTTTGCCCACTATTTATAAAGTTGTTATATTATGTTCCTATAGGTATATACGTATAGGCCGAGGCGCGTATAAGCCGTTTCGGGTAAATGCCGTTCGTTAAATAGGATCCATATGTAGAGAACAATGTCTAACCTTTGAATTCAAAGAAAACTCCGGTGGAGGTAGAGGCAAAGGTACGGTTAGATGATATTGAGTGCATAAATGGCAACTGGGTGCAATAGCTTGTTACAGTCTTCTGCATATTTTGTGCTCTGCTTATGGTAAAAGGAAAGAATTTATTACATATTATTACAGTAACATTAGTAACGCTTAGTGCATAATGTCGTTTTATCCTTTCTCATTGCTGATGAAAGATTCCTTGGTAATTCTACGTTGTTACTTCAGTTTTCTGGACAAGATGATGGTTGTATTACTACAAAATTACTACAAAATGAGTATTTTGAAAAATATATCTTCTAGAAGAAAATCAATAATAAGTTATACATCCACTCGACAAAGAGGCACGGTAAAAGTAAAGGGAACAGGGAAGCGGATCGCTTAGCAAAACACCTTGCCAAAGAGCTCCTTGCCCAAAGACCACAATGTACTACCTTCAACTCACCAGAAGCAACCTCAGACTGCTAACTGATATCTATACAGGGCACTGCAGACTAGAAAAGCATCTAATCCGCATTGGAATCTTAGAGGACCAAAGGTGCAGAGGATGCTAAACCGAGGAAGAGACGGCAGAACACTTTTTGTGCGAATGTCCGGCACTTTCGACATTACGTGAACGTTTCCTGGGTGAAAGATGACTGGATTTATCCGCCATCAGAGGGGTTTCACCGAGCGACGTCCTCGCCTTCACGAAGGCCGCAGGATGGCTCGAGGCAGACACAGCCTAGGGCCTAGGCCATAAGAACCCCTCGGAGGTTAGCAAAAGGGGCCTAATGAGGCCTAGGTGCTGTGGGAATTGTCCCATCCTCCAAGATATCCATATCCATAGAACAACCAATATGGTAACCTACAAAAAATATAGGATCCCGATTACATTCAAATGGAAGCTAGGAGACCATCGTCCAATCATAGTCGCACATGGTCAGTGTGTTTACATACTCAGTGCCCCACTCAATGCCATTTTTACTCAGAGCGGGTATAGACACATAATTTATGTGTATTTTTTTGACGTCAAACCATCAGCGCGAATAATAAAGAAACTCCTCAGAATGTTGAGGAAACTCTAGAATCTGAGGAAGATATTGTTTAATGTTTCTAAGTCCGCAGTGGTGTCGACAGAAGTAAATTTCTCGGAAGTACGTAGAAAAGTTAGTAAACTTGATGTACTATAAATTTGATAACAATAATTTTGCTGAGAATATTATAGTTTTCTGTATAGTACCAAAACAAAAGCCACACTTTCACAACATGCGGTGTCCAGCACAGGACAGAAATAGGAAAAATATTTTTTGTCCATTTTTCAGAAAATGCAAATAAGTAATTATCTGCTTGCATGTACCGGATGTTACCAAAACTATGCAAACCCTTAAGAGTAATGTACCTTTGTTTTAAAAATTATGCAAAAATGTTAATTGAATTTTTGTTTTATAAATATGAGTGAGCATTAAATACGAAAGTGACCATCATTTCGTACTTAATACCTTCTAACATTTTGAAATACCTTTATCAAATAATATTTTTGCGTAGCTTTGGAGATGTAGGTTCTTTATTCTTATGTAATATTCATCTTTTCGTATTTAAAGACCTCTAATTTTCCAAATACTTACATTCTAATATAAGCATTTTAGTTTTAAAACAATCCAGACACTTTTATGAACAATGTAATTTGCTCAGAAATTGATAATCAAAATGTTTATTGTTAATAAAAATGCCCGGTGTATGCAATGGAGAAGGTAATTACAATTTCGTATTTGATGATCTGTGATATTTCTAAATACTTTTTTCAAATAACATTATTACATAGCTTAGATTGCTTAGATTATAAAGGTACTTTACTTTTAAAAGATTTCCCATAGTTTTAGTAACCCTCGGTACACGCAAGCAGATAAGTACATTCCAATATTTGCATTTTGGATTTAAGACAATCCTGAAGATATTATGAAGAATAAAATTTTCTGAAAAATTTATAATAAACATTTTTTCCATTTATGTTCAAGTTGCAGCGGTGGTATGTATGGGGACTTTTGATATATTATTTTAAACACCTTTAAAGCTAAATAGAAAATTCCAGTTTGTTACTAAAAGTTTCTAGAAAAATTAATTTTACTAAAGATACAATTGGCCATCTTCGAAACGATTAGTTGTGCAAAAATACACATGAAGACTTTTCGATGAGAAAATTTAAACGTTATAAATTTTATGAGAACAATTTTTACGAAAAATCGACCTTTTTTCCATCCTTCATATTTTTGTGTGCTACTTTTCAGATATTATTTAAAAGTAATACTGTTTACAAGAAGTTATATCAAAAGCCTACATCTCTGAAATGGTTAGTTGTACAAAAAAATGTCTTTAAACTATGATTTTGACAATCATCTTGTCCTAAAAAATAATAATTTCCTAAATAAACGCAAAAATAATCAATTTTACTTTTGCTTTTTATGACTTTTGGTACACTATTGTTTAAAACATCTAAATATTTATTGATATATCAAATATTAACAAATCACATAAAAAGAAAGTTTTGCAGAGATTGATGGGTACATTCACTATAAATTTAATTATCTTATTTATATTATGCATATTTAAGACATCAAATATGGTACCCATATTTATATACTCGCAATGATCTAACTGTCGAAAGTAAAGAAGTCGTTTATTCACTGCGTTGGTGTCAAAATCAGTTACTCGACACAGCGTATGTATGTCAAGCTATCCTATCAGCGTTGTTCCTATTTAGAAATGTTTCTAAATTATCGCTCATAAGCAACTACAGGCGGCTATGCCGAAAATGGCCATTTTACGTGTCCACTCAACGCCTACTTAACACGCCGAAAAAAATAATCGGTCATCTGACACACATTCCTTAATTTATTTCATATAAAGGTTTCCATTACATCGGCAAGTATCTAATAATTAGAACATTTGAATGATAAAGCATTGCGTTACAAATCTTAATTGAAAATGCAATCATATCGAACTGTAAATGTAAAGAATTAGTTTGTTTGTCGTAAAATAAGATTTATCGTTTATGGTGTGACGAAATTCGAAAATTGGTGATATGGGCGCGCCTTCATGATATTTTCTCTCTAGTCCAGAGCAATGCTGGCACATTATTTAACTAGTGCCATAAGTTAAGCCCACTCATTGGTACGGATATAGGATACAGGTAGGCCACAATGCGTGTGTCTGTCGGACAAAAATCGAGAACAACTTTGTAACGATCTGTTATGTTTGTTTGAGTTTGAATTATAACGGTGTGTCGTTATATCAAAAGAATAAAATATCGTACAGCTGTATACGCCATAACGTACAAAGGCGACCAGTGATTATCAGATAAGTTGAACAGAAGGAAGTTTATTATGTAGTGGTATACTATGATGTGGTAATGTGATACCTAATACAGTCGTGGTGTTTTTTTGTCAATGTCCAGTATATGATGAATATGATGCATATTTATCTAGATTGAGACTGGGACTCCTCACGGTTCAACCAGTTTCTTACAATACTTCTTCTAAACTAAAGGTAGACGCCCCAAGTTCAGACGGTTTTTCAGACAATTTTTGTTTCATTTGTAACTGTAGAATTTATATCTATGTGGTGATGATCACTATGTCAACATTTTTTAAACGAATATTTTCTTCTAAAGATACCTATTCAATTTTAAAGAAAATTGGTACTTTATTCCGACAATTATAAATATTCAAGCAACACTTTGTTTTAAATATTGTTAAAAAACATTTATTATTAAGAAATGTTAAATACCATTTTCAATGAAACACCGTCGAAAATAAGTCCTGAATCTTCTTCAGTTTGCCCTCTCTCTTTTATCTGTATTTTAATGTTTTTTGCATCTGGAATTTTTAGTGTTTCACCTTGGCGCAGCTTTTTATTTTGTTCCTTTCTCGCTTCCTTTCTTATTTCTCTAGAATGATTTTCTTTTGTGATTTCTTCTTTTTTATTAACAAATATTCTCTCCGAGCATTAGATAATAATGTTACAGAATAACAGCTTTTTTACTTTATTTGGGTGTTTCAGGCCAGAATAATGATTTTTAATGGAGATGGCATGAGTTCCACTGTTATCTCCAAAGCTGGTGTATTAATGCAAAACTCGCTACTTTCTGCTGCTAGTGTAATAATAGGGATTATTGATGTCCGTAATTCCGACACTCGTGTCTGAATTTGGACAAATTGCGTAAAATTATTTCTAATATAGCAAACGATGTAAAATATGTTATTCTCTTGTGTAAAGACAGCAATAGAGGCATATGTATTACTTCCAACCATGTACACAATTCCGACACACATGTCTGATTTGAGGACGGACTATATTTACATGTAGCTAATTCCTACACCACTAAATATGTAAATAAGAGAGGTTAAGAGTATTACACCGTATTATAATAAATATATAAAACATTTTTAGTCAGCCTAAATTAAATAGATATAAGAATTTTCTTAGTTACTGTCATCCTGTAATGATGTAAAAAAATCGAATTGCAACAATTACCTTATGAGGAAAAAATTCAACTTTTAGCACAACATTATATTGTGACCGGTAGAATATTGGTAGAATAGGAAACGATTGTGGGTTGAGAAGGATAGTTTGAATTTTTTGAGTTTGAATTTGGGACGTTTACCTTAAGTAGCCAAAACCAAAATTTTACGTTGGGTATCAGTGATAACATTATTTGTATTATTAATATCATACTAACAGAAAAAAATCGATTTAAAGGAAATTCTACAACTTGAAAACCTACGACCTTATTTATTTAACATTTCAAAGGATATTTAGAAATTTAAAAGTAATTCTACAACGTGAAGACCTACGCCCCTATTTCGAATTAGAGAAAAACCAACATTTACTCAGGAAATCATAGTTAGTCTTTTCTTAATATTAACTAATAAGCATATTAAAGAAGACAATATTAGTAGAAAAAGGGTGGATTAGCGAATAATAATGAATAAAACTGATTTATCAGATAATTAGATAAAAAAATTTCATTACTATGGAAAATGGAATATTGAACTGAAAAATACATATATCTTCACTAAGCTGTAGATTAGGGATGTACAACCATGCGCCGGTACCTGACCACAATAAATTGTCATTAGTTTTAAAGTTAATTTGGATTTTTTAACAACTTTTAAATTATTTACACTCCTGTTACAGGGAAAAATATATGGCTTCAACGTTAGACTCTGTAAACTTATTTAGAGCTAGTCTGGCCAGTTTTCAAAATTAGAAAAGAAATGCTAGATAGATCATAGGCAATCGGATATAATTTATCACCAACCGAACAATTTGAAAAAAAAAAATCAGCAGTTTCCTAAAATTCAGCCAATGGCATTACGTATTTTATCAATCCTTTTCTTTGCCAAGTAAATACGTCAAAAATAGCTATTACAGACAGTGAGCGCGTAAAGTAAGGAAACGGATTGTTTCCTTCAACACGTTGATTTTTTCTTTATCATACGCAGTATGTAAAGTATTGTAATCGTGCTGAAAAAAATTTTTGAGATTTTAGCGGACATAGGTCTTTATGGGTCCCCTGAACATTTTTGACCAAGGTACAAAAAAATGTCTGTGTGTGTGTGTGTGTGTGTGTGTGTGTATGTGTGTGTGTGTATGTGTGTGTGTGTACCCAATTTTTGTTAATTCATTTCCGGAGAAACTGCTAAAGGTATCGCCACGGAACTTCATATTTAGAAGTTTCATGACCAAACTTAGAGTTGAAAAGCTTTTGGTTCAAAAGGGTCCAAAGGAACAGGGTGTTTACTCCAAGCCTTTTTCAAGGATTTTAGAAATCAGCCGCCATTTCTGTAATTTCGTCAAAATAGTTAAATAATAAATTAAAGCAGAGGAAATTTTGAATAATTTATGCGTATGACATTTTTTGGTAAAATTAATAGTTTAGCTTTTTAGTTTATTCTAAGCCTTTTTCAAGGATTTTGGAAATGAGCCGCCATTTCTGTAATTTCGACAAAATAGTTAATTAATAAATTAAAGTAGAGGAAATTTTGAATAATTCATGCCTATAACATTTATGGTAAAATTAATAGTTTACCTTCAAGAGCAAATTCTATTTGATCGAGATCGGTCGCATCTGCATTGATATGAAATTACATAGTAGCCAGGATTTTGACAAATATTTTTGTTGGTTTGTCACATTCGAAAACAGCTGATGTCATCAGAGGTTGGAGAACCACTATGGAACGTGCCGCTGTAGTGCGCAATATTATAAAATACAAATTTCAAATAAAATAAGATCACCAATTTGACTGTTTGTTGATAGGAAATATCAACCCGTCTTTATATCTAATTCTAAAAATGATACATTGAGAAAATTATAAATAAAGTATAGCGATGAGTGTAGTTTTATTTTAGTATGTTGGTAGGGATGTGTCATGAACAAATATAAATCTGTCAGAATTTGAATTACCTTTTTAAGGTGCGTTTTCATTAGTGATAATGGCAGTGGTAGCAGACGCCGTTATAGTATTTCCAATAGAAAATTGCTAGTGACTCATGTTTATGTACATGCAAACTAATATGTGTCATTATCACGATATGTAAGAAATACTATAATTTTGTATTCTACCACCGCCATTAGCTACCATTTCCTACCAATCGGAACGCACCTTTCGTCAAAGTGGTACCAACCTAGCATTTACTATACAGAAATCATTTATTTTTTTTTAAATACGTATTTCTTAAAAAGCAACACAATAAACGTTCATGTCGCTCCTGCCAAAAACTAGATACCGCGACTCATATAGCTCATATGCGACGGCGACACTCCGCCTTCAGGTGACGCGCCGTATCACCGCTCGTCGCGCTATTCCGTACTTTCGGCACTTGTGACATAAATAACTATTATTCTAATGACGTAGTGTAGGTAGTGTCAAGTGCTGATGCTTTGACAATACCTACGATTTATCTCAATAAAATAGATTGTCATGCAGCTAAACTATTAATTTTATATATTGTATGATAAAGTCATGTGCTTGGCCACATCAGATTTTTTATAATCAAAATGCACATTTCTGTGTTAAATTCAATTTTCAGCCTTACATTGTTGCAAACTTTTCTTTGACTTTTCAAGTAGCAACCCCTAATTTTTCTTGAAAATTCTTCCACAGTAATAAAAATACATATACAAATAGACAACGAAAACAAACCTGTAATTACAATTTTGAGTGTTGTTAAATTCAGTAAAAGCACTTGTAATTCATTGTAGAAAATATACTTTAGTTCCATTGATATAGTAACTAAATCAAATAAGTTATAAGGGGAATAAAAATTCCACAACTTGCCGCAGAATCTAAACATTTTTATTTGAAAATATACAGTAATAATTTAAGAACAATTTGTTTCTCATAATATTATAATATATTATATATTATAATAATATACTGTTATAAATTGTTCTTAAATCAATGAAAGATTAAACAAAACAAAAACGATTCAAAAACGTTGCTATTGTCGTTTCATGTTACATTAATAATGAAGCTTTGACCACAAAATACCAATTTTCAAAACGAATCGTTAACAACACTAGCAGCCCCTTTTGACAGCACCATAAAGTTTGAAAAAAAACTTGTTTTCTCAAAATGTTTGAGGGACCTTCACGACGTTCTTAACTAAAATTGTATAGACATATAGACAAGTCAGATAAGCAGGACAAAAAAGCCAATGATTTCGTATTGTATTATTGAATATTCAGTAACTTAATTCAACACAAAAACTTTCGACACTACAGGAAGATATCTTTTTCTTAACTCTAATAGGTCTTTACCCATAAAACAACACATTGTGAGACTATTTTTTAAGACCCTATATAATAATCGCGTCTCATTAAGTAATAAGTCTCATTAAGTTTCATAGTAATTTCTACACAAATTTATAAATTGGCATTGCACATTAATATATGTAATTCAATTAATTAACGACAAAATAGTCTTCAGTCTTCACTATGTTTTCAGTATATACCTACATTATACATGCAATATGCTCCCATTTGAACATTTTCCCATGTAACCAATGCACATCTCCACAGATTGAGTTATCCCACAAGGACTTAATTATCTTGTACAAATCCTAAGGAAGTCCTTTGTATATTGTCTCTCTTCGACAAGTCAATTATAAAATCTTTATATAAACATGTCCGCGCGGCGGCGGTCCGTTACAGCCGTATAAGTTAAACAATGAATAAGAAGCAAATTGACACTGAATGGACTTATAAATTCTTGGTTACGTTTCAATTTATGCCGCCCGGCTAACTTAATTACCCTGCGGAGACAACGACAGGACTTACGTCACACCGTTTAAACGTCGGTAATTTTCACAATCGCGCAGAGTTCGCAGAGTTCCTTTAACGTTGCCTGGTTTGTCTGTTGTTAATTTATCTTGGAAACCGTTCTAGGTGCCCTATACAAGAAATTAAGTCTAAAGTATTATGTAGTCATTTAACTAATGGGGATTTACTGCTGTTGCGCGAGTAGATCGTTAAATACATCATTTTTGATAATGTTTCTCTATACCTAAATATCACCTTTTTTGAGTTTTTTTTTTTACTTTTTTGGCGATTTTGGCGGTTGCGTTTAAAATTGAATATGTCGGTTATTATTGAAACTAGAAGTTTGTTTCATGATTGGTGGTCCAAAACTAGAAACATAACCAATTAAGACAATCTTTAGTTCATCATGATATCTTATCCAGGGTGTTCAAAATTGACAACACTATAATTAAATTTTCAAACGTAAAAAACTATTTTTTTTCAAATGGAACACCCTGCATACCGATACGCCATTTGATAGAAAATCTTATTCTCTATCAATGAATACTAGGGTTCCCTATATCAATCTTTAATAGTTTTTAAAAAATTGTCAGTATAAAAGAATACTAACTAAATACAAAACGATTTATTCTTCATTTATAGGAATGTAAC
Source organism: Melinopterus prodromus (assembly GCA_964023965.1). Classification (NCBI taxonomy): domain Eukaryota; kingdom Metazoa; phylum Arthropoda; class Insecta; order Coleoptera; family Scarabaeidae; genus Melinopterus; species Melinopterus prodromus. The sequence goes on from OZ030394.1 coordinate 57,841,106, forward strand.
AACTTTGGAACAGAAGGAAAGCTGAAAAATATTGAAAAGGTTTGTTAAAACTAGAATAATATATTTGGGATATAACTATAACTATATAACTATATAACTATAATTAAAACTTAATTATGTTGTTCGAAATGCTGCCCGTTCTGCTCCAAACATTTTAAAACTCTTTGCTGTACTTCGGTCATCGTCGTTCTTCGGATTTCTTGTCGCTGAAGTCCATTATGTATGTAAACATACATAATTTTACAATACATGTTATGCAAAGTGCAAACTGTCGAATTTAATTTGGGGGATCGTCATTTGGGAAATTTAAAAATAACGATGAAACTTTTACAAAGGATTTTTAAATGTTATTAAAATGTTAATTGAGTTTTTTACTTTAAATTTTAATCGATAATTAAAATCTTTTCCCCTATATCTATCTGTGACATACCTATATTTTAATATCAACGTTTCGATTATTAATTCCCAGTAATCTTCAAGAAGTTTGACAAAAAATACATTAAAATGTCACAATTGCCACTAATATAAAATAAAATTAAGAATATTGATTATAGGTACTGACAATAACTCAAGAACTATTAAAGATAGATATAGGGAACCCTAATATTGATTGATAGGGAATAAGATATCCTATCGAATGGCGTATCGGTATACAGGGTGTATCATTCGAAAAAAAAAAGTTTTTTGCATTTGAAAATTCAATCATTGTGTGGTAAATTTTGAACACCCTGTATAAGATGAGGAACTAAACATCGTAAATCAGTAGTAAAATCAAAAAACTCAAAGATGGTCATATTTAGGCATAGGGAAACCTTGTCAAAAATGATGCATTTTTATACGCAGAAACCAAAAATAAAATAAAAATTATATTATTCCATTTAAAATAACAAAGTTCATACCGACTTCCGGGGACCGGACGTGAGAGTTAACTTGAGAACATTTTATCTGAAGACCTCAGATCGAATAAATTGCAATTCCAAAATTTTAATCTTCCAGAAATAGTAGAACATAAGAAACTTCTAATGTACCAGTTCCGTGAGACACCTTGTATAGAGAGGCGTCATTGGCTGCAACCTGCAGAAGAAGTTATAAAGACAAATATCGCTGCATACATGGGCGCCGCATATATGGGACAAGGGGGTGCACTTGCACACCCCAGCTTTTGTATAACAGGGGAAAGATGAATAAGAAGAAAAAATCATGAAATACAGCTCATTTATAACTAGTGTGAAATACGTTTGCTATTCGAACAGACATTATCGCCATTTAGGGGTTGTAGAACTGCGAGCGTCGAAGGGCTATTAGATCTTTTCATTACCTACAATTTGAGGTATGATAGAAATTTATGCAACAATTTTTGCAAAAGTTATAAACATTTTGCTAAAGAGCAACTGTTTGCAATATGTTTGCTATTCGAATGGACATTACCGCCATTTAAGGGCTCTTGTCCATGGGGCAAAACTCCAAACATCGAAAGGCTACTAGATCTTTTAATTACCTACAATTTGAGGTATGATAGAAATTTATGCAACAATTTTTACAAAAGTTATAAAAAATGTTCTGGAGCAACTGATTGAAATGTGTTTGCTATTCGAACGAATATTATCGCCATTTAGGGCTTGTTGTCCATGGGGCAAAACTTCGAGCGTCGAAGGGCTACTAAGTCTTTTAATTACCTACAATTTAAGGTATGATAGAAATTTATGCAACAATTTTTGCAAAAGTAAGCAAAAAAGTAGAATACACAAATAAAGAGATTCTGACTAAAATGTGTAAAATGTGTATAATGCACAGTGTGCATTGTACACATTGTACACATTGTACACAGGCTGTCACCTTCTGAGTCCTGAAAACTTACAGGAAAAATGAAAGGAGCATCGTATTTTATTATATAAAAAGAAAACACTAAGCATCAAACTGGATTCTGTGCATAACAAAAATACTCTTTTCAGAGTCAGCATTTGAACCGTGAAATGTAAATTGAATAATTTTCGCTATTTGGGAATTCGCTATTTGTGAAGTAATTTAAAATCCACTTTTCAATTACTGAACTATGTACTATCTATCTATCTATGATCCATATCTCTATATCTTGTGGTAATCACTCAACTTTATTGTGCCAACGCACCCAACAATAACAAGCAATAAGCTCACTTAGCTACTTTCTGAACCACACCAATGCCGTTTGGTGAGGCATTACAGATATGCAGATATATATCTTTTCCGTCGATCGTTTATTTATGAGTCAGTTTAGTGAATAGGAAATCGTTTATTAAAGTACTCCATTAATGCACGATTTCTATTAATGCATGATTTGTTATAGCCAATCACAAGACGCAATGACGTTGTTTGATTGGCCAATCGAACATATGTGAAATGAAACCTTCCAATCAAAACATACCGCTCTCTAGAACTGTCAGTGTCAAGTTACATAAATTGTCATATAACCTAAAAAGACATCGGCGAAGAAAAATCTATGTTGAAGTCGCTAGAAGAATACGATCGACGGAAAAATTTTGTAACCAACTCGAATATTAAACAGCGGTTAATGATCTCGACAATTAACGCGCTCGCTTCGCTCGCGCGTTAAACAGTCTTGATCATTAATCGCTCTTTTTAATATACTTGTTGGTTAAATAACTATATATGTCTAATGCCAATATGACGGAATTGTTAATTTTTGCGTGGGTTGGCACGAGGTCAACGTATTGGCCAGGTGCGTAATTTCCACCTGATCTGATTTATGGCAGAACGTATCACTTCACTTTGCTTGGATAACAATACTAAATAAACACGACCTCGTTTCAATCTCTCACATTGTATTTTCAAACAATTACAATGCAGTTTTTTAAATTTGCATACAAATTTGCTTAAACTTGATTAATAAATAGAATAGTCGTTTGCAATTGTCAGAATATACGGGTAATTGATTGATAATAGATTGTAAAAGCAATTTTCACGTTCTTAAATGACATGCCGCATGTGTTTAAAATATAGCTTGGTACACAGATAAAAGAGCAAATCGCAGTGAACAGTAACGCAAAATGTTAAACGGGGACTATAGATACTTATTTGAATAGAATGCAAATTAAGGAATAAAATTCCTACGTACAGGCGCAAATAGAAACCGTGTAGAGTGTTTTATTACAATTTGAAGACCGGTTTTCCAACTACCCACGGAAGAAACGCAGACATGTTCGATTTGTCTCGCTTCTGCATCGCATACACATTACGTTACGTATAACTTTACAGATTAGCTATAAAAAATCGCTTTACAGCTTTAATCACTGTTTTGTAATTAAAAAGAAATTAACTGAAAATGCCATTAATCATAATTACATTGGAGAATTCTAAATATTACGCAATAGCGCCATCTCTTGTCGTTTACCATTAACATTGTTGTAGAATGAGGTTCCTACCGCCATCTTTCGGTGATAGATTTGTACCCAAGTTTGCGATTAACGATTATTGATAAAAATTAACTAGAGTATGTATTTCTTATTTTAAAAAGCTTGATATTATCGTGAAATAAAGCTCATTGTAAAGGAATATACTGCATATAGACAAACAATTTTGCTATTATTTGTAAGGTGCAGCCATCTATTGACAAAAGACGTAAGTACAGCAGTAGAAGCTGGTGTTTTTACTTTTTAGTTGGTTTTTAGTTTAGTAATATAACCAAACATAACCTCGAAAGCGAGGAATCCATGTGCGCAAACGTCGTGTTATTTCGCCCTAACCTCACTTATATTGTTTTTCCAACATGGTCCGAAAGAAGATTGACAACCGTATTCGCGTGTTAATAGAAAATGGGGTCAAACTGGGGCACAGGACGTTATTCGTCATCGTGGGCGATAAAGGCAGAGATCAAGTAAGTGAATAACCGTACCATTCCTACAGAGTTTATTATTGATAACTTTTAGGTGGTTATTTTGCATCACATGCTCACTAAAGCCGAGGTAAAGGCAAGACCTTCTGTTCTCTGGTGTTACAAGAAAGAATTAGGCTTTAGCAGTCACAGAAAGAAACGCATGAAGCACCTCCAACATAAGATAAAAGCAGGGAAGTTGAACGTAAACGAAGATGACCCGTTCGATTTGTTTTTATCCTCGACGAAGATCAGGTATTGCTATTACTCGGAGACGCATAAAATATTGGGAAATACGTACGGGATGTGCGTTTTGCAAGACTACGAGGCGTTAACCCCGAATTTATTAGCTAGAACTATCGAAACTGTCGAAGGCGGAGGTTTAGTCGTTATTTTATTGAAAAGTTTGGACTCCTTGAAGCAATTATACACAATGAGCATGGACGTCCATCAAAGATTCAGAACGGAAGCGCATCAAGACGTCGTTTGTAGATTCAACGAGAGATTTTTATTGTCGTTGGTCTCCTGTAAACGATGTTTAGTTGTCGATGATCAATTATCTGTTTTACCAATTTCATCACATAATTTGCATGTAACGCCTGTAGAGAAAAGTGAGGAAATTTCTGAAAACGAAGAGGAATTATCAAGTTTAAAAGAAAGTCTCAGAGAGACTCAACCTGTTGGTGTTATAATTAATTGTTGTAAGACTTTGGATCAGGCAAAAGCACTGTTGAAATTTATTGAAGCAATTTCCGAGAAGAATTTGAGGTCGACTGTTTCCTTGACTGCTAGCAGAGGGAGGGGGAAATCGGCTGCGTTGGGGTTATCTGTTGCCGCAGCTGTGGCGTTTGGTTACTCGAATATTTTTGTGACCAGTCCGAGTCCGGAGAATTTGAATACGTTCTTCGAGTTTGTTTTTAAAGGGTTTGATGCTTTGGAATATCAGGAGCATATTGATTATGGATTGGTGCAGTCGACAAATGCTGAGTTTAATAAGGCGATTGTTCGGGTGAATATCTTCAGGGATCATAGGCAGACCATACAGGTAGGTGTTAAATTTGATATTGTAATTATATTACCTGAGATAAGCAACGTAATTTTTTGTTTATTGTTTATAAATTAAATGAAATTTAAGAAAAATTTGAATTATCTGTTGAAGAATATAATTTCTGTTTGGCTTTCCTCAATTTTAATGTTTGCTTACACTCATTTAACAGAAATTTTTATTTATTTATTATTCATTACATATCTGCTTCATTTTCTTTTTGTTTGCCATAATTTATGTATTTTGTCTATCTATTTTTATATTTACTTCTACCATTTTAATTTTTTTCTGATAATTTGTTTTGTTGTTATATATTTTGTTGAACAAATCAAAAACTATGGATGAAATTGTTAGAAGTGGTAGTCACTTTGCAGTGATTTTGTGTCTTATTTAATATTATTTAATATAATTTTTTTGCAAATGATTTTTTGAATCATTCTTTATTTTCTTTCTTTTAAATAATTCAAAACCTATTTATTGTCTTACTTTTATTATAATTTGCTTTAATTTATTTTATCCTGTCTTTGTTTTTGTTCTTCTGTGCTTTAGCAATTGATTTTTCAATTAATCCTTATTTTCTTTCTTTAAAACAATTCAATAACTTCTATTTCTTGTCTTATCTTAATTATTTTTTCTTTTATTTTCTTTTTTTCTCAGTTTGTTATTGTCCTTCTAGGCTTTTGCAATTGTTTTTTTTTTGTCACACATTCCTTATTTCCTTTGTGTTTTCTTATCTTAATTATTATTTGACTTCTTTGATCCTCTCTTTGTTTTTGTTTATCCTGGGTATTTGTATCAAATTTTTGTATACTTTATTTTCTTTCTTTTAAATAATTCAACAACTTATTTTTCTTGTCATTATTATAATTTGCTTACATTTTTTATCCTATTTTTCTTATTTGTTCTTCTTGGGTTTTGCAATTGTTATTTGTATTCCTTATATTCTTTCTTTTAAACAATTTCTTTTTCTTCTTCTTATCTTTATTATTATTTGCTTTAATTTCTTTTATCCTCTCTTTATTTGTTTTCTTGACTTTGCAATTGATTTTTTATGACACACGACATAATGAAGAACCTTGTTTACTGTAGGTCCCAGTAAAATTTTATTAACCAGCTTATTCCTTGTTTTGTCATTCTGTTCCCTTTCTTTCTGACCTTTTTTCGGTTTTGTTAATCATATTAAATAGTTACTCCCATGAGTTCTTAAAAAATTGTTGTACAACTTCCTTCATTAATTCGGGTTGCTACTCTGAAAACAATGATTCATAAGCTGATATTTTCTGATATTTTATATTTATTTTGAAACCTATTTAAAAAATCTGATGTGGCCAGGCACATGACTTTATCATACAATATATAAAATTAATAGTTTAGCTGCATGAGAATCTATTTTATTGAGATAAATCGTAGGTATTGTCAAGGCATCAGAATTTGACACTACCTACACTACGTCATTAGAATAATAGTTATTTATATCACAAGTGCCTAAAGTACGGAATAGCGCGACGAGCGGTGATGTGGCGCGTCACCGAAGGCGGAGCGTCGCATGTGAGCAAGACGCGCTATCTAGTTTTCGGCAGGAGTGATATCTACGTTTATTGTGTTGCTTTTTGTGAAATATGTATTTAAAAAATGGTTATTTTTCTGTATAGGAAATGTTAGGTTAGTACTACTTTGACGAAACGTCAAGTTTAAAAGGCTAATTCAATTTCTGGCAGATTTATATTTGTTCATGATACTGTAGATGTCACATCCGTACCAAAATACTAAAATAAAACTACACTCATCGCTATACTTTATTTACAATTTTCTCAATTTATCGTTTTTAGAATTAGGTATAAAGACGGGTTGATATTTCTTATCAACAAACAATCAAATTGGCGATCTTATATTATTTGAAATTTGTATTTGTTAATTTGCCGCACTAGAGCGGCAACGTTCCATAGCGGTTCTCCAACCTCTGATGAAATCAGTTGTTTTCGAGTGTGACAGCACAAAAAAATATTTGTCAAAATCCTGGCTACTATGTTGTTTCATATCAATGCAGATGCGACCGATTTCGATCAAATAGAATTTGCTCTTGCAACTAAACTATTAATTTTACCAAAAAATGTCATAGGCATAAATTATTCAAAATTTCCTCTACTTTAATTTATTATTTAACTATTTTGACGAAATTACAGAAATGGCGGCTCATTTGCAAAATCCTTGAAAAAGGCTTAGAATAAACTACCAGTTCCTTTGGACCCTTTTGAACCAAAAGCTTTTCAGCTCTAAGTTAGGTCATGAAACTTCTAAATATGAAGTTTCGTCCCGATACCTTTAGTAGTTTCTCCGGAATCGTCGCCACAAAAATCGTTTACACACACAGACATTTTTTTGTACCTTGGTCAAAAATGTTCAGGGGACCAAAAAGACCTATTTCCGCTAAAATCTCAAAATTTTTTTTCGGCACGATTACAATACTTTACATACTGCGTATGATAAAGTAAAAAGAAAATGATTTCTGTATAGTAAATGCTAGGTTGGTACCAGTTTGACGAAACGTCAAGTTTAAAGGTGCGTTCCGATTAGTAGGTAATGGTAGCTAATGGCGGTGGTAGAATACGAAATTATAGTGTTTCTTACATATCGTGATAATGACACATATTACTTTGCATGTGCATAAACATGAGTCACTATCAATTTTCTATTGGAAATACTATAACGGCGTCTGCTACCACTGCCATTATCACTAATGAAAACCCACCTTAAAAAGGTAATTAAAATTCTCACAGATTATATTTGTTCATGACACATCCCTACCAAAATACTAAAATAAAACTACACTCATCGCTATACTTTATTTATAATTTTCTCAATGTATCGTTTTTGGAATTAGATATAAAGACGGGTTGATATTTCTTATCAACAAATAATCAAATTGGTGATCTTACTTTATTTGAAATTTGTATTTTAAAATTTGCCGCACTACAGCGGCAACGTTCCATAGTGGTTCTCCAACCTCTGATGAGATCAGCTGTTGTCGAATGTGACAACACAAAAAAATATTTGTCAAAATCCTGGCTACTATGTAATTTCATATCAATGCAGATGCGACCGATCTCGATCAAATAGAATTTGCTCTTGAAGCTAAACTATTAATTTTACCAAAAAATTTCATAGGCATAAATTATTCGAAATTTCCTCTATTTTAATTTATTAATGAACTATTTTGTCGAAATTACAGAAATGGCGGCTCATTTCCAAAAACCTTCAAAAAGGCTTAGAATACCCTAAAAAGCTAAACTATTAATTTTACCAAAATATTACATAGGCATAAATTATTCAGAATTTCCTCTACTTTAATATATCATTTAACTATTTTGACGAAATTAGAGAAATAGCGGCTCATTTGCAAAATCCTTGAAAAAGGCTTAGAATAAACTACCAGTTCCTTTGGACCCTTTTTAACCAAAAGCTTTTCAGTTCTAAGTTAGGTCATGAAACTTCTAATTATGAACTTTCGTCCCGATACCTTTAGTAGTTTTTCCGGAATCATCGCCACAAAAATCGTTTACACACACACGCACGCACGCACACACAGACATTTTTTTGTACCTTGGTCAAAAATGTTCAGGGGACCCAAAAAGACCTATTTCCGCTAAAATCCCAATTTTTTTTCGGCATGATTACAATACTTTAGCATACTGCGTATGATAAAGTAAAAAGTATATATAACATTTACATTGTCACTTTTCACTATTTTGAAATTTCACATACTCTATTCTATATCTACTCTTTCCAGTATATCCATCCAACAGATGCCCACAAACTATCTCAAGCCGAACTGGTAGTTATCGACGAAGCCGCAGCAATTCCTCTACCATTTGTAAAGGCCATGCTCGGCCCATATCTGGTCTTTTTGGCTTCGACCATCAACGGCTATGAAGGAACCGGCCGGTCATTATCACTGAAACTCTTGCAGCAATTGCGTGTGCAAGCAGCCCCAGTTGGCGCTAATACTAACGCCGTAAACAAAAAGCAAAATACCGCAGCAGCAACCGGACGTACCCTACACGAGGTAAGACTTTTTCTAGTTTTGTAAGTAAATCTAGCAAAAAAATTCGGGGCCGGACTTTTTTCGGACTAGGTTCAAACCTTGTCACGGGCAATTTTTTTAAATTTTTTTAATTAGGCATTTATACCAAACTAACTTTTTATATGAAATAAATCTTATTTTGGGTAAATTTTACGCTATATACTGGGTGTTTCTCCAATTTTTTCAATATGTGAGCTCCATCAAATACAGCTGTTTTTATTATAATTTCAGGTAACTCTCGACGAATCCATTCGTTATAAGTCTGGAGATGATGTCGAGCAATGGTTGACGAAATTATTGTGTTTGGACGCGACCTCGGTGGCCCCCTTGTTGTCGGGTTGTCCTCCTCCTGACAGTTGCGATTTATATTACATCAATCGAGACACGTTATTCTGCTACCACAGGGCTTCGGAAGAATTCTTGCAACGTTTGGTTGCTCTGTATGTAGCTTCACATTATAAGGTACAAGTTTATTTAAAACATTTGAGCATTTTTTTAAGGTTTTGTTTGTAGAATACGCCAAATGATCTGCAAATGATGTCTGACGCTCCAGCTCATCATCTCTTCTGTTTGTTGGGCCCCGTTAATCCTAATAGTAAGAACTTGCCGGAAATTTTGGTTGTCATACAAGTATGCCTAGAGGGTGAAATTTCTAAGAGTTCCGTGATGGAGGGTTTCTCCCGCGGTAAACGAGCGTCGGGAGATCTCATCCCGTGGACCATAGGGCAGCAGTACCAAGATCCGGACTTCCCTAGGTTGTCCGGAGCGAGAATTGTGAGGATTGCCACGCATCCAGATTATCAGGGTGTAAGTAAATTTAACAGTTTAAACGTCTAGTATTTTGTCTGTTATTTTTATTTATTTTTCTTCTTTTCCTTTGTTTATTTCTCCTTATCTATGGAGCTATGTCCTATTCTAGAATTTCTAATTTTGTGCAAGTTTTTTCTCTATATTTCCAGGTGTAATCATTCAGAGTAACGAAGTTATATCTTTTTAGTTCTTTTCTTTAATCCTATTTCGATCGTATCTAACTTTCTTACTTAGTCTTTTATTTAGTATTCTGTCTTTTCTGTTGGCCTTTTTCCTTTCTTCTTTATTTCAATTTACTGATTTCGTTTTTTTTTACTTAATATAATTTTTTATAATACTCGGATTATAGATGGGATATGGTGCAAGAGCCTTAACACTTCTGAAGGATTATTACGAATTCAAAATGACGAATATCGACGAGGAACAGCCGAAAATCCAAGAGGAAATTAGCAGCGTTGACGACAATGAAGTTGGTCTCTTGGAAGAAACAGTTGAACCCAGGAAAAAGCTCCCTCCTTTATTGCTGAAGCTGAACGAACGTCAACCAGAAAAATTGGACTATCTGGGTGTTTCCTTTGGTGTAACGGAACGTCTCTTAAAATTTTGGTAAAAAATTTCGTAACCGTACTTTTTTCTGTATAATCCTAGCTTTAATCTATAGTTAAAAGTAAAAATTTATAGATTTTGTATTAATTTTACTGTTTCTCTTTTAGGAAGCGAGCTGGTTATGTTCCAGTTTACCTTCGTCAAACAACAAACGACTTGACCGGTGAACACTCCTGCATAATGTTGAACGTCCTGAACACTGAAGAAGCCACTCCGGACGACTGGCTTTCAGCCTACTGGACGGATTTCAGGAAGCGCTTCATCTCTTTGCTTTCCTATCAGTTCCGATCATTTACGTCCGCTTTAGCCTTAGGAGTTTTGAACAACAAAGCTAGGAAACTGACGTCAAGGAGTAAGTGTGTAGTTCTTGTTATTTCGGGTTGTTTGATAAATTTTGCGGCCTGTTCTAAATTTGATGTTTATTTTTTCAGCTTTGCCAAGAAGTGAGTTGGAGGTTCACTTTACTAACTACGATATTAAACGTTTGGATATGTATAGTAATAATCTGGTGGATTATCATTTGATCGTCGATTTGATGCCTGCGCTGGCTAGGATGTACTTTTTGAACGAAATGGGTGACTTGACGATGTCTGCTGTGCAATCGGTAAGTTTATTAAATATTTTTTTGTATTGTAGTACCTACTGTACTGTATTATAATAACACCAAAGGACCAAAGTCAAATATTCAGATATAAACTGACAAAAATAAAAATCCACTAAATGCAAATTAAAAAATCTGATGTGGCCAGGCACATGACTTTATCATACAATATATAAAAGAGATAAATCGTGTCTGCATTAAAATTAAACTAGTTAGCCAGGATTTGACAGATATTTTGATAGTCAATAGTATCAATCGAAGGTATTGTCAAAGCATCAGCATTTGACACTACCTACTGTCATCAGAATAATAGTTGTTTATCTCACAAGTGCCGAAAGTACGGAATAGCACAACGAGTGGTGATGCGTCACCGATGGCGGAGCGTCGTCGTTGCATGTGAGCGAGTCGCGCTATGTTGTTTTCGGCAGGAGTGACATCAACGTTTTTTATGTTGCTTTTTGATAAATACGTATTTTTAAAAAAAATTTAAAAATGGTTATATTTCGGTATAGAAAATGTTAGGTTGATACCACTTCTACAAAATGTCAAGATTAAAAAGCTAATTCAAATTCTGACAGATATATATTCGTTCATGCCACTGTAGATGACGTTCCATAGCGGTTCTCCGAGTGTGACAGCGTGGTGACAGCCATAGACATTTCTGTGGTGATAGCACAAAAAAAATACTTGTCAAAATCCTGGCTACTATGTAGTTTCCTATCAATGCAGATGCGACCGATCTCGATCAAATAGAATTTGCTCTTGCAGCTAAACTATTAATTTTACCAAAAAATGTCATAGGCATAAATTATTCAAAATTTCCTCTGCTTTAATTTATTATTTAACTATTTTGACGAAATTACAGAAATGGCGGCTCATCTGCAAAATCCTTGAAAAAGGCTTAGAATAAACTACCAGTTCCTTTGGACCCTTTTGAACGAAAAGCTTTTCAGCTCTAAGTTTGGTCATAAAACTTCTAAATATGAACTTTCGTCCCGATACCTTTAGTAGTTTCTCCGGAATCGTTGTCACAAAAATCGAGTACACACATACGCACACACACACACACACAGACACACACACAGACATTTTTTTGTACCTTGGTCAAAAATGTTCAGGGGACCCAAAAAGACCTATTTCCGCTAAAATCTCAATTTTTTTTTTTCGGCATGATTACAATACTTTACCATACTATGTATGATAAAGTAAAAAATACTTGTCAAAATCCTGGCTACTATGTAGTTTCCTATCAATGCAGATGCGACCGATCTCGATCAAATAGAATTTGCTCTTGCAGCTAAACTATTAATTTTACCAAAAAATGTCATAGGCATGAATTATTCAAAATTTCCTCTGCTTTAATTTATTATTTAACTATTTTGACGAAATTACAGAAATGGCGGCTCATCTGCAAAATCCTTGAAAAAGGCTTAGAATAAACTACCAGTTCCTTTGGACCCTTTTGAACGAAAAGCTTTTCAGCTCTAAGTTTGGTCATAAAACTTCTAAATATGAACTTTCGTCCCGATACCTTTAGTAGTTTCTCCGGAATCGTCGTCACAAAAATCGAGTACACACATACGCACACACACACACACACACACACACACACACACACATACACACACACAGACACATACACACAGACATTTTTTTGTACCTTGGTCAAAAATGTTCAGGGGACCCAAAAAGACCTATTTCCGCTAAAATCTCAATTTTTTTTTCGGCATGATTACAATACTTTACCTTACTACGTATGATAAAGTAAAAATGACAGTTTGCAGCAAAACTTCAACTGTTTGATAACGATCTTGAGAACAAGATGTTTAATCATTTTCCACGAGGAAAAGTAAATGCAACTAATATCAAAGAAAAAAAGTTAAATATAAAAAAAATTTAAGTTTCTAATTTTAGTGTTTCATCATCAGTAGCATCTATAAAAACTTATATTTTCTACTCTGTTTAGGCAATTTTATTAGGAATTGGTCTCCAGCATAAAACTGTGGATGACCTATCCACAGAATTAGGCCTCGAAGCCTCCCATTTGCTGGCTCTTTACAACAAACTGATCAGAAGATCCGTTCAGCACTTGAACTCGATTCTCGAGCAAGATGTCGAGAAATCCTTAGTCCCAAGGAGAGACGTTAACCTCACACCAGTTGCCAAGAGCATGCAGCAAGAATTGAACGAAGCAGCACAGGTATGTCTTCTGTTTTTGTGGACAGCTTATAGATTATATTGTAATGACAATTTTTCTTTATTAGGCATTACAAAAGAAACAAAAGAAGGAATTAGAGAAGTTGAAAAAGGAGAATTTTACCCAATTTGCCATCAAGGGAACAGAGGAGGAGTGGGATAAAGCTTTGAGTTCCAAATCGTCGAAAAATATTATTTCCGTAAAAAGGTAAGTTTAGAATTTTTGTTTTATGAATTGATTAAGTATGGATTTTGCAGTGATGAATCAACAACACAAGTTGAACGTCATTGAGGTGGTAATAATTTTAAATCATAATTTTTTTATTACAGTGGTGAGAAACGTATGCATGAAAACATAGAAGAAGAAACAAATGACACGGGGAAGAAACCTCCGTTAAAGAAGAAGAAAAAGAAGAAGGGTTCTTTCTAATATAAGTAATAATAACACGTTATTTTAGCTTTTAAGTTCGTTTTATATAAAAAGTATAAAATAAAATTTTAAAATTAAGAGTCGTATAATTCAAACTCTGCGTTATAACAACCTAATTTGCCGGTCTTTTGTTCTACAACAATGCGAGCCCAATATTTTCCGCTATAAATTGCAGTGTTTTGAAAGACTTCTCCAAATGATTCTGGGATAACGTAAGTACCCTGAAATTGAACGTATTTAGAACAAAATTTTGGAATTTGTAAGTGATAATAAACAAACGTCTACCTTTTTAATTGGGCATCTGCAAGGCACTTGATTTTTTATAAGCACTGCGGGACATGATTTATTTGCTGGCGTTCCAAAATGACAAGCATCTTTGTAAGTGCAAGAACCTATGTTGTCCACGCAAGGTACTTCAACCCAAAATACAACTTTTCTTTTCACTTCCATAGACACCTAAGACAAACATAACCTCAATTTATGCTATGCGCAAAAACGAACATAACCTATGAATAAAAAATTACTTACGGTTATTGGAGAAATTAGGTCAACATTCGTTGTAAATATTCCAGTAATAATCGGTGAATAATGATTTCCAAGTTCTATCGTGATATTTGTAAGCGAAATTGGATAATCTGTAGCGTCGCATTTCGTCAAAACAAAGTCTTTTATTTGCATTGTTCCCTGTAAATTTCTTTCGTCATCAGAATGATGCTATACAAAAAAAACTTCCCATATTTACCACAAAATGCCCTGATGATAAGCAATTTAATAGAAACGCGAAAGAAATAACCAAAAATCTAAACATTTTATAAAATTATTCAATGAAATTAAACTCAAAATTTGAACTTCTCCACAACTATGGGCGGGCGGTGTTGCTGACTTTATAGATTAATAAAGACTGGCTAATTGAGTAATGACATTTATCGTAAAATAATATTATCTTTGCGTACGACTGTAACTAAATAAATAGTTTGCTCAACAGTAATTAATAATAATCTAATTATTTCGTAATTATTGAATACGTATGTATATATACAGCCGTCCAAGATAAGCGTGTTATGGTTATAATAAGACATTTCTTGATTTATATTGCTATCTGCATATTGCATATATATTCATCTGTGAACTTGGGCCCTCCTTTTTTCAAAATTGTTATTTTAGTTCTACAGATCGTTTGCAATTATTGTTTACACCCTTTTTAGTTTCTTTTGCCCCCGCCGAATTAGAGATTAAAGACAAATTTTGCAGGACAGAAAGTGGTACACCTGTACCCCATGTGGGTGCGATTTTAATTTATATATAAATACAGACTTGAAACATTGGAATGTGTACGTATCCATCAGTTCCATGCTCGACCCCCAGCAAAACTAAAGAGAGACGAAAGATGCCTTGTCATGTTTGACAGAAAAAGACAGCGCAAAAAGAGAGATGAATGATATCAAGCGCTATCTTTTTCTGTCAAACGGGGCATGGTATCTTTCGTCTCTCTTTCGTTTTGCTGGGGGTCGAGCGTGGAAATGATGGATTAAAGTCTAGATTAATGGTCAGGTTAATTTATTGTTCCTTCAATTTATTGTAATTAGCATTTTATTATTTTTCATACGAGTTATACAGTAGTTGTGGTTCAGTGTTGTTGCTATCCAACCTGTGTCGCTCTGTTAAGGTAATATACAGAGTGATCTAAAATGACGAAGGACAGGTTGAATTTCCCGCCACATTGAATAATTGTGATGTTGGTAATGGTTGCAATCAAGTTGCAATTGACAGGTGTCATTTTTATTCAGTGGCGTAGGTATACTTTCTTGTATATAGAGATTCTTAGGTATATTAAAATGAACAAATGAGGGTTTCAAAGTCCCATGAAACTTGGACATGAATAAAACTTTAACAAGACAGCGTCTTTTTAAACCTACTGTGTATATAATATGTAGAAAAATAAAACCAAATAATAAAATCCTCCCATATGTCATCAAATGAAAATAATCCATTATCTAAATATAAATAAAAAACACATTTCTCATGTCGTGAATCAAATAAAATAATATACAAATTAAATCCCGTAGAGATAAAGTATTGTTGCAGAGGAAAGTAACCCTTACTGACGAGTCTTCTGTGGTATCTGATACAATTTTCAATATTTATGGAAAACGGTAGGGGTAGAAACAAAACTAAAAAGGGTACAAAAAGTACAAACGAATTGCAAAAACATTTTATAAGAATAAGCTCTCTAAGGTTCTCATATTAATTCTATCTTACGTAACGTATTCGTTACAAATTTTTCTAGTCAGAGGTTCGTTTGACAATTTATGACGCACATGTAAACTCGCACTCAAACACATCACTAATTTAGCAACATTTTAAAAAATCAACCAATTGTTTTCAGATTGTTTGCATTTTTATTGTTTCGGTGCATTGATTATTTCACAATTTAATAATATGTATATGAATAATATAACTTGTATATAGAACATATAATAACAAGTAGATTTTAAAAAACTAGAGCACAGCGAGGGATATATGTTATTGTATTTATTTTTGCTTAACAACAGGCAACTTAATTTCGCCATTGGATTGTTTTCAATGTGTAAAATGGATCTTTTTATGAATTAGATCCAATATACAGAAATAAGCATATTTCCCTCACATTGTATATATTGTAATAAAGTGAGTGCCAACTAAAAAATAATACAGATAAATTCATAAACTATACATACGAATTAGGAATAAGGTTACTATCGTAAAAGCACAACCATTTCGTTGAATACATGAAAAAACCTACAAAATTACAAAATGGCAGGGGTACATAAGTAAATAAACCTAAAGTAATCTTTAAAAAGCATTTTTTGGCACGATCTCAGTTTCTCTCCAATGTAATTAAAACAATAATCAAAGTAATTCCTTAAAACTAGTGACTAATTGAATGTTTCAATAGACAAGATTTAAAAAAAAAAAATAACGGTTTATTCGCACATTTGAAGCAAAGAATTTATAGTTCCGTCCTTGTTTCCCCTGTTTGCTTCGAAGACAGACTTTATAACTTCCTTATCAATGTTTGGAAACATTTCTTCAATCTAAAAGAGTTAAAAAAAATCAAGAAATTAAATTTTTTTCTTTTTAATTTTACCAACCTGTTTTAATTCTGACTCGCTTAAAACTGGTACGGTAGGTTGAGCAACTGGTTGGGGATAAACGGTTAATGCCTGCACGCGTCCCGCAGATAAATTAGGAGCGTACATAGGCGGAATTGGTGCTTGTGGCTAAAAATAATTAGAGTTAATTCATTTATGCGATGCAAATATGAAGGAAAAAACTCACAGAATAGCTTAGAACTAGATTAATCATCCCTTCGACATCTTCGCCTTGCTTTCCGCTCAACGGGTACCAATCCTCGTGGGTTTCACCGTTTAAAACTTGCTGCGGAATTGTTATTTGGGTCCACGCCACTAATTCGTCCATTGTGAAGGAGCGTTCGTCGTATATCTCGATGGATATCATGCTGACACCTTGAGGTAGCAAGCTGTAAAAAAATAATTGAATATAATTTATAATAATAACTTCAAGTTTTGGCAACATGCATGTGTAAATAGAGTAATAGAATCTTATCCCAGACTGGAAACGCATTAGCTTTATTTATAGAAGCACACACAGTTGTTAACCAATAATTCTACTTCAAGTTAATTTTGAAGAAATTGGGATATAGAAGATCAATTTTGTAGATTACGTTTTCCATCTTTGAGAATTTACTATATTCCAGATAAAATACATAATAACAAATCAACAGTTGAAATAATTTTATTTCTGTTTATTGTGTTTGTTGTTTCCTCAAACGTCTCAATAAAAATAAGTAATATGTTTCATATTCTATGCAGGAAGTAGTATTAAGATTATATTATTAAGATTCTTAATAGATTTTTAATTTCTTCAGGTCAAATAAACATTAGGATATACATATTAGAAAATATTTGTAATTTTTTGATGCTCGTAATCTTTGAACAATTCACGGTATTTTTTCGGAACATATTAAAGAATTCAACAAAATTATCACATATCTTTAGAATTTTGAAGAAACAAAATTGTTACGGACGATTACAAACCAGTATGTAATCGTCCGTAACATTTTTGGTTCGGCCAGGAGAACCAAGATAAATGTTTTTGGATTCTGAGACACTCTGTGATGTAAAAAAGTAACTTGGACAGCTTTTCAACAGTGTGATAACCATTCTCAAGGTTTTGTTTTTTATTCATTCCAATATCTGTCTTTATGTAGAAGATCCACAGTTTTGACTAAAATATTTTCGGTACTACCAGAATAGCTGGCAAAATCGCTTCGTAATTTTGATGAATTGCTTTACAATGGTCCAAGTAAAAAGATAAAAATCAGTCAAAGATTACAACAGTTATTAAACATAAAAGTTTAGCCACGATAATACCAAATATAAAAATAAGCAAAACTTCATAAAATCATACATATTATGTAATTTAAGCAATAAAATTAAAATAAATTTCTTCATAAATAAATTATATTCTAAATATAATTCTAAATTTAAACATAACATATAGAAAACAAACTATCAACAAGTAGATATGTTGAGCAATTGAAAAGAAACTGCGAGTAAGGAAGAATTTTTTTTTTAATTTGGCATTGTCTTCTGAAATAAGTTTTTCAATCACATATCTGCCATTTTTTAAGTACTTTAAAATGACTTTTCTCTCTGTTGACATGTTTAATAAAAACTAGAAAGTCAGGTTTGAGCAAACCGACTTTTTTGACACAAGCAACTATACAGTATATCTCTGATTCGATTTACAAAGACTAAAAATAATTTTATTTTATAACGCCATCTTATTAAAAGTACATTGATCGTATAAAATTCAAGGGTAATTCCTCAAGTTAGTCATTAAAATGATCTTGTAACATATCCAAATGTTTCTGGTGATTGACAATTCCATCGAAGATGGCCCAATTACTTCAAGATGAAAAATGGAATCTTTTTTTGCTTTAATGGTGTCTTGGGATCTTAGAAAAAAGGTACAATACGTTTCATATTTGAAAAAAAAATGTTTAACTGCTTTTTATTTGATGAACATACCGCCAAGTGTCTAGCTAAGCGTACATGCAAAAAGTTTAGCGTGAGAGTTTACAGCTGAGAGTCTTAAACGGTCTTATCTTATTTAGAGGAATTACATTTATGGTGTGAAATATAACATAAAATAATATAAAACAACGATTTTGTGGATATATCCTCAGTACGTTTGTTGAACTGACATTGACCGCACAATGTTATAGCTGTCTGATGTAACGTGTGTTGTTCTTGATTACTTGGTAAATATAGCAGAAATAATTAGTAACATTCTCCGGGTATATTGTGATCGAAAGGAGTCGAAAGGAAGCAGCAGATTTTCAAATAGAACTAATAAGACATGCATTGAATCATTTGGACCTAGAGTCGCCTCTGCCTGATCGTATCCACAGTCCACATTTGCAAAAAGGTAATGTCGGTTGAAGATTATTACAACGTTGAAGTGGATGACGTTTAATTATCATCTTTTGAACTTTGTTGCTGTGTTTTCTGCTATTTCACAAGTTGTAGTGTATGAAGAAAATAGATCTGGGCGACACTGCTCTATACATTCACGAGAACTGGTGATTTCATTTTAACTTTCAAGTGGCAAAGTAATTGTGGATATTGCAGCAAGTATAGCCATAAGTGTTGTCAATGATGTATTATCCAGCCTAATGAAGATTATGGAGGTATTCTGTATGAGCATCAGGCCAAACTGCAATAATTTCTGCGCGAAAGCTGACGCACAGCGCATCATGTTTTCAGAGCCATCGCTGACTGGTGCTGCAAAACAGGCCCGTCTGTCGTCAAAATCAAACAGAAAGAAACAAGTGGAGGAAAATATTAATTTCAAAAGATAATTATATGGTCCAGGCATCGCCGACTATAGTAAAATATAATAATTCTATACATCAAAGTTACACAATACTTCAAACCGTGTTTTCGCAAAACCGCATTTTTCAAACTGGCCGGAAAGATAACTTCGACTGATCCCCGGCAATTCACTTGAAATTTTATATGCAGATGCAGAACAACGTTATCTAGAGAAGTACGTATGGATTTTACGATAAGTTCGAAACTTTTTTTGTTATAAACAATTTTTAACCTAATTTTGTACCTAAAAGTGGTAATTTTGATTTAAAGCGGAATTTTTTAATTTCCTTATGTAAAGTTCTATTCAAAAAAAAGGCGTACAAGTAGTAAGCACAGTTTTGGGTAGATTGCCATATTGTAAACCTATCTTTTAATTGTTGTCACTTAGTAACCTGTAGTAACCAGTAACTACAAACTCGATGAGAACCGAATTATGTCGATATTTGTTCGAGGATTTTATTATTTATTACTTCATTTCTTAGCCAATCGAAATTCTTCAGCTACTACCCTTATAGACCACCCTTCTTCCAACTTAGTAACGATTTGCGCTCTAG
Source organism: Melinopterus prodromus (assembly GCA_964023965.1). NCBI lineage: Eukaryota > Metazoa > Arthropoda > Insecta > Coleoptera > Scarabaeidae > Melinopterus > Melinopterus prodromus. The sequence goes on from OZ030394.1 coordinate 57,861,236, forward strand.
TTATCGATGTTGTTTGTCGCGGCATAATTAAATTATAAAAAGCAATGTGCACACATTTGACATCCAAATGTCAGAAATATGTTTCCTTGGAAACGATTAATGAATTATCCTTTTTTACAATAGCCCTCAATACGTGTACGCTTTTTTATTGAATAGAACTGTACTTCCCGAGATAATCTTATATAGAATCAATTTCTTTTTTGTTTTTATGTCTAAATGAAAAACTGCGTGCAAAATCTTTCCGGCCGTGCAACCCTGTCCGCCGGAAGATGCTTTCTTTGATGTCCTAGAGGACGCTTCAATCTTTTATTAATTTTTGTTTCTTTTTATTGTGAACATTCCTCAAAATATGAACAATAAAGGGCTTTAAAGAGATTTTGTAATCCATTTACTATATTGTAAAAATATACCTACAAAAGCGGCTATTTTTTCTCGCTCTAGAGTGGCATTACCCATAAGTTTTTATAAATGTTGCCTTTGTCTAGAGAGTGTAAAAGTGGATTTACATAAACTTCAGAAATGACAATGCTGTAAAGAAACAGTGCCAATTGTTAGAAAGGTGCCGTTACGAAAAATACAATAAATTCATGGAAATTTTGGTTATTTAATTGCACGAAAAGACTCAAACCAATAGCTCTTATAGGTTCATGACTATCATTGGCATAAGATGTGAGTTGTATATGGTATATAACTCATTTTTTTTTAATATTGACGGTGAAAACAAATAGTTGTGCAGTTATTTATTGCACATTCCTATTTTTATCGTTCTAAATACAATAAACACCATAAAACCTTATCAGTTATACAAAAGATCTTGTCTTTACGTAAATTGTAATTCCGCCATATGGAAATCTATTTTTCTATTATAACAATATAAAAATAATTAAACTGTTTATTTATATTCGCCCACAATCACGCGAACAAGAAAACACCAGTTCCCAGCTTATGTTAGTACTAACCATTGTACAACTTTATTCCATCGTGGGTTTTTGCCCCCGTTTGGGTCAGTGTGTGTCTCGTATACACAATGTCCAACCCTAATTCTAGCATATGGATCCATCCGAACCACACCATAGTTCTTAGCTAGTTTTGCTTGCGCGACACAAATATTCAGCCGCCCTAAAATGTTTGGTGCGCAAGGCTGAGTACTTAAATATTGTTGGTGCAATGCCATCGCTGTTTGACGATCCGCAGCCTCCTGCTGTTGCTGTACGGAAGCAGTTATTCGTAAAAAATCATGGGGCAGCGGTTCTAGAAAAACCTAGATAACAAATACCATAAGATTTTTTTGAATGTTGATTATTAATTATGATATTACCCTTGCCCTACGTTCCCTAACTTTGTCAGTCACAGCGGTTGCCATCTCGTTATAATATATTACTCATAAATAATGATGATAGTTAGAAGATGAAACGCGTATTATTTTTCAAACAGCTGATATCTGTCAACACTATTTTCGTTTCTTTTTACAGGTTGTAATTGTGCTGTCAAGTATAATTTAATTTTATTAGAATTTGTAATTGATATTTTCATAGTAATGGTACCAATGGTATCAACGTAATTAATTTTAATGATTAAAAGAAAGAGTTTGTAAACAGCTTTAAATTACAAAAATTACAATTTTGAATAAATATTCCATCCTTACGTTGGTAGCGCCGAATCAGTCAACTGTCAACTGTCAAACAAATATTCAATTCTCGGAAATCCAGTTTGTTGTGTTTGACTCGGATAACTGCTTGAGAATTTAAGTAATTAGTAATCACCCGTAATTAGTTCTGTTTATTTGTACAGTTCTGCTCGATTGCTATCGAGCTTCTGGTGTTGCGCGTTCTTTTTCTCTGGTTACTTGTTTAAATCTTATTCTTTAAAAGGTTCAAAGCGTTTGCCATGTGATTTATTTCAACAAAAACGTCTTTGATACGATTTTGTTTGCAATTAAATCATCACAACTTGATTAGTCGCCGAAAGCAAGATTGCCGAAGTACTAAAGATGGTTGTGTGTAACACAGAACATGGTGTTCAAACATTACAAGCCGATATTATATTTGTTGTCGAGAGTACGGCAATAAATGGTGCTTATATTAATGATTTGAAGGCAAACTACATTATACCTTGCATAGAGTGAGTATAACATTGTTTACGTTAGCATAAGAATAGAAAGGTACAGGCGGAATAAAGCTGAAATGTCCAATAATGGCCATTTTATGACAAAGATGCATGTTTGTAGCAGAAATTTGTTAGTATCGTATAGATTATACCCTAAACCAGTGGTAACTGGTAACAGTATCCGATACTACCAACTGGACAATCGACGGTGACCTTGAAATGATTTTTACTACTCGTTCATTATATTTGTTTCCAAATCTTTAGCATTCACGTAATGAATCAAAAGCAAAAAAGGACACTGTTTTTTAATGGGTATATACCATTTGGTTCAGAAAGACATCGTGGTTTTTATCTCTATTGTATCTCCATTATATCTACTTAATGCAGTTATTTGATACTTCAAAATTATCAATAAATAGTAACAATTAAAATAAGATGTTCATTAAGAATCTTGCCAATGCAGATATTAAATTAAATGTCTTTAAAAAATGCGTTGTATATTTGATTATTGTATATGATTTCGGTGTGGCTTTGATCATTAAAACGTCAGCAATGTGAAGTTTATGGTACAACTTATGGTAAAAAAGAAAATGATGATCTAGGTGCACCCTAAACCAATACCAATCGAAAAAAATGCCATTTTTGTTATACTTTCTGTGCTATTTTTTTAATATCTTTGTCGGCACTTAATTTTCATGTTTAACAATTTTTTTTTGATATAATCATTGTTATCCCTCTGCACCCTTCAGCTATAATCACTACTATCAATTTTATATAAGCTTTTTTGTCAGTTTTATCATTATTTCGCTATTTACAAGTAATTTTGTTTCTTATATAGAATATGTTTCCAAAAAGTATTGTTGAAATGAGTAACAATGATTTATTTGTTAGAGTAATGGTCTACTAATTACCTGGGTTATTTTGGTGATTTAGGAAATATTTTGTTTTATTTGTCGTGTGCCGTATAATTGGATAATAATTATGTGCTCTATTTGAAGAATTTTAAACTAAACAAAAAAAATTGTACTGTTTAAATTGTTATAAATTTCTGTATTTGACCGTGTTTGACATGATGACTCTTGAACGGATAATTGAGAAGGTTTGAGGTACTTTCCCATATTTTGTATGGTAAAGTGTAACCTTGCTTCCGTTGATATTGCATACCTTCTGATATAAAATTAAAAACAAAAATATTTTGGGTTATGGTTTAGGCCATGTAATAATGTTTTTTTTGTGTGTGTAATTTTGCAGATATTTTAGTCAAGGGACGACAGATGAAAGCGGATTTCTTTGCGACACTGGAAGCTCTTTGTACGGAATTGTTACTTATCAAGCAGCAGACTGTTTACCGCAACCCATGACTGATACTATAGGGCCATTTACAAACCCTGCTAAATTCCTAAGCACTTTGGAGCGATTAGAGTAAGTTTTGTGATCAACTGCAACTATTGGAAAAAATAGAAAATAGAAGCATTTTATTGCGCTTCAAGTCTATGAGTAAACAGCTTTCATAGTAAACGTATAAATTGAAACGATTTGTTATGAATTCAATATTGGACACAATTAAAAGAAGATTACCTAGACTGGATTTAAAAACATAAATTAAAAAATTAAAAATAATTTTTTTAAATTATATTGTTAGTGGCACACTGAATAGTGTATTGACATAATGCATTGAAAGCAGTTCAAACTCTGTCTTGCATGATAGACTTCTTTTTAGTAGCAATGTAATTGTCTAAAATTGTCAGGAAACGACAATTTTGTTTCTACTTTTTGACCTACTTTTATAGTGCTGTTTTTCATTGTCGACATTGTTTATAACAAATATTTTGTCTTAAGCATAAGGATGTAAATGAGGATATTTGGATGTAAAGCAGAGTACAAGAGAAACTCACCATGTTCAAAACATCCTTTTTTTATATATTTATCACCACAATAAACCCTTTTTCAATATTACGAAATCATTTGACCGTTTTATTAATTACTTGCAATCTGCTGGAGTTTTTACCCGTTTTTTTATGAAATTACTATTTTGCTCTATTTATTACGCACACATATAAAAAAATCTATTTTGTTGTAACTGCAGGTCATCATTGTTTTTGATATTCATTTATTGCCGTGTACTGTAGTCAAGTTGAAATCAACTCAGCTAATGTGGTTTAGCTGAATTATGAGTTTTATCTAAGTACAAATAAGATATGAAATTTACAGAAACTACTACCTTCCAACTCTATATAAATGATGACTCTCGAACGGATAATTGAGACAGTTCGAGGTACTGTACCATAATTTTTTATGGTAGAGTGCAACCTTGCTGTCATTGATATTACATTCTCTCTGATTTACTCTACACATTACGATTATCTTGTACGATTTAGCACATTCACTCCTATAAACAAACAAAAACAAAATTTCAGACTAATTGGTGGAAAAGGGGAATCTCACGCCCACATATCGGAAGGCTTAGCGACAGCCTTGCAATGTTTTGACGAGTTGAAACACAAGAGAGATCCCAATGCGACTGTGCAGCGGCATTGCCTGCTCATTTGCAACTCACCTCCATATCTTATGCCTGTAATGGAGTCGCAAACATACTCTGGAAAAACGGCGGAACAATTGGCGATGATATTAGATGAGGTATTTTATAACTACTTGTAGATTGTTTCTGTTTGTAATGCTTGCGAATTTCAGAAAAACATAAATCTGTCGATTATATCGCCTAGAAAAATTCCTGTGTTGTATAAGTTGTTCGAAAAAGCTGGCGGGGATTTGACTATGTCGCAGTCGAAGAATTATGCTAAGGATCCGAGGCATCTGGTGTTACTTAAAGGATTTAGGTAAGTAGCTGCTGTAATAATTAGGAAAGTAATGAATAAAAAGAAAGACAATAAGGGTTTTAGTGTTGCAATAATATTTACTACAAAAATATCTGAAATATTTGCTAATACTGAAAATGTATTATTATTATGCAAAAATGTGCGATGACTGTATTTATTTAAGTTATTTCAAGGTGGAAAGTACATACTGCATATTTTTCATGTTGCTCACGTGTTGATGTACCTACATAATTTTGTTCAATAGTAGTGCTGCATAGTTGGATTTTGTTGTATCACAATTTACATCTCGTGAAGTAAAGAGTATTTTGAGCAATTCCGCAATTTTGAACATAAGCTATTGCTTTTTATAGGAATATTATTTAATTTATTTGATTTAATTATAATATACATACTTATTGATGAATAATATTTTTGTGTTACGCTTCATCATTTTATGCTTACAAATGATAATTATTGGGTGGTACTTTTTGTTTTAAATTAATTAACACTTTTAGAGGTCACAAGAAAGATGCTTTTGATGCAAAGGATTATTTTGACAGTGTTAAAAAAACTTGCTTAAAAGTGTCATTCAAAACATGAAACAAATTACACTTACGTCTTTGTGTTTTAGATGTGTGATTATGTATTACTAGTAGTGTTAGTAGTTTTTTCAGTTTTTTAAAATTTGTTTTGTCGGGTGAACAGTTTTTGAGTTGGCAAGTCATTTTATGCATATTCTATTATTAAAATTGTTTTTGAAAGAAGAACGACAGATTCTTAAAAGTCTGTATAAATTGTTTTGTTATGAAGAACAATCTCGTAGTTTTAATAGTAACTAAAAGTTAAAATTAGTAGTAATAATTTAGTAGTTAAAATTAGTAGTACTAATTTAGTAGTTAAAATTAGTAGTACTAATTTACTTGTAATAATTAGTAGTACTAATTTAGTAGTTAAAATTACTAGTATTTAGAAGTACCTTTTTAGTAGTTGATATTAGTGGTACTAATTCAGTATGTAGTTGTAATTAGTAGTGATAATATGGTATTTAAAATTGGTAGTACTAATTTAGTAGTTAAAACTAGTAGTATTAATTTTGAAGTTAAAATTAATAGTACTTATTTAGTAGAGTAATATTAGTATTTCTAATTTAGTGGCTGAAATTAGTGGTACTAATTTGTTGAAATTGGTGGTACTAATTTAGTGGTTAAAATTCCTAATTCTAATTTAGCAGTTCGAAAAAAAATTTAATTCTAATTTTGGTGTTAAAATTGGTGGTAGTACTAATTTAGTAGTTAATATTAGTAGTACTAATTTAGTTACTAAATTTGTTTATGGGTATCTCTATGCGGGCCCATGCAGGTCTAATTGTCTGTATCAGATCTCCCTTACTTACTTCTGACGTAGACTTTATTTCGATAATATTATAGGATCGGAATTATCGTGACTACAAACGTTTAAAGACTATTTGCAGGCCGATTTCATGTTAGCTCTACTTTAGGTTTATGATTATCATTTTGCAAATGTACGTTCCTCATTTGGAAATTTCCCGTGGATCAGAATTTGTTGAAAACAGCATAGATTCAAATATTGTAATATGTTAGCAAAGAAAATTCTATTGTGAAAACAACCAATTTAAAAGAATATCTGGAAGGCAAGTAGAAAATCCGTACTGATAATATTGTAGTACTAGTATTAGTACTAATGAAGTTATTAGTACTAATAGAATAATTAGTACATACTAATAAAAAAGAAGTTCTGAAATTTTTTTTGACACACTGCAACACAAATTAAATTTAAAACCAAGTATTTTTGGTATCTTGATTCTTCACACTTCTAAACACCTCCAAACATTACATTCAAAAATACTTGAAAACTTAAGTTTTTCACTCTTTCTTACAATAACATAAAACATTTGCATAATATATAATATATATATTAACACATACTAAATATTTTTTGTTTAAAATAATATTCTTATTATTCTGCAATCAAAATATTCTCTCGTTTATCCAGCTTGAAGGAACGACCTTTGAGTCCCCCGCAAGGCGCGGTCAATACAAACCCGACGCAGATCTCGGCACCAGGCCCCATGACGTCTCTACCCAGCCCTCAGATCGACACGGAGAGCCCCATAGTTTCGTCCACAACTCAGCCAAACCAGAGTATGATGGGCGCAAACGCCGCTATCCCTCCGATAGGTCAAGGGGGCTATCGAAACCCCAATCAACCAGCAGGTAAGTCTTTATAATTTGTCTTAAAGTTAAAGTAATTGATATTTTCTGTAGGTATATTAATGTTTGTGTAATTTATGATGTTGATAATGCTTTATTTGTTATTATTTTTTATTTTTTCAGTTTTTAATATTGTACTTTTTATATATTCTGTAGATCAGAAGTGGGACGCACTTGGTTTTTCGGGAAACTACTAACCTAAAATTGGTTTTGTCTTTTAGTTAGTGATGGCAGAGAATGGATAAAGGAAATATGGTCTTTTTTAGGTTTAAATCATCCGCATGGTATGGTGAATCAGCAGCGAATGATGGGACCGCAGTTTGGACAACAATTACCAGCTCCTCCCAGCTATCATCAACCCGGTCAAGGTATCTTCAGTTGTTTAACATTTATTTTTTATTGTTTTTTATATAATTTTTATTTATTACGCTTTCCGTGAGTAATTATCTGACCATTTCTTGTGCCTGCTCAACTAATTTAGGTGTTTAACGTCTTGTAATGCTTACGTATGTCTTGGTTTTCAGTTGGTAGTATTGGAACTCGACCGCGATGGGCAATGCCACCTAGGACACCGTATCTGCCAAACCAGCAGGTGAATACGACGTGCAGCACGCTGATTACGCAGCTACAGACCCCGCCGTCTTCCATTACCGGCGGCCAAGTAAACCAATTCCAACGTAAATATCTTTTAATCTTTTAAAAATTTTCCATTTTTTTAAGATTTGTTACTGGCATGACTGTTGAATGCGATAGCCGTAGAATAGTAGATCATAACTTATTTACATAACTTTATTTTGGAATAATCCAAACCCATGAGAAGGTGTGCTTTTTCCTCAACTTTCTATACACTATTTATTTGTGCAGAACTGAAACCTTCTGAATATCTTTTGTTTGAGTATACTCTACAGTGAATATAGTATGGAAACATGAGAAAATCACTGAGACAATTTGTGATTTTAAAACCTGAACACATCATTTGTTAAATATTAAAATACTGATTTATATAAAAATGTTGTTATTAACTTGTTTTTTAACACTGTTTTTTACTACAATAGATATGATTGTATTTTACCAAAGAGTTAAGAGATCTATCAGAATCAATATGGAAGATATCTAGCTTCCATTTAAAAAAATTTTATTTGATAATTAAAAATTGGTGTCTGCGTAGTTTTCTTCTTCTTTAAATAAACAAATGTTTCAGAGATTTTGTCATGTTTTCATACTTTTTGTACTCATTGCTGGTATGTTATTGTCCATTTCTTTTATTTTTTGTCATTAATAATAGCTTGATTTAAGTTGGGTATTTGTAGAGATTGTAATAGTATTTTTCATATTACTATTTTTACTGTGAATTTCGGAGGAATAATGAACCCAATACATTTTTTGTCATTGTGTATTTTAAATTTTTGTTGTCAATTTGTCTGCCGCTAAATCCACCTAATTATTGAATTTCAGCTAAATAGTTTTTTAAATTTTTTCAACTATAAAGTATGTTATTTTACTTCCTTACTTTGGACTTATTTTGAATGAACGGCTCCAAAAACCTTTGAGTAATGAGTGTTATGTGAATTGTAGATATTTCAAGATGTCAAAATCTCATACTTACAATTCAAAATAATTGTTTTTAACATCCATATTTTAATTTTATTAAAAATTTTATTTTAAAATGCAAAACCCACTTATTATTCACTACATTTATCAAGTTAGCAATACATTTATCAAGTATTTACTGCAGTAGACTTATCGGACTAAGGTTCGTGATGCCCCAAAGGAAAAGTTTTCTGCAGTCTGCTTATATGGGAATTTATCCAAAGTAAAATCAGATCTTTTTTGTTTAAAAGCAATGTCATATTCTAATAAATTATCTACTACTCGCTATTCATCACCAATAATTCCTTTTCAGTTGGTAACAATTCACCAATGACTCAGCAGCAACAACAGCAGCAACAACAGCAACAACAACAGCAACAACAACAGCAGTTACAGCAGCAACAGCAACAACAGTTGCAGCAACAGCAGCAGCAACAACAACAACAGCAGCAACAACAGCAGCAGCAGCAACAACAGCAGCAGCAACAACAACAACAGCAGCAGCAGCAGCAACAACAGCAAGCACAGGCTCGACTGGCAATGGCTAACAATCCTGCTGGCGGTATGCAACAGCAACAACCGCAGCCTGTATCTACGAGCGGACAGGTTGCCGGGGCCCAGGGTCAGGTGAACCAGGGCCAAGGGCAGCAGGGTCAACAGCAGATGGCTAGCGGCAGACAGCGGCAGAACATTTGGCATGGGTTACTTGAGTGGATCGAAAAGCAGAAGAATGTTAACGACGCTAAGCAAACTAAGCAAGTGCCCTGCCATGTCTCCTCTAACGTTAAAGACGGCGAGCCGGAATTGTGAGTAATACTCTGATAATAATGTTTATTCTCAATTCAAATACTTGAATGGAGGATATTGAACAAGTTACAAAAAGCAAAATATTTAAACATGTGCAGGTTTTCATTCAGTTTTCTAAACAAGATTTCTGTATTTCATAATTTTCTCTCACTCATTGCCAGCAGATTTTCTCAGTAATATTGTTGATACATTTTCCTTATAAATTATACACTTGCTACGTATGTTCTTCTACTTCTTTGTCTCCTTCTTCTTTATCTTGATGTTAGTTGCCTTATGATATTTGAGAATATATTTACAAAAGCTTTTTCTATTTTAGTGCGCTTTATTATATAGGTACCAGATTTATGTCATGGTTATTGTTAATACTTGTTTGTTGTTTTTTTGCAGAAAAGCCGATGGTTGGCCCTCAAAATTAATAATGCAATTAATGCCGAAAGTGTTAATTGGCAGCATTGGTGGTGTATACCTGAAAAACTCAAAATCAGTGCTATTCCATCCGCAGAATTGCGACGCTCTGGAATCTTTGACCAAAGTTATGAGTTCTGGCTTTGTAAGTATCTTTGCTAACGCCTTTAAATTTTTTTTACTCCAAAAATATAAAAGATAAATAAATAAAAAAACTAATTGAACAAAAATTTCGTTTTGAAACTTAGGCTGGTTGCGTGCATTTTACAAGTTCTGCTACTTCAACTACATGCGACATCAAAGTTTTGATTTTGCTGTATACGCCAGACAAGCAGGCTTACCTTGGCTTCATTCCGAATGACCAAATTGCCTTTGTTGAGCGCTTGAGGAAGGTCATCCAGCAACAGAAGAGCATGCAGATGCCAAGACCAACTACAGGACCACAAGTTAGTATTAATATTCATTTATTTAACTACATTACTTATTATTATATATATCACTTATTTAACGACAAAAGAAACGCAAACAAACAATTTTAAAAGCACTTTCCCTCATTCAAACAACGCCAGAAACTATTATTATATAATTATAACCTATTATAAATATTATCATACCTTGGGTTTTGTTTTTTGGTGACCAATACCAGTATTTCTCATAATTTTTTTAGGTAAGCTCGACGACTCAGATTGCCGGTGCTGCGGGGGCTCAGATGCTCGGAAACAATCCCCCAACATCGCAGACTCCACAGGGATTGATGATCTCGCAAACTAACACGATGACGATGGGTGGAGGCCAAATTACGCAGAACGTAGTTCCGCAGCAGAGTGGCCAAGGAGCACCTGGGATGAACGTCTTGCAAGGGGTTCCCGGAGGACCTGGTATGGCACCAAGGATGAGGATGCAGGTAACTAGATAGAAAACAAAAATATAATAATAATTTAATTTATTTCAATTATTTAATTAAATAATGGCTCAATCCATATAAAATTTTTCAGAAAAAATAAGTAGAGCATCTATAATCTATAAATTGACTTTTGAATTTTTATGATATTTGATTCCTAATATGGCTTAAACATCTGAAACTGTCACAATATATTCATTTTATTATAGGCAAAACTGGGAGAGCTGAAGATTACTCATAGATTTCAGCTGTTATTTTAGACATACGTTACAGAATATTTCTAAATATTGACGCGTGTTAAAACGAAATAGCATACGTTTCATACGTCTGCTGTATAATTTAAATGGGCAAGACAAAAAAGTACGTCTGTTCTTAGAACCATAAGAACGAATGACAGTGGTAGCAACCTAACCTCCAATTCGAGCGCGAACGTGTGATGTGAACAAGATGTTTTCGTTGGTATGTTTTCACTTTGCTTCTGTTAAACATGCTAATGATGGATATATAAATTAGATAGGACAATTATCACAATCAAATGACAGTATTTTTAATAATTAAATATTAATCTTGAACGAACTACCTAGTAGGCAACTTAATATACACAGCTAATAACCAATCCACGCGGTACGTTCATATCTTGGTTCATACGATTTTAAGCGATGAATCACCTTCAGCTCTCCCAGTTTTGCCTATATAAGGGTTAAAAATATACAAAGACATTCTTTTGTATCAGACAGTGTTTGGTATAATTCATATGTATGTGGGTCAAAAATACACTAAACACAAAACATATTTCAACTTAATTAATTGTACTAATAGTATCTTGTACAATTATCGTGAAATGTGTTCTTGAAGAAGTTTATTCCATACAGTTGTTCGAAACCAAGAGCTGGTAAATTTCATCACAAAGTTTTTGGGAGATGTTGTGCGAGCCACCCCTGTGACTAGTGGTTACAGTTGTTAATTCTAAAGTTGTTGGTTTTCTTAAAACATTGACAGGAACCCATATTTTGTCTTCATCAGACTTCTTGAAGGAAGCTCTTCGGACAGATGGGTAGTAAAAGTGAATGTATCATTCTCAATTCTCAAATTTAATTTAGAGTGATTGTTGAAAATTCGTGTTCCAGTTATCTTTTTGCAGCTCTGAAATCGCTTATCAAGGGCGATTTTGTTTTTTGGTGTCTATCACAAAAGGAGAACAGATCTTAAACAGTGAGGATTTGGCTATTAACTACCCTTAGCCACTAGTTGCTTTGTTGTCATCCCCATTCAGTCGCATGTATTTTTTCCATGTGGTGATCCAAAAAATATCCATTCTGCATCTAAATTATAGTTATTTTAAGCTGAATAAAGTCAATAATTCAAGGGGAAATGGTTATTACGTAATCTCGACAGCACGATGATAATTAAAAAAAAAATACTTCTGCCTGGATTTGAACCAGAAACCCTCCAATTTCTGGTTGCGAGCTCTCCCAGTTGAGCTACAGAGGCAGTGGAAATTTAATAATGTTATAGTAAACTGTAATTAGTTTAAATAAACATACGCTCCAACTTCAAAAAGGTTGTTTTATTTGTTAGTAACTGCTGATTAACATTTTTCCAAGAAACAACTAAATTTATATAAGTTTTTAAAACTTATATTATATTATTGTATTATTATATTATAATAAGTTGAATTAATTGTGACAATTTCAAATATTTAAGCCTGGTTCTACCATAATTATTAGACACCACATATCGTGAAAATAATTTTTTTAAAATTTCAATAGATTAGTATTAAATAGGAGAAGGAGTAAGAGAGCTAATTTTCCACTTAAGATGGATAGACCCTAATTTAAATTTAATTAATTAATTAGTTTAATTAATGATATTAATTAATTAATTATCTAATTAATTAGATAATTTTTAATTAGGTAATTAATTTGTTTAATTATTTAATTAATTTGTTTAATTAATTAATTAATTAGTTTAATTAATTAATTATTTTTTAATTAATTAATTAGTTTAATTAATTAATTTGTTTAATTAATGAATTAATTTGTTTAATTAATGAATTAATTTGTTTAATTAATTAATTAATTTGTTTAATTAATTATGTTTTGGGCTTTAAATATTCTAGCCAACTTAATTCTTTCAACAAACATGGTGTAAATTTTAGAATATGCAGCAACAAGGTGCCGGTCAGCTTCAGCAAGCGGCAGGAGGGGCGCAGGGTTCGATGCAGATGATGTCGGGAGGCGTCCAGAGGGCGCCATTGGAGAACCAGTTGCAGGTTGAACGACAGCAGAACCTCGACAAGATCAACCAACTCAGACAGACCCTGGAAGCGGCCCAACAGCAAGAGCAGCAATACAAGAATCAACTCGAAAGGATAAGCCACATGAAGACAGCCCAACTGCAGGAGGCCCTCCAGGTCGCCCAGCAGCAAGAGATGCATTACAAGATGCTAGATGTAAGGCGTACTTAACACTGTTTCTATTTCTTCTTTTTATTGTTGTTATTATTATAGATGTTTATCGTTGATTGTTTTGATTGATAATGAATTTGTTGTTTGGGGTTATTGTTATATTTTGATTGTTGACTTCACTGCAGTGATTTATCGTGTTACCAAAGAAAATTTTTGAGCTATTTGAATTTTTTGTTGTTATTGTTATTGTTTACTTATTTAATGGATTAAATATTAAATCAAGGGAAACCTTTTCTTGAAGTTTTAATATTGTGAAGTGATTTTTATATCACCGATTCATTATTTTGACAGATATAAAAATATTGTTTTTGTTACTATTGCCTTTTGTAATAAAATATTGGCGTTTTTTTAAAGCAAATGTAATTTTTACTATAATTTTCATAAGGAGTTATTTGTGTTGAATTCCTGAAGAAAGTTTTTCAGTTGTTTAAAAAGTTTTTATTTAATTAACAGACTTGAATTATAAATATCTTCTTAAGGTTTTCAAAAAGGAAACAATAAATTACAATATCACTTTACACAAAATAACCCTTACTTAATTAAAACAAGCAAAAAGTCAATGTCTGTCAAGTCATTTATGTTAATTATTTTCATTTTTAATACTAATTTATTTACTTTTTATTATTGTAATATTACCATAGTGAAATATAGTATGATATGATTACGTATATTATTTTTTATCAAACAAAAATTTGAAAAAGCCTATTATTTTTTGTCACATAATTAAATAATAAAAAAAAAACTGAGGTGACTGTGAGGGACACAGAAGACTTGACGAAGCGAATGAATTGGAAAAGCGATTTCAACAGCCACGTTGAAGATGCTGACAATTGAAGGCTTTACTAGATAATATATACATTTTATTCTCATGATAATAGAAATAATTTCATCGGATAATATCTTTAACGAAAGATTTTTAAAAGATGTACAATTGATCATGAAGAAATAATTTTGACATAAGATATTTTTGGTTAAATTATCAAAAAACTTGTATTATTATTATTGTATATAGTTATTATTATTATCATTTGTGTATTTGTTGTATCTACCAGCAGCAACGAATGGCTAATCAGGGGAGTACTCAGCCCACGAATATCAATAATCAGCGCATGGTCAGACCGGTAATGGCAAATAACCAATTACGTCATTTGTTGCAAGCGGTAAGAGCTCATACTTCAAATTTTACACAGTTCAAATTTTAACAATTTTTTTTTCTTCAGCAACCATATCGTCAGGTCATCGGAATGCAGCAGATGGGTAATCAGCCAAGGCCGAACATGGGCCAGCAAATGCAGGGCCAAGGGGGCAACCAACCGTTCGACGAAGGATTCGATATGATGTTTAATTAGCAATAGCGTTTTACAATACGATTGGTGTTATTGTGAGATCCTATTTTTAATTTTCTGTTGGTATTTTTCGGGCATTTTATGTATAGTCGTTCTTGCTGTTGGCGATCGTTCGCACGGTTTCGGTTGTGTTGATTGATTTTTAAGCGTTATGTAATATTTTTGATTAATATCGAAAATATTAAGGTACCGCTTGATATTTGGTGAATTGATCGAGTTTTTATATTTTTAATGTTGACAAATGTTTGAGTGATTGGATGTGGGAAGCAGCATGAATGGGGATACATAAAATGTTGTTTTTGTACTGTACAAATTGAGTGTATATATGCTGTATTACTACATTGTAACTTAAAATGCCTAAGAATAAACATATAAGAGCATATTCTTGTTTTTCTTTGTTGTCTATTTAATATATTTCAGAAATTTTTGAATCCTAATATTTTAACTTAAAATACTCACATCTTTTGTCTCTTTCTTTGTCCTATGCCTTTTTGTGCTGTTTAAATAAACTTTATTATTGCATTTTTTTTTCTCACCATATTGCTGTTTATTTTTATGGCTATTTCAAAAAGCTATTTAGTTTTTTTTGCATAAACTTAAACAAAATAATACGAAATTAAATCACCAAATATACTGGTTTTGTATACAAAGATAAAGTAAAATATATAATAAAAGTTACCTTACTTCATTTTAATACTTAATTCCCGCAATAGTTGAGAATGATCAATACATAACACCCCATGCTCCAAGGGGCTAAAAGATTATTACAATTTAATAATATAAAAAAAACTTCTTAGTTCGTTTTACAATCGTAAATTTACATACCACAGTTCTTAAAAAAAATTATTTACTTCTGCGTCTAGATATCTGAGCATTTCACATATTTCCAAGTACTCTATTAGTTAAAAATACAATAGTCTGAGAGCAGGAATTCCGAACGCTATCTAGCTTTTGAGAAAACAATAAAGCATTTTTGTTTCTCTTGCCGATTTTGTATCCCTGATTTTCTCAGAAAAATAAATACAATTCAGAATTTCTGTCTTCATATTCAATTCTATGGAAAAAAATATACCTACTTGTTAGATTTTGTCCATTGTTCGCCAGGGTAGTTACAAAGCTCAAATTATTGTATTAAAAAAAAACAATAAGTAATTGAAAATAGTGAATTGCTCTGATATCTAAACTGAAAAGTTATGGACATGTTATTGTTTTGACAAATATTCACTCAAAACAATGGTATAAAATTTAAGTTCTTACATGTACTAAATGGATTACTTATCTCAAAGACTGTCAACAACCTCAAGGTATAGTATAGTAGGACATAATATCTAAAATTATGATTTACGTTTCTTTCACAAGGAGATATCAATGCTGCAGTAGACGACAAACCTTTCAATTAAAATATGATTAACTCTGCAGAAAGTAAATACCTATAGGCTATTGTCAAAGTGATAAAAAGCCTTTCTTATTATACAAAGTATTAGTTTTATGTATGTTAATTGTAACCACACACACAACGTGTCTTGGAGGGTCCACAATTGCCGCCTCATCTGCAAAGAACCCCTCTCGACTTGTCTTAATTTTCACAGTACTTAGCCCTGATGAAGCTGGAGATGTTACCAGCGAAACGTAGGCACATGTGCAACTATTAAGATTAAAACCCCGTTTGACTGGCAAGTGTCTTTTATTTAACCTCAGAAACAATCCACAGTCGAAAGAAACTCCACCAACAGTATAAAACAAACGTATAAAAAGTCTTGTTAGTGCGCAGTCAAATCAGGGTTTAGAGGTTTTAAAGTATGTATTAGTGATTTAAAGTGAGTTAATCACATGCAAAAAATGTTATAAACTTTAGAAATGACACTCGGAAAGTCGTGTGAGGAATCCTTTAAAACCAAATAGATTTTGCCAGAGTTTCTTTATTCAAATTTTACATAATTGAAAAGTTAAAATAAAATCCCTTGGAAAACTATACTTCAATAGTAAAGGTAGAAAATAAAACTACTATGGTAAAAATTGTAAAATAGTAAGTCTAAAAAAATTAAATATACTCGCTTTATTTCAATTGTTTATAGTATATGTATTGTTCGTTCATTGTATCAAACATGATGCAATATCTTGAATATTCTATCATTTATTTCACACAAAAGCATGAGTATATAGGTAGATATATTATAAAGAAATAAAAATGTGTAGACATAAAAATAAAGCGGAATGAGAAACAAAGCGGATATAACAAGTAAAATACATGCATGCAATATAAACAACAAATAAAAAAGATTTCTAATTTAGAACAGTAAAACTCACATGTGCAAATCATTACAACACCAAGAAGCTTTCGTACGCATCTTTCAGCATTTTTTGGTAATTTTTCAGCCCTACATACGCGCCGGTATAACCAATGCAACAGTACGGTAATGCCTGCACTAGATTGCATCAGATTTCTCTATCGCCGCAATATTCCGTATAGTAATGACCTTTGGCAGTAAATGGACACATAAAACGTAACACATCCACCCCTACCACACAAACACAACAAAAATCTCAAAAATTGTACACACAAACGGCAATATCACGAATACAGGGTATGCTATTTGAAGGTTGCCTTCTGAGCTTATTCATATAAATAGTTCGAAGCTCAAGCTTGTTATCATTCCATTTCGACGGTCTCCAAAGAAAGAAGCATCAACAACCACCATGAAAACATTGGTAATATATCAAACTATTTCTTAATTAGTTATACATGTTTTACTTCTTTATTTTTAATCTCTATAGGTCATCCTTTTCGCTATTGCGATCTACCAAGCCAGTTGCTCAATTCTTCCATTGAGCGTAGGTCTTGTGGGCCCTGCTAACTTGGGTGCTGCCATTAAAGGCCCATCAGCCAAAGGAACAGTCATCGGACCAGATGGTAGCGTAGTATCGGGTGGTGGGGATGCTGGAGCATTGCTAGCTGGACCAATCCCTGGTGGCGTTGTCAAAGCATCAATTGCTCCAGGATATATTGCGGCACCAGTTGGCTATGCCGCTCCTATTGTAGCACCGGGAATTGGTGTTGGTGCTGTTATTGCTGGACCATCTGGTGCGGTTGTTTCGAATGGAGCATGGGGTAAAGGCGGTTGCGCTGGTTGGGGATGTGGAGCTGGGTTGGGAGGTGTAGTTGGTTTGGGAGGTGTAGTTCGTTCTGGAGTAGTCGTTTCTGGAGGATGGAATAATGGAGGCTGGGATGATGGTCGTTATGATGATGGATCGTACAGAGGAGGTTGGGATGATGGTTCATATAGAGGATATGGAAAATGGTAATGAAGGAGTTGTGAGGACATTCTTTGCGCTGTCGCTTAAGGCTATGATTATGCTGATGTTTTATTGTTTTATAATAACTTTATTGACGAAATATACATAAATCCGAAGATTGTTTTTTTTCTTTATGTTGAGTGACCGTGATAATTGGTAAAGACAGTGGTAATGACTAACGACTAAGAACTGTATGAACTGAACCGTATATATTGCAATAATAGGGCAACTTTATGTCAATTCTGCACCAGTTTTAACCTCACGACCCAGGATTTGGATTAAATGTGATGTACCTAAGTGTTGAGTAAGTCTTTATGTAGCTAAAGAAAAATACCAAAGTTTTCGTTGATATGCCAACCAGTTCTAGTATTATGGGAACGGTCACTCAAACATTATATTTTTAAACTGTTATTGTGGTTTCCTAATTGAGCTAGAGTAGTGGAATAGGTGACCGTTTCAGCAATTTCCATGGCTTAAAAATAACTATTTTTACAAAAAGTAATTAAGTAAGTATTATATAATTATGTAAGTACATACCTGACAAATGGGATTGTGATTATTAGTTTTTTTATATCTAAATTAATACAGAGTGCGCCAACATTTTAATCTTAACATTTGACATCTTGAGAAGTATGCAGCCTCCTAAAAAATACACCAAACATTTCTTTGATGTAGGGGGCCGCAAGTTAAGATGGCGCTGGTGTAGTGAATACGATTTTATTGCAATATTTTAGTGCATGAACTAATGATATAGTCCTACCCGTTCCTTACTGTATTTTTTGTTTGTATTTATTAGTCTAAAAGCAGTATGAGAGCCAAATTATTTCTGAGCTCTAGACATTTGTTTGAAGTGATTTATGATTAAAGTCTATTTTGCATGTATGGTTCTATCAATTTCAAGGTATAGAAAAACTAATTTGTATACAGATGTTCCATTTTAGTGTATTTTTCACATAAAAATGTAAATGTAAAAAGCAATTAGGTACTGTTTTGAGATAATTGCATATTTACATCGATTGTATGAAACCTGGTTGCTATATTTTGTTACACAGAAAGAAACATTTTCTATTGATTATTATGTTTCTATACATTAAAATAAAGATTTTTTTAAACATTCCTTCGTATAGTGTTTGTGCCGATAAGTAGATATCAGAGTATAAGTATAATCGACATAAATTTCTTTTCCAGGCAGTAGTTTTTTGCAGAATTGTACGCTATTATCTTGTGTAGGTATATGAAAAATATGTGCATTACAAATATGTAACCATCTAGTCTAGAGGCTGTTCCAATAAGAAAATCGATAATCCTGGAAAGAGAATAATTCTCTAATAGATGTAATCCAAAATTATGAACAGTCTGTATGCAAACTAGTTGTCCTGAGTCTTCAAATTGGTGAAACTTTCCATTCTAAATGGAATTTGCTCGTCATATAGTCCTTTGAACAAATTTCTAGAAGTTGAGATAAAATTTATTTCATCAACTTATGCTTTAAGAGAAATGAGGCAATAACTCAAAAACTAAAAGGAATAGAGCAGGACCATTTTAAATTTTGCTCTAAAATATTGTAAATAATTCAAAAATATACAGAAGTACCTATTAGCCATTCTATAAAAAAACTGTGATGTAGACCTGGATTCATCGACACTAGCGCCATCTGCAACTTCAACAAAACTAGTAACACGTCCTTGTGATTCTTCGTACAAGAAAAGTTTTGTATATTTTTTTTTCGCTAAAGGCGTCGTTTTTAAGATAGTCAAATGTTCAAATTAAAAAACATAAACTTTAAAAATGTCATGGAAAAAGTAGCAAATTATCGCTTCACCTATGTGAAGTTTAATTAAAAAGTGTGATACAAAATTATTGGGGTTCACAAGAGTTATATTATGAATCTCTCACGATTTGCACATATGTATAATAAAATTAATAAAAAAGAAAAAAAATAGGTACTCACTTTATTTGAATTGTTTATTCTATATTTTTGTTCATTTATTGTATCAAGCATTAAGATATATCCTGAATAACAGATTATTTATTTCATACAAAACATCAGTGTAAGATAAAAATGTAGACAGGTTGGTACAACTAATATGAAAATATAAATGGGTACAAATAAACACACACCAGAAACGGGAAATAACGCTGATATACCTTACAAGTAAAATGTAAAATAAATGTATGGATGATAATAAAGAAGTCAAACTTCAAAAGTAAAGATGGAAAGTTGGGGAAAATGTATGGCAAAAATAGTAAAATAATATAAACATTAAAAAATGTTATCACTTTATTTCAATTGTTTATACTACCTATTGTTGTTCGTTCATTGCATCAAGCATGATGCAATATCCTGAATAGCCTATCATTTATTTCAAACAAAAGAATAAGTAGGTATATAGGATAAAAATATAGATAGGTTCTATAACTTATAGAAAAATATAAATGAGTAGAAATAAAAATAAAGCAGAATGATAAACAAAGCGGCTATAACAAGTTAACTATATAGGTATGCTTGAAACAACAAACAATTTTTACTTTATCATACGCAGTATGGTAAAGTATTGTAATCGTGCCGAAAAAAAAAATTGGGTTTTTAGCGGAAATAGGTCTTTTTGGGTCCCCTGAACATTTTTGACCAAGGTACAAAAAAATGTCTGTGTGTGTGTGTGTGTGTGTGTGTGTGTGTATGTGTGTACCCGATTTTTGTGACGACGATTCCGGAAAAACTACTAAAGGTATCGGGACGAAAGTTCATATTTAGAAGTTTCATAAGCAAACTTAGAGCTGAAAAGCTTTTGGTTCAAAAGGGTTCAAAGGAACTGGCTATTTACTCTTAGCATTTTTCAACGATTTTGCAAATGAGCCGTAATTTCTGTAATTTCGACAAAATAGATAAATAATAAATTAAAGTAGAGGAAATTTTGTATAATTTATGTCTATAACATTTTTTGGTAAAATTAATAGTTTAGCTGCAAGAGCAAATTTTATTTGATCGAGATCGTCTCTGCATTAATAGTAGGTAGCCAGGATATTTTGAAACTTTTGACAGTATTCAGAACGTCAGCGGTTGCGAAACGTCAATTCAACACACAAATGCATGGAGAATGCGATGAGGTGGAGAAACACGCGCGCACATACGCTATGTGAAACAATCCAGTGTCGGGATCCAGTGTCTGCATTAATAGAAAGGTAGCCAGGATTTGCCAGATATTTTTATTCTAATGACAGTAGGCAGTGTCAAAGGCTGATTTTTTTACAATACCTACTGTCAATATCTGTCAAATCCTGGCTAATTCGTTTTATGTTAATGCAAACACGATCTATCTCGATCAAATAAAATCTCATGCAGCTAAACTATTAATTTTATATATTGTATGATAAAGTCATGTGCCTGGCCACATCAGATTTTTTTTAACTAATTTAGAAAAGTCAAACTTACTTGCGCATAACACAACAACACTACGAAACTTTTGTACTCATCTTTCAGCATTTTTTTGGTAACTTTTCAGCTCTACATACGCGCCGGTATATAACCAATGCAACAGTACGGTAATGCCTGCACTAGATTGCATCAGATTTCTCAAACGCCGCAATATTCCACATAGTAACGACCTTTGGCAGTAAATGGGCACATAACAGGAAACACATCCACCCCTACCACACAAACATAATAAAAAATATCACGAATACAGGGTATGCTATTTGAAGGTTGCCTTCTGAGCTTATTCATATAAATAGTTCGAAGCTCAAGCTTGTTATCATTCCATTTCGACGGTCTCCAAAGAAAGAAGCACCAACAACCACCATGAAAACATTGGTAATATATCAAACTATTTCTCATTTAATTATCTAGGTTTTATTTTTTTATTTTTAATCTCTGTAGGTCATCCTTTTCGCTATTGCGATTTACCAAGCCAGTTGCTCAATTCTTCCACTGAGCGTAGGTCTTGTGGGCCCTGCTAACTTGGGTGCTGCCATTAAAGGCCCATCAGCCAAAGGAACACTCATCGGACCAGATGGTAGCGTAGTATCTGGTGGTGGGGATGCTGGAGCACTGTTAGCTGGGCCAATTCCCGGTGGTGTTGTCAAAGCATCAATTGCTCCAGGATATATTGCGGCACCAGTTGGCTATGCCGCTCCTATTGTAGCACCGGGAATTGGTGTTGGTGCTGTTATTGCTGGACCATCTGGTACGGTTGTTTCGAATGGAGGATGGGGTAAAGGCGGTTGCGCTGGTTGGGGATGTGGAGCTGGTTTGGGAGGTGTACTTGGTTCTGGAGTGGTCGTTTCTGGAGGATGGAATAATGGAGGTTGGGATGATGGTCGTTATGATGATGGATCTTATAGAGGAGGTTGGGATGATGGTTCATATAGAGGATATGGAAAATGGTAATGAAGGAGTTGTGAGGACATTCTTTGCGCTGTCGCTTAAGGCTATGACTATGCTGATGTTTTATTATTCTATAATAACGTTATTACAAATATAGGTACTTAAATCCTGAGTTTGTTTTTTATTTTATAATAAACAAACAATGACTAAATATACCTACACAGAGAGAAATTTTTGTTTGATTCAAATAAATATGCATTGACTCAAATAAATTTGTTGTTTCAATAGAGGCAAAGAAATATTTATTTGCGGGTAAAAACACATTTATTTGAAATATTTGTTTGGTAGAAAGAACATTGATTTGCGTCAAACAACTTATGTTTCCAGTTAAAAAGTTTGCAATTTGTGTATTATAAGAAATGAGATTTATTTACTTCAAATAATTATGATTGTGTTGAGTGAAAGAATTACATTTTTTTAAATTAACAAAATTGTTGGTCGAGTTAAAATGCTTAAAATTATTAATTTGTTGAAGGAATTAATAGACAAGAATTTTTCGGAAGACTCGCCATGTGTCACCTCCTTTTTGGGATGTCGCACATCCTCGACCAGTGCTTGGTCTTCCCAACCCAACATATAGTCAAGGTTAAGTTAGTAAAGTGTACTCTGATTTGTAATCGCAACTTGAACCTACAGGCACTGTACTCTATAAGTTCTATACTGTCGATCACGCGGCTTTATACTCTCGATATGTACGAAGTGCGAGGAGAGAGTTTACAGCGCCATCTAACAATACAGTTGGATGACATTAAAAATATATTTATTTGAATCAAAATATGGTTTCTTTGGTGGAAGGAAACCTATTTTAAAGCCAAAACAAAACTATTACTTTGAAGGAAATAAATATCTTCTTGTGTAAAAATATATTTATTTTAATCAAAATATGATTTCTTTGGCGGAAGTAAACCTATTTTTAAGCCAAAGACAAAATATTAGTTTAAGCGAAATAAATCTCTCCTTATATACAAATTTATATGTTAGAATCAAAATCATATTTCATTGGTGTAAAGAAACGTTTTTTAAAAATCAAAACTAAAATATTACTTTAAAGGAAAGTAATTTTTGTTTGTATCCATATATATTTATTCCACTTAAATAAATATTTAATAAATAAATAAATAAATAATAAATAAATTAATCTCTGCAAGCAAATAAACTAGAGTATTCAATGAAGTAAATATTGTTGGTGTCAAAGAAATATGTTTTGACCCAAAAGAATAAATTCAAACAAATACATTTCTTTGAAGCAAGAAATCTTTTCTCTCTTAGTAAAATGTTGGCGTTGAATAATGTGTTTTATATTCACTCTTGACACTTCTAACCTGCTAATGGAGATATCTTGTAAATAGTCAAGTTTGAACTGAATGCTATTGTTTTTGTTATTATAATTATTAATTATAATTATTATAATTCCATTGTCCTTCCTACAAAATATATGCTCCGTCCAAAATATAAATTAAAGTTAAATTTAGAGAATTTATTTACATTTAGTGAATATATTTTAATATTACAATTCTGAAATAGTCTATATTCAGTGATAATCCTTGGCAACAAGATGATTTGTGCATTAATTACTTACTTACTTAAGCCCGTCATCCCAGTGCTGGGCAAAGGCACTTACTTACGTAATTAATATGTGTATTAGATAAAATAAATTTAAATAATTTGTCGTGATATTACGCAATATCTTAAAATGAGATTTTCGTATCATATCAAATTTCATGTTTATTAATATTATTATAAAAGTAATTCTATATATAATTAAATGCACTACTCGTAAACTTAACTGCAGTGGACATATTACATTTATTACATTGCAATGAAGGTATCACATTAAGGAAAAGATCGGATACGCTCAAAATAAACAAATCCCGTTACATTACATCCATCGAAAAACAACCTCGTGACGGACAAGTTTTTGCGAAGCGGCCGGGTCGAGGGAGCAGAATTGATAACAGAAAAGGTTAGCCCGTAATTTATATGTAGTTCCGAAAAGTTTTTCCTAAAAAAACATGGTTTAAAATATGGCAAATATGGTCATACGACGTAGCCATCATAACGTAGCCAAGAGCTGAAGTGTTATATAATATTAACACGTTCCCTATTTATACAATTTATAATTTTCATTTTATTCCCCCATTTGTAAAGACATATCTCATACTCTTCATACATTCAATAGTTATGTTAGTTTATATTAATTTAATTTTAAAGTTAAAGTTATATTCTTCTTTCGTTAATAAACAAATGTAAACAAACTAAACTACCTATTTATATGGAAATAGGACAAGTTCAGTTACACTTGCAAGTAGCGCAACCACATTTTCATTTCTTCTAAAACGTTACAATCTAACATTTCCTGAAATGTATTTCGATTTATTTTTTCATATATGGATTTTAATCAGCAATTCTTGGTCACTTTAATTCATCAGCTTACAATTAATAAACAATTTATCATTTTATTAAGCATGATGCAATAATACTTAGTCGACCATGTGTCTCATATACATAGAGGTGTGAACTAAACGTCGAGTAAGTTTATAAATAGAAATAAAAATGTAACGACGATTAAAAACATAAAAGCTAATAGCAAAACTATTACTAATAAACAAATTTATGAATTTATCAAACAATTATAAAACTTTTTTATGTTTTCAGCATCGTTTAGTTTAAATTTTTTTTAATTTTCCTAGAATGATAATGAACTATCCCCCACTGACAGTAGATAGCAAATAAACAATCGATATAATTGACTTGTCCGCATATTATAATACATAACCACCAGTAATATACAAGTTTCTCTCTTGCATGATGCAATGCTGCAACATTTATAGAGACAAACCCTCATCGTACAGTGTGCGTCGTTATAATAACTAAAAACTTTCTAATAACTTAGTAATTTATCAAAATATACAAAACTTAAAGTCCCAATCTAACTCCAAGAACAATACAAAGAAATAACTACCCATTTATCCATACATTTTGCCAAAATACTTAGCAGAAGAACTTGTAACTTGATATACCAATTATAAAAATATTAGACATCGACATATGTTTGTAAGTCTTTAACCAATTAATATAAACAATTGTCACTGACCATAACACCACTGGAAATAAACATTCTGCATTAATACATAATAAACATCACTTCCACACCCATCAGTTTCGCCATTAAAATGCGTTCTCAAGAAATTTTAATTGATTTACAATGATTTATTTACATACAAAGTTGTTATATCGTTCAGACTTTGCAAAGGACTGATGGAAATTTAGAAAAACCACTGACACTAGCATAACTTAACGCATATGGGTGGTGTCTGCGTTACTCCTTGTTATCTGAAGGTTAGTCCTTCCCTCATCGACCATATAAATACATAACACCAGCTTGTGCTGTTATCAGTTGCAGTCTGGTGTATTCAAAGACATAAACATGAAACTCCTGGTAAGTTACCTATAAATATTATATGCGATCATTCCGAAAATATAGCTTATCCAATACAATATTTTATCTTTGGGTTGAGAAATTTTTATACAGGCTGTATAGAAAATAATAAATAATAAAAAGTGTTTTGTGTAATTCTGCTGCAAGTATTTCTTGAAAAGTTGTTTTTATTTCAAACGGAATTGCTGAAATTCAGTAATTTTTTTTAAAGTTTATCGACGTTTCAATTTTTGGATATACATTTCGAGATAAAGACATTTGAAAACCGAAAACTATTGATAACTGTCAATATATTTTCTTATACTTAATATGCCTCTAAAGTTTTGGGTGCTCTAGAAAGTCTACTGGCAATCAGAATTTAGAGTCAATGTACAGGCTGGTTGTAAAGCAAGAAATTCCTTATGAATATAAGAAGTATCATTTTTACATTTAAATTAATACTGTCATATTGGAATCTTGTCTTAATATCTGCCCACTAAATTAAATTAAACACAACTGTTTTCTATGACATTTTACATTTATTTGTGAAAAACTTTTATTTAAGCAACCATCCTGATTTCTAATAATATTTTGGCAATGGTCGTGGTGTTTTTAGAACATCCAAAACATTATACATTTGCACACATTTTTCAAAAACCTTTCGTGATGAAGAACTTTTTAGTCCGGATTTGTATTCAGCGTAAAGAACTTGATTGAAAACGAGTAGATACTACCAACTCAAAATTCATGTTTCCAGAGTTATCAATATTAAACAATTCTCAGGATTATGTTTTATTTTAAACTCAGATTTTCTGATATAAGGTCATACGATTCATAAAAAACTTATTAATTAAAGTATATGTGATTTTATTATAAAGTTGGATATGTGCAATAATGTTAGCCTTCACTACACTACATTTGAAAACATAGTAAAACATAGAAATCCCATCAATTACGGAAAAAATCCACACAAAGAAACAAGGAAGGTTTTCAATAATTAAGGTTGCCATGTTTTGTGGTAGCACTGTTGGGATATTAGTGATTGACGGAATATACAGTGTCATATTACCTGTGCAAGGCAATATTTCTTTGATTACATTTATTTTTTCAAAATTCAATCAGCAATAAATAATATTCACAATAATCGTAATTGTATCAAAAATTCATATTTATCAATACTTACAACTACCTAATTTTCATTTTATGTTTTTGTATTACTTTTGAAATTGAAATTTTCTTTAATATAATTTTAATTTTTAAGTTTATAGTTCAATATGTGCAATATTCTTAGAAAAATACAATGATTATGATAATTATTTTCTGTATTGAAGTCACAATAAAGTGTTTTAAATTACTCTATGCAACCTTAGTTAATATAAACAAAAAACAACAATACTTGAACAATGGAATTTGTACGGAAATGAGCACCACAGAATTGGTTGTATAAGAAAGAATAAACAAGAACCAGCCTGATCTACACTATGTTCCACTTAAGAGTGGAACACAGTTATATAATTTTTTTTTACAATATCAATTTCATTTTCACCAATAGAACACATAATGGTCTACTTAGCGCCAAAAAATATTCACCCACTTCAAATACAATTATCTGAAAACTTGAATTATCCGAAACAGAATTGTCCAAAACTCTTAATTCAAAAGTCTTAGGTAAATTAAAAAATAATACGAATTTCATTTTAATGTTTTTTATCGTGGCATATTTTTAAACAAAACTTAAACCGTTAAAAGTGTACAAGCATTCTTATGTTGCAAAAATTTAAAAGCAGAAAATTTCAAACTATTTATAAAGCACCTTGACATTGAAAATGGGTAAAGATGGAAAATTTATCGAATCCAAGTAAAACTTGTGCCTCTATGTTTATTGTTTTCCCTGTATTCTCTTAAATATTTGGGGTGCAGACAAATAGATCTGCAGCTTTAAAATAAAGTATATATTGTGCAGTCATGGAAAGATGTATGTTCCTAACGCTACTCTCACAATGCTAAACCAGTACAAATTATATGAGCAAATTATAAAATAAAACTTGTAAGCATTTAACACAATATTTAGCCAACACAAAAAAATAATTGTCCAATACAAAAAATACTTGAGCAAGGCAAAAAATTACAATTTGCATTAAAAAGAATAAATGTGCAATAAATTTATGTAAATGTACATCAGAATAAATAACTGTGCATTTATATATTTGAATGTGCGTTTCATAATACATTTGTTCACTAAAATAAGTAAATGGGCAATAGAATCGCTACCTCTATAAAAATAAAATGAGCAGCTTAAAAAATGCTTGTTAATTGAAATTGAAATATATATTTCCAAGGGTTTAAATAAATCAGTATTTGAAAATATTATAAGCGCATTTAATAATCTCAATTGTACCATGAGAAAATTATAATGCGCCCTAGAAAGAATAATAGAATAATAATAATAATAATAATAATAGAATGTGCAGTAAGTTCTGTAACTTTTAGCGTAGATATATACAGTGAGCACGTAAGGTATGAAAACATGAGAACATTTCTGAGATGTTTTGTGATTTAAAAAAATCCTTGATGACGTCAATTTTTAATTATTAGAATACACATTTTCGTGACAACTTTAATTTCCGATTGTTACTGGGTTATGACGTCATCGATCTTTGTAATGGCAACGCCATTTTTTCTTACTTGATTTGGTAGATCTTTTAATTTGGAAATGGCATCGGAAACATTATATGGACTTACATAAAAACATTTTTGAGTAAAGGACAGTTGAAAATTGAAAAATATTGATAAGTTTAGGGTAAATGGATTTTGTAAATTCAATATAAAATGCCTTTTGGGTTTGAATGAATTGTTCTGAAAACTAATCTAATAAAATAATCTAATTTACTATCGCAGAAAGTTTTCGGAAAAAAGTGGATCAAAAACGTAAAAATGCCATTTTGGTAATTTTTACAAATTATTGCCACCTGAACCCATTGTTCTAGAAATCCTGCAATCTGAATCCTCAACCCTTAAGCTCATATTTATATTCACCGCAAAGAAATCAATCTAAAACGCCTATTCGCATTCCATAAACAAATTTCCTGTCGGTTTTCCGAAAAGTTTATTTTGGAAAGCCATAAATCTTGTAAATTACCTACCTTTAAGCAATTAACAGATCTATCAGTACCATGACAAGAGAAAATATGGGGGTTCCATTTAAAAATAGTGTTGATGACGTCATATGTCGAAAATAATTGAATTGTTGTTTAACATAATATGTACGGTGAAGCCATTTGAATTAGTTAATAAGGTTTTAATCATTGAAAGCACGGCCTATCATTTTAGGGCACAATATGAATCCAATATTGCTCATTATAACATTTTGTACGTAACATATTTATATTTATTGAATGCTCAGTAGGTATTATTCTAATGCACAAGTTATCAATTTTACGGCGCAATATGTATTTTGGCGATATGCAAAAAAATGGATATACCAGACACACTGTTTTCGAATTTTGAAATAGTGATAGTAACATACATCTTTCCACGAGTGTACATGAAGCAGTCTATTGGATGAGAGAATTAATGATTTTCTTGTAGTTTGGGGGGGGGGGGGGGGGTTGTTCCATTCTCCATAGGTAGCTAATGTTAGCTCATACAAAGTGAGAAATCGTTTTTTGATCTTTTCGCAAAACCTCTGGTTCAGTAGTTCCCCAGATATGGTCAATAGTTTCTTGTTACTGAGTTTTCTGGTCAAGTAGTACCCTGAATATCATATCCTTATTCATCTTTCACTCTTGCAGACTTATTGTGTGATGATCCCAGCATTATCTACAATAAAAATAACATGTTCCTTTGTCAGAAACCAAAGTTCCAGACATCCAGACCTCCGGAATAATCCACCAACCTCACGTTCCATTAAAAGAATGTCTGCTGACCATTACTGACCATTCCATTGCCTTTCCTTTCATCAGTCCTTCTAGGATACCCACCAAGTTCAAATGTTCTTTTCTTTTACTAATAACCACAATGTCTTCTTCTTTTTTTTTATAGATTCTTACCTTCCTTGCCGTAGCAGTGTACTCCGTTAATGCCGGAGCAATAGGCTGGGGTGGACGTGGAGGTTGGGGAGGCTGGGGAGGCTGGGGTGGTTGGAATGGTGGATGGAATCGTGGAGGATGGAATGGAGTAGGAGCATGGAATGGCTGGAACAACGGAGGTGGCTGGCGTGGCTGGAACAATGGCTGGAATGACGGAAGTTGGGATGGTGATGATGGCAGATGGGATGGTGACGATGGAAGGTGGGACGGTGATGACGGTAGATGGGATGGTGGATGGAATGACGGCAGGTGGGATGGAAATGACGGCAGCTGGGATGGGGACGATGGCTCGTGGAGGGGAGACGGAGCTTGGGATGATGGCTCGTGGAGGGGAGACGGACATTGGTAAATGAAGACGAAGAAGAACTATTGCTCAAGTTGAAAACTCGGTGTGAACTCTTACCATAAGGCTATGACTCAGTACAATGTACCTATTATGATCTTTAATACTAAATATATGTATATTTTTTGAATGTTAAGATTGTTTCTTCTTTTCTGCCTTTGGTCGTCACTGCTGTTTAAAGGCCCAATTCAGCATTTTTGTCTTTATCAAAATATATTGCTTTACCAATTCAAATGATATATGAAAATTGTTTATTAATATTAATTTAGAGTGTTACAGGACTCCATATTAGGATTTATCGTTTCAAACTTTTCTTCTCGAAAATATTAACACGTAAGGTGGCAAAATTTATGTGAAATAAACGCCAGGAAACGTCGTGTAAAAATGTATTAAATCTATAAAAATTACAAAAACTTTATACAAGCCGGATGGTAAAAATGTAGCTAGAGACATCCCAAAACAAAGTCTTGTCACATAAAGAAAGAACTCAATATATACGGAATTTTTAATAATTCAATTTCTGAGAACAAAAATGATTTTCTCTTCTAATGAGTGTGAATTTGAGTGACATCTATTGGATTCTTGACATTCTTGTATCCAATGCACAACATTGGAGACACACAATGTCGAAAATCGTAATCAACATTGGTCCGGAAACAAATCGTTTATACAGACTAGCCGATTTTTGAATATAATGCTATCTCGTTTAATTCAATCGATACAAAAGCGGTTATATTTACACATAGTTCTGCATTTTTATTCTGTTGAAGTATTTAGTGACAAATCTGTTTTACTTTTAAAGGCGTCCACATTACCGTATTAAGCATAAAAGTGGTATTTCCAACTTTGTTCCCTTTTTACATTTTCCGGTTAAATCACAAGATGGAATGATTTGTTGTAGAATGTATATTAAAGCTGAAATAAAATATCAAGGAGTCAGAACAAGCATGTTAGGATGCATTCATCTGTCAAGTAAAATTACATTCAAAACACATTCACAAACTAAAGACTATTTTTACAAACGTCGATTTTTTGTGGTTGGTGTAATAACAGGGCTTCCCATATATTAGGGTAAGAAAATGTCATTGCCAAAAAAGTGTATTTTGTCCTATGTTGATTAAGATTTTTGATATATTTTATACTAGTTTTAACGCTGTAGCCAAATTTTACATAATACATGTAAAACATAACCTATAATTTAAAGGTTAATTTTAATAAAACTTTATTTGATTCATAGGTTCTATGTATCTAATCTAAAACATTAACCATCAATTTGAATTTAGATTCTTAAAATTATACATTTATTAATTTTTATTTATTTAAGTTATTGGTATTGTGGTAAGCAAATTTATGATAGTTAAACAAAATAAAAATGTTTTTCTATTAAGATCCAGTCCTACCTCTCCTAAAACGCGTTTTCAAATAAAAATACGTTATTTTTATTATTTTATTGTTTAAAGTTTATGAAATTTTCAGTTGAACTTCTTAGATAAATAACAAGTTGGGATGGATGAACAATAATCTTTTAGAAAGATAAAAATTAATTTTACTTCCTCATCTTTGGCTTTTTTCAAATATAAAACATGTACCCCAACTCATGGTACAATAATAGATTTTTTATTTGAGTACAATTTCAACCCTATATCATAATTGCGATAATAAATCGTAATTGCCAGAAATGTACTTATTTGCCAATATGACTGCTGCCCGGTGTAGACAGCAGACGTCAGGAGCTTTAAACACCGCCTATAACTGGTGACTACAGATTGACGTTGGTGGGGAACAGCCTGACCACTCCCAGCAAAAAGAAACGTTGAAACGAAATGTTTTGTGTTGAGTTGCGATGTTTTAGGACGGAGCCTTAATACAAAGGTAATACATTTTTCTTCACTTTGGCAGCCGGTAGGATCTGATTGTATCTACGTTAGTAGTAACAAAGTAATGAAGTAAATAAAGAAACACAATGTCTAATTGGCCGTCTATTTGATTCCAACAAAAAAATATCAACCTTGATCCCTGGTATAATCTTCAACGAAAGAAAGTTTGAAGACAAAAAAACTACAACCACAGTAGCTGTTTTCATTCGTATCTATTTGCGAGAAAATTTGGGAAAGGTTATTTTTAGATGGATTCTTTGTTTTGTGCTTGATTGCTATTTTCAACCACAGTGCCATGGCAGTACGAAATGAGCTGTATGAGCTCTTCAAATATTGATTTTCCTGAAGACACATTTCAATATGTTATAGATATTAACAAACTTCCACCACAGTTACTCGAATCACCCTGTATTCATATACCGTTGTTATGTCTGTAGATTATTTATTATGTAACATCGTAATTATTGCGATTATTTAAACCAATTAAAACAATGCACTAACTGAGAGAATTTAGTATATTGTATTGAGAGGGGGGGCGGACAAAAGAAGCGATGAGAATAATAAACAATAATAAAATAAGTTAGGTATAATCAGCTACTTTTCTCCTAATGTTTTTCTTATCCACCTGCAAAAAAAAAACTCCGGAATTCCTCCACAAGAACCAAACAAAACAGCTCGAAAACTATGGTGTAAGCGGAAATCCATTTTCGACCTTCGATCTATTACAGTCGCACCCCAAGGTTGAGTGATTTTTGGTCCAACTCTACTATATAAGACAATCGCCTATATCTACATCATCACATTGACTTGCACTATCCACCTTAAATCAAGAAACATGAAATTCCTCGTAAGTACTAACAAACAAATACTTTCGCATCAAAATTAATCGTCATAATTTTGCAGATTGCCATCCTCTACATCGCTGGTGTTTCCACCGCATACTCACACGCCATTGGCGCTGTGGTTGTAGGCCCAGCCGAACATGGAGCCCTTATCAAAGGACCAGCCACCAAGGCTGTAGTAGCTGGACCAGATGGAAGCGTTATCCATGCCTCAGCTGACGCTGGTGCTGTACACTCCGCCGGAAATCCAGGTGGTGTAATCTCAGCTCATGCAGCTCCAGGATACGTTGCTCACGCCGCTCCTGTTGTTGCCCATGTTGCTCCAGTTGTTGCCCATGTTGCTCCAGTGGTCGCCCATGTTGCTCCAGTCGTACAAAAAGTTGTCTCATACAGTTCAACTGTTGTTGATCATGGTCCAGTAGCTGTCCATGCTGTACCTGTTGTTGCCCATGCTGTACCAGTTGTTGCCCATGCCTCTCCAATTGTGGCTCATGCTGCTCCAGTTGTTGCTCATGCCAACACTGTGGTCGCTGGACCATCCGGTATTATTTCCACTGGTTATGCTGGTCATGGTTACGGTGGACATGGTCATGGTCATTACGCCCATGGATGGTAAATGTTGAATTGTGTTCATTTTAAGTTATTAATAAAGTAAGTGTTACGTGCAATGGAAGTGTTTTATTTTTTCGGTTGACGTTGGTTTTTTGCAGAAAAGATTTGAATTAGAAACCTTAGTTGCAAAGAAACCTAATTTTGTAACTTGTTTGTTTACTTAAAACAAATTATGTATACGCAGCAAGATCTTTGTTGTGAAAATATAATCTTCCTGTTTCTGTAGAAAACTTAACTACAACGTCATAGATAAAAAATACAGGTTCAGAATTTTCACAGAATTAAAAAATACATTGTTGTTTCTTCCATTGTTACAGAAAATAGTTGTAATTAATTAAGTGTTCATTGTCAAAACTTCGCGCAGTTTTATTTTAACTCATCCAACAAAATGCCGGTTTAATGAGCAGTAAATTCTCTACAAATATGATATACTCTATAGTTTATAGAGTTTCTGTAATTAATTGTGTTTTTTTAACAATAAT
The DNA here is from genome assembly GCA_964023965.1 of Melinopterus prodromus. Lineage (NCBI taxonomy): Eukaryota > Metazoa > Arthropoda > Insecta > Coleoptera > Scarabaeidae > Melinopterus > Melinopterus prodromus. The sequence goes on from OZ030394.1 coordinate 57,895,245, forward strand.
AAAGTCAAACGATCAGCTGTCTAGTCCACTAGTTTAAAAATTACCGGTCCACAAAAAAAAAAGTTTGGGAAACATTGGTCTACTATGAGAGCGAGCGAAGTGTAAAAATGTACTATTTAATCGTAGAAAACAACAATAATTATTTAATAATTAATTAAAGTAGAAATAATAAAACTGATACCTACTTCACTCTTCAATATAGTTATTCCAATCAGTATAAAATCAGAAGAACTGATTAGAAGAAATATATTGAACAGTGAATAAACGAATAACGTCTTATTATTTCTACATATCTGACATCTGTTTTATCAGCGTATCTCAAAGATATAATAATTAAAGTAATTTTTATAAAAATGAACTAGCATGAAATATGGCCATAACTTATTTATTTGTCATTTGATCCTTACTGTTTTGATATAGTGACATACACTCTGTAAGCTTATTTATGAATTTAATTATGCAATACATTTAACATTATTTTTACGTTTTGGTACGTCATTGAGCGAATAGCTGACGACTGCAAAGCAAGTGATCATATCTCTTTATAAAAAAATAATAAATTTTATAAAAATTGTATAAACCAATTAATTGTGCCATAAATCAAAAACAATACGTCTGCTATTGTAAAAATACCATAATTTTAAATCACCAACATAAGTACAAAAAACAACATGTATTTCATGCCGGCTGGTTAATGGGTAACCAGTTTTAAATTGTCTGTGCGTATCATGGTGCGTATCAACCACAGTTGCACCGCATTATTTTTAACATGTGTTGGCCCATTTAAAAATTGCAAGGAAACGCACATGGAATCTGGGCGGAGGGCTCAATTCGGTCCTGGACTCGTCAAAGTTGACCGTGTTGACAATTCGCTATATTCAATGCGTGCGATACCTTCCCCGAGACGAGGTAATCGGCGCATAGGACAGTTTACCTTCCTTTCAAAAAATTAACGAATAGCCCAAAAGTGATCGGATTCAAAGGATGCGAATCAGTAAATATTGATTGTTTACATTAGATTGTTTAAGTCGTGGTTTAAATAAAAACGTCAATCTATAGAAGAGATTCTATATGTAACATGAACAAAAATTTTAATTTTTGGGCTAAGCGATTTAGGAGTACAAAATCTGAAAGTTGAGCGTTATTTTAAAATCGCAAAAATCGGGTACCTTTTTATCTCGCGTTTATGTTTAAACCACTGGGAACAAAATTTTGTTACTCCTTCATGATATATGGAAATGATTCGATAGTATAAAGCATTACTTAATTTTTTTGTTCAGTCGTTTCAGAGTTATGAGCATTCACCGGGCGACCAGCACCGGGTGCCACCCGTGTAACACCCGACCGTGAAAAAAAAACTTACGCAAACCATCACAATGTTTTTCAGCTATAAATCATAAGTCATAGCAAATGATTTAATTTATCAATTGTGATAATTTGTAAATTCCTGTAAGCTATGAAATAAATAACTACTGCACACTAAAATGTTTACAAGTGGCAGTTAATTCAATCACTACAGCTTTTCAAATTTTTATAGATGGCAGTACTGATGTTAACATATATGATTATGATTTATTTGTAATTTTTGTTTGTTTACCACAAAGCAATTTTTTGTTGGATGTATAGAGCATTCAATTAATTTATGTGGCCAACAACAATTTGCACAAAATATATCTTGTGTAACAATTTCCGGAACAATAGAGACAATTTTTCTGCTTCTATACTAGCCACTTGAAAGTGCTTCTTAAATACAGCAAAGCATCAGTTAAAAGATTCCTAACAAGGCGTTAAAGTGATCAAAATGTTTGAGTCAAAGTATTTGCTGATTTGCTGATTTTGTGATGGGATTGTGGCTGCAATTTAGAAATTGTGTAACCAACAAGAAAATTTACGCACCAAATGTGATGCAAAGAACATTATGCCTGCTGTGTGTGATTTCATATTTCTTTGCTATCTTTTCTTTTGGAATGATGTACTAAGGGAAATTAATTGGGTCTTAGATTGCATTACAAAGTAAAGACTTAAGTTGATCAGTTAGCTATAAAAATAGAGACACTATGTATATGTTGAAGAAAAATGGTCATATTGTGGAAGAGGGAATAGATCTTGCTGTGACTACGCACTACTGCGACATTCCAATAGAACGACGAATTTGTCGTAAAAAACGAATGGCCGGTGAGTTGACCACCGATGCAGGACTTGGAGATGAACTTGGAAAGGATATGTTGGAATGTTTTGACCGATTCAGTATTGAACTCCGAACTAGATCGAAGTCAATTTAAGATGTGGCTTCATTGTTCAAGGTTGTGCGGCCAAACACTACTTTTGGCGGACACTGACGTATCAGAAACAGAACTTCTCTCAGATATACTAAGGTTGAGAACACATTTAAAAGCGACCAATGTTACAGTTCCTAATTGGGCTTCTCTAGACTTGAAATTCATCGTGTAATGGGATTATTATATTATATTTATGACAAATTGTAAATCAGTTGCCTCGTGTAAAAGGTGTTTTGCAACTTAAAATTAATTAAAAATTGTTTGCGGGCAACAATGACCCAAACGAGACTTAACAACCTTGGCATATTAACAATAGAACACCAGACAACACAAAATATAAATTTTAAAAATCTGATTTCCCAGTTTGCGGCTGTTAAAGCTAAAAAGAAGAGATTTTAAGAAGAGAAGAGATACACTATCATACATCTACAGGGTGTCTCAACAGTGCGATCTCGGAAGATTGTACCTCTGTTAATGAAGGTATTTTAAACCGACTTCACTCATATTTACAGACCGCTGAGGCGCACATTTTAAAATTATTAGCGTGTATATAGGATGTTCCATAAGGTTTGTACCAACCCAAATTTATGTTTTTTAAAATGGAAAGACCTATATTTCAGCACAGTTTTGAATTCCTCGCTAAATTTTAGCACAATGAAACATAACATTACCTACACTAAACTTTATACTTTTTGATTTATTGGCATTTTTATGGAAAAACAGCAGTCTAAACACTGTATATGTCAATACCTGTTTTTAAATTCATCGCGTACGCTTAGATTAAGTAAGATGCGTTCTATTGTCGTGATTACCTACCATATCCAAATTGTGTACATGATTTTCGTTGCATTCGCTAAGAATCCACAGGGTGACACCACGATATCTGCACCGGGTGCCACCTATGGTAGCTACGCCAATGATTCAAACACAGGGCTCAATACTTTTGCAACAGATATACAAGTAGTGGACCAGATGTCACTGGACTAGGCCATAGACTAGGCACCAGACCGTTTGACGTTATTAGCATTTATTAGCGTTGAAAGAAAAATCTATAATTAATAACACAAAAACTATTGCTCCTCCAAGCATTCTACAAGCCAGTTTTCTTTGTCACTTGGATGAGTCAAATTCAAACAGCACGTAATTTTAGCAATGACACTCCAACTATTGATAGTTTTTGATAAATTTTACCATGTATTTCCTGGAATGTTGTAATTTTTTGGTTCATCCAAGTTTTTTGAACCTATCAGTATGTTTTTATATCCGGAATGAAATTATTTTGGGGTTTACATACATGAGGAAACATGTAGTTGTTGTTAATGCCACAGTTTCTTCTAATTAAGTATTGTCTACTGTCTACAGTAAGTTCTAATGGGGTCATAATTGTCGAAAGGTAGGCACCTGTGCAATCACTGGGTGTAATTGGGTTGCCTACCCACCAAAATGTACGGCCACAGGCCAGGGTAAGCCGATCAGAACGCACTTTGCCGACTTTTTATGTCAATAAATCATGCCTACATAACCTAGAAGTATAGATTTGAAGATCACAAAAAGAAAATGCCAATGTGTCGCCAATCCGTCACATGTAACTATAGAGCATCTATAGAGGCCTGTCGCTCAACTACTAGATGCAAATTACAAAAGCGAAAATAAAACAAATCGAAATTTATTGTAACAACTGTCATTGTTTCGATACCCATTCGACCATATTCATGTCAGCGTTCGCATAACTCAAAATTCTAGTTCTAACTTGTCTCTAGTCTAAGTTCTAAATTCCCAGTGAGTCTCATAACACATAACACATAACATGGAACAACATAAGCACGGAGAAATAACGTAAGTTGAACATTACCATACAATATGTCAATTCGGAAATGAATATATTTTGACGTGCTTTCAGTTATGAGCAATGCAAAGAAGCAGCGGACTACATCCAGAAAAAATGCAACTGCACAGCCAAAGTGGCCGTAATATGCGGATTGGGTACGTAATACGTTAAGTTTTATTATAAAACGTCTGTTAATATACAAGCCAATGCCTGGGGGGTCAATTCTTAGCCTAGCGTGACTTTACGAGTGCGGGAACTAGCGTATGACCTTGGATGCAATCAGTTCGAACCGTTTTCTATGGGCAGTGTCGGCAGTGCAGTGTCGTTTACTATCGGAGTACGTGCGCAATAACACGATAAACATAACGCACGTACTCTATCGGTAGTAAAGGACACTGCACTGCCGACGCTGCCCACGTTTCGAACTGATTGCATCTAAGGTCATACGCTAGTTCCCGCATTCGTACTTTTGAAACTTGGTCAGAAACTTGACCAATTCAAGCTTCAGAGTCGAAATTACTAATTAATTAAATTATTTTAGGTGCCATAGCGGACTATGTTGAGAATAAAGTCGTCATACCATACAAGGAAATCCCAAATTTTCCAGAACCCAGCTCGGGCCAGGCCGAAGCGCAAGTAGTGTACGGCACGATTGCTGGAACGCCAGTCATCGTCATGCAGGGCAGATACCACTTCTTCGAAGGCTACACCATGGCCCAGTGCGTGATGCCGATTCGCGTCATGAAGCTGTTGGGCATCGACACGTTGCTGATCACCAGCTCCGCTGCTGGCGTCAACTCTGACTACAAAGTTGGAGACTTCATGCTCATAACTGACCATATCAACTTACTGGGAGCTGGTGGCAAGAATCCTCTAATAGGGCCCAATGACGAACGATTCGGACCTAGGTTCGTCCAGGTCCACAAAACCTACGATAAGGACCTATTGGCGAAGTCCAAGGAGCTTCTCACTGAAATCGGCTATAAGGGCATCCAGGAAGGCGTTTACATTGTGACGGCTGGGCCAACGTACAAGACGAAAGCTGAGAATAATTTCTATAAGATGGTTGGGGCTGATGCCGTTGGGATGTCTGTGGTCCCTGAGGTTTTGTGCGCGAAGCATTGCGGGATGAATGTTGTCGCTATGTCTTTGATTGTCAATGCGGCAAATGACGAGGATAGCGGCGAAGGTCAAACGGATATTCCTGCTCTTGAGAAAGGAAAGTGTAGATTTTTGAAGCCGTTTATTGAGAAGCTTGTGCAGCATGCAGGACAGAGGGCATCTGTTGGTAAAGGATGCAGGTGCAAGAAGAACGAATAGGATTAGGGATAAGTAATGCTAATTTATAAAAAAAATAGAATAAATATATGAAATATGGATATATAAGTTATTATTCTAGCATAAAAATAGCGTAATAAAGAGCGTGGGTTAATGTATGTTACTGTGTCTTATTTAATTTGATCGTAATAGATTCATTTTTGGTCTAGATCCTCTAGATAACTCAAATTTAAGTGTTAACTCTTTTTTCTGGGAATATGAGTTTACGACTCATAAATTCCATTTTATATCAAATATTTTTAATGTATTTGTGAATGATGGCGAGGTGAACTGTCACATACTTGTAGGTTCCACGTAGGTTTTGACAGACTTTGACACTAGCGTTGTATTAGCTTGGTTCGTGTTCTGTCATTTGTTACACTTAAACTGCCAGTAATGATGAAATGAACGAAGATATTTAGAAGTTTCGTGATCAAACTTTGAGCAGAAAAGCTTTTCGTTCAGTTTACTCTTACCATTTTTAACGATTTTGCAAATGAGTCGCCATTTCTGTATTTTCGTCAAAATAGGTAAATAACAAATTAAAGTAGAGGAAATTCTGAATAACTTTTCTGACATTTTTTGGTAAAATTAATAGTTTAGCTGCAACAACAAATTCTATTTGATCGAGATCTGTCGTGTCTGCATTAATATAAAACTAGTTAACCAGGATTTGACAGATATTTTTATTCTAATTACAGTATTAGTGTCAAACGCTGATGTTTGGACAATACCTATTGTCAATAGTATTAAAATATCTGTCAAATTCTGGCTAACTAGTTTTATTTTAATGCACACACGACCGATCTCGATCAAATAGAATCTCATGTAGCTAAACTATTAATTTTATATACATGGTGTATCTTAACAACATGCTAATATTTAAGGAGATTATTCTTGGGTCCATTTTGAGGAAAAAAATGTGTTATCATATGTCATATTTCAAAGAGAAAAGTATACGCCACAGCATTTTCTTAAAGTAAAATTTTTTCTGAAATCCTCATTCCTTTCTTACCAAATCTTGTCGCTTAAGTTTGCTTAGGAGAATAATTTTTAAACGGTAAAATTATAAAATTAATGTTAATACATTTTGGAATTAATTTTTTTGTAACTTTAGCACCCTGTAGTTCAAAAGTTAAGACTTTTAGGACATATGTTCATATGTCCCTGCTTAGTATGATAAAGTCATGTGCCTGGCCAGATCATATTTTTTTGCGCCTATGCTATAAAGAGACTCTACTCTCGTTTTTTATAAGGTCTACTTTTAATAAAAGAAATTTATTTCTTTGAGAATAAATAGGAATTAAGATTAATCAAATTTTAATAATTCAAAGACTTTGAAGTATGTAATTAGATATTTGTTAACTAAGACTGTTAATTGGTTATTTGCCCGTTTTATTACATAATTTACAGCGGGATTTTTTAAACTTAGGTTACTTCCGTTATGTTCAAGTATGGTCTAACAGACGTCTTTATATATATTTGTATTCAGAATAAAAAGTCAACGATCCGCCACGGACAGTGACAGACACATTTGACACGAATGCCCCTTCCTTTATACTTCTCTCTCTTTGTTGCATTTAGAAGACCACCGGAACAAAACAAAAGCACTTTATTGTCACATCTGTCAATATTTGACATTTATAAATTTATTTCTGCATCCCAAGCATTCTTGTCAAAAGTGCATGTCCAAATCAACAGTTCTAAATTTTCAGTGATAACATAACATACAAAAACAATGGAAAAGGTGGAGTCCATAACGTACGTTCTAAGCGTAGCTTCAGGTATTACTAACAACAATATTGTTATATATTTTTAGATACGAACAATGCGAAGAAGCTGCGAACTTCATCAAAGAAAAAACCCTCACCAATACCAAAGTTGCTGTTTTGTGTGGACTAAGTACGTAAACATCTAATTAGTATGAATGTTGTGCTTAAATGACTAAAGTTGAAGTCAGCAGTTTTGACAAAACAATTTTGTAGGTGGTTTGGGAAAGAACATGGAAGGTGCGATCGTTATACCATACGAAAAAATCCCACATTTTCCACACCCCACCACAACCACTAATGGGTTAGCACATTTGGTGTATGGAAAACTAGCTGGTACACCGGTCATGTTCCTGAAAGGCCGGTTCCACTTTTACGAAGGATACAGCCTTGAGCAGTGCACCATGATCATTAGAGTCTTACGACTCTTAGGCATTGAAACCCTGATCGTCACCAGCTCGTCAGCTGCAATTAACGAAGACTACAAAGTCGGCGACTTCATGCTCGTCACCGACCACATCAACTTGACGGGTTTACTAGGTAAAAACCCACTGATTGGAAAACTTGATGACAGATGGGGGTCAAGATTCGTGCATACTAAGGAATTATATGAAAAAGACTTACTTGCAAAGTCCAAAGAGATTCTGCAAGAGGCCAAGTATGAAGGTACTGTTCATGAAGGTGTCTACGTGTATACAGCTGGACCAGCTTATAAGACACACGCTGAACAGTATATGTTTCTGAAACTTGGAGGCGATGCTATTGGTATGTCTGTTACTCCTGAGGCTTTGGTCGCGAAGCATTGTGGGATGTCCGTGATCGCCATGTCCTTGATTATCAATGCAGTCCCCTGCGATGATGTATCGTACATGGAAGAGTTGAACTACCAAGAAATTGCAATTGTCGAAGATACAAGGTGTGCCGACTTGAGGCCGTTCTTTGAGAAGTTTGTTCTCGCTTGTGAGCACATACATAAACCACGAGCTCCATCAATACATAGTGGGAAAAAGGGTGGATGTCATTGTTTGAAAAATAAAAACTAACCCATGGATTCGATACCCTGGTAGAGATAAAATGAAATAAATTAAATCAATAAAGATTTTATGTAAAATACTGTTGGCCTTTCTAAATAACTCCACCAAGTCATGGTGGAAAAAAGAGTGGATGTCATTGTTTAAAAAATTAAGGCTAACTCCTGGATTCGATACGATGGAAAAGTTAAAATGAAACAACTTTTTAATAAAGATTTTATGTATGATACTGTTGGCTTTTCTAAATAACCGTAAAATAAAGAAAACAATAATGGCTAAAGTAAAAGTCAGCAGTTTGAGAAAACAATTCTGTATGTGGTTTAGCAAAGCACATAGGTGCGATCGTCATACAATATGAAAAAATCCCAAATTTTCCACAACCCTCCACCACCACCAATGGTTAGCACATTTGGTGTATGGGAAACTAGCTGGTACACCGGTCATGTTCCTGGAAGGCCGTTTCCGCTTTTATGAAGGATACAGCCTTCAACAGTGCACCATGATCATTAGAGTCTTACGACTCTTAGGCATTGAAACCCTGATCGTCACCAGCTCGTCAGCTGCAATCAACAAAGACTACAAAGTCGGCGACTTCATGCTCGTCACCGACCACATCAACTTGACGGGTTTACTAGGTAAAAACCCACTGATTGGCAAACTTGATGACAGATGGGGGTCAAGATTCGTGCATATTAAGGATTTATATGAAAAAGACTTACATGCAAAGTCCAGAGAGATTCTGCAAGAGGCCAAGTATGAAGGTACTGTTCGTGAAGGTGTCTACGTGTATACAGCTGGACCAGCGTACAAGACACACGCTGAACAGTATATGTTTCTGAAACTTGGAGGTGATGTTATTGGTATGTCTGTTGCTCCTGAGGCTTTGGTCGCGAAGCATTGTGGGATGTCCGTGATCGCCATGTCCTTGATTATCAATGCAGTCCCCTGCGATGATGTATCGTACATGGAAGAGTTGAACTACCAAGAAATTGCAATTGTCGAAGATACAAGGTGTGCCGACTTGAGGCCGTTCTTTGAGAAGTTTGTTCTCGCTTGTGAGCACATACATAAACCACGAGCTCCATCAATACATAGTGGGAAAAAGGGTGGATGTCATTGTTTGAAAAATAAAAGCTAACCCATGGATTCGATACCCTGGTAGAGATAAAATGAAATAAATTAAATCAATAAAGATTTTATGTAAAATACTGTTGGCCTTTCTAAATAACTCCACCAAGTCATGGTGGAAAAAAGGGTGGATGTCATTGTTTAAAAAATTAAGGCTATCTCCTGGATTCGATACGATGGAAAAGTTAAAATGAAACAACTTTTTAATAAAGATTTTATGTATGATACTGTTGCCTTTTCTAAATAACCGTAAAATAAAGAAAACAATAATGGCTAAAGTAAAAGTCAGCAGTTTGAGAAAACAATTCTGTATGTGGTTTAGCAAAGCACATAGGTGCGATCGTCATACAATATGAAAAAATCCCAAATTTTCCACAACCCTCCACTACCACCAATGGTTAGGACATTTGGTGTATGGGAAACTAGCTGGTACACCGGTCATGTTCCTGGAAGGCTGTTTCCGCTTTTATGAAGGATACAGCCTTCAACAGTGCACCATGATCAATGAGTCTTACGACTCTTAGGCATTGAAACCCTGATCGTCACCAGCTCGTCAGCTGCAATCAATGAAGACTACAAAGTCGGCTACTTCATGTTCGTCACCGACCACATCAACTTGACGGGTTTACTAGGTAAAAACCCACTGATTGGCAAACTTGATGACAGATGGGAGTCAAGATTCGTGCATAAAAAGGAATTATATGAAAAAGACTTACATGCAAAGTCCAGAGAGATTCTGCATGAGGCCAAGTATGAAGGTACTGTTCGTGAAGGTGTCTACGTGTATACAGCTGGACGAGCTTACAAGACACACGCTGAACAGTATATGTTTCTGAAACTTGGAGGTGATGCTATTGGTATGTCTGTTACTCCTGAGGCTTTGGTCGCGAAGCATTGTGGGATGTCCGTGATCGCCATGTCCTTGATTATCAATGCAGTCCCCTGCGATGATGTATCGTACATGGAAGAGTTGAACTACCAAGAAATTGCAATTGTCGAAGATACAAGGTGTGCCGACTTGAGGCCGTTCTTTGAGAAGTTTGTTCTCGCTTGTGAGCACATACATAAACCACGAGCTCCATCAATACATAGTGGGAAAAAGGGTGGATGTCATTGTTTGAAAAATAAAAGCTAACCCATGGATTTTATACCCTGGTAGAGATAAAATGAAATAAATTAAATCAATAAAGATTTTATGTAAAATACTGTTGGCCTTTCTAAATAACTCCACCAAGTCCTGGTGGAAAAAGGGTGGATGTCATTGTTTAAAAAATAAGGCTAACCCCTGGATTCGATACGATGGAAAAGTTAAAATGAGATAACTTTTTAATAAAGATTTTATGTAAGATACTGTTGGCTTTTCTAAATAACCATATAATAAGGAAAACAGCAATGGCTAAAGCTAAAATCAGCAGTTGGAGAAAACAATTTTGTATGTGGTTTAGCAAAAGACAGAAGGTGCGATCGTCATACAATACGAAAAAATCCCAAATTTTCTACAACCCTCTACTACCACCAATAGTTAGCACATTTGGTGTATGGGAAACTAGCTGGTACACCGGTCATGTTCCTGGAAGGCCGTTTCCGCTTTTATGAAGGATACAGCCTTCAACAGTGCACCATGATCATTAGAGTCTTACGACTCTTAGGCATTGAAACCCTGATCGTCACCAGCTCGTCAGCTGCAATTAACAAAGACTATAAAGTCAGCGACTTTATGCTCGTCACCGACTACATCAACTTGACGGGTTTACTAAGTAAAAACCAACTGATTGGTAATCTTGATGACAGATGGGGGTCAAGATTCGTGCATACTAAGGAATTATATGAAAAAGACTTACATGCAAAGTCCAGAGAGATTCTGCAAGAGGCCAAGTATGAAGGTACTGTTCGTGAAGGTGTCTACGTGTATACAGCTGGACCAGCGTACAAGACACACGCTGATCAGTATATGTTTCTGAAACTTGGAGGTGATGCTATTGGTATGTCTATTACTCCTGAGGCTTTGGTCGCGAAGCATTGTGGGATGTCCGTGATCGCCATGTCCTTGATTATCAATGCAGTCCCCTGCGATGATGTATCGTACATGGAAGAGTTGAACTACCAAGAAATTGCAATTGTCGAAGATACAAGGTGTGCCGACTTGAGGCCGTTCTTTGAGAAGTTTGTTCTCGCTTGTGAGCACATACATAAACCACGAGCTCCATCAATACATAGTGGGAAAAAGGGTGGATGTCATTGTTTGAAAAATAAAAGCTAACCCATGGATTCGATACCCTGGTAGAGATAAAATGAAATAAATTAAATCAATAAAGATTTTATGTAAAATACTGTTGGCCTTTCTAAATAACTCCACCAAGTCATGGTGGAAAAAAGGGTGGATGTCATTGTTTAAAAAATTAAGGCTAACTCCTGGATTCGATACGATGGAAAAGTTAAAATGAAACAACTTTTTAATAAAGATTTTATGTGTGATACTGTTGGCTTTTCTAAATAACCGTAAAATAAAGAAAACAATAACGGCTAAAGTAAAAGTCAGCAGTTTGAGAAAACAATTCTGTATGTGGTTTAGCAAAGCACATAGGTGCGATCGTCATACAATATGAAAAAATCCCAAATTTTCCACAACCCTCCACTACCACCAATGGTTAGCACATTTGGTGTATGGGAAACTAGCTGGTACACCGGTCATGTTCCTGGAAGGCCGTTTCCGCTTTTATGAAGGATACAGCCTTCAACAGTGCACCATGATCATTAGAGTCTTACGACTCTTAGGCATTGAAACCCTGATCGTCACCAGCTCGTCAGCTGCAATCAACGAAGACTACAAAGTCGGCTACTTCATGCTCGTCACCGACCACATCAACTTGACGGGTTTACTAGGTAAAAACCCACTGATTGGCAAACTTGATGACAGATGGGAGTCAAGATTCGTGCATACTAAGGAATTATATGAAAAAGAATTACATGCAAAGTCCAGAGAGATTCTGCATGAGGCCAAGTATGAAGGTACTGTTCGTGAAGGTGTCTACGTGTATACAGCTGGACCAGCTTATAAGACACACGCTGAACAGTATATGTTTCTGAAACTTGGAGGTGATGCTATTGGTATGTCTGTTACTCCTGAGGCTTTGGTCGCGAAGCATTGTGGGATGTCCGTGATCGCCATGTCCTTGATTATCAATGCAGTCCCCTGCGATGATGTATCGTACATGGAAGAGTTGAACTACCAAGAAATTGCAATTGTCGAAGATACAAGGTGTGCCGACTTGAGGCCGTTCTTTGAGAAGTTTGTTCTCGCTTGTGAGCACATACATAAACCACGAGCTCCATCAATACATAGTGGGAAAAAGGGTGGATGTCATTGTTTGAAAAATAAAAGCTAACCCATGGATTTTATACCCTGGTAGAGATAAAATGAAATAAATTAAATCAATAAAGATTTTATGTAAAATACTGTTGGCCTTTCTAAATAACTCCACCAAGTCATGGTGGAAAAAAGGGTGGATGTCATTGTTTAAAAAATAAGGCTAACTCCTGGATTCGATACGATGGAAAAGTTAAAGTGAGACAACTTTTTAATAAAGATTATATGTAAGATACTGTTGGCTTTTCTAAATAACCGTAAAATAAATAAAACAATAATGGCTAAAGTAAAAGTCAGCAGTTTGAGAAAACAATTCTGTATGTGGTTTAGCAAAGCACATAGGTGCGATCGTCATACAATATGAAAAAAAACCAAATTTTCCACAACCCTCCACTACCACCAATGGTTAGCACATTTGGTGTATGGGAAACTAGCTGGTACACCGGTCATGTTCCTGGAAGGCCGTTTCCGCTTTTATGAAGGATACAGCCTTCAACAGTGCACCATGATCATTAGAGTCTTACGAGTCTTACTAGTCTTAGGCATTGAAACCCTGATCGTCACCAGCTCGTCAGCTGCAATCAACAAAGACTACAAAGTCGGCGACTTCATGCTCGTCACCGACCACATCAACTTGACGGGTTTACTAGGTAAAAACCCACTGATTGGCAAACTTGATGACAGGTGGGGGTCAAGATTCGTGCATATTAAGGATTTATATGAAAAAGACTTACATGCAAAGTCCAGAGAGATTCTGCAAGAGGCCAAGTATGAAGGTACTGTTCGTGAAGGTGTCTACGTGTATACAGCTGGACCAGCTTACAAGACACACGCTGAACAGTATATGTTTCTGAAACTTGGAGGTGATGCTATTGGTATGTCTGTTACTCCTGAGGATTTGGTCGCGAAGCATTGTGGTATGTCCGTGATCGCCATGTCCTTGATTATCAATGCAGTCCCCTGCGATGATGTATCGTACATGGAAGAGTTGAACTACCAAGAAATTGCAATTGTCGAAGATACAAGGTGTGCCGACTTGAGGCCGTTCTTTGAGAAGTTTGTTCTCGCTTGTGAGCACATACATAAACCACGAGCTCCATCAATACATAGTGGGAAAAAGGGTGGATGTCATTGTTTGAAAAATAAAAGCTAACCCATGGATTTTATACCCTGGTAGAGATAAAATGAAATAAATTAAATCAATAAAGATTTTATGTAAAATACTGTTGGCCTTTCTAAATAACTCAACCAAGTCCTGGTGGAAAAAGGGTGGATGTCATTGTTTAAAAAATAAGGCTAACCCCTGGATTCGATACGATGGAAAAGTTAAAATGAGACAACTTTTTAATAAAGATTTTATATAAGATACTGTTGGCTTTTCTAAATAACCATATAATAAGGAAAACAGCAACGGCTAAAGTTAAAGTCAGCAGTTTGAAAAAACAATTTTGTATGTGGTTTAGCAAAGGACAGAAGGTGCGATCGTCATACAATACAAAAAAATCCCAAATTTTCCACAACCCTCCACTACCACCAATGGTTAGCACATTTGGTGTATGGGAAACTAGCTGGTACACCGGTCATGTTCCTGAAAGGCCGGTTCCACTTTTACGAAAGATACAGCCTTGAGCAGTGCACCATGATCATTAGAGTCTTACGACTCTTAGGCATTGAAACCCTGATCGTCACCAGCTCGTCAGCTGCAATCAACGAAGACTACAAGGTCGGCGACTTCATGCTCGTCACCGACCACATCAACTTGACGGGTTGACTAGGTAAAAACCCACTGATTGGCAAACTTGATGACAGGTGGGGGTCAAGATTCGTGCATATTAAGGATTTATATGAAAAAGACTTACATGCAAAGTCCAGAGAGATTCTGCAAGAGGCCAAGTATGAAGGTACTGTTCGTGAAGGTGTCTACGTGTATACAGCTGGACCAGCTTACAAGACGCACGCTGAACAGTATATGTTTCTGAAACTTGGAGGTGATGCTATTGATATGTCTGTTACTCCTGAGGCTTTGGTCGCGAAGCATTGTAGGATGTCCGTGATCGCCATGTCCTTGATTATCAATGCAGTCCCCTGTGATGATATATCATACATGGAAGAGTTCTTGCTTGTGAGTACTTGAAAGTCATGGTGGAAAAAAGGGTGGATGTCATTGTTTGAAGAAATTGGGCTAACCCATGGATAAGTTAAAATTAAAGAAATTAAATCAATAAAGACCTTATATAAAATATACTGTTTGCTTTTCTAAATAATCATCAAATAAAGAAAACAACACGGTCAGCTTTTTAAACATTCTTTATTATAACTTAAAATTATCATAAAATTCTTCCTAAATTACCATCCATGAGCAGCGTATCCATAACCATGACCATGACCAGCATAACCCAAACCATTACCAGTCGAGATAACACCGGATGGACCAGCAATAACGGTATTGGCGTGAGATACAACTGGAGAAGCGTGAGCTACAACTGGAACGGCGTACTGTACAGCAACTGGGGCGTGATTGACAACAGCAGAACTGTAGGAGACAACACTTTGGGCAACTGGAGCAACATGGGCTACAACTGGGGTGGCATGGGCGTAAACTGGAGCAGCTTGAGCAACGTATCCTGGAGCGGAATAAGCTGAGACTACACCACCTGGATTTCCGGCAGAGTGTACAGCACCAGCGTCAGCTGCGGCATGGATAACGCTTCCATCTGGTCCAGCTACTACAGCCTTGGTGGATGGTCCTTTGACAAGGGTGCCATGTTCAGCCGGGCCTACCACTATGGCTCCATTGGTGTAGGAGTAGGGGTGAGCGGTGGCTACACCAGCGACAAGGAGGATGGCAGCCTGTGAAATAATGATGGTCATTGTTATTTTTTGAGTTGTGGTGTTTTTGGATTAGATACTTACGAAGAATTTCATTTTGGTTGTTGAATGGTTTGTGTTGTTCTTGCGAATGAAAAAAGTGGAGTTGGTATGGTTTATATAGGTAGAAGAATCGTAGGGTAACCTCGAAAGGTGTACACGTAAATTTAAGACAACCGAAATAGTTCCGTGTTGATATATGGAAAGAATCCTTGAGAAATTTTACTGTTATTGAAACAGAACTTTATCAGTATGAGCGTATCAATTGCATTTTTTCGAACAAAGGGTTTAAAACAAAAATTGTGTAAATCTCAAATTCATTAATAAGCATTTACTACAATACATTTTATTTATAATATTTCGTTGTGATCCTTTAAAGATATGCGACTGTGTGTCTCGCCAATAAAATTGACTGAATACCAAAGGAATATGAACGGAAAGCAATCAAAGAACAAATATGCTGAATAATGTATTAAATTTGCAAATAAGTAGTATGTAAGTAATTATCGACATTAGGAAACAAATAAAAACAATATCGTTAGATATTTCACCTTGGAATAAGTCGCGGGCAATTAGCATTTCTTGCAAAGTAATAGCACTTTTTTGGCATTGGCATTGAAAGCCTAAGTTCAAAATACCTATTATATGAATGAATTACTGGTAATTGAAAAGTGTAAAATGTTGATGATGATTATACTACATATATTGGTTGATCATCGGTTTGTTCTGCACATAGTAAATAATGCATTTTAAAGTAATCTAATAGTTGTGTGAATATATGTTAGTAATAAATATTTGGTTTAATTGTAAGTAGATACTTTTTTTAGCAGTTAATAGTTTTATGTTAACCCGTCAAACTTAGATGTAGGTATTGTATTTTCTTGGAAAAATTAATTTAAAGACATTTGGCACTTGGACTTGCTCCACACAAACAAAAATGACGTTATATCTGCTTCAAATCATGTGTTGTAAATAATGAAAACCGGTATTTTCTCTTAACTAATGTTCCATTCACTTTTATGTATTGCTGATTGAGGGAGAAACTTTTAAAAACACAATACAGATTTTCTCAGATACAGATAAATTTTAAATAACTAATAATTGCAAAAATTGATCAGACAAATCTGATCAATTTTTGCAAATAGTTCGTGTATCGAAACGCAAAACGGTTTGTTGTAAGGCAATAGTGTGCTAATACTGTTTTAAGTAAAAAATATCTACATTGCAAAAACATCACCATATAGAGGGTGGTTAAATCAGTATTTGCATCTTCATTAGGTTGTTTTAACTGATGGCGGATTATATACAGAATGAAGTAAGTTACCTGTTCAAGTGGGTCCATGATGAAAAATTAGTAGATAAAAGGAAAAGCATCTTGAAATTTTGCGGATTTATTTAATTGCTAAAAGCATGTGCCGACTTACGTCATCATCAGTGTAAGTAAACTAGAAAGCAAAAGAAAAACAAAGACAACCAATCTCATAAGTAACAAATATTTAAGGAAACTTATAGTAAAATTCCAGTATGAAAACTTCCTTGAATATTTCTTACTTGTGACATTGGTTGTCATAGTTTTCTTTTACTTTTTAGTTTACGTGCCCTGATGATGGCGTTAAGACGAAACATATTTGTAACAATTAAATAAACCTGCAAAGTTTCAAGAAGCTTTTCAAAAATTTCATCCGCTAAGCTATTGCTGCCTAAGAAGTCTTCAAGATCACTAAGATTACTAATTTTACTTAAATCATGGCAAAGTATTCTGGTTGTTTTTCACGTAAGGATTTCACAGATACCACATTTTATCCTTAAAAGTTAGATAAAACGATATGTAATTATAGAAAATACTATTGCAGTTTTTCGTAGCAGATATTTACACATTTAGCTACTTTACACAAAAAAAGAAAATATATTCTGTACTGAACGCATAATGTTGTGGAACAGCAACAAACCAACTTCATACTAGCACATCTTTATAGCACAACTTTACCTATTGCAAACGTCAAATAAAACAAAATTATGTACTGAACACATAATGTTATAGAACTATAACAAACAAATTTCTTAATACATCTTTATATCACCTTTTATCAAATGTCCAACACATAAAACAAATTCTGTATTAAACGCATAATATTGTAGAACTACGACAAACAAATGTTGTACCACAACATCTTTGTACCACAAGTTTACCTATTACAAATGACAACTAAACTAAATTCTGTACTAAACGCATAATGTTGTAGAACTACAAGAAACAATTTTCGTAACTCATCTTTATATCACAACTTTACCTTCTATCATATGTCACGTACATAAAACAAATTCTGTACTGATTCAGTTGTAGAACTACAAAACAAATAAATTTTGTGACGTAATATCTTTTTATTACAACTTTACCTATTATCACATATCAAATTATTGAGATTCTACTAACTTCAAATCAACCCCATACAATTTTATTTCATTATTATATTTTACAAATAATAACAATGATAACACTTCTTTTTTTCAGATTGTAAGAGAGGTTACGATGACGCGTCCCGGTAACTTTGACAACTGAAGGCAAATAACCCTAAATATAAAGTTATATAGATTCCTCAACAATTTGACATACGTATGTTGTAGCCCGGTAGGTTGCAACCACTTCTCTCTGGTTCATAGAGCCATGTGCAGTTAAAATTTTTACTACCAAGACACTAAGAAACTGAAATATGATTTCAAAGGTCCAACAAAATCCACCAAATCTCTCCAAGTCTCAGATAGAAGCCGTAATTATAATTCCAAACACCAGCATAATCTATCCACATAACAATCAATAAGCTATAAATGAATACATGCCCCAAGACAAAAGTACATCACACCACGTTATTTAAACAAAACCAATATAAAATTGTATTGTAAGAAACACTACATTTACGTCACCTTTTTCAGGAAAATATTTTATATTACACCTTCATTATTATAATAGCAACATCTCAAGGATACTTATCACCTAATTCTAATATATCAGCACGGAAATATCTCGGTATGCATTTCGGTTGTCTTAAAATTACGTACCCACCTTTCGAGGTTACCCTACGATTCTTCTACCTATATAAACCATACCAACTCAACTTTTTTCATTCGCAAGAACACCACAAACCATTCAACAACAAAAATGAAATTCTTCGTAAGTATCTCATCCGAAAACAACACAAATCAAAAAATAACAACGACCATCATTATTTCACAGGCTGCCATCCTCCTTGTCGCTGGTGTAGCCACCGCACACCCCTACTCCTACACCAACGGAGCCATAGTGGTAGGCCCAGCTGAACATGGCACCCTTGTCAAAGGACCATCCACAAAGGCTGTAGTAGCTGGACCAGATGGAAGCGTTATCCATGCCGCAGCTGACGCTGGTGCTGTAAACTCTGCCGGAAATCCAGGTGGTGTAGTCTCAGCTTATTCCGCTCCAGGATACGTTGCTCAAGCTGCCCCAGCTTACTCCTATGCCACCCCAGTTGTAGCCCATGTTGCTCCAGTTGCCCAAAGTGTTGTCTCCTACAGTTCTGCTGTTGTCAACCACGCCCCAGTTGCTGTACAGTACGCCGTTCCAGTTGTAGCTCACGCTTCTCCAGTCGTATCTCACGCCAATACCGTTATTGCTGGTCCATCCGGTGTTATCTCTACTGGTAATGGTTTGGGTTATGCTGGACATGGTCATGGTTATGGATACGCTGCTCATGGATGGTAATTTAGGAAGAATTTTGTGATAGTTTTAAGTTATAATAAAGAATATTTAGAAAAGTGTGCAAGTTTTTGATTTAATGACGGTTTAATATTTAAAGACATTGAAGATGTTATTAGTTGCAAAAGTAGCTCAATGATGTAAAATCCTTAAGATGAAACAAGAGCAAGATCAATTTAGTTTTTAATTCCGTTAGCCCGGAAGGGGTTATTCATTCATTCACCATCTGAGCCGAGGACAGAAGGATCAATATATGTATACAGGGTTAGCCAACATTACCGGAACACCCAAATAATTCTCTAACGGTAAGAAATCTCAAAAAAAATCAAACAAAAGTTTTTTTACCTTAAACAATCCATCGTTCAAACATATTTTTAATTTTAATTCATTTTATTATAGAAATTTCATAAACTTTTTTTTTTCAAATGGGACATCCTGTATATTTTTACATTTTCTAATTTTAGGACTAATTCCTAATCTTTATTGAAACAATCTTTTTATAAAATACACCATTTTTGAGTTTTAAGCAATTAATTAAAATTTGTCAAAATTACCAGAACACCTACATAACTCTCCAACCGCAAAAAAATTCAAAAAACATTCAAGCAAAAGTTTTTTTACTTTAAACAAATATATTTTTAATATACAATAGGGTGTTCGTTTTAAATGGAAATTTCTTAACTTTTTTACTTTATCATACGCAGTATGCTAAAGTATTGTAATCATGCCGAAAAAAAAAAATTGAGATTTTAGCGGAAATGGGTCTTTTTGGGTCCCCTGAACATTTTTGACCAAGGTACAAAAAAATGTCTGTGTGTGTGTGTGTGTGTCTGTGCGTATGTATGTCTGTGTGTAAACGATTTTTGTGGCGACGATTCCGGAGAAACTACTAAAGGTATCGGAACGAAAGTTCATATTTAGAAGTTTTGTTACCAAACTTAGAGCTGAAAAGCTTTTGGTTGAAAGGGGTCCAAAGAAACTGGTAGTTTATTCTAAGCCTTTTTGAAAGATTTTGCAAATGAGCCGCCATTTCTGTAATTTCGACAAAATAGTTAAATAATAAATTAAAGTAGAGGAAATTTTGAATAATTTATGCCTGTGATATTTTTTGGTAAAATTAATAGTTTAGCTTTAAGAGCAAATTCTATTTGATCGAGATCGGTCGCATCTGCATTGATATGAAACTTCAAAGTAGCCTGGATTTGACAAATATTTTTTGTGCTGTCACCACAGAAATGTAGCCATAGACATTCGAAAACAGCTGATTTCATCAGAGGTTGGAGAACCGCTATGGAACGTTGCCGCTCTACTGCGGCAAAGTAGAAAATACAAAATTCAAATAAAATAAGATCGCCAATTTGATTGTTTGTTGATAAGAAATATCAATCCGTTGTTGTCTAATTGTAAAAACGATAATTGAGAAAATTGTAAATAAAGTATAGCGATGAGTATAGTTACGTTTTAGTATGTTGGTACGGATGTGACATCTACAGTGTCATGAACGAATATAAATCTGTCAGAATTTGATTTAGCTTTTTAAACTTGACGTTTCGTAGAAGTGGTATCAACCTAACATTTCCTATCCAGAAATATAACCATTTTTAATTTTTTGTAAGTACGTATTTCTCAAAAAGCAACACAAAAAACGTTGATGTCACTCCTGCCGAAAACTACATAGCGCGACTCGCTCACATGCGACGGCGACGCTTCGCCTTCGGTGACGCGCCGCATCACCGGTCGCCGCGCTATTCCGTACTTTCGGCACTTGTGACATAAATAACTATTATTCTAATGACGTAGTGTAGGTAGTGTCAAGTGCTGATGCTTTGACAATACCTACGATTTATCTCAATAAAATAGATTAGCTAAACTATTAATTTTATATATTGTATGATAAAGTCATGTGCCTGGCCACATCAGATTTTTTAAAAATGGAGTACCTTGTATATTTTTACATTTTGTAATTCTAAGACTAATTCATAACATTTTTTATTCAAATAATTTTCTTGTAGAATGCATTATTTTTGAGTTATAAGCAATTAATTTAAATTAGTCTTAATTACCGGAGCAACTACATAGTTCTCCAACCGCAAAAAACATATTTTTAAACAAGCTCTGGTTAAATATATTTTTAATATTGAGGCGTACTGCGGCGGGCCATCTTGTTGAAATCAAATGTTATTTAGTTCTAAAACAGTTTCCAGTAGTTTCCAAAACAGTGTTATGATAAAATCAATTTATTGAAAGCAGTTTTTGGTAACTTTCAGTTTTGCACGATTGGTGATGTCGCTTGCAAAATATGTAAATGTCAAGTAAAAATACATAACCACTATGTGGCTACCAGTAGACACTTGAGTAGACACCAACTGTCGCAGGCAAAAATTGTCTAATACGTGATGTATCATGACCAAAGTTTCTAAATTTAATAAAATTAATGTACCAAACTAGAAGAAATAGTTTATGCGTTAGATTAAGATAAATTGGTATGTATGTGGGAAAATATACTTAATTTGAAGTTCAGGAGTTTTGATTACCTAATTGCTTATAACTAAAAAATTATAAAAAAATGATTCCAATAAAAATGTTTATAATTAGTTTTAAAATTATAAACGAAAAAATATACAGGGTATTCCATTTGAAAAAGAAGAGTTTACAAAATGTTCACAATAAAATGAACATCCTGTACATTAAAAGCATATTTTAATGATAGCTTGTTTAAAGTAAAAAAACTTTTGCTTGAATGTTTTTTTGAATTTTTTTTTTGCGGTTGGCGAGTTTTGTAGGTGTTCTGGTAATTTTAGCTAATTATAATTAATTGCTTAAAATTCAAAAATGGTGCATTTTATAAAAAGATTATTTTAATAAAAAATGTTTGGAATTAGTCATAAAATTAGTAAATGTAAAAATATACAGGATGTTCCATTTGAAAAAAAAAGATTTACGAAATTTCTAGAATAAAATGAATAATCAATTATAACCCTGTATATTAAAAATATATTTGAACGATGGATTGTTCAAAGTCAAAAAACTCTCGTTTGACTTTTTTTTCAAATTTCTTACTGTTGGAGAGGTATTTAGGTGTTCCAGTAATTTTGGCTAACCCTGTATGTAGATGTGCAAATTTTTTGTATACATATATATATATATAAACATTGATTAAAAAAAATAAAGTTAAATAGAAAGAACGATTGATTTCCTTTAAATTTTCGTGATTTTTATAATTGTTTCTGTTTTTTATTTATTTGTTGTTACTTTTTTACGTACTATGTGGGATAGACAGAATGATGCATTGAATGACGAGTCAAAGAACACAGTAGAGACACTCGACTAGGCAAGGTTCAACAGTTCCTGAACACTGCGGTGAGTCGGGGCACAGAATGGACTTTGATGATCCGATGATATTGGCAAGCGTGAGTAATTACCATCATTCAAATGTATGCAGTGAGGTACAAAGTAAATAAATAACGTAGAGTTATTTGGTATGTTTTTCAGTATCCAGTTAGAAGCGAAGAAGTGAACATGACAAAATCAGGAAACAATTTATTTTCTAAATGTTCTTTTCTTTTCTATCGCATAAATAAAATAAGTATGACTGTTAGAGCTTCAAACTAAAGCTTAAACTGGAAACAAAAACGCAAATATCGAACAACATAGACAAGTTTCGAGTCAAGAAATTCTATCAAAAACGTCGATTGAAATTTTATTGTCAAACCCCAGTTTCCATATAGTTACCATATTCATATCTTTAATTCATTAAAAGAAACTGCTTTATCGTAGAATCTGCCACAAAATAAATATAATAGTAATTCTAGTGAAATTTAGAATATATTTAGAAACTCATTTCGTACATATATTGTCTTGAATTGAATTAACAAAAATAATTTGTCATTTGTATTTTTAAGTTTTCGATTACTAGGAAGTTTTAATTCACAAATAACTTATTTTTTACTCATTTTTACTACATACATTTTTTGCATTGTATCACAGCTATTGTACTTTCATTATTCATTGATAATACCGCTATTATCCTATTAGTTAATAAGTGTCTAGCCCGTCTCTGGAGATACAACTGTCGCCGGCATACCTTATTGAAACAATGAACAACTTTCCGCCCATTGCATACGTAATTTTAATAATCAGCCACTCTTTAACGTCCTTCGATTTATTACCCATCAATTAAAAGAGTTTCTTGCATATTCTCTCCTCATCGGCACCACATGCCGATACCAACACACCAATAACTATAAAAATACCACTGTACCTATATAATCCCATACAAACCTATATAAGCCACTTCCTACTTTTACAATGCTACATAATAAACAATTTGCATTTTAATCTCGAGCACTACTATCATTATTCAAATTGTAATAGTATTGAATAAGAGTGAAATATTCGTTTAATAAACGTAGGAAGGCCCATATCAGTGGTATTGTTCACAGGCCAGACTAGACTCCATGCCCAGTTTCATTGTTGCAACACACCATTTTTACAGAATAAGTAATAATATATGTACCTTGGTCGTTGTCGATCCACTTCCATGTAGGATTTTAAATAAACAGAGCATTTTATAGATATAGAAACAAGAATGTGCGGACAACGCCTATTCAGTATTGTTTTGTCATATCAAATGTCAACAAGTAACGTAATTTTCTGCAACAGTGAATTGAAATATCTCATTGCGTACTAATCTGGTTTTGCAATGTTAAGATATTGTGTTGTAAAAGTAAGATTAATTAAAAAACACAATATATTTGTACCGTTTAATACAAAAAAAGAGTTCATACATACAATGTTACTTACGTACCCACTCCAAGGTTTTTATTATATCAAATCTAGGAAACAGTTTAGTCGATTTCCTAGTAACAATAACAAGGTTACTCATGCAATTTTGGCTATATAAACTCCCGCCTTACCAAATTGTATCATTCGAAACAAGAACCCCAACCAAAAAACACTCAAAATGAAATTCTTCGTAAGTATTCCCTTAATTCAAACAACAACGAAAAAATTAACAATTTCCATTTCTTCTTAGGCTGCCATCCTCCTTGTCGCTGGTGTAGCCACCGCACACCCCTACTCCTACACCAACGGAGCCGTAGTGGTAGGCCCAGCTGAACAAGGCACCCTAGTCAAAGGACCCTCCACCAAAGCTGTAGTAGCTGGACCAGATGGAAGCGTTATCCATGCTTCAGCTGATGCTGGTGCTGTACACTCTGCCGGAAATCCAGGTGGTGTAATCTCCGCTCATTCCGCCTCAGGATACGTCGCTCACACCGCTCCAGTTGTCGCCCATGTTGCCCCAGTTGTTGCCCATGCCGCCCCAGTTGTCGCTCATGTTGCTCCGGTTGTTGCTCACGTTGCTGCACCAGTTGTAGAAAGAGTTGTGTCATACAGTTCTGCTGTTGTTGATCATGCTCCAGTAGCTGTACATGCTGTACATGCCGCTCCAGTTGTTGCTCATGCTGTTCCAGTCGTAGCTCATGCTTCTCCAGTTGTGTCTCATGCAAACACTGTTGTTGTTGGTCCATCCGGTGTTGTCGCTACTGGACATGGTCATGCATACTCTGCTCAATATGGACATGGATGGTGAATTTAGAAGAACTGATTAGTTTAAGTTGTTAATAAAGTTTTATAAAAGAAAAGAAATGTGTGTTATTATTTTTACTTTTACTCATACCGCCCAAGTACCTAAAATCTATTTCACAATTTGATTTAAAACAGCCCTTATTTTTGGAGATTATGGATAATGAGTCAGATGTCTGAGATATCTTAATGGTAGCTACAACCACTGATCAAGTATCTGTTCTTTTTTTTAAGAAATGGTGACCACCCATCCATTATGATGAAGCGACCACATACTTTGAGAAATAAAAAAGACCAGAATGGATCTTACATTAGTGATTTTAATTGTGATAAACAGTAATTATTACTTATTTTATTCATGGGATGATAATCAACAGCATAAATTAGAATTAGAAATTAAAATTTATCACACTAATCATAAATTAGTTTAGATTTCACAAAAGAATCAACTTTTCTACAGTTGATGATACGTACCAATCGGTAATTGAAGATACTATTAT
The DNA here is from genome assembly GCA_964023965.1 of Melinopterus prodromus. NCBI lineage: Eukaryota > Metazoa > Arthropoda > Insecta > Coleoptera > Scarabaeidae > Melinopterus > Melinopterus prodromus. The sequence goes on from OZ030394.1 coordinate 57,920,648, forward strand.
TTACGGAGAAGTACATGGTCTATCAATACACCAGGATGTTTTTTGTTGTTATAAGAAGCGTTTTCTGGTTTAAATTGTATTTATTTATTTCGCTTCATCAACTGCATGCTCAAGTTACATATGTGATGAGACCATATGAAAAAATTACAACAATTTTCTGTCCAATAAATCATTTAAATTAAAGAAAAATCCGAATGCTGACGATGATAGATAACTATTTATCGATCATATTGAACATCTTGATAGTATACCTAATAATCATTATATTTACATGAATTGTATACCTATTTGTATAATGTTATTAGAAATTTAATAGATTCTTTGCAATTATGTAAAAAAATGATCTTAGTCAGTATTCAAATACTTTGTATGTTACTAAGTGTATTTTATGTTTCGTGCCCGGTTTTCAAAACATTTAATTTGAAAATTAAAAGATACAGTACATTGTATTATATTTATTTATCATAAAAAAGAAATAATTCTGTTTAGGACAGAAGTTAACAAAGGACAGTAGTCATCTCATATTGAAAAAGACGAACATAGTGTATATCGTGTTGCATGAAAAATATATTTATATCAGAAATGTGGAGAACAGTGATAAAAATTCATATCCTAAAAGAGGTTAATTGTTAATTATTTATGTACCAAGGCAATAGTAATGATGGAGAATAGTGTAGTATTGGCTTGGAGTATGTGCGTTTGTTTTGTGTTTAATATAAATAAAGTTCATACCAACGTTGCTTATGTACTGCAAGGTTTTTATTATATTCAATCTAGGAAACACTTTAGTCAATTTCCTACTAACAAAAACAAGGTTACCCATGCAATTTTGGATATATAAACTCCCGCTTTACTAAACTGTATCATTCGAAACAAGAACCCAAACCAAAAAACACTCAAAATGAAATTCTTCGTAAGTATACTCTTAATTCAAACAACAACTTAAAAATTAACAATTTCCATTTCTTCTTAGGCCGCCATCCTTCTTGTAGCTGGTGTAGCCACCGCACACCCCTACTCCTACACCAACGGAGCCGTAGTGGTAGGCCCGGCTGAACATGGCACCCTAGTCAAAGGACCCTCCAGCAAGGCTGTAGTAGCTGGACCAGATGGAAGCGTTATCCATGCTTCAGCTGATGCTGGTGCTGTACACTCTGCCGGAAATCCAGGTGGTGTAATCTCCGCTCATTCCGCCCCAGGATACGTCGCTCACACCGCTCCAGTTCTCGCCCATGTTGCCCCAGTTGTTGCTCATGCCGCCCCAGTTGTCGCTCATGTTGCTCCAGTTGTTGCTCACGTTGCTGCACCAGTTGTAGAAAGAGTTGTGTCATACAGTTCTGCTGTTGTTGATCATGCTCCAGTAGCTGTACATGCTGTACATGCCGCTCCAGTTGTTGCTCATGCTGTTCCAGTCGTAGCTCATGCTTCTCCAGTTGTGTCTCATGCAAACACTGTTGTTGCTGGTCCATCCGGTGTTGTCGCTACTGGACATGGTCATGCATACTCTGCTCAATATGGACATGGATGGTGAATTTAGAAGAACTGATTAGTTTAAGTTGTTAATAAACTTTTATAAAAGAAAAGAATTGTGTGTTATTATTTTTACTTCTACTCATACCGCCCAAGTACCTAAAACCTATCTCATATTTTGATTTAAAACAGCCATTATTTTTGGAGATTATGGATAATGAGTTAGATGTCTGAGATATCTTAATGGTAGCTACACTCACTGATCAAGTATCTGTTTTTTTTTTTAAAGAAATGGTGACCACCCATCCTTTATGATGAAGCGACCACATACTTTGAGAAATAAAAAAATCTGATGTGGCCAGGCACATGACTTTATCATACAATATATAACTAAAATTAATAGTTTAGCTGCATGAGAATCTATTCTATTGAGATAAATCGTAGGTATTGTCAAAGCATCAGCATTTGACACTACCTACACTACGTCATTAGAATAATAGTTATTTATGTCACAAATGCCGAAAGTACGGAATAGCGCGACGAGCGGTGATGCAGCGCGTCACCGAAGGCGGAGTGTCGCCGTCGCATGTGAGCGAGTCGCGCTATCTAGTTTTTGGCAGGAGCGACATCAACGTTTATTGCGTTACTTTTTAAGAAATACGTATTTAAAAAAAATAAATAAAAAATTTCTATATAGTAAATGCTAGGTTGGTACCACTTTGACGAAACGTCAAGTTTAAAGGTGCGTTCCGATTGGTAGGTAATGGTAGCTAATGGTGGTGGTAGAATGCGAAATTATAGTATTTCTTACATATCGTGATAATGACACATATTAGTTTGAATGTACATAAACATGAGTCACTAGCAATTCTCTATTGGAAATACTATAATGGCGTCTGCTACCACTGCCATTATCACTAATGAAAACACACCTTAAAAAGGTAATTCAAATTCTGACAGATTTATATTTGTTCATAACACATCCCTACCAACATACTAAAATAAAACTACACACATCGCTATACTTTATTTATAATTTTCTCAATTTATCGTTTTTAGAATTAGATATAAAGACGGGTTGATATTTCTTATCAACAAACAATCAAGTTGGTGATCTTATTTTATTTGAAATTTTTATTTTATAATTTGCCGCACTAGAGCGGCAACGTTTCATAGTGGTTCTCCAACCTCTGATGAGATCAGCTGTTTTCGAATGTGACAACACAAAAAAATATTTGTCAAAATCCTGGCTACTACGTAGTTACATATTAATGCAGATGCGACCGATCTCGATCAAATAGAATTTGCTCTTGCAGCTAAACTATGAATTTTACCAAAAAATGTCATACATATAAATTATTCAAAATTTCCTCTACTTTAATTTATTATTTAACTATTTTGACGAATTTACAGAAATGGCGGCTCATTTGCAAAATCCTTGAAAAAGGCTTAGAATAAACTACCAGTTCCTTTGGACCCTTGTGAACCAAAAGCTTTTCAGCTCTAAGTTAGGTAATGAAACTTATAAATATGAACTTTCGTTCCGAAACCTTCAGTAGTTTCTCCGGAATCGTCTCCACAAAAATCGTTTACACACACACACACACACACACACACAGACACACACACACAGACATTTTTTTGTACCTTGGTCAAAAATGTTCAGGGGACCCAAAAACACCTATTTCCGCTAAAATCTCAATTTTTTTTTTCGGCACGATTACAATACTTTACATACTGCGTATGATAAAGTAAAAAGACCAGAATGGATCTTACATTAGTGATTTTAATTGTACAACAGTAATTATTACTTATTTTATTCATGGGATGATAATCAACATCAGAAACTAGAATTACAAATTAAAATTTATCACACTAATCATAAATTAGTTTAGATTTCACAAAAGAATCAACTTTTCTACAGTTGATGATACCTACTAATCGGTAATTGAAGATACTATTATTTACGGAGAAGTACATGGTCTATCAATACACCAAGATGTTTTTGTTGTTATAAGAAGCGTTTTCTGGTTTAAGTTGTATTTATTTATTTCGCATCTTCAACTGCATGCTCAAGTTACATATGTGATGCGACCATAAGAAGAAATTACAACAATTTTCTGTCCAATAAATCATTTAAATTAAAGAAAAATCCGAATGCTGACGTTGATAGATAACTATTTATTGACAATGTTGAACATTTTGATAGTATACCTAATAATCATTATATTTACATGAATTGTATACCTATTTGTATAATGTTATTAGAAATTTAATAGATTACTTTGCAATTTGGTAAAAAAAATGATCTTAGTAAGTATCCATATACTTTGTATGTTACTAAGTGTTTTTTATGTTTCGTGCCCGGTTTTCAAAACATTTAATGTGAAAATTAAAAGATACAGTATAATGTATTATATTTATTTATCAAAAAAAAGAAATAATTCTGATTAGGATAAAGTAAAGTTATAATAGCATCCGGAAATAATAACAACCAAAAAGAAAAAAAAATACTGTTGAAGAACAAAGAACAGTAGTCATCTCATATTGAAAAAGACGAACATAGTGTATATCGTGTTGCATGAGAAAAATATATATCAGAAATGTGGAGAACAGTGATAAAAATTCATATCGTAAAAGAGGTTAATTGTTAATTATTTATCTATCAAGGCAATAGTAATGATGGGCAATAGTGTAGTATTGGCTTGGAGTATGTTCGTTTGTTTTTGTGTTTAATATAAATAAAGTTCATACAAACGTTGCTTACGTACTGCAAGGTTTTTACTATATTCAATCTAGGAAACACTTTAGTCAATTTCCTACTAACAATAACAAGGTTACCCATGCAATTTTGGATACATAAACTCCCGCCTTACCAAATTGTATCATTCGAAACAAGAACCCCAACCAAAAAACACTCAAAATGAAATTCTTCGTAAGTATTCCCTTAATTCAAACAACAACTTGAAAATTAACAATTTTCATTTCTTGTTAGGCTGCCATCCTCCTTATCGCTGGTGTAGCCACCGCACACCCCTACTCCTACACCAACGGAGCCGTAGTGGTAGGCCCAGCTGAACATGGCACCCTAGTCAAAGGACCCTCCACCAAAGCAGTAGTTGCTGGACCAGATGGAAGCGTTATCCATGCTTCAGCTGATGCTGGTGCTGTACACTCTGCCGGAAATCCAGGTGGTGTAATCTCCGCTCATTCCGCCCCAGGATACGTCGCTCACACCGCTCCAGTTGTCGCCCATGTTGCCCCAGTTGTTGCCCATGCCGCCCCAGTTGTCGCTCATGTTGCTCCGGTTGTTGCTCACGTTGCTGCACCAGTTGTAGAAAGAGTTGTGTCATATAGTTCTGCTGTTGTTGATCATGCTCCAGTAGCTGAACATGCTGTACATGCCGCTCCAGTTGTTGCTCATGCTGTTCCAGTCGTAGCTCATGCTTCTCCAGTTGTGTCTCATGCAAACACTGTTGTTGCTGGTCCATCCGGTGTTGTCGCTACTGGACATGGTCACGCCTACTCTGCTCAATATGGACATGGATGGTGAATTTTGAAGAACTGATTAGTTTAAGTTGTTAATAAAGTTTTATAAAAGCAAAGAATTGTGTGTTATTATTTTTACTTTTACTCATACCGCCCAAGTACCTAAAACCTATCTCATATTTTGATTTAAAGCAGCCATTATGTTTGGAGATTGTGGATAATGAGTTAGATGTCTGAGATATCTTAATGGTAGCTACACTCACTGATCAAGTAACTGTTTTTTTTTTAAGAAATAATGACCACCCATCCGTTATGATGAAGCGACCACATACTTTGAGAAATAAAAAAAGACCAGAATGGATCTTACATTAGTGATTTTAATTGTGATAAACAGTAATTATTAGTTATTTTATTCATGGGATGATAATCAACATCATAAATTAGAATTAGAAATTAAAATTTATCACACTAATCATAAATTAGTTTAGATTTCACAAAATAATCAACTTTTCTACAGTTGATGATACCTACCGATCGGTAATTGAAGATACTATTATTTACGGAGAAGTACATGGTCTATCAATACACCAGGATGTTTTTTGTCGTTATAAGAAGCGTTTTCTGGTTTAAGTTGTACATATTTATTTGTTTCGCTTTTTCAACTGCATGCTCAAGTTACCTATGTGATGAGACCATAAGAAGAAATTACAATAATTTTCTGTCCAATAAATCATTTAAATTAAAGAAAAATCCGAATGCTGACGTTGATAGATAACTATTTATCGATCATATTGAACATCTTGATAGTATACCTAATAATCATTATATTTACATGAATTGTATACCTATTTGTATAATGTTATTAGAAATTTAATAGATTACTTTGCAATTATGTAAAAAAATGATCTTAGTAAGTATTCAAATACTTTGTATGTTACTAAGTGTTTTTTATGTTTCCTGCCCGGTTTTCAAAACATTTAATTGGAAAATTCAAAGATACAGTATAATGTATTATATTTACTTATCATAAAAAGAAATAATTCTGTTTAGGACAGAAGTTAACAAAGGACAGCAGTCATCTCGTATTGAAAAAGACGAACATAGTATATCGTGTGGCATGAAAAATATATTTATATCAGAAATGTGGAGAACAGTGATAAAAATTCATATCCTAAAAGAGGTTAATTGTTAATTATTTATCTATAAAGGCAATAGTAATGATGGACAATAGTGTAGTATTGGCTTGAAGTATGTGCGTTTGTTTTTGTGTTTAATATAAATAAAGTTCATACCAACGTTGCTTACGTACTGCAAGGTTTTTATTATATTCAATCTAGGAACCACTTTAGTCAATTTCCTACTAACAAAAACAAGGTTACCCACGCAAGTTTGGATATATAAACTCCCGCCTTACCAAATTGTATCATTCGAAACAAGAACCCCAACCAAAAAACACTCAAAATGAAATTCTTCGTAAGTATACCGTTAATTCAAACAACAACTTAAAAAGTAACAATTTTCAATTCTTCTAAGGCTGCCATCCTCCTTGTCGCTGGTGTAGCCACCGCACACCCCTACTCCTACACCAACGGAGCCGTAGTGGTAGGCCCAGCTGAACATGGCACCCTAGTCAAAGGACCATCCACCAAGGCTGTAGTAGCTGGACCAGATGGAAGCGTTATCCATGCTTCAGCTGATGCTGGTGCTGTACACTCTGCCGGAAATCCAGGTGGTGTAATCTCCGCTCATTCCGCCCCAGGATACGTCGCTCACACCGCTGCAGTTGTCGCCCATGTTGCCCCAGTTGTTGCCCATGCCGCCCCAGTAGTCGCTCATGTTGCTCCGGTTGTTGCTCACGTTGCTGCACCAGTTGTAGAAAGAGTTGTGTCATACAGTTCTGCTGTTGTTGATCATGCTCCAGTAGCTGTACATGCTGTACATGCCGCTCCAGTTGTTGCTCATGCTGTTCCAGTCGTAGCTCATGCTTTTCCAGTTGTGTCTCATGCAAACACTATTGTTGCTGGTCCATCCGGTGTTATCGCTACTGGACATGGTCATGCATACTCTGCTCAATATGGACATGGATGGTGAATTTAGAAGAACTGATTAGTTTAAGTTGTTAATAAAGTTTTATAAAAGAAAAGAATTGTGTGTTATTATTTTTTACTTTTACTCATACCGCCCAAGTACCTAAAATCTATCTCATATTTTGATTTAAAACAGCCATTATTTTTGGAGATTATGGATAATGAGTCAGATGTCTGAGATATCTTAATGGTAGCTACAACCACTGATCAAGTATCTGTTTTTTTTTTTTAAGAAATGGTGACCACCCATCCATTATGATGAAGCGACCACATACTTTGAGAAATAAAAAAAGACCAGAATGGATCTTACATTAGTGATTTTAATTGTGATAAACAGTAATTATTATTTGTTTTATTCATGGGATGATAATCAACATCATAAATTAGAATTAGAAATTAAAATTTATCACACTAATCATAAATTAGTTTAGATTTCACAAAAGAATCAACTTTTCTACAGTTGATGATACCTACTAATCGGTAATTGAAGATACTATTATTTACGGAGAAGTACATGATCTATCAATACACCAAGATGTTTTTGTTGTTATAAGAAGCGTTTTTTGGTTTAAGTTGTATTTATTTATTTCGCATCTTCAACAGCATGCTCAAGTTACATATGTGATGAGACCATAAGAAGAAATTACAACAATTTTCTGTCCAATAAATAATTTAAATTAAAGAAAAATCCGAATGCTGACGTTGATAGATAATTATTTATCGATCATATTGAACATCTTGATAGTATACCTAATAATCATTATATTTACATGAATTGTATACCTATTTGTATAATGTTATTAGAAATTTAATAGATTACTGCAATTTGGTAAGAAAATGATCTTAGTAAGTATTCATATACTTTGTATGTTACTAAGTGTTTTTTATGTTTCGTGCCCGGTTTTCAAAACATTTAATGTGAAAATTAAAAGATACAGTATAATGTATTATATTTATTTATGAAAAGAAAGAAATAATTCTGATTAGGATAAAGTAAAGTTATAATAGCATCTGGAAATGAAAACAAACAAAAAAACAGTTGAAGAACAAAGGACCGTAGTCATCTCATATTGAATAAGACGAACATAGTATATATCGTATTGCATGAAAAATATATTTATATAAGAAATGTGGAGAACAGTGATAAAAATTAATATCCTAAAAGAGGTTCATTGTTAATTATTTATCTATCACGGCAATAGTAATGATGGACAATAGTGTAGTATTGGCTTGGAGTATGTGCGTTTGTTTTTGTGTTTAATATAAATAAAGTTCATACCAACGTTGCTTACGAACTGCAAGGTTTCTATTATATTTAATCTAGGAAACACTTTAGTCAATTTCCTACTAACAAAAACAAGGTTATCCATGCAATTTTGGATATATAAACTCCCGCCTTACCAAATTGTATCATTCGAAACAAGAACCCCAACCAAAAAACACTCAAAATGAAATTCTTCGTAAGTATACTCTTAATTCAAACAACAACTTAAAAATTAACAATTTTAATTTCTTCCTAGGCTGCCATCCTCCTTGTAGCTGGTGTAGCCACCGCACACCCCTACTCCTACACCAACGGAGCCGTAGTGGTAGGCCCAGCTGAACATGGCACCCTAGTCAAAGGACCCTCCACCAAGGCTGTAGTAGCTGGACCAGATGGAAGCGTTATCCATGCTTCAGCTGATGCTGGTGCTGTACACTCTGCCGGAAATCCAGGTGGTGTAATCTCCGCTCATTCCGCTACAGGATACGTCGCTCACACCGCTCCAGTTGTCGCCCATGTTGCCCCAGTTGTTGCTCATGCCGCCCCAGTTGTCGCTCATGTTGCTCCGGTTGTTGCTCACGTTGCTGCACCAGTTGTAGAAAGAGTTGTGTCATACAGTTCTGCTGTTGTTGATCATGCTCCAGTAGCTGTACATGCTGTACATGCCGCTCCAGTTGTTGCTCATGCTGTTCCAGTCGTAGCTCATGCTTCTCCAGTCGTGTCTCATGCAAACACTGTTGTTGCTGGTCCATCCGGTGTTGTCGCTACTGGACATGGTCATGCATACTCTGCTCAATATGGACATGGATGGTGAATTTAGAAGAACTGATTAGTTTAAGTTGTTAATAAAGTTTTATAAAAGAAAAGAATTGTGTGTTATTATTTTTAATTTTACTCGTACCACCCAAGTTTCTCTTATCTGTCCCAAATTTTGATTTAAAACCACCATTATTTGTCAAAATTATGGCTTATATGTCAGATTTCTGAGATATGTTAATGGTAACTACTCTCGTTGATCAAGCATCTATGTTTTTTTAAAGAAAATGATGTCCAAGTATTCATTATGATAAAAAGACCATATGTTTTAGGAAATACAAAAAGACCAGGATAGGTCATACATTTGAGATTTTAATTGTGATAAACAGTAATTATGACTTATTTTATTCCTGGGATGATAATCAACATCATAAATTAGAATTAGAAATTAAAATTTATCACACTAATCATAAATTAGTTTAGATTTCACAAAAGAACCAACTTTTCTACAGTTGATGATACCTACCAATCGGTAATTGAAGATACTATTATTTACGGAGAGGTACATGGTCTATCAATACACCAGGATGTTTTTGTTGTTATAAGAAGCGTATTCTGGTTTAAGTTGTATTTATATATTTCGTTTCTTCAACTGCATGCTCAAGTTACATATGTGATGAGACCATAAGAAGAAATTACAACAATTTTCTGTCCAATAAATCATTTAAATTAAAGAAAAATCCGAATGCTGACGTTGATAGATAACTATTTATCGATCATATTGAACATCTTGATAGTATACCTAATAATCATTATATTTACATGAATTGTATACCTAGTTGTGTAATGTTATTAGAAATTTAATAGATTACTTTGCAATTATGTAAAAATGATCTTAGTAAGTATTCAAATATTTTGTATATTACTAAGTGTTTTTTATGTTTCGTGCCCGGTTTTCATAACACTTAATGTGAAAATTGAAAGATACAGTATAATGTATTATATTTATTTATCATAAAAAATAAATAATTCTGTTTAGGATAAAGTAAAGTTATAATAGCATCTGGAAATAAAAACAAACAAAAAAAACAGTAGAATAACAAAGGACAGTAGTCATCTCATATTTAAAAAGACGAACATAGTGTATATCGTGTTGCATGAAAAATATATTTATATCAGAAATGTGGAGAACAATGATAAAAATTCATATCCTAAAAGAGGTTAATTGTTAATTATTTATCTATCAAGGCAATAGTAATGATGGACAATAGTGTAGTATTGGCTTGGAGTATGTGCGTTTGTTTTTGTGTTTAATATAAATACAGTTCATACCAACGTTGCTTACGTACTGCAAGGATTTTATTATATTCAATCTAGGAAACACTTTAGTCAATTTCCTACTAACAATAACAAGGTTACCCATACAATTTTGGATATATAAACTCCCGCCTTACCAAATTGTATCATTCGAAACAAGAACCTCAACAAAAAAACACTCAAAATGAAATTCTTCGTAAGTATTCCCTTAATTCAAACAACAACTTAAAAATTAACAATGTTCATTTCTTCTTAGGCTGCCATCCTACTTGTAGCTGGTGTAGCCACCGCACACCCCTACTCCTACACCAACGGAGCCGTAGTGGTAGGCCCAGCTGAACATGGCACCCTAGTCAAAGGACCCTCCACCAAGGCTGTAGTTGCTGGACCAGATGGAAGCGTTATCCATGCTTCAGCTGATGCTGGTGCTGTACACTCTGCCGGAAATCTAGGTGGTGTAATCTCCGCTCATTCCGCCCCAGGATACGTCGCTCACACCGCTCCAGTTGTCGCCCATGTTGCCCCAGTTGTTGCTCATGCCGCCCCAGTTGTCGCTCATATTGCTCCGGTTGTTGCTCACGTTGCTGCACCAGTTGTAGAAAGAGTTGTGTCATATAGTTCTGCTGTTGTTGATCATGCTCCAGTAGCTGTACATGCTGTACCTGTTGCTGTACATGCCGCTCCAGTTATTGCTCATGCTGTTCCAGTTGTGTCTCATGCAAACACTGTTGTTGCTGGTCCATCCGGTGTTGTCGCTACTGGACATGGTCACGCATACTCTGCTCAATATGGACATGGATGGTGAATTTTGAAGAACTGATTAGTTTAAGTTGTTAATAAAGTTTTATAAAAGAAAAGAATTGTGTGTTATTATTTTTACTTTTACTCATACCGCCCAAGTACCTAAAATCTATCTCAAATTTTGATTTAAAACAGCCAGTATTTTTGGTGATTATGGATAATGAGTCAGATGTCTGAGATATCTTAATGGTAGCTACACTCACTGATCAAGTAACTGTTTTTTTAAGAAATAATGACCACCCATCCATTATGATGAAGCGGCCACGTACTTTGAGAAATAAAAAAAGACCGGAATGGATCTTACATTAGTGATTTTAATTGTGATAAACAGTAATTATTATTTATTTTATTCATGGGATGATAATCAACATCAGAAACTAGAATTACAAATTAAAATTTATCACACTAATCATAAATTAGTTTAGATTTCACGAAAAAATCAACTTTTCTACAGTTGATGATACCTACCAATCGGTAATTGAAGATACTATTATTTGCGGAGAAGTACATGGTCTATCCAATACACCAGGGTGTTTTTTGTTGTTATAAGAAGCGTTTTCTGGTTTAACTTGTATTTATTTATTTCGCTTCTTCAACTGCATGCTCAAGTTACCTATGTGATGAGACCATAAGAAGAAATTACAACAATTTTCTGTCCAATAAATCATTTAAATTAAAGATAAATCCGAATGCTGACGTTGATAGATACCTATTTATCGATCATATTGAACATCTTGATAGTATACCTAATAATCATTATATTTACATGAATTGTATACCTATTTGTATAATGTTATTAGAAATTTAATAGATTACTTTGCAATTATGTAAAAAAGTGATCTTAGTAAGTATTCACATATTTTGTATGTTACTAAGTGTTTTTTATGTTTCGTGCCCGGTTTTCAAAACATTTAATGTGAAAATTAGAAGATACAGTATAATGTATTATATTTATTTATCGTAAAAAAAAAATAATTCTGTTTAAGATAAAGTAAAGTTATAATAGCATTTGGAAATAAAAACAAACAAAAAAACAGTTGAAGAACAAAGGACAGTAGTCATCTCATATTGAAAAAGACGAACATAGTGTATATCGTGTTGCATGAAAAATATATTTATATCAGAAATGTGGAGAACAGTGATAAAAATTCATATCCTAAAAGAGGTTAATTGTTAATTATTTATCTATCAAGGCAATAGTAATGATGGACAATAGTGTAGTATTGGCTTGGAGTATGTGCGTTTGTTTTTGTGTTTAATATAAATACAGTTCATACCAACGTTGCTTACGTACTGCAAGGTTTTTATTATATTCAATCTAGGAAACACTTTAGTCAATTTCCTACTAACAATAACAAGGTTACCCATGCAATTTTGGATATATAAACTACCGCCTTACCAAATTGTATCATTCGAAACAAGAACCCCAACCAAAAAACACTCAAAATGAAATTCTTCGTAAGTATTCCCTTAATTCAAACAACAACTTAAAAATTAACAATTTTAATTTCTGCCTAGGCTGCCATCCTCCTTGTCGCTGGTGTAGCCACCGCACACCCCTACTCCTATACCAACGGAGCCGTAGTGGTAGGCCCAGCTGAACAAGGCACCCTAGTCAAAGGACCCTCCACCAAAGCTGTAGTTGCTGGACCAGATGGAAGCGTTATCCATGCTTCAGCTGATGCTGGTGCTGTACACTCTGCCGGAAATCCAGGTGGTGTAATCTCCGCTCATTCCGCCCCAGGATACGTCGCTCACACCGCTCCAGTTGTCGCCCATGTTGCCCCAGTTGTTGCCCATGCCGCCCCAGTTGTCGCTCATGTTGCTCCGGTTGTTGCTCATGCTGCTGCACCAGTTGTAGAAAGAGTTGTGTCATACAGTTCTGCTGTTGTTGATCATGCTCCAGTAGCTGTACATGCTGTACATGCCGCTCCAGTTGTTGCTCATGCTGTTCCAGTCGTAGCTCATGCTTCGCCAGTTGTGTCTCATGCAAACACTGTTGTTGCTGGTCCATCCGGTGTTGTCGCTACTGGACATGGTCATGCATACTCTGCTCAATATGGACATGGATGGTGAATTTAGAAGAACTGATTAGTTTAAGTTGTTAATAAAGATTTGTAAAAGAAAAGAATTGTGTGTTATTATTTTTACTTTTACTCATACCGCCCAAGTACCTAAAATCTATCTCATATTTTGATTTAAAACAGCCATTATTTTTGGAGATTATGGATAATGAGTCAGATGTCTTAGATATCTTAATGGTAGCTACACTCACTGACCAAGTATCTGTTTTTTTTTTTTAAGAAATGGTGACCACCCATCCATTATGATGAAGTGGCCACATACTTTGAGAAATAAAAAAAGACCAGAATGGATCTTACATTAGTGATTTTAATTATGATAAACAGTAATTATTACTTACTTTATTCATGGGATGATAATCAACATCATAAATTAGAATTACAAATTAAAATTTATCACACTAATCATAAATTAGTTTAGATTTCACAAAAGAATCAACTTTTCTACAGTTGATGATACCTACCAATCGGTAATTGAAGATACTGTTATTTACGGAGAAGTACATGGTCTATCAATACACCAGGATGTACTTTGTTCTTATAAGAAGCGTTTACTGGTTTAAGTTGTATTTATTTATTTCGCTTCTTCAACTGCATGCTCAAGTTACATATGTGATGAGACCATAGGAAGAAATTACAACAATTTTCTGTCCAATAAATCATTTAAATTAAAGAAAAATCCGAATGCTGACGTTGATAGATAACTATTTATCGATCATATTGAACATCTCTATAGTATACCTAATAATCATTATATTTACATGAATTGTATACCTATTTGTATAATGTTATCAGAAATTTAATAGATTACTTAGAAATATGTAAAAAATGATCTAGTAAGAATTCAAATACTTTGTATGTTACTAAGTGTTTTTATGTTTCGTGCTCGGTTTTCAAAACATTTAATGTGAAAATTAGAAGATACAGTATAATGTATTATATTTATTTATCATAAAAAAGAAATAATTCTGTTTAGGATAAAGTAGAGTTATAACAGCATCTGGAAATAAGAACAAACAAAAAAAACAGCAGAATAACAAAGGACAGTAGTCATCTCATATTGAAAAAGACGAACATAGTATATCGTGTTGCATGAAAAATATATTTATATCAGAAATTTGGAGAATAGTGATAAAAATTCATATCCTAAAAGAGGTTAATTGTTAATTATTTATCTATCAAGGCAATAGTAATGATGGGCAATAGTGTAGTATTGGCTTGGAGTATGTGCGTTTGTTTTTGTGTTTAATATAAATAAAGTTCATACCAACGTTGCTTACGTACTGCAAGGTTTTTATTATATTCAATCTAGGAAACACTTTAGTCAATTTCCTACTAACAATAACGAGGTTACCCATGCAATTTTGGATATATAAACTCCCGCCTTACCAAATTGTATCATTCGAAACAAGAACCCCAACCAAAAAACACTCAAAATGAAATTCTTCGTAAGTATTCCCTTAATTCAAACAAGAACTTAAAAATTAACAATGTTCATTTCTTCTTAGGCTGCCATCCTTCTTGTAGCTGGTGTAGCTACCGCACACCCCTACTCCTACACCAACGGAGCCGTAGTGGTAGGCCCAGCTGAACATGGCACCCTAGTCAAAGGACCCTCCACCAAGGCTGTAGTTGCTGGACCAGATGGAAGCGTTATCCATGCTTCAGCTGATGCTGGTGCTGTTCACTCTGCCGGAAATCCAGGTGGTGTAATCTCCGCTCATTCCGCCCCAGGATACGTCGCTCACACCGCTCCAGTTCTCGCCCATGTTGCCCCAGTTGTTGCCCATGCCACCCCAGTGGTCGCTCATGTTGCTCCGGTTGTTGCTCACGTTGCTGCACCTGTTGTAGAAAGAGTTGTGTCATACAGTTCTGCTGTTGTTGATCATGCTCCAGTAGCTGTACATGCTGTACATGCCGCTCCAGTTGTTGCTCATGCTGTTCCAGTCGTAGCTCATGCTTCTCCAGTTGTGTCTCATGCAAACACTGTTGTTGCTGGTCCATCGGGTGTTGTCGCTACTGGACATGGTCATGCATACTCTGCTCAATATGGACATGGATGGTGAATTTAGAAGAACTGATTAGTTTAAGTTGTTAATAAAGTTTTATAAAAGAAAAGAAGCACTATGTTTTTATTTGTAATTTTATTCATACTACCCAAGTTTATTTTTATTTGATCTAATTTACGTATTGTGTATTAGAGTAATTTATAACTAACAGAAATATTACAAGAATTTTCTATAGCATTCGTGATCTTTATAACTGTGTGGCATTTACAGTCATTTTTACTTTAGATGTAAAAACCACATGCGTAGATAAGACCATAGGCGTTTTCCTATGTTTAACTTAGAGAAGGAAAGTAGAGTAAACGACCGTGAAAATGGTGTCCACCCATGTAGGTGAGATATACAATTCATCAACGCTGCAAGAAAAAAAAATAGTTCGTCGAGCTAAGTACCTACTGTAGACTATTATAGACCAGGTTGGAAAACGGTGTGGCCGGAATTGCATTTAAATAAATAAATGAAAAATCCTTTATGTAACTCTCTTCCGATAATAGCCGTTTGAAGGTTGCACGCTGCACTTCACACTATATAAAGTCGATGGGGTGCGTATTAAGAGACATACTCAGCCTAACAGTCAAAGGCACACAAACATGAATTCCTTGGTGAGTACATTCTAGGTTAACAATTGTGTTTTATTGATTATTTCTTTCAATACTATTGTTATAAACTTTCTAAGAACTATTTGCGGCACTATTTAAATCGAAATATTAAAAACTGGAGTATATTTTAAACGGTAGGGATTCTTTTTTATATTGTATTCGGTAAAATTAAACAAAATGGGATTCAAGGTCTTCTTATTATTGAGGGGTTGAATTGTTAACGGTTGGGATTCCAGAGTAAACGCTTACAACTTCTTTTATGGATGAAGATTATTATCTTTTATATTTTTGAAATTTGTTTCCGTCAATTTCCCAAAATTATTTTTTTTGTCACTAGGCCGGTTTCTCCGTTTATAACTGGACACAAATCAAAATTTCTGCTTTTAGATTCAAATTCTATCAAAAAATCATAACAGAGTCGGTTGTTTTTTTTGTGGTGGTCAGGGTAGTTTTGATTATTTTATTTTTGACTTATTAAGAAATTTTAAATCTGTAAAATGTTGACATCTGAACTTAAAAGATTAGTCATTGTTTTTTGTATTAAGATAATAACCATGGCAAGCTAATAACATAACAATCTTGAAATCAAATAAGAAATACCTCACTATATATAGATTGATTTCTACTATACATCTTACTATTTTTTTCGGTCATCTTAAGTTCATCATTAAGTTCAACATTAGTGTGTTAAGCAAATGAAAAATTAAAATAAAAACTGTTTATAATACATTTAAGTAAAACCATTAATTTTTAGATGGTCACCCTAAAAATATTTGTATAATGTTATTCTTTACCAATTTGACATTCTTTTTGCTTGTTTATGTGTATTACATTCATCTCACGAAATTTTTCTTTGGTTTATTTGCAATCATTAGTCTAAGCCACAATTATTCTTTTTGTTTCTTAATATTCCGCCTTTCTGTCTTTATGATCTATGTATCTTTCTTCACATTCTTCTCATGTCTATGTTCTGTCCTCTTCTTCTTGGTCTTCCTCTTTCGCTCTTTTCTTACATCCTAGTTCCTTCTAGTTCTTCTTTCCATCTTCTCTCCTAATCAAAGTCCACGTTTGGTTCGTTATATCACATCTTCTTCACATCATCATAGTTTCATACCCATTCTTATTATAACCAAACCAATTCTTAAATATCTGTTCTTATTGTACTGATTTCTTTTGGTTTTCAATCGTGCCTCACACAATTCACACAAGACCAAATGGTAGTAACTAGCCAAACATCTTTTTCTTTATCTGAATCTTCCTTCTTTCTACCTTAACATGCCTCCCATGACCTTTGGTATGATTATGGTCCTCCCCACGGAGCTATCGTCATATCCTCTTCGTCCCAAATTCCCTGACTTCTAGTCCTTCTTGACCCTCTTCTCTTCTTAGGTCCTCCTCTTAAGCTTTTGCTCCATATACCCTTTAGATCACAAACAACTGACATTCCACTATCCTTCCTGTTGTTTCTTTCCAATTCTCCCAGGATTCTCAACTCCACAGCGCTTGTGCTTGTTTCCTCTTCCTCTATCCATATTCACAACTTCGTCTTCCGCTGCTTTCTTGTCACCTTGTTCCTCCTAGTTCTTCCCTCCATCTTCTCTCCTACTCAAAGTCCACGTTTTCCTTCGTTATATTATATCTTCTTCCCAACATCATTATTTCATACCATTTCTTATTCTTTTTTTCAGGCAGCAGTTCTCTTCGTGGTAGGCCTCGCCTCCGCTTACGCAGGTCTCCATGGTGGAGTCGTTCTTCACGGACCAGGAAACCCTGGAGCAGCCTTGAAAGGACCAGCCGCCGGTGGTACCGTTGTAGGCCCAGATGGTAGCGTAGTATCAGGTGGTGGTGATGCTGGTGCTCTTAGTGCTGCTCCAATTCCCGGAGGTGTCGTCACCGGAGCTGTTGCTCCCGGCCATGTCTCTGTTGGTCATGGTGGATGGGGTGGTTGGGGAAATGGCGGATGGGGAGGCTGGGGCGGATGGGGTAACGGTGCCTGGGGAGGTGCTGGCTGGGGACATGGTGGAGCCGTAGGCGCAACTGCCTGGGGTGGTCCTTGGGGAGGCTGGCGCGGAGGTTGGCATGGTGGCTGGTAAACGTTGGTTTGCCGTGTTACCTTCGTCCCCGTTCTAGCTGGTTAGATGCAAAGCCGATTGTGTTCGAGTAGCAACGAGTTTTTAACTTTTTTTCCCGTTAAATGACTATGGCGTGTAATTACTTTCTGTGTAAAAATGTATAAATAAATAAATAAATGCTCAACCTCTTCATAATGTTGTGTTTTACCTGGCTGGAAAACTTCTTGTGTTGTATGAAATATTGGTACTAAAAAATTGCAGTTTGAAAACGGTTCAAAGAGTAACTGTGCAGCTAGAAAATGTTTATTTTTTAATGACTGTTTTTTGTTTAATATATAAATCTGGGTATTATAATTTTTAAATATAATGACGTAGTAGTACGTATTCTTAGTCACTTTTGGACACCTTACTTACTTTTAGTACGTAACGTTAGAAAGGAAATATTTGACAATGGTTTAACAAAAATAAAATGATATGAGGTCGCTATGGAAAGACAAATTTTCATTCTTTTAAGTAGAAGGGTCAAGTAAACAAACAGAACGGCGAAAATATTAATTTATATTCACTGAATTATAAAATATTAATTTATATTCACTGAATTATACTGGATATTGTTGAAGTAGATGAACTATACTTTTCATAACTTAATAAGAAAAAAAATAGGGGTCTCTACCGTCTGTCAAAGTTAAAAATGTACAAACTTCGTACGAAAAAGAAATATTAGTTTTTTCAAATATTATGAATTTACTTACCACAATTATTACCTTAATAACAATTAATTCATAAACACTTGAGTGAAGCTATCAGAATATTTCACAGATTTCAAATTGCTAACAATTAAGGAAATCGAACGAGTGACGCCTTTTTATGTGATTTTGATCTGAACACAGAAATTGTGAATCAAGTCTATTTTTTGAGAAGATCAATTCCAAAAAAACATAAAAATGCTACAATACGCGTTTTTTCTCAAAAACTAGACACAATTCCAAATTTCTTATTTCAGATTCAGAATATAAGGAAAAAAGCTTACCAGAATCGGTTGTAACTTGGATTTTCTTGATGTTGGCAGAAGTAGGTATTTAGTTTAGATTATTATATTTTTGTCAAATTAAGTAATTGAATATCTAAACTCAAATGTATATTGTAGTAAAACATAAATAAGTATTGTACAATACAAATTTAAGTAATTGTTCTTGACAAAGTATATGATAACGTATTGTAATCGTGCCGAAAATTTTAGGGGAAATATGACCGTTTGGGTTCCCTGAAAATTTTTGACCAAGGTACAAAAAATGTCTTAGAGCTGAAAAGCTCTTAGTTCAAAACGGCCAAAAAGAACTGAATGTTTAATCATTTTTCAAGGATTTTGCAAATGACCCGCCATTTCTGAAATTACGTCAACATAGTTAAATAATAAATTAAACTAGAGGACATTCTGAATAATTTGTGTCTATGACATTTTTTGGTAAAATTAATAGTTTAGCTTCATGAGCAAATTGTATTTGATCGAGATCGGTCGTGTCTGCATAAATATGGAAAGCAAGTTAGCCGTATTTGACAGATATTTTCATTCTAATGATAGGAAGTATGTGTCAAACGTTGATTGACTGATTCTATTTGATCTATCTCGATCAAATAGAACCTCATTCAGCTAAACTATTCATTTTATATATAGTATGATAAAGTCAAGTGCCTGGCCACATCAGATTTTTTACCATACATAATCAATCCTGAAACAAAGAGGTCCAAGCCAACACCGTTAAATCCAATATTTAAACAGAACCCATTTCTTAACTTTATTTTACAATACCATACTTCTGTCTGAAACATTGAAAATTGACATGAAACAGAAAGAAGGATAAACATAGAGGTAGATGCATAGGAAGACGTACAGGTACACGTGGACGGGGTCAATTCGTGACCCTTCGCTATGACAAAATTTACTCCTAATCTTGTCACATGTCATATCCGGTGTGGTGAATTAATGGACACATTGACCAGATTCTGCCAAAAAGACGCAATACACCTTATTTAAAGTTAACAAAGAACACGTTGGTTGTGAATTTTGGACCTAATTTGGCCACAGTATTCAATAGTAATGTATATAGGACGTGGAAGAGAAAGTTTGCATATTCTCCGACCTACACAGACAACTTCTAATTACTTTGTCCCGTTTCATTGCCCTTTTACCTAACTACAAGGCAGATCAGAAAATATGAATAATACTAATATCGTCGAGATACAACATGGTCGAGATTACACACAATTCATCAATACCTGCAATGCCTGCAGTCAACGAAACAAACCAAAAGGTTATCGAGCTACATACTGTAGATGCAGGTGAAAGAAAAAAGCGGTGTGGTCGGAATATCATTTAAATAAATAAATGAAAAATCCATTTATGTAAGAAAGTTATTCGGATTATCGTCTGATTTGAAGGTTGCACATTGCACTTCTCACTATATAAAGACGATGGGGTGCAGATCAGAGTCATACCCAGCCTAACAGTCAAAGGCAAACGTACCATGAATTCCTTGGTAAGCATCCTTTAGGTTAACAATTGCTTATTCATTTATTGCCAATGCACTTAACCAATTCTTCAATACCTGTTCCTATGATATTGATCTCTTCTGGTTTTCTATCGTGCCTCAGACGATTCTCAGCAGACCAGATAGTCCAAACTATCCAAAGAGTCTTTTCTTTATCGGAATCTTGCTCATTTCTACCTTAACATGCCTCCGATGACCTTTGGTATAATTCTGCTTCCTCCATACTGGGCTGGCGTCAGATCTTCTTCTTCCCTAATTTCCTGACTTTTAGTTCTTCTGGACCCTCTTCTCTTCTTAGGTCCTCTCCTTAGGCTTTTGCTCCATATACCCTTCAGATAACAAGCAACTGACATTCCACTAGTCTTCCTTGTGTTTCTTTCCAATTCTCTCAGGATTCTCAACTCCACAGCGCTTGTGTTCGTTTCCTATTTCTCTATCCATATTCACAACTTCTTCTTTCGCTCTTCTCTTGTCTACTTGTTCCTCCTAGTTCTTCCTTCCACCTTCTCTCCTTCTCAAAGTCCACGTTTTGCTTCGTTATATTATATCCTATTCTTATTGTACTGATCTCTTCAGGTTTTCAATCGTGCCTCAGACGATTCTCACAAAACCGAATGGTCCAAACTAGCCAAAATATCTTTTTCTTTATCCGAATCTTCTTCCTTTCTATCTTAACCAGCCTCCCATGACCTTTGGTATTATTCTGACTTCCTCCTACTGGGCTATCGTCTTATCCTTTTCTTCCCTGATTCCCTGACTGCTAGTTCTTCTTGACCCTCTCCTCTTCTTAGGTCCTTCCCTTATGATTTTGCTCCATACACCCTTTAGATCACAAACAACTGACATTCCACTATTCTTCCTTGTGCTTCTTTCCAATTCTCTCATGATTCTCAACTCCACAGCGCTCGTGTTCGATTCCTATTTCTCTATCCATATTCACAACTTCTTCTTTCGCTTTTCTCTTGTCTACTTGTTCCTCCTAGTTCTTCCTTCCACCTTCTCTCCTTCTCAAAGTCCACGTTTTGCTTCGTTATATTATCTCCTATTCTTATTGTACTGATCTCTTCTGGTTTTCAATCGTGCCTCAGACGATTCTCAGAAGACCAAATGGTCCAAACTAGCCAAAATATCTTTTTCTTTATCGGAATCTTCTTCCTTTCTATCTTAACCAGCCTCCCATGCCCTTTGGTATTATTCTGACTTCCTCCTACTGGGCTATCGTCATATCCTTTTCTTCCCTGATTCCCTGACTGCTAGTTCTTCTTGGCCCTCTCCTCTTCTTAGGTCCTTCCCTTATGATTTTGCTCCATACACCCTTTAGATCACAAACAACTGACATTCCACTATTCTTCCTTGTGTTTCTTTCCAATTCTCTCATGATTCTCAACTCCACAGCGCTTGTGTTCGTTTCCTATTTCTCTACCCATATTCACAACTTCTTCTTTCGCTCTTCTCTTGTCTACTTGTTCCTCCTAGTTCTTCTTTCCACCTTCTCTCCTTCTCAAAGTCGACGTTTTGCTTCGTTATATTATATCCTATTGCTATTGTACTGATCACTTCTGGTTTTCAATCGTGCCTCAGACGATTCTCACAAGACCAAATGGTCCAAACTAGCCAAAATATCTTTTTCTTTATCTAAATATTCTTCCTTTCCATCTTAACCAGCCTCCCATGCCCTTTGGTGTTATTCTGCCTTCCTCCTACTGGGCTATCGTCATATCCTTTTCTTCCCTGATTCCCTGGCTTCTAGTTCTTCTTGGCCCTCTTCTCTTCCTAGGTCCTCTCCTTAGGCTTTTGCTCCATATACCCTTCAGATAACAAGCAACTGACATTCCACTAGTCTTCCTAGTGTTTCTTTCCAATTCCCTTAGGATTCTCAACTCCACAGCGCTTGTGCTTGTTTCCTATTTCTCTATCCATATTCAAAACTTCTTCTTTCGCTCTTCCAATTTTCCAATATCTACCCTTATTGTACTGATCTCTTCTGGTTTTCAATCGTGCTTTGGACGATTCTCACAAGACCAACTGGTCCAAACTAGCCAAAATATCTTTTTCTTTATCTGAATCTTCTTCCTTTTTATCTTAACCAGCCTCCCATGCCCTTTGGTATTATTCTGATTCCTCCTACTGGGGTATCGTCATATCCTTTTCTTCCCTGATTTCTTCCCTGACTTCTGGTTCTTCTTGACCCTCTTCTCTTCTTAGGTCCGTCCCTTAGGCTTTTGCTCCATATACCCTTTAGATCACAAACAACTGACATTCCACTATCCTTCCTCGTGTTGCTTTCCAATTCTCAAAGGATTTTCAACTCCATAGCGCTTGTGCTTGTTTCTTATGTCTCTATCCATATTCACAACTACCTCTTTCGTTCTTTTCTTACCTACTTGTTCATCCTAGTTCTTCATTCCATCTTCTCTCCTACTCAACATCCACGTTTTGCTTCGTTATGTTATATCTTCTACCCAACATCATACTTTCATACCAATTCTTATTCTTTTTTTCAGGCAGCAGTTCTCTTCGTAGTAGGCCTCGCCTCAGCCTACGCAGGTCTCTATGGTGGAGTCGTTCTTCAAGGACCAGGAAACCCTGGAGCATCCTTGAAAGGACCAGCCGCCGGTGGTAGCGTTGTAGGTCCAGATGGTAGCGTAGTATCAGGTGGTGGTGATGCTGGTGCTCTTAGTGCCGCTCCAATTCCCGGAGGTGTCGTCACTGGAGGTGTTGCTCCTGGCCATGTCTCTGTAGGTCACGGCGGATGGGGAGGTTGGGGAGATGGCGGATGGGGAGGTTGGGGTGGATGGGGTAACGGTGCCTGGGGAGGTGGTGGCTGGGGACATGGTGGAGCCGTAGCTCCAACTGCCTGGGGTGGTGCATGGGGTGGTTGGCACGGAGGCTGGTAAACGCTTGTTTACCATTGTTTCTTTGTCCAGTCCTTAAGTGTAAAGCCGATGGTGTTTGAGTTACAACGAGTTTTCTTTTTCTGTTAAACGATTATTGCGATTCTGGTTTGTGATTACCTTTTTGTATAAAATGGATGAATTAATAAATAAATGCTCGACCTCTTCATAAAGCTGTATTTTATTGTGTGTAAAGCATATATGCAAGGTATTCCTTTCCTTTCAAGTCAACACTTACTGATTTGCTACTAGTTGTAAATGGTGTTAGATAAAATAGATCATTTAATTATTTCAATTCCAGAATAACAATTTAAGGCCTTCTATCAGGAAAATTTCTTACTTGAATACAAGAGAAATTTACGGAAATGTTTAGGCACAATGGATTTGTTGAATGGTATGTCGAAGAAAATAGAGTAAAACATGTCAAATCTTTAATTAAAACATTACTGTTATTTGACCAGAAATGTATGGTATTTCGTCAAGGGTCAGTGGATTACTGACACCTTTTGCGTGTTCAATTCGTAATTCAAAAGCAATGTTTGACCGGATGTTGAAAACTGATAATCTAAATTGCGAGGATTTTAAAAAACAGCAAGTAGTTTAAATTTTAAAGGATCCTGTAAATACCATACATTAGACGCGCACTGTATACAAGAAAACTAAACATACGTACAGCAAGTGGTATTTTTCACGTGTTTCGCTTGAAGTTGTTTGATGTCTTTCCTTTATCATACGTAGTAGTATGGCAAAGTATTGTAATCGTGTCAAAAACATGTTTTGAGATTCTAGCGGAATTATGTCCTTTCGACTCCCCTGAACATTTTTGACCAAGCTACAAAAAATGTTTGTGTGTATGTCTGTAACCGTTTTGTTTTTGTGGCGACGATTCCGGAGACGATTCCGGTGGTATCGGGACGAAACTTCATATTTAGAAGTTTCATGACTAAACTAAGAGCTGAACAGCTTTTTGTTCAAAAGGGTCCAAAGGGACTGGATGTTTACTCAAATTTCGACAAAATGTTAAATCATAAATTAAAATAGACGAAATTTGGAATTATTTATGCCTGGCATTTATTGGTAAAATTAATGGTTAGCTGCATGAACAAATTCTATTTCATCGAGATGCTCATACTGCATTAAAACTAGTTACAAGATTACAACCGTATTTAACAGATATTTTGATTCTATTGACAGTATTATCACCACATCAGCGCTTGATCCTGGCGGAGAAGGGAATGGAGGGGAGTGCAATATAAAAACATATATAGAGGGTGGGTGAGTGTGTGAAGCCATACGAACATACAAACAAAATACTTAATAGAGATCTGAGAATTTGCTATCACCATTTACGATCAAAATGCAATATCATAAATATGGTCTTTTTAAAATTCATTGACGACATAAGCTGTCTAGAATTCTAAAACAATACGGTACCTAATTTACTTAATTTCTACAAAATCCCTTAAATATGCGACGGAAGAAAGCTATCAGCAATATTTTGACAAAAAAGTTATTCAGAAACTTATTTTCACAATTAAAATTTTTTAACAAGTACATATTTATTAAATTGTTGCTATTTATTTTTATGTTGTCTTGTGGTAACCACAAGAACTTAATTTCTACAAAATCCCTTAAATATGCGATGGAAGAAAACTACCAGCAACATTTTGACAAAAAAGTTATTAAGAAACTTATTTTCACAATTAAATTTTTTTAACAAGTATTTATTAAATTGTTGCTATTTATGTGGTAACCACATAATCTAATTTTATATTATCATTTTTATTAATCTCATTGACACAAGTAATGGGTAGCTTAGTATAGGTTTAGCTTAGTATAGCTACTACACATATTGCAATTTAATGTAGCTAATCTAATTTTGATTGATTTATTTATTAAGTTCATTAGAACAGAAAATTTTTCCACTAGTTAAAATGGTTTAAAGTTTAAACATATGCGACACATATACTTAACGAAGATATTTTTAAAAAATCAATGATAATGATTTGTTCCTTCATTGTCACTCAATCCGGGACATACTGTACATTTATTTGAAAAGAACTCGTCCGGCTTTTATTTTTGCAAATTCCTGTCGTCGCTATTTAATGTTAATTACTGTGCCATCTTCTTTTCAGGTTCATATAGGTAATTTTTAAATTATTTCAATTTAGAAAAGTTTTTAAAGTGGACTTTTATCCGCGATTTGTTAGAGAATATACGAGGTGCGAATTTTTATTCGCGGTGTTAACTTAGCAACTGAAAGCTCTGTAAAGCGAAGAGAGTTATGCGAAATACGAAATAATAGAGATCTAATATTATGAAGTAGAAAAACTACTGGAAATTCTACCAGTCTGCCATAAAATTATTTTTGTCATTCACATGTGAGGACACAAACTGTCAAATCTTTGAGCGTATGAAAAAAGTTGTATGTTAAGTTATACTATAGCAATATACAAATATTTTTAATTTTCCTGTAAATTATCGGTTGTATTATAATTATAACTTTTAATATTGACACTCCTATGATATTTAGCATTATCAAAGGAGAGTAACGATTAAAGCAACAAGACTCCAAATTTGCAGCACACTTAGCAGTAGCCATAAGCAATACCAATTAAATAATGCATTATAGGTAATTTCTATATTCAACTACCAAGTTCAATATTCTCAAAGGTAAATGTCAAGGAGGCCGCTACCACGAACGTGATAATTGCAATTGCTAATACGTGATTTAGATCAGATCAATTTCAATATTTCAATATTTATTTTATAGAGAAAGCAGCAATAATTCATTTGTCGGTATTTAATGTTTTGTAACATAACATTTACCTTAATTAACAATACCATTCCTTTAACCTACATACTTTTCTTGATTATCTTATTTTCAAGTGTATACCTACTAATTTATATAATTTATTTATAATAATCGTCATTCGATATAGGGTTGGGTGTATGCCAATGAAAGTTTTCTTTTGTCTGGTTCAATTATAAAAAGATCATTATAACTGAACCGTATCGTAATAATGGTATGTATAAAAAGATATCAATATCATAACGGAAAAAAGCGGACATTGGTGAGCACTGGAGCACAAAAAGATTATTAGATTACAAGTGGAGGCAAATGGGTGTCTTTCTTAGACATTCCGCAAGAACTGAAGAATTTGCTTCGTTTCAAGGTGACATTTCAATGCCGTTTGTTCTCCTATGGCGTGATTTTATTGCGTTCCGTGTGTAGTTTTATTGTTTTGTGCGTAAATGTGGAAAAAATGTAACACATTTATTTACAACCAAACGAAAGAAAAAATCTGATGTGGCCAGGCACATGACTTTATCATACAATATATAAAATTAATAGTTTTGCTGCATGAGAATCTATTCTATTGAGATAAATCGTAGGTATTGTCAAAGCATCAGCATTTGACACTACCAACACTACGTCATTAGAATAATAGTTATTTATGTCACAAATGCCGAAAGTACGGAATAGCGCGACGAGCGGTGATGCGCGCGTCACCGAAGGCGGAGTGTCGCCGTCGCATGTGAGCGAGTCGCGCTATCTAGTTTTTGGCAGGAGCGACATCAACGTTTATTGTGTTGCTTTTTAAGAAATACGTTAAAAAAATAAATGATTTCTGTATAGTAAATGCTAGGTTGGTACCACTTTGACAAAACGTCAAGTTTAGAGGTGCGTTCCGATTGGTACGTAATGGTAGCTAATGGCGGTGGTAGAATACGAAATTATAGTATTTCTTACATATCGTGATAATGACACATATTAGTTTGCATGTACATAAACATGAGTCACTAGCAATTTTCTATTGGAAATACTATAACGGCGTCTGCTACCACTGCCATTATCACTAATGAAAACGCACCTTAAAAAGGTAATTCAAATTCTGACAGATTTATATTTGTTCATGACACATCCCTACCAACATACTAAAATAAAACTACACTCATCGCTATACTTTATTTATAATTTTCTCAATGTATCGCTTTTAGAATTAGATATAAAAACGGGTTGATATTTCTTATCAACAAACAATCAAGTTGGTGATCTTATTTTATTTGAAATTTGTATTTTATAATTTGCCGCACTGGAGCGGCAACGTTCCATAGTGGTTCTCCAACCTCTGATGAGATCAGCTGTTTTCGAATGTGACAACGAAAAAAAGGATTTTTTTTTGTACCTTGGTCAAAAATGTTCAGGGGACCCAAAAAGACCTATTTCCGCTAAAATCTCAATTTTTTTTTCGGCATGATTACAATACTTTATCTTACTGCGTATGATAAAGTAAAAATACTCTAAACGTTTACAGTTTGGTTGAGTAGACGTTTTATATACCCTATAAATAATTTCTATACAATTAACTGATTGATCCATTTTCAAAGCTTATTTATAAAAATTAGGTTAAATAAAAGCCTCTTCTCCTTTGCTTATCTGTTTGAGAAAATTGAAATAAACAGATAGCAAAGAAAGAGAGGCTTTTATTTAAACTAACTATTATTCTATAAACAGGACATTGGGACTGCTATAATTTAGGAGTTATCATATTATCAATAAATATGATGACACATAATTCTGTAATTGATTAAATCGTTAAATATTGCAAGGCTGTGATCTGCAACAAAGAAATTTAGGTCATTGACAGTTGATAATAGATTATTCGTCGGATAATTCACAATGAAGTAAGTTATTATTGGAGAGAAGTTTAACGGTCTATTAAGTGCTATTTGTAGAATTCCCCATAAATTGCAGGCGGTGTAACAAGGCAATGTTCTGCGTGCGCGGACATATCGACTCGAATAGATCCCACAGAAATTCCTGAGGTGACAGATTGTATCCCGTGCACTGCAACGATCGTTTAAGTACACCAACGTGCATCACACCTTAGTATTACATATTCTGTGCCATTTTTCACACTCCATATTAGGTCAAACGAAAGATGTTAATTTAAACTGAACAATGAACGAACCAGACTTAGAGATTTGTAAAACAAAGTGATTTAATAGCGGTATATAATTGAAAGGGACACATAAGTTGGTTTTAGTTTAAACTAAAGTGTCTTCTACACATCTCAGCTTACAAGACAAGGCGTAGTAACTCTATTAAAAATAGTATTTAATAATATAATATTGCTTTAATTAAAACCAGTAGCATTTGTAAGGTTTAAAACTCTGGATATTTTTCGGGCGGTATATTCTTTCTCCACAGTGCGATGTATCTAAACTAGCCTGTCCCAACATTTTTGCTGTCGCGAAACCCTTAAAATTGAGTTATAACACTCATAACCCAGGAGATCCCCAACAAAAAATATTACTCATACCGTCCATACCATTTTCAAAACAAAGCTGAGTTAAAAGTTTTACACATGGAGAAAAATTGGTAAAACAATTTTACTGCATCAACTAGCCAGTAACATGTATGCAAAGAAACTCGGTTCCATTATAAAAAATCACTACTGTGAAATTACACTACATTTTCTGCGAAATTGTGAAAGTATTCTGCAAAATTATTGTGATAATGGTGTAATTTTACAGGAATACGTATGTGGAACAAGTGAATATAAGAAACAAAATTACGGTCGTAAAGCAGGTGTCTAATAACAATCAAGGTTGCAGAAAAAAGTAGATACTTGTTTTACAGTATTTTTGCTGTAATTTATAACATTAATTTTATGAAACTCTGCACACATTTTGTTCTGTGGCAAACTTATCTCTTTACTAGTTATTTCAAAAGTTACAGCCGTTTCATATTAACAAAAGGAAGGAAAACGAAAACACTATAATAAAATGTAAATAATAGTATATTATTGGCCGAGCACATAATTAAGGATATAAATCGCGAGCATGAAGTTTACACGCGAGCCGTAGGCGAGCGTGTAATCATGCGAGCGATTTATATCCGCTATGTGCGAGTCAAATACGACGTTTTATCTACGACTCATAAATTCCATTTTATGCAAAATATTTTAAATGTATTTGTCAATGATGGCGAGGCGAACTGTCAAATAACTGTCATGCCACGTAGGTTTTGACAGACTTTGACACTAGCGTTGAATAATGATGACAGTTCGTTCAAATAATGAGGTCATTATTTGAACGAACTGTCATTATTATATAACGCTAGTGTCATTGTAATCATTGCTGCATATAATGATGGGGATTATATAGTCATAGATACGTATGCAATGAACTTATTATATGTGAGTCGTAGATAATAGTATATTATTTGACGAGCACATAATTAAGGATATAAATCGCGAGCATGAAGTTTACACGCGAGCCGTAGGCGAGCGTGTAATCATGCGAGCGATTTATATCCGTTATGTGCGAGTCAAATACGACGTTTTATCTACGACTCATAAATTCCATTTTATGCAAAATATTATAAATGTATTTGTCAATGATGGCGAGGCGAACTGTCAAATAACTGTCATGCCACGTAGGTTTTGACAGACTTTGACACTAGCGTTGAATAATGATGACAGTTCGTTCAAATAATGAGTTCATTATTTGAACGAACTGTCATTATTATATAACGCTAGTGTCATTATAATCATTGGCGCATATAATGATGGGGATTATATAGTCATAGATACGTATGCAATGAACTTATTATATGTGAGTCGTAGATAAATGAATTAATAATCTAAAAAATTTCAATAATAAAAATAAAATGAATGCAGAAAATAAGAAACATTCATTTTGAGTAAAATGTTTTACATGGGTACATCCTTAAAAAGCTAAAATTTCTTAAGAAGTTAAGTCCTTAAGATGCACAAGATACTTTTACACAATAATTTCACTTATAGCAGATGATTTCTACATTTGTCTAAACGATGGTTAAATAAAAAATTTATAAATCTTATTTATAACCAGAGGCAAAAACTATGTACCTAACACCAAATTCTAAGAAAAAAAAGCGAAATAAATGTTATATACTTATTTTGTGTTGTCTGGCTTTAATTTTCTTATTATTTTTTAATTAAATGCGTTAACCAAATTATGAATTTCACTTTAAAATTTCGTGTTCATCTGTTCAGAAACATTCTTTATTATAATTGTGATATCAATTTTTGACTAGAATTTTTCTTTCACATAAGCTCAGAACTCGTTTGTCTAACCACATTTGGAATTATCACAACCCACTGTTCAGCTTTTCTCCTAAAGTTCTCAGTATGAGCAGCAGATTCAAATTATAGATTCAGTTGTGTCACACATTAGTATTGAAAGAAGGAAATATTGAAAACATAATATAAGAGTAAGAGCAATATTTTTTTAATTTGTTTTTTTTTACATCGGTCTATTTTGTTAAAGTTGAAAACATCTGAAAACAATGGAAAACTTTTAAATCAAGATTTTGGGGGAGTTTCTTCGATACCATTATCTTCAGTTCCCCCAGCTCTACGACTTACACAATCTCTCCTGAAAAGTATATTTTCACTGTAATACAGTGTAATCTTTTGATAAATTTCAGGTAATCGATTTTTTTGTGAACGAAATATTTTAGCATCGACAAAGAAACGTACAAATAGAAAGCACGCGGTTTTAATTTTTAATCAAACTTTTTTTATTCTTTGTCCATTAACACGGATGTTGGTTGCGGGCGTATACATAATCATTCACGACGCGTAATCACCAGATAATGTCACATACGCACACTAACAAAGTAATATTGATACACTTCTGGTCGGTCAGTCTCCACCCTATTTGCGTTGAGTACCTTTCTACTAACGCCAAGGCTGTTTTGCCTGCTACACATTGTCGATTTTTCCGTTATCTCCCAACTGGCAATAAATTAATATTAATAGAAAAAAAAGTCGTGTGTGTGTGAACCTACGTGTAATGCCGCCAGAGTACTGCAGAGGGCGGCACCCACTTTTTACGTCTTCTGTAAAGTATCAATTTGGATGATTTTCAAGTTTGATTACGAGTTTGATTACGGATTCGGAATTGAGGAACTCGAGAAAGAAAAAGGCTCATTTAGAGGTCATGTTGTGGTATAAAATCTAAGATATACAATGCAGTTCTATCATTCGATTGTACACTGCCGAGACAACATGAAATCTATCGTAAGTGAATATTAATTATTACAGCTTTACGATTTATAATTGGTATTAGTAGGTAATAATTCATAAAGGAGAGATTTTATTCTAACATCCCATGAGATCAGCTTAAACCACCTTCTTCACATCAATCCTTGAGATTATTAGTTTCATCCCTCCTCTTATTTTTCTCCTTCTATTATTAGTATTCTATTGTTTTACACAACTATATGAATGAAGATGGGCATATTCCAAGTTTCTAGTTGCTACTTGATCTCCCTTCTCTTCAATGATCCTTTTCTTATTTTTGTTTTGTGTTTTATATTTTGTCTTCTTTCTCTTTACTTGCTTTCCTTTTATATTATGTGAGTTTTATTTATTACCCAGCATCCTTCCTTAAATATAGAATTAATTATTTGCCTCTTTTTGCTCATTTTCATTCACCATCTTTCGCCCAAGATAAAATTTTACCTAAATATTTGAAATATTTAATTCGCTGATCAATCTGGAATTAAATTCCTTTTATTCTTTATTTGGTATTTCAATGTTCCAATAGCAATGCTGTTTCTGGTTGATACTTGATCTCCCTTCTCTTGCATGATCCTTTTCTTATTTTTGTTTTGTTTTTCATATTTTGTCTTCTTTTTCTTTACTTGCTTTCCTTCTATATTATGTGAGTTTTATTTATTACCCAGCATGCCAGCATCCTTCCTCAAGTATAGAATTATTTGCTTCTTTTTGCTCATTTTCATTCACCATCTTTCGCCCAAGATAAAATTTTACCGAAATATTTGAAATATTTAATTCGCTGATCAATCTGGAACTTAAATTCCTTTTATTTTTTATTTGGTATTTCAATGTTCCAATGGTAATGTTTGCTATTATGTGCCACTATTTGAGGTTTCTGAAAATCTTCCTTTGTTATTCTTTATCTTCTTTCGTTATTCTTTTTTACTTTATTTAGTTCTTCCACAGTTCATTTTCCTGGTTTCTCTTTTCCCATTTACCTTTAATGTTGTACCTTCTTATACTACAATCCTCTTCTTGTTCCAAAGTTTGCTTGCTTTTTGGTCTTTATTTTCTGACTATTATAAATGCCATAGTTTTTCGCAACTTCACGAATAAAGTTAGATATTGCCTATGGTTCCAGTTGATCCTTGGTATCCGTATTATTTTCTATTCACCATTTAGGATTTTTCTTTTATTTCCAACTAAAACTCTTTTCTTTTTTTGGAGTTTGGACTCCTCTGTTTATTTCTTCTTTATATTTGATGAATTTCCTCTTTTCTTCTTTCCTTATTTCTGCATTTGTCTTTACATTTGCTTTTGTTGATTTATTCGGTACCTACTCTGATTTATTTTCTACATTAACAATTCTTCACCCAAAATATTAGTTCCAAATTTGCTACATTTTTTCTGTCAATAGTTGAAATTTCTCTTCTTCCTTTTGTTCGCATTTTCGAGAATTTCATATAGTTTATAATATTTGGTATTTATTTGGTACTTATTTGAGTCACCATGTTTTATATACTTTCCAACTATTTGATGTTTCTGAAGTTCTTCCTTTTGTTTAAGTTTTTCCTTAGTGATTATTTTCTTTTCCTCCCCTTGCCTATTTTAGAATTTTTTTTTTCGTATTATTATTGTCATTTCTTTGTTCCTTCTTTCCGAATTTAATATTTTTCTTTGTCTATGTATTTTAGTTTTTTTCTTTCTCATAGCCTTCCTGTTCATACTTTTTATTTTATCAGGAATTCCTTAGTTTTAACTCCATGAATTAATCTAGATATTTTCTTAGTTTTCAGTTGTCTTGGCTGACTAATCGATTTCTTTTTTTGTCCTTTTGTTCTTTCTTTATCACTTCTTGCTTGGGGCCTTAGTTTTTCATATTTTTATTATTTTTTGTTTCTTTTTTGCTAATTTTTATTACTCTTTGCTTCTGCCAACATATACCTACTTTTCTTGTTCTTTCTTAACTTCTGTGTCTTTTTGTCTTTTCACTTTACTGTTACTTCAATTTGTGGCTATTGTTGGAATTTGTTGGAATTTAATATATTTAATCACTTCTTCATTTCTCCAGATTTTTGTTTGTTATCGATCTATATTTATTCAGTCTTTGAAAACTTAGAAGTGTTGTCAGTCCTCCTTTTATTTTGTTTTCCTTATCTTTTCGGTATTTTTTTCCTTTTCTCCTTACTTCTCTTAAACATCTCTTTTTATATCTTTTGTACGACTTTATGTATTAGTTTATACCTTTCATTCATTCCATTCTTTTGTTCTTATTCTTTATTGTCCTTTATCCTTAACTCTCACTTCACTTTGTTCCTGCCGTCTGATGAATTTAAAATTTTTGAATACTTCTTCATAGCGTTAGGTTTTTCTCATTCGTACTTTTTCTGAAGATTAACAGAAACATTCGATGGCATTTTTGTTAATTTTTCCTTTCATATTTACCTTTTTCCTTTCTTTCTTTGTCTTTTGCTTCAGAGCTACATACAGCTTCAGCCTACATGTTGATTTGGCCCTCTAACCAATTCTTTTATGCTTATTTTTCTTTCCTATGAGGTGTTATAAGGTAACTTCCGTTCACCCTTGTGGTCTTCAACTACAATTTTCTTAATTAAAACTTGTTCTGGTATAACTCTCTGCTTGATTTAGTCTTCCCACTTTTATCAAATGGCAAATTCAGTCAACTTCTTGATTTCCTTGGTTTCTTTCGCATTTTCCGTTCCCTTTTTCCATTATCTTCTATATTTATATATCAAATTAAACCATCAAAGTCTAAGGCAACGCTGTCATTACCAATATTGCCATATACTCCCATATTCTAAAGACCAAAATCATCAAATTTCAGGCCGCCGTCCTTTTGGTAACTTTGGGAGCAGCCAGCGCTGGCTTCTACGGAGGCAGCCTTGTTGGCCCAGCCAACCCAGGAGCAGTAATTGCCGGCCCATCAGCAAAGGCTTCAATCGTTGGTCCAGACGGTAGCCATAACGGAGGTGTCGCCCATGGTGGTGTTGTCAATGCTGCACCAATCCCCGGTGGTGTTGTCAGCGGTGCTGTTGCTCCGGGATACGTTGCCCACGGATACGCTGCTCCAGCAGTAGCTGCAATTGCCCCAATAGCTCCAGTCATCGCCCCAGTGGGTCATGGTGGTGTTGTCATTGCTGGACCATCTGGAACCGTCCACGGATGGGCTGATGGTGGCGGATATGGTCATGGAGCTGGCTATGGTGCCGGCTATGGTGCTGCAGCCTGGGGAGGTGCTGGTTACGGCGCTGGTCATGATGGCCAATGGGTGCCAGAAGGTTCTGAGGCCCATTACGATGACGGTTCTTACAGGCCAGAGCACCACTACGATGGACATTATTGATTTCGCTTAGGATATGGATATTGATTGTTATTTATATGACTGCCCTTCTGTGTATTACGTACCGCTTCCTTTCTTGCTGCGGTTTTATCTGCTGTAAATAAATTATTTTTTATATAAAACTTGTTTTTTTATATTGTAGATTTTATGATTTGGTACTTTATATTGAGCCTTAGGCATAAAAATTCCCTTCTCGAAAACAAAACGAAGTATGTGATGATGAGCTCAACTTGCTTTCAATTACGACTACATCAAAACAATCTAGACTTTAACATGCATAAGACGTTCGATTTTGTGGTTTTAAGAGCAGAAATTAATAATTCTTAGTTCTAAAATTGCATTTACTAACTATTTACAGGCAACAATATTAAACAGGTTAAATCGATAATTTAACTAAAACCATAGAAGAGTTTCAGAACTTGGTTTAAAGTTGTGGATACTGAATGAATATTTGAATGGTAATTTTAATGGTAACCTTTCCAAAAATGTTGCAGTTTTGAAAATGCATTGCTTTTGACAACCATCATGGTCGTTTATGATAGATTTAGAATAAAAAAAACTGATGTGGCCAGAGTACATACTACGTATGATAAAGAAAAAATTATTTTCTGGATACTATAGAATAGAAGAAAATTTGTGTGTACATTGAAAGTCACAACATATGATGACTAGATAGTATACAATATCAGATCCTTAATGCACTTTTCATACTGTGTCACTTTTTATCCACTTTACATACTACGTCACAAATCCCAAAAAACTCCTGTAGCAAAATTGAAGTAGGTAATATAAAATTGTTTTATAGGACTAAGATTATGAGTGGTTTGTTATTGATAAATTTAATTTGGATTTTTGTAACGGTTTTTGTTTTGAACCTGAATGTTTTTACTCTTTTTGATAATAATTTAACAGATATTCAAACAACAACAATTAATTTATGTCAGGAAATAATATTTTAATAAGAAGATATGCAGAACGGACCATTTGAATCTACATTATTCTTTAACATCTCATATAATCATCTTGAAAAGTAAGCCGGAAAACAAGGTCAACTGATTTTATTTTTTGAATGGAACGGCTTTTATTTCTGTGCATTTTTGAATTATAATCTTATAATATTTATCTTCGGACCATCATTTTCAGAAACAAACTTTATGTGAACTATTAAACATTATTTGAAATACATGCACTCATCTAGCCACTTTATACGTTTCGATCTGATACTCTAACATTTCACAGTTTTTACTTTAACAAAGTTAAAATTTGTTTACTTCGTTGACGGTACTAGATACGCCATTATTTATTGTCATATATTTGGTGAGTGAAGAATTCCATTGCACAATTTGTTTTCGTAATTGTTTTAACAGAGCAGTACATCGCTCATCAAGCCAAATCACCGTCTCTCCTTAAACTACAGCTTTAATTAAATAAAACACTAAACTACACGGTCTTTTATGATGAGCTGCCATTAGCATTACATGAAGAGCAAAATGTAATGACGCCATATGAGAGATTGAAAATTTGTGGACTTTGCAGTTAGACACACTCTTTTTAACTAAATTATTTTCAGTCTTCGATCACACTCCCAGTTATACCGGAAATGGGGTCAACTCATGTATTTCAAATAAATGACTCTGCTTTTTATAGTATTTTAGAAATATTCGTTAAAATTTAGGTAAATTGTATTTTATGTACACTATACCTATTTCTTTTGTCAATAAAAAATGACAATGAAAAATGTGAACTGAAAAAAATTGTTGTGAACATATTATGGGTAGAGTTATTTGAAAAGTAATATATTGTGTTAAAATTATAAGATTAAAGTTGTACTCGAGAAAAGTACCAAATAGCAGCCCTATTATATGAATGTATTTTGGAATTCTATGACAAATGTTGTATTATATAGAACTCGAAAGGTCTATCAATTTCAAGACACAGGCCAACTAGTTTACATACTAGTTCAATTCATGAAGTTTGACATGATAGATCTGGATGATTGATTTTTTTTTAATTTTCATTTGAATGAAATTATCTGTCATAACCTGGCTAACTAGTTTTATATTAATGCAGACACTACCGATAGCGACTAAATAGAATTTGCTCATGCTGCTAAACTATTATTTTGACCAAAAAATGATATTATTATTATTTACAAACTCTTCCAGTAGAAGACACAAAAGAAACAGAACAAATGCTTATAACTTAACTAAACTTACTTAGTAAACGAACACCACTACTTCTGCATTAGTAAATTGGCCCGACACCACGTGGACCTTCTTTTTTTCATGAAATTCGTTTCATAAATGTTAGTAGTAATCGCTTAGGTTTGTCGTCTGATCCAGCATTGGTATCTCTTTGACATGGTAGATTTACCATGTTTACCAACATTCTCTTTTACATGGTAAATCTACCATGTCAAAGAGATACCAATGCTGGATTAGGCGACAAACCTAAGCGATTACTACTAACATTTATGAAACGAATTTGACTTCTTATTATTATTCATTATACTTTAAATGATTATGTTGCATATTTTTCCTATTTATTCAAAAATATCATAATAGTACCATTTGGTTCAACAAACAACGGTTCGTAAGGTTACAACATCTCCAAAATAACAAAAATCATTGTCAAATTCATTTAAAATTTAACATATTTGATAAAATATTAAACTGTATTTAAAATGTATTTATAAGTTATAATACTTCACCTGGTTTGAATCCTCTAAAGAAAACACTTCATATCGCCAGCAAATTTCATCATCTCTTTTCGTCTCATACTCTGCATATCTTATATACTAGAGGAAATCACACCATTTTAACCACACCCAGTACAAAAAAGCATAGAACACTAGAATACTTACGCAAATTAATCTTATGAAAGAAAAAAGCAATGAACCAGTGACAAAATGTCACCACACTAGCGGCATTGTTGAAAGACTTACAGAAAGAATAATGACCATTACATATGATGGCTGGGAGTGGAC
The DNA here is from genome assembly GCA_964023965.1 of Melinopterus prodromus. NCBI lineage: Eukaryota > Metazoa > Arthropoda > Insecta > Coleoptera > Scarabaeidae > Melinopterus > Melinopterus prodromus. The sequence continues at coordinate 57,958,497 of OZ030394.1, forward strand.
CGAGGTCAAAATGTTCCTATAAAACTGCCTCCATTACCATCAGTGCTATCACTTGTGGATCAGTAAGGGTCATTCAAACAACATGAAACTCATTGTAAGTTGCATTCCTCTATTTTCCTGTATTTATGTTTTTTATCTATAAATTTACTTGAATATAATCTAATATTCCTTCTTGTTATTTTTATTTTTTGTAGGCCTTAGTCGTCTTCTTCGTTGCTGTAGCTGCAGCTTCTGCAGGGTGGCATGGTGGTGCCCATATTGTGCCACCTTCTGCCGGAGGATATGCAATTCCGGGAGCTGTTGTTGTTGGCGGTGCTGGACCATGGGGTGGCGCATGGGGCGGTGCATGGGGTGGTTATGGTTTGGGTGGTCCATGGGGACTAGGATCTGGACTTGAAGGCCAATACATCCCTGATGGTACCGAGCATTTATACGACGATGGTTCTTACAGGCCTGAACATCATTATGGTGGTCATTGGTGATTCTGTGAATTGGCTTCTTGTTGATGTTTTTTATGAAGAGGTATTCTTGACTAATATTGTTTGTACAGTGAATAAATGAATAAAAAAATGTGATTGATAAATATAATCTATTTGTTTTTATTGCTTTGTAAAAGTGAATTGATTTATTAGTTTATTATTTATTACCCAAATTTTCAGGATTTATACTACTTTATTTCGACATTAAGATGCGCAATAATATTTTTCAATAAAAAATGATCTTTGGTTTAATATACCGTGTCCGCAGAAAGTTGGATACTAATGCAAACAATGTTTAATAACTTTTCAGAAAATTGTATTCTTCATAAAAGCGTCTGGATTCTCTTAAACTTAACAGCAAATATTTGAATGTAATTATCTGCTTGCATGTACCGGGTGTTCAAGCTAACAAAAAATTTTATTTGAAAAGCGTATTTGGAAATATTAGGGGTGTTTAAATACGAAATTGTAATCACTTTCTCCGTTGTATATACCACGTGTTGAAAAAAAGATGAAAATGACCTAATAGTAAAGTAACTAAATCTTCAAAGATATCAAATAAAATTATAGGATAAAGTATTTCAAAATATTAGATGGCATTTGTATGTAAGTATAGTCACTTTCGACGAATATATACCGGGTGTTCATGTAACGACGTAGGAGATTATACTTTTGTATTTAATGTCGCCTAATATTTCTAAACACTCTTTTCAAATAACATTTTCGCATAGTTCTTGAAATAAACTTATCTCTTAAGAATTTTCATAGTTTTGGTCACACTCGGTACATGCAAGCAGATAATTACCTACATTCAAATATTTGCACTTCAGTTTCAAGACAACCCAGAAGCTTTTATAAAGAATAAAATATACTGAAACAATAAAAATAAAATTATTTCGAAATAATATCTGCCGTACACAATATTATATTTTTAATTTAAGCTGAAATTTTCAGGAAGATACTTTATTAGTTGGGCATTCTTAATTTTCAATGAACATTTTTTTTGCATACATATATTTCTTTTTTCAAAATTCCACGTAAGCTGCATGTTGCCCCTTAATATAATTTTATAATACATTTCTTATAATAATAGAATGCATAACAATAATTAATAACATAACAATATAATATAATTGCATTTCATCACTATGAAACCTGGCTAGAAACTAGGTAACAATTTACGCCATGACAATTGCAGGTTGACAAACCATGGGCTATAAAATAAATTATAAAGAACTATTTAATAATTAACAAGCTGCCGCTAAGAACCTGAAAAAACACCGGCCAGTGCACTGTGGCCTCACTGACAGTACGTCACGTGAATGCTGAAACGTTTAGAAAACGAGCTACTTCAAAACTTATATCACACATATTTTCATATCATTCTTTTAAATTTCAGGGATTTTTGACAATTTTTACTTTATCATACGCAGTATGTAAAGTATTGTAATCATGCCGAAAAAAAAATTGAGATTTTAGCGGAAATAGGTCTTTATGGGTCCCCTGAACATTTTTGACCAAGGTACAAAAAAATGTCTGTGTGTGTGTGTGTGTGTGTGTGTGTGTGTGTGTGTGTGTGTGTGTGTGTGTGTGTGTGTGTGTGTGTGTGTGTGTGCGTGTGTAAACGATTTTTGTGACGACGATTCCGGAGAAACTACTAAAGGTATCGGGACGAAAGTTTATATTTAGAAGTTTGATGACCAAACTTAGAGCTGAAAAGCTTTTGGTTCACAAGGGTCCAAAGGAACTGGTAGTTTATTCTAAGCCTTTTTGAAGGATTTTGGAAATGAGCCGCCATTTCTGTAATTTCGACAAAATAGTTAATTAATAAATTAAAGTAGAGGAAATTTTGGATAATTTATGCCTATGACATTTTTTGGTAAAATTAATAGTTTAGCTTTTTAGTTTATTCTAAGCCTTTTTGAAGGATTTTGGAAATGAGCCGCCATTTCTGTAATTTCGACAAATTAGTTAATTAATAAATTAAAGTAGAGGAAATTTTGGATAATTTATGCTATTTTTTGGTAAAATTAATAGTTTATCTTGAAGAGCAAATTCTATTTGATCGAGATCGGTCGCATCTGCATTGATATGAAATTACACAGTAGCCAGGATTTTGACAAATATTTTTTTGTGTTGTCACATTCGAAAACAGCTGATCTCATCAGAGGTTGGAAAACCACTATGGAACGTTGCCGCTGTAGTGCGGCAAATTATAAAATACAAATTTCAAATAAAGTAAGATCACCAATTTGATTGTTTGTTGATAAGAAATATCAACCCGTCTTTATATCTAATTCTAAAAACGATAGATTGAGAAAATTATAAATAAAGTATAGCGATGAGTGTAGTTTTATTTTAGTATGTTGGTGAAACAAATATAAATCTGTCAGAATTTGAATTACCTTTTTAAGGTGCGTTTTCATTAGTGACAATGGCAGTGGTAGCAGACGCCGTTATAGTATTTCCAATAGAAAATGGATAGTGACTCATGTTTATGTACATGCAAACTAATATGTGTCATTATCACGATATGTAAGAAATACTATAATTTCGTATTCTACCACCGCCATTAGCTACCATTACCTACCAATCGGAACGCACCTTTAAACTTGACGTTTCGTCAAAGTGGTACCAACCTAGCATTTACTATACAGACATCATTTAATTTTTTTAAATACGTATTTCTTAAAAAGCAACACAATAAACGTTGATATCGCTCCTGCCAAAAACTAGATAGCCGACTCACTCGCTCATATGCGACGGCGACACTCCGCCTTCGGTGACGCGCCGCATCACCGCTCGTCGCGCTATTCCGTACTTTCGGCATTTGTGACATAAATAACTATTATTCTAATGACGTAGTGTAGGTAGTGTCAAATGCTGATGCTTTGACAATACCTACGATTTATCTCAATAGAATAGATTCTCATGCTGCTAAACTATTAATTTTATATATTGTATGATAAAGTCATGTGCCTGGCCACATCAGATTTTTTAGTATTCATTGAAAGTCGATATGTACATGTTACACTTCGTTTGACAATAATGAAAAAGCTAATACCTACGAGTTACTTTAAGTTAATTAAGTTAATTTTCTCTTTTAATTTTCTCCGGAACCGATAGATCCAATATTTATATTTTTTTAAGGTTGGTTAATCCGGTAAAAGGTCCAAATGGATAGAAAAAAAGTTGTAGTTTTCTTTTTATGGCATTTATTCAATTTGTTGAGTACTTTCGCCTAATATTATAGGCATCTTCAGAACCAAAACCACGAATCAGCCATTTAAGTCCAATAAAGGGTTTGACAGACATTTAATGGATGCACCAGCATTGAGAAGACACACAAAAACGAACGGATGTTATAGAGTGATCACCAGTCCAATTTGCAACATCTTATCAGCGTAGTAAGGAGACAATAAAGTTGGATTACATAGATAAAAACGGTGAAAAAATCGACAGTTAGCGAACAGCGTGTAACGTGATTTGCGATGGTAACGTAGATTAGTACACTGCCCAGTATAACCACTGTTATTATTTATATTCTTTTGTTTAATTGTAGCTAGAGTCTCATAATACCTTTTTTCTACATCGTCATTATTTAAAATGTTTGCTAAAGCTTTGCCCACGCGTTACTACGAACGTTTCGACAGTTGCTTTGTTTAATTTCTTTACAGTATATAATAAGGAAGTAATGCGAGCAAGTTCAAGATCACAAGCAACGCCACTTCTTAGTGAACGTAACCACAATAATACCTACGAAACACATATGTACCATGCAATATTTCGGCAAAGACAAGGCCAATATGTACTATAAAATTCACGCGCCAAATCTAAACAGTATCACTTGATCACAAGTCATTTGCAAACAACCAACATGAACACTTTCGTAAGTAAAACACCCCTCAACAATTAAATAACAACCATTCTAACCTAACAATCCCTTATAGGCTCTCGCCATTTTCTGCGTTGCCATCGCCGCCGCTTCAGCGAGCTGGTATGCACCATCCGGTGTCATCAAAACCCACGGAGGTGACGCCTTAGTTGCTGGTCCATCTGGCAGCATCTCCACCTCCAATGGAAATGGATGGGTTAGACAAGGTGCATGGGGAGGATATGGCGCTCATGGTTATGCCGCCCCAGCGTGGAACGGTGCATGGAACGGAGCTCATGGTGCCTGGAACGTCGCCCCAGTTGCCTGGACTGGAGTCTGGAACGGCGCTCAAGCTTATGCTGGCCATGAAGGACAATGGGTACCAGAATACAGCGAGAAGCACTACGATGATGGATCTTACAGGCCAGAACATCAATATGGTTCCCACGATTGGTAGATGATGGATAGATGGATTTTGTGTCATATTGGCAATATTTTTGTATATGGTGTTACATGCTTTTCTCTGTGAAATAAATTATTTTTTACATTAAAACTATGTGTGATTCTTTTCTGTTTAACTCCTAAATGAAATGCAAACGTTGCAAAAACCCGAACGAAATAAATGTATACCACAATTTATGATAACATTTCTTCAATAACTAGCATGGTATTTTTTGTTATGCGATGCTACTACAGCAAGGAGGCTACTGACAGCAAGAATTTTACGGGAATTACACTTTACACAACTTGTCCCTGACATGATAATGAATATGCTTCATACAAAATAAAATCTATTTCTTTCTAGGTTAACAAAACAGACTTTTGTGTTATCGCAGCTGTTTCGCAAAAAATAGTTGTTTCTTTGGCTATGACAAGTTTTAGTTTATAGTATTATTGAAGGACTATTTTGCCTTCTTTTTGGTTATGAGAAAGTGGTATGAGGCATTTCTGAGACGGATATCCGCCATTTTTGAATAATTTTAAATTGAATTTTTAGAAAATACACTTATATATTTTTTAATGAACAATTACTTTCCCATTCACATATATTTTTTTAACTGCGAACTATAAATTCTCCGTAATGTGTATGCTGTCCCTTAGTATAATATTAGACATACAATTATTATAATAATATAGCAATAACTGAACAATAATTAATAATAATATACGTTACAATATTATAATTTAATACAAGTGCTAATTTTAATCACTATAAAAGCACATGTGGCTAGAGACTAGGTAACAATTTACGCCATGACTATTGCAGGTTGACAAAACATGGGCTATAAAATAAATTATAAAGAGTTATTTAATTATTAACAAGCTAGCGCCCAATGCTTAGAACGTGACAAACACTAGAGCGTGCACTGTGACCTCACTAACATCTCGAGGTACTTACTAGAAAACGAGGTACTTACAACTTATATCATACAAATGTTCATATCTTTTAAATTTCAGGGGCGAATTTTTGTCAATCAAAGGGTATTAATTGAAGGTAGATACATGTTAGATTTCGTTTGACAATAATCAAAAGAGAATACTTACAATTTACTAGCTGACCCATCAAAGTTATTTTCTCCAGAACCAATATATCCAATATTTATTTAATTTTGTTCTATTGGAACTTAATTGAGCAGAATGGTTTTTAAGTTTTGATGTCTTTTTATCGATTTGTGGTAGAATCTAACTTTTGCCTACTAGTTTGTCAATTACATATTTTAACTAATACTACTAATAATGCGTTTTTACATGGTAATTATTTTATTATTATTTTGCTAACTCTGTACCCATGCCTTACTACTAACGTTTTAACAGTTTCTTTGTCTATGTCTTTACATTATAAATTGAGGAAGTAATGCGAGCAAGTTCAAGTTCACAAACATCGCCAATTCTTGGTGAATGTAACCACAATAATACCTACGAAACACATATGTACCATGCAATATTTCGGCAAAGACAAGGTCAATATTTACTATAAAAATCTCACGACAAATCCAGACACTATCACTTGATCGCAAGTCATTTTCAAACAACCAACATGAACACTTTCGTAAGTAAAACACCCCTCAACAATTAAATAACAACCATTCTAACCACACAATTCCTTATAGGCTCTTGCCATTTTCTGCGTTGCCATCGCCGCCGCTTCAGCTAGCTGGTATGCACCATCCGGTGTCATCAAAACCCACGGAGGTGACGCTTTAGTTGCTGGTCCATCTGGCAGCATCTCCACCTCCAATGGAAATGGATGGGTTGGACAAGGTGCATGGGGAGGATATGGCGCTCACGGTTATGCCGCCCCAGCTTGGAACGGTGCATGGAACGGAGCTCATGGTGCCTGGAACGTCGCCCCAGTTGCCTGGACTGGAGTCTGGAACGGCGCTCAAGCTTATGCTGGCCATGAAGGACAATGGGTACCAGAATACAGCGAGAAGCACTACGACGATGGATCTTACAGGCCAGAACATCAATATGGTTCCCACGATTGGTAGATGATGGATAGATGGATTTTGTGTCATATTGGCATTATTTTTGTATATGGTGTTACATGCTTTTTTCTGTGAAATAAATTATTTTTTACAATAAAACTATTTGTGATTATTTTCTGTTTACCTCCTAAATGAAATGCAAGTCTTGCAAAACCCCGAACGAAATAAATGTATACCACAATTTATGATAACATTTCTTCAATAACCAGCATGGTATCTTTTGTTATGCGAAGCTGCTACAGCAAGGAGGCTACTGACAGCAAGAATTTTACGGGAATTACACTTTACACAACTTGTCCCTGACATGATAATGAATATGCTTCATAAAAAATAAAATCTATTTCTTTTTAGGTTAACAAAACAGACTTTTGTGTTATCGCAGCTGTTTCGTAAAAAATAGTTGTTGCTTTGGCTATGACAACTTTTAGTTTATAGTATTATTGAAAGACTATTTTGTTTTTTTTTTTAGTTATGAGAAAGTGGAATGAGGAATTTCTGACACGGATATCCGCCATTTTTGAATAATTTTAATTTGAATTTTTAGAAAATATACTTATATATTTTTTAATGAACAATTACTTTCCCATTCACATATATTTTTTTAATTGCGGACTATAAATTCTCTGTAATGTGTATGCTGTCCCTTAGTATAATATTAGACATACAATTATTATAATAATATAGCAATAACTGAACAATAATTAATAATAATATACGTTACAATATTATAATTTAATACAAGTGCTAATTTTAATCACTATAAAAGCACATGTGGCTAGAGACTAGGTAACAATTTACGCCATGACTATTGCAGGTTGACAAAACATGGGCTATAAAATAAATTATAAAGAACTATTTAATTATTAACAAGCTAGCGCCCAATGCTTAGAACGTGACAAGCACTAGAGCGTGCACTGTGACCTCACTAACATCTCGAGGTACTTACTAGAAAACGAGGTACTCACAACTTATATCATACAAAGGTTCATATCTTTTAAATTTCTGAGGTGAATTTTTGTCAATCAAAGGGTATTAATTGAAGGTAGATACATGTTAGACTTCGTTTGACAATAATCAAAAGATAATACTTACAATTTACTTACTGACCCATCAAAGTTATTTTCTCTAGAACCGATATATCCAATATTTATTTAATTTTGTTCTATTGGAGCTTAATTGAGCAGAATTGTTTTGAAGTGTTGATGTATTATTATCGATTTGTGGTAGAATCTAATTTTTGCTAACTAGTCTGTCAATTACATATTTTAATTTACATGGTAATTATTTTATTATTTTTTTGCTAACTCTGTACCCATGCCTTACTACTAACGTTTTTGACAGTTTCTTTGTCTATGTCCTTACATTATAAATTGAGGAAGTAATGCGAGCAAGTTCAAGTTCACAAACATCGCCAATTCTTGGTGAATGTAACCACAATAATACCTACGAAACACACATGTACCATGCAATATTTCGGCAAAGACAAGGTCAATATTTACTATAAAAGTCTCACGAGAAATCCAGACACTATCACTTGATCGCAAGTCATTTTCAAACAACCAACATGAACACTTTCGTAAGTAAAACACCCCTCAACAATTAAATAACAACCATTCTAACCTAACAATTCCCTACAGGCTCTCGCCATTTTCTGCGCTGCCATCGCCGCCGCTTCAGCTAGCTGGTATGCACCATCCGGCGTCATCAAAACCCACGGAGGTGACGCTTTAGTTGCTGGTCCATCTGGCAGCATCTCCACCTCCAGTGGAAATGGATGGGTTGGACAAGGTGCATGGGGAGGATATGGCGCACATGGTTATGCCGCCCCAGCATGGAACGGTGCATGGAATGGAGCTCATGGTGCCTGGAACGTCGCCCCAGTAGCCTGGACTGGAGTCTGGAACGGCGCTCAAGCTTATGCTGGCCATGAAGGACAATGGGTGCCAGAGTACAGCGCGAAGCACTACGACGATGGATCTTACAGGCCAGAACATCAATATGGTTCTCACGATTGGTAGATGATGGATAGATAGATTTTGTGTCATATTGGCAATATTTTTGTATATGGTGTTATATATTTTAATTTTTGAAATAAATTATTATTATAATTTGTAAAACGTGGTTTTCATATTATGGAAGATATCATAAAAATTACATTATTAAGTTGCACTTTCAACCTAAAAAAATAAGTGAAAATTCAAGACGTGAAGAAATGCTCTTCTAAATTAGTAGGTCTAAATTGGTATTTTATCTATACCAAAATCTGCTTTATTCCACAGGCTGTATACGATATGGGTGCAATAATATGAAACAGTAATGTAACTCAATATGAGGAACAAAAAATCTTAATATAATTTTTAAAGATTTTCCAATTGCAACGGCAATTATTGTTTTTATAATGTGTAGTACTACGGGAAAACGTGGCTCGCAATTCTCTAATACGCGGCTTTTACAAAATTTATAAATAAAGATATGTTCAAGGACTTAGCAGGCATTGAGAAATTTAAACAAATTGCACAAAGTCAGTAACGTTGGCATCCAAATAAGCTTCTGTACGTGGGCCCCAATATTCACGTAAACAGTGACGTTTAATGTCATCATAAAGACTTTGAGCTCCCACATTCTCCGTAAATGAGCATCATGTGTACATGCTTATTACTTGTGAAATTATCAATTTTGCCAGGAAGGCAAATTAATACTCAAGCAAGCAAAAAAAGTACTGCATTTTAAATAATTAATTAATGAAAACTGGTGCCACATAGAAAAAAATAATATTAGCTTTTTTGACTCCAATTATTAACATTCCCTAGAAATTATTGCATTCATTTTGTTTAAACACTGTGGAAGTATCCTGTCATATAATGCCGAACATTATTAAATATGTATATTAATTAGTTCCTATGTATAACAAGGGTGTGGTGTAATAAATTCATCAGGTACCACACCGCAATGTAGTAGAAACCGTTCAGCTTAATATTGGTTAAAAATAATTACAAATAACTTTAACGTAAAAAAGAATTTATTTCACATAGTAAATATTGCTACACCATATACACAAATATTGCCAATATGACACAAAATCCATCTATCCATCATCTACCAATCGTGGGAACCGTATTGATATTCTGGCCTGTAAGATCCATCGTCGTAGTGCTTCTCGCTGTATTCTGGTACCCATTGTCCCTCATGGCCGGCATAAGCTTGAGCGCCGTTCCAGACTCCAGTCCAGGCAACTGGGGCGACGTTCCAGGCACCATGAGCTCCGTTCCATGCACTGTTCCATGCTGGGGCGGCATAACCGTGAGCGCCATATCCTCCCCATGCACCTTGTCCAACCCATCCATTTCCATTGGAGGTGGAAATGCTGCCAGATGGACCAGCAACTAAGGCGTCACCTCCGTGGGTTTTGATGACACCGGATGGTGCATACCAACCAGCTGAAGCGGCGGCGATGGCAACGCAGAAAATGGCAAGAGCCTATAAGGAATTGTTAGGTTAGAATGGTTGTTATTTAATTGTTGAGGAGTGTTTTACTTACGAAAGTGTTCATGTTGTTTCGTTCAATGTGACTTGTGATCAATTGATGCTGGGTTAGATTTGGCGATGTGGTTTTATAGTAAAACTTGACCTCGACATCGCCCAAAATTGTGTAATGTATATCTCGGTAAATTAACATTGCTTACGTTTTTTTTCGCTCTATATGACGGTAGAAAAAATATCCGTAAACACTGATAGAAATTCCAATGTTATTATGCATTGTCATGGTCTCGAACTAGCAGATTTTAGAATTGGCACCAGAAATTAGTTTCCTTTTAGGTGCCTACAGTCAAGTGGCAATTATATTTCATAAACTCTGTAGTGTTTATAAATCTTTTGCAGATAATTTATTTCAACCAGTCGTTATCTTATATCTCCTAATAGTTGTATTGTCACAGAGAATATGAAATATCCAAGAAAGAATTAACAATAAAATGTTTTATCTTACAACAATATAAACAACTTCATACTACAAATATTGAGACATTAATAATTTTAAAATTGAGTTTTTTTTTCAATTGGGAGGAAATTAAATATCTGATAAGTGATGAGTGACTAGGTCAGATGACAGAAGCAAAGGATTTGTATATTGAAGGAGTCAAATCTTATGAAAATAATTCATCAAGTCCGCGTTTTGGTTCAACATCAACACAAAATATGTTGTCATATGACGGGCTCATGTTTTCTTCTTACGTTTCATGGAATTTATTTCATTTTATGTGACTTCTTATATTTGTTGTTCTAAATTGTATTATTCTTGTCCCTTGTCTATAATCGAAAAAAAAAGTAAAGCATAATAAAAGTCCTGAGCTTCATTAACGAATATTTTATTCCACATCAAAATACAATTAGAACAAAGCACCACATACACCACAACTTTTCAATATGACATGAATATCTTCGCAAGTCTCCTTCTCAACTATCCATCTACCAATGACCATGACCATGACCACCATGACCCCAATGATGCTCTGGTCTGTAAGAACCATCGTCGAAGTGGTGTTCGTTGTGGTCTGGAACCCATTGGCCTTCGTGTCCAGAGCCAGCCCAGCCACCCCAGCCTCCATGGGCACCACCCCAACCTCCATGGGCACCATCCCAGCCTCCCCAGCCTCCATGTCCACCATCACCCCAACCTCCCCATCCACCATGACCTCCCCAGCCTCCATGGCCAACCCATCCATCATGAGTGGAAGCATGTATACTACCAGCTGGACCAGCTGCATGCCAACTAGCGCTGGCTGCAGCGATGGCAACGCAGAAAAAGACAAGGCTCTGCAATAATGAAAGTTTATGAAGAGATTACAGAAAATTGTTGAAGTTAAGAAGTAAAGTGATGATGTAAGGAATGTTTGGTAATTTGCAAATGTGTAAAGATCTGAAAGGTAAGAAAATGTTACCAAAAAAGGACAGAATTATTTATGTTGTTTATTTTTCAAATTAAGTCTATCCTATTAACTATTTGGTTATAAATAAATATAAACTAACCACATTGTTCTTTTCGCCGTGTATATTTCTATGTTTCCTCAGTGCAGTAGCATAATACAATATCGATGGCATTCAACAGTGAAAAGTAAAGAAACCAGTAAAAGGTTCTTAAAAGTTTAAAAATGAGTTTGTATGATTCTTGGCTACTGCAGATTCTACAAACATCAATAAAAAGTGTTTATAAACAAATGTTTAAAAGGATATGCTGTACATATTTTGAATAGTTATTACAAGTAAAAACTGTCTCTGAAAGTAGTTACATATACGTTTCAAGTGTAATATATTTGCAAACGTTAGACAAAGACGTTACACGTAAAAAAATTAATAACAAACTAATAAATAAGGCAATGAGATTATAAATCCAACAAATCATCTACAGATAATGTTTAAAGCCGAAAATATAGACACAAAATGGACAAAATTGATAATTCTATAAACGTGTCAATCGATCATCCGAGAAAAAATCTTAATAACAAATTCAATATAAAACAATAATAAATATAATAACTCATACAATGTCTCGCAAACAATCATTTCAAACACACATGGTAGTCTAATAAATGAAGTGAAACTATTTAGATTTTCTTACGTCTCTAATGCTATATTTTCAGTAGTGCTTAGGATGAAAATACAGCATAATAAAGACAAAAAAACACAAAAAATTTCAAATAACGCAAATAAAGACACAAAAGAATTATACTTACAAATGTTCTCATAATGACACAGTTCAATACGATACAACGATCAAATTGATACCTAAGCAATTGCCAAGCCCCTGTTTTATAGAAACAGAGCGACCTTCAGATAAAATATGATTTAACCCCACAATAACAAGGATATGCAATAATTAATGAAGTAGTACATTGCATTGAATGCTAATAATAAACAACCGTTCACCAAAAATACAAGAAATTCCTTTCCTGCGTTACTATTTCAACACAAAAACTAACGTTCTATGTTACATGAGATAACCTGAAGTAATTACAAAATATGTAGATCAGTGCACAAATAAGGTATAGTCATTGCATTGTACGCTATAGTTGTATAATCGAGAATAATACCATTGTGTATTGCAACATCCGCACAAAGCAATGATGAGTGCAGTAACCTTAAGGCCGTGACCTACTACACCTTGACTTTCATCTTCAATAGAGTTGAACTTGTAACAAGTGAATAGAGGTCAGTCAAATACTCGAGTAATATTTAAATATTGCTCCATTAACCGGTGACTAATTGATATTAGACGTAAATAATTACAAATAGTTGTAACGTAAAAAATAATTTATTTCATAGAGTATGTAACACCATATACAAAAATAACGCCGATATGACACAAAATCCATCTATCCATCATCTACCAATCGTGGGAACCGTATTGATGTTCTGGCCTGTAAGATCCATCGTCGTAGTGCTTCTCGCTGTATTCTGGTACCCATTGTCCTTCATTGCCAGCATAAGCTTGAGCGCCGTTCCAGACTCCAGTCCAGGCAACTGGGGCGACGTTCCAGGCACCATGAGCTCCGTTCCATGCACCGTTCCATGCTGGGGCGGCATAACCATAAGCGCCATATCCTCCCCATGCACCTTGTCCAACCCATCCATTTCCATTGGAGGTGGAGATGCTGCCAGATGGACCAGCAACTAAGGCGTCACCTCCGTGGGTTTTGATGACACCGGATGGTGCATACCAACCAGCTGAAGCGGCGGCGATGGCAACGCAGAAAATGGCAAGACCCTATAAGGAATTGTTAGGTTAGAATGGTTGTTATTTAATTGTTTGAGGGGTGTTTTACTTACGAAAGTGTTCATGCTGTTTCGTTCAATGTGACTTGTGATCAATTGATGCTGGCTTAGATTTGGCGATTTGGTTTTATAGTAAAACTTGACCTCGACATCGCCCAAAATTGTGTAATGTATATCACGGTAGATTAATATTGCTTACGTTTTTTTTCGCTCTATATGACGGTAGAAAAAATATCCGTAAACACTGATGGAAATTCCAATGTTAATACGCATTGTCATGGTCTCGAACTTGCGGATTTTAGAATTGGCACCAGAAATTAGTTTCCTTTTAGGTACCTACATTCAAGTGGCAATTATATTTCATAACCTCTGTAGTGTTTATAAATCTTTTGCAGATAATTTATTTCAACCAGTCGTTATCTTATATCTCCTAATAGTTGTATTGTCACAGAGAATAAGAAATATTCAAGAAAGAATTAAGAATAAAATCTTTTATCTTACAACAATATAAACAACTTCATACTACAAATATTGAGACATTAATAACTTTAAAATTGAGTTTTTTTTTCAATTGGGAGGATTTAATATCTGATAAGTGATGAGTGACTAGGTCAGATGACAAAGCAAAGGATTTGTATATTGAAGGAGTCAAATCTTATGAAAATAATTCATCAAGTCCGCGATTTTGTTCAACATCAACACAAAATATCTTGTCATATGACGGGCTCATGTTTTCTTCTTACGTTTCATGAAATTTATTTTATTTTATGTGACTTCTTATATTTGTTGTCCTAAATTATAATATTCTTGTCAGTTATCTGTAATCGAAAAAGAATAAAGAATAATAAAAGTTCTGAGCTTCATTAACGAGTAATTTATTCCACATCAAAATACAATTAGAACATAGCACCACATACACCACAACGTTTCAATATGACATGTATATCTTCGCAAGTCTCCTTCTCAACTATCCATCTACCAATGACCATGACCATGACCACCATGACCCCAATGATGCTCTGGTCTGTAAGAACCATCGTCGAAGTGGTGTTCGTTGTGGTCTGGAACCCATTGGCCTTCGTGTCCAGAGCCAGCCCAGCCACCCCAGCCTCCATGGGCACCACCCCAACCTCCATGGGCACCATCCCAGCCTCCCCAGCCTCCATGTCCACCATCACCCCAGCCTCCCCATCCACCATGACCTCCCCAGCCTCCATGGCCAACCCATCCATCATGAGTGGAAGCATGTATACTACCAGCTGGACCAGCTGCATGCCAACTAGCGCTGGCTGCAGCGATGGCAACGCAGAAGACGACAAGGCTCTGCAAAATGAATGTTTAAAAAGAAATTACAGAAAATTGTGGATGTTAAGAAGTAAAGTGATGATGTAAGGAATGTTTGATAATTTGCAAATGTGTAAAGATCTGAAAGGTAAGAAAATGTTACCAAAACAGGACAGAATTATTTATGTTGCTTATTTTTCAAATTAAGTCTATGCAATTAACTATTTGGTTATAAATAAATATAAACTAACCACATTCTTCTTTTCGCCATGTATATTTCTATGTTTCCTCCGTGCAGTTGCATAATACAATATCGATGGCATTCTGCAGTGAAAAGTAAAGAAACCAGTAAAAGGTTTTTAAAAGGTTTAAAAATGAGTTTGTATGATTCTTGGCTACTGCAGAATCTACAAACATCAATAAAAAGTGTTTATAAACAAATGTTTAAAAGGATATGCTGTACATATTTTTAATAGTTATTAGAAGTGAAAACTGTCTCTGAAGACGGTTACATATACATTTCAAGTGTCACATAGCTGAAAACGTTAGACAAAGACATCACACGTAAAATAATTAATAACTAACTAATAAATAAGGCAACAAGCTTATAAATCCAACAAATTATCTACAGATAATGTTTAAAGTCGCAAATATAGACATAAAATGGGCAAAATTGATAATTCTATAACCGTGTCAATCGAGCATCCGATAAAAGGTCTTAATAACAAATTCAATATAAAAATAATAATAATAATCAATATAATAACTCAAACAATGTCACGCAAACAATTATTTCAAACACACATGGTGGTCCAATAAATGAGGTGAAACTATTTAGATTTTCTTACGTCTCTATCATGCTTTATTTTCAGTAGTGCTTATAATGAAATTACAGCATAGTAAAGACAAAGAAAACACAAATATTTTCAAATAACGCTAATAAAGACACAAAAGAATTATACTTACAAATGTTTTCATCTTGACGCAGTTCAATACGATACGACTATCAAATTGATACCTAAGCAATTGCCAAGCCCCTGTTTTATAGAAACAGAGCGACCTTGAGATAAAATATGATTTAACCCCACAATAACAAGGATATGCAATAATTAATGAAGTAGTACATTGCATTGAATGCTAATAATAAACAACCGTTCACCAAAAATACAAGAAATTCCTTTCCTGCGTTACTATTTCAAAACAAAAACTAACGTTCCATGTTACATGAGAAAACCTGAAGTAATAATAAAATATGTAGATCAGAGCACAAACAAGGTATAGTCATTGCATTGTGCGCTATAGTTGTATAATCGAGGATAATACCATTGTGTATTGCAACATCCGCACAAAGCAATGATGAGTGCAGTAACCTTAAGGCCGTGACCTACTACACCTTGACTTTCATCTTCAATAGAGTTGAACTTGTAACAAGTGAATAGAGGTCAGTCAAATACTCGAGTAATATTTAAATATTGCTCCATTAACCGGCGACTAATTGATATTAGATTTAAATAATTACAAATAGTTGTAACGTAAAAAATAATTTATTTCATAGAGTAAGTATGTAACACCATATACAAAAATAACGCCAATATGACACAAAATCCATCTATCCATCATCTACCAATCGTGGGAACCATATTGATATTCTGGCCTGTAAGATCCATCGTCGTAGTGCTTCTCGCTGTATTCTGGCACCCATTGTCCTTCATGGCCAGCATAAGCTTGAGCGCCGTTCCAGACTCCAGTCCAGGCTACTGGGGCGACGTTCCAGGCACCATGAGCTCCATTCCATGCACCGTTCCATGCTGGGGCGGCATAACCGTGAGCGCCATATCCTCCCCATGCACCTTGTCCAACCCATCCATTTCCATTGGAGGTGGAGATGCTGCCAGATGGACCAGCAACTAAGGCGTCACCTCCGTGGGTTTTGATGACACCAGATGGTGCATACCAACCAGCTGAAGCGGCGGCGATGGCAACGCAGAAAATGGCAAGAGCCTATAAGGAATTGTTAGGTTAGAACGGTGGTTGCTTAATTGTTGAGGGGTGTTTTACTTACGAAAGTGTTCATGTTGTTTCGTTCAATGTGACTTGTGATCAATTGATGCTGGTTTAGTTTTGGCGATGTGGTTATATACTATGGGTTGACCTCGAGTGTAGCCGAAATAATATTGGATGTATATCAGGATAAGGAACTATTGAGTGCGTACGTACCTATCTAAAATCTTATGATACAATATCCTTAAACAACGGTAGTAACTTTATACTTTGTCATGTGTTTAAGAATGCAAAGCACAAAAGAATAGAGGTAGACCTGTATAGAATCATATGGGATCAGGTATTCTAAATATGTACGTCCAAACACTTCGCTTACTATAGGGAAACTTAATAGCAGGGAAGTTAGGGAAGACCCGCTGCCTTAACAAAAGCTTAGCAATACTTTAAAAATACGTCATTTGTGTTGAAAATAATCTATATTTAGTTTATATAAGTATCTCATTTAACACGCAATTCGTGTGTGTGTGTGTGGCATGATTTATTATGTATTGCAGGGTAATTCAGCTTCAACTGGAATAAAAACCCAGATGTAAGTTTATATTACCGTCCTAAAGTGTTGTTTATGGCGTTTACCTATGGCGCGAGTTTTTTTCTTAATCGATGGAGCTAGAAGCAAAAAATTACCAAGAATGTGCTTTCGTTAAGAAAGGCGTATACACCAAGTTTTGTCGTTGACAGGACAAGTATATAAAGTACCTATATCCTCTATTTGAATCAGGTATTTAAATAACAAGTACCAGCTCTTACATATGTAAATTTATTATTGCAATTAAATTAGTTGTTGACTCAATTATGAATACTGGGTTTACACAAAATACAACACTAGTGTATAACAGTAGCCCAACTTTAAGCACTTTTTTTTTCTATGCGCCGTTATGGACATAAGTAGGCATTAAAATAGTAAAGGCAATGTCAAAATTCATTTGGGTGAATCTGTAGATTTCCCAATCGCCAGTGAACAGATAAAATGACTGCACATATTTGGAAATAATACACATAACACACATATTACTATTATAAATTGATAACATCTATTAAATTATTAATAATATTGAAAGTCAAACAGAATACGCAACAATTTTGAACAAAGCATCAACAACCTATTGCAGAAGATGAACATGTTCAGGGTATAAATACTGATGTAACTTTTCACATCAACTAATCCATATTTCATCGAATGTTAAGATTTTAAAGGTCCTTAACATTGTCAATATTGACGTCTCTCATAATTTCCAAAGTACGTTATATATTTCATTTAGAGTTTAAACTGATAAATAATAACAAATTGCTTTAATGTAAAAAATAATTTATTTCACAGAGTAAACTATGTAACACCATATACAGAAATAACGCCAATATGACACAAAATCCATCTATCCATCATCTACCAATCGTGGGAACCGTATTGATGTTCTGGCCTGTAAGATCCATCGTCGTAGTGCTTCTCGCTGTATTCTGGTACCCATTGTCCTTCATGGCCAGCATAAGCTTGAGCGCCGTTCCAGACTCCAGTCCAGGCAACTGGGGCGACGTTCCAGGCACCATGAGCTCCGTTCCATGCACCGTTCCACGCTGGGGCGGCATAACCATGAGCGCCATATCCTCCCCATGCACCTTGTCCAACCCATCCATTTCCATTGGAGGTGGAGATGCTGCCAGATGGTCCAGCAACTAAGGCGTCACCTCCGTGGGTTTTGATGACACCGGATGGTGCATACCAACCAGCTGAAGCGGCGGCGATGGCAACGCAGAAAATGGCGAGAGCCTATAAGGAATTGTTAGGTTAGATTGGTTGTTATTTAATTGTTGAGGGGTGTTTTACTTACGAAAGTGTTCATGTTGCTTCGTTCAATGTGACTTGTGATCAATTGATGCTGGTTTAGTTTTGGCGATGTGGTTTTATAGTGTGGGTTGACCTCGAGTGTAGCCGAAATAATATTGGAAGTATATCAGGATAAGGGAATATTGCGTGCGTACGTAACTATCTAAAATCTTACGATAAAATATCCATAAACAACGGTAGTAACTTTATACTTTGTCATGTGTTTAAGAAAGCAAAGCACAAAAGAATAGAGGTATATAATCATATAGGATAGGTAAGGTATTAAATATGAACGTTCAAACACTTCGCTGTATATAGGGAATCTAAATAATAGGGACGTTAGGGAAGTCCCGCTGCCTTAACAAAAGCTTAGCAATACTTTAACAATACTTCATTCAGCTTCAACTGGAATAAAACCATAAAATCCAGATGTAAGATCATATTACCGTCTTAAAGTGTTGTTTATCGCGGTTATCTATGGTGCGAGTTCTTTTTTTCATCGATGGAACTATAAGCAAACATTTACCAAGAATGTGGTTTGGTGAAAAAGTCGTATACACCAAGTTTTGTCGTTGACTGGACAAGTATATAAAGTACCTATATCCTCTATTTTAATCATGTATTTAAATAACAAGTACCAGCTCTTACATATGTAATTTTATTATTGCAATTAAATTAGTTGTTGACTCAATTATGAATACTAGGTTTATACAAAATACAACACTAGTGTATAACAGTAGCCCAACTTTAAGCACTTTCTCTATGCGGCGTTATGGACATAAGTAGGCATTAAATTAGTAAAGGCAATGTCAAAATTCATTTGGGTTAATCTGTAGATTTCTCAATCACCAGTGAACAGATAAAATGACTGCACATATTTGGAAATAATACACATAACACACATATAACTATTGATAAATTGATAACATATATTAAATTATTGAAATTATTGAAAGTCAAACAGAATACGCAACAATTTTGAACAAAGCACCAACAACCTATTGCAGAAGATGAACATGCTCAGGGTATAAATACTGATGTAAGTTTTCAAATCAACTAATTCATATTTCATCGAACGTTAAGATTTTAAAGGCCCTTAACATTGTCAATATTGACGTCTCTCATAATTTCCAAAGTACGTTTTATATTTCATTTAGAGTTTAAAGGGATTAATAATCACAAATTGCTTTAATGTATAAAATAATTTATTTCACAGAGTAAAGTATGTAACACCATATACAAAAATAACGCCAATATGACACAAAATCCATCTATCCATCATCTACCAATCGTGGGAACCATATTGATGTTCTGGCCTGTAAGATCCATCGTCGTAGTGCTTCTCGCTGTATTCTGGCACCCATTGTCCTTCATGGCCAGCATAAGCTTGAGCGCCGTTCCAGACTCCAGTCCAGGCAACTGGGGCGACGTTCCAGGCACCATGAGCTCCGTTCCATGCACCGTTCCACGCTGGGGCGGCATAACCATGAGCGCCATATCCTCCCCATGCACCTTGTCCAACCCATCCATTTCCATTGGAGGTGGAGATGCTGCCAGATGGTCCAGCAACTAAGGCGTCACCTCCGTGGGTTTTGATGACACCGGATGGTGCATACCAACCGGCTGAAGCGGCGGCGATGGCAACGCAGAAAATGGCAAGAGCCTATAAGGAATTGTTAGGTTAGAATGGTTGTTATTTAATTGTTTGAGGGGTGTTTTACTTACGAAAGTGTTCATGTTGTTTCGTTCAATATGACTTGTGATCAATTGATGCTGGTTTAGTTTTGGCGATGTGGTTTTATAGTGTGGGTTGACCTCGAGTGTAGCCGAAATAATATTGGAAGTATATCAGGATAAGGAAATATTGCGTGCGTACGTAACTATCTAAAATCTTACGATAAAATATCCATAAACAACGGTAGTAACTTTATACTTTGTCATGTGTTTAAGAAAGCAAAGCACAAAAGAATAGAGGCACCGGTGTATAGAATCATATAGAATCAGGTATTCTAAATATGTAAATTCAAACACTTCGCTGAATATAGGGAAACTAAATAGTAAGAACTTTAGGGAACTCCCGCTGCCTTAACAAAAGCTTAGCAATACTTTAACAATACTTCATTTATTTTGAAAATAATCTTTATTTAGTTTCTATAAGTATCTCATTTAACACGCAATTCGTGAGTGAGACATGTTTTATTATGTACTGCAGGGTAAGTCATCTTCAACTGGAATAAAACCCAAATAAAAGTTCCTATTACCGTCTTATAGTGCTGTTTATGGCGGTTATCTATGAAGCGAGTTTACTTCTTAATCGATGGAACTAGAAGCAAAAATTTACAAAGAATGTGCTGTCGTGAAGAAAACCGTATACACCAAGTTTTGTCGTTGACAAGACAAGCATATAAAAGTACCTATACTCTCTATTTTAATCATGTATTTAAATAACAAGTACCAGCTCTTACATATGTAATTTTATTATTTCAATTAAATTAGTTGTTGACTCAATTATGAATACTGGGTTTATAGAAAATACGATACTAGTGTATAACAATGCCCATGTTTAAGCACTTCTTTTCTATGTGCCGTTATGGACATAAGTAGGCATTAAAATAGTAAAGGCAATGTCAAAATTATTTGGGTTAATCTGTAGATTTCCCAATCGCCAGTGAACAGATAAAATTACTGCATATATTTGGAAATAAATGCACATAACACACATATTACTAAAATCATAAGCTTGTAATTTTACGCAAGATGGACTGATAAATTGATAACATTTAATGAATTATTGAAAATATTGCAAATCAAACAGAATACGCAACAATTTTGAACAAAGCATCAACAACCTATTGCAGAAGACACATCAACTAATCCATATTTCATCGAACGTCCAGATTTTAGAAGCCCATAACATTGTCAATATTGATTGACGCCTCTCATAATTTCCAAAGTAGGTACGTTTTATATTTCATTTAAAATGTAAAGGGAAACATAATTACAAATGGTTTAAATATAAAAAATAATTTATTTCACAGAATAAAGCATATACAGAAATATTGCCAATATGACACAAAATCCATTTATCCATCATCTACCAATCGTGGGAACCATATTGATGTTCTGGCCTGTAAGATCCATCGTCGTAGTGCTTCTCGCTGTATTCTGGCACCCATTGTCCTTCATGGCCAGCATAAGCTTGAGCGCCGTTCCAGACTCCAGTCCAGGCAACTGGGGCGACGTTCCAGGCACCATGAGCTCCGTTCCATGCACCGTTCCACGCTGGGGCGGCATAACCATGAGCGCCATATCCTCCCCATGCACCTTGTCCAACCCATCCATTTCCATTGGAGGTGGAGATGCTGCCAGATGGACCAGCAACTAAGGCGTCACCTCCGTGGGTTTTGATGACACCGGATGGTGCATACCAACCGGCTGAAGCGGCGGCGATGGCAACGCAGAAAATGGCAAGAGCCTATAAGGAATTGTTAGGTTAGAATGATTGTTATTTAATTATTTGAGGGGTGTTTTACTTACGAAACTGTTCATGTTGTTTCGTTCAATGTGACTTGTGATCAATTGATGCTGGTTTAGTTTTGGCGATGTGGTTATATACTGTGGGTTGGCCTCGAGTGTAGCCGAAATAATATTGGAAGTATATCAGGATAAGGAAGTATTGCGTGCGTACGTACCTATCTAAAATCTTATGATACAATATCCTTAAACAACGGTAGTAACTTTATACTTTGTCATGTGTTTAAGAAAGCAAAGCACAAAAGAATAGAGGTACACCTGTATAGAATCATATAGGATCAGGAATACTAGTAAATATGTACGTTCAAACACTTCGCTTAATATAGGGAAACTAAATAGCAGGGAAGTTAGGGAACTCCCGCTGCCTTAACAAAAGCTTAGCAATACTTTAACAATACTTCATTTATTTTGAAAATAATCTTTATTTAGTTTCTATAGGTATCTCATTTAACACGCAATTCGTGAGTGTGACATGTTTTATTATGTACTGCAGAGTAATTCATCTTCAACTGGAATAAAACCCAGATAAAAGTTCCTATTACCGTCTTATAGTGCTGTTTATGGCGGTTATCTATGAAGCGAGTTTACTTCTTAATCGATGGAACTAGAAGCAAAAATTTACAAAGAATGTGTTTTCGTGAAGAAAACCGTATACACCAAGTTTTGTCGTTGACAAGACAAACATATAAAAGTACCTATACTCTCTATTTTAATCATGTATTTAAATAACGAGTACCAGCTCTTACATATGTAATTTTATTATTGCAATTAAATTAGTTGTTGACTCAATTATGAATACTGGGTTTATAGAAAAGACGATACTAGTGTATAACAATGCCCATGTTTAAGCACTTCTTTTCTATGTGCCGTTATGGACATAAGTAGGCATTAAAATAGTAAAGGCAATGTCAAAATTATTTGGGTTAATCTGTAGATTTCCCAATCGCCAGTGAACAGATAAAATGACTGCATATATTTGGAAATAAATGCACATAACACACATATTACTAAAATCATAAGCTTGCAATTTTACGCAAATTGCAAGCTTTAGCAAATTACGAAAATATTGCAAATCAAACATAATACGCAACAATTTTGAACAAAGCATCAACAACCTATTGCAGAAGACACATCAACTAATCCATATTTCATCGAACGTCCAGATTTTAGAAGCCCATAACATTGTCAATATTGATTGACGCCTCTCATAATTTCCAAAGTAGGTACGTTTTATATTTCATTTAAAATGTAAAGGGAAACATAATTACAAATGGTTTAAATATAAAAAATAATTTATTTCACAGAATAAAGCATATACAGAAATATTGCCAATATGACACAAAATCCATCTATCCATCATCTACCAATCGTGGGAACCATATTGATGTTCTGGCCTGTAAGATCCATCGTCGTAGTGCTTCTCGCTGTATTCTGGTACCCATTGTCCTTCATGGCCAGCATAAGCTTGAGCGCCGTTCCAGACTCCAGTCCAGGCAACTGGGGCGACGTTCCAGGCTCCATGAGCTCCGTTCCATGCACCGTTCCACGCTGGGGCGGCATAACCATGGGCGCCATATCCTCCCCATGCACCTTGTCCAACCCATCCATTTCCATTGGAGGTGGAGATGCTGCCAGATGGACCAGCAACTAAGGCGTCACCTCCGTGGGTTTTGATGACACCGGATGGTGCATACCAACCAGCTGAAGCGGCGGCGATGGCAACGCAGAAAATGGCAAGAGTCTGTAAGGAATTGTTAAATTAGAATTAGTGGTGATTTAATTCTTGAGTGGTGTTTTACGTACGAAAGTGTTCATGTTGTTTGGGATCAATTGATAGTGGTTAAATTGAGCGATTTGGTTTTATAGTAAAAATTGACCTCGAAATTAAATAATGTAAGTATCTAAATCACAGTGGAGTATTATTGCGTATGCTTTTTTGCTATCTAAAAGGAACAGAAAAAAACATCCGCAAACTGTGTTAGAAATTCCAATGATAGACATTGTCATGGTCTCGATCGAGCCCGTGTTTGTAATGTAAGAGTGCCAGAAGCGATTGTTTCCTTATGTGAACTGTCGAGCGGAAATTGTTGTCAATAGATCATTACTGTGTTTTATTTACATGGTTTGCTGAAATTACCGTTCTTGGCAATATTTAATTTGCTGAAACAGAGTACCGTAAGAAAAAGATTCGGCACCGTTTGATAATAGAATTAACATTTTATTAAATCGTTGCCAGTAAAATAGAATAAGGATGCTGGTTGTAGATTTTTAATATGATCTTACATTCTAGGTAAGGTTACTAATCTATCGCCACAGAAGTTGTGTGTAAACTGTACTGTTTGCATTCTTTCGGTTTATTTGATTTATATTTTCTTTTCCTTGTTTTGGTAATATTTGAATTGTCTTTTCAAATACTTTTGAAAGACTTGAATTTTTTTTTTGTTTATACACAGAGACAAATGTCAGCAAAGTTACAGAAAGTAACTCAAAAAATTCCATTAAGTCCCTGGTCATTACCATAACCGTATTTTTTATTCACAAATTCCACATATAGTATATTCCTTTGAAATTACACTGTAATTTTATAAGATAATACTTTTATTTTATAATTTATTTCTATTTTATTCGAATTTTTATACAGCCGCCAACCTCAATTTAGCATAATTTATAACATAACATAAATTTTATTGACATTGGTGTTTACAGATCTTTTCTCAAGATTTTAGATAGTAAGCTACGTAGGCACGCAATACCACATTATCGCAATATACTTCCAATTATTATTTCGGCTACACTCGAGGTCAACCCACAGTATAAAACCACATCGCCAAAACTAAACCAGCATCAATCGATCACAAGTCACATTGAACGAAACAACATGAACACTTTCGTAAGTAAAACACCCCTCAACAATCAAATAACTACCATTCTAACCTAACAATTCCTTACAGGCTCTTGCCATTTTCTGCGTTGCCATCGCCGCCGCTTCAGCTGGTTGGTATGCACCATCCGGTGTCATCAAAACCCACGGGGGTGACGCCTTAGTTGCTGGTCCATCTGGCAGCATCTCCACCTCCAATGGAAATGGATGGGTTGGCCAAGGTGCATGGGGAGGATATGGCGCTCACGGTTATGCCGCCCCAGCGTGGAACGGTGCATGGAACGGAGCTCACGGTGCCTGGAACGTCGCCCCAGTTGCCTGGACTGGAGTCTGGAACGGCGCTCAAGCTTATGCCGGCCATGAAGGACAATGGGTACCAGAATACAGCGAGAAGCACTACGACGATGGATCTTACAGGCCAGAACATCAATACGGTTCCCACGATTGGTAGATGATGGATTTTGTGTCGTATTAGTCTATAAAATAAATTATTTTTACATTAAATTTGTGTTTAATTCTGATTTCAATAGTTTTATCTTAAATTATCACAGAAGAAACCAATTTACGATAAACCACAGGAACTCCTTGTCGTTAAAACCTCGGTTTTATGGGATTTCTTACTATGGTTTATTAAATAGACACACCCGTTTGTCTATTATCAATTTATTTATTAAAAAATGCTCTCATTTGTATGTAAATACCGTTCTTACGCATTGCAGCACAGGAGGTGTTTTCGTCGTACAGCGATCGATCGGCATTTGTCTTAGGAACTCTGAATACCTAGGAGGGAAACTCGAGGTCACTATTTTACTATAAATGACTTATTTTTCCAGCGGGTCTTTATCAGTTGCTTATTGTATTTGAGCTTAAGCAAAATGAAACTCCTCGTAAGTTATTTACGTTTATTTTTCTTGAGATCAAGCTTCTTCCACAACTGTCAGTGATACATAACCTACCTTAACCAAACTTAACAATTTTGACAGTTGTGGCATTAATTGTTTTAGTTATTTTTTAAATTCTTCCACAAATCTAATTCATGGTTAAATATTGTTAAGGTTGTCGTCTGTGCTATCATTGCTGCAGCTAGTGCTAGTTGGCATGGAGGTGCTGCGTTAGTACCAGCTTCTGCCCATGGTGGAGCCGTTGCTGGTCACGGTGGAGCTGCTGCGGTAATTGCTCCAGCCTCATGGGGTGGTAATGCGTGGGGAGGACATGGTTGGAATGGTGGGTGGAATGGTTGGAATGGCTGGAATGGTGGTTGGGGAGCTGGTGCGTGGAATGGAGGTTGGAACGGTTGGGATGGTGCCCATGGTGGATGGGGTGGATGGGGTGGTTGGGGTGGAGCTGGGCACGATGGTCAATGGGTGCCAGACCATAACGAACGTCATTTCGACGACGGATCTTACAGGCCAGAGCATCACTGGAGTCATGGCGGTCATTGGTAAACTTCGCTGGGAATTCTTCGGTTTCGATTGTGTTCAAGATTGTACAAATGCTACGTTTTTATCTTCAATAAATTATTTCATGGATGAAAAAGAATTGTTTGTTTTATTGTTGTAATATTTTTAATGTATAAGTTTACGAAGTAAAAAAAAACAGTAAATAATATCCTATTTGTAATATGATGCAGGCAAGTTTGATGTTACTATAGAAGTAATAGTAAACTGAAAGAATTTCGGTTAAAAATATAGTATGCAGCATCACAAAATTAAACCGTATTTTAGGTCGTCAGGGAGCAGAAAGTTAAAAAATCACATCATAACAAAAACACAAAGAAAGTAGTTTAAATGAAGAGCGTTCATGAACCGTATGAATAGATTCTGTTACTCCTAATTGTTCTAGATATTATCTTTTTAAGATAATATTTTTATGTGAATAACGAACAGCCAACATCTGATTGACAAGTGAAAACAAACTGTCATAATTTTGGTTCACTATAAAGATGATAAAACTTACATTCAAAATTCACTCTGGATACAAAAAATCACCTGTATACGATAATATAAAACCTCTTCCATTCTTTTCCAGTAATTAAAAATACATGTGATAGTACACATTTTTTTAAGATAAATTAACTCGATATTATCAGAAACGCATAAAATAACATAACATTAGATTGAAACGTTTTATCATTCCAAATTTGATATGTTGCAATAGTAAACAAATATTTGAATTTACTAACTATTATTGGAAAAATTAGCGATTGAAAGTTTGTACCATATTATTGTTGTTGTCCATTACGAATTCAGGGTGTTTCAGAAATAACGGCTAACTTTGAAGGAGCATTTCTGCCAAGGAAAGATAAGCAACTTTAGTCATTAGGTATAGTATATTTCAAAGTTTTAACTACAAACAAGTGTTGTTTTTTAACAGGGTCGGAGTCCGTTTTCCTTATTAATTTTCTCAAGAATGCGTTAGTTAGACCATACGTTATTTGACAAAAAAATGTTTATTACGTCCTTGGGCATAAGCTCTTTCAAGGTTTGCCGTTATTTCTGCAAATTTCCGGTATTTGGTCTAAAACATGATCAAATATATAACAAATATATTACTCTAAAAAAATATTTGCCTTTATTTAGTTTAGAAGGCAAAAGTTAGTATCCGATCCAGTTGAAGTTTTTACCGTTTCTTGTTTTAACTTAATTTATTCTAATTGTTACTATTTTACTATGTTTTGAATCTTTTGCTTCTCACTTTTAAAAGTATAAACAAATAATTATCTTGATGGCGGTAACAAATATGATATGTTTATATGAACTTTCTGTCGATAATTTTGACTTGAATTTAAATAAATTAATTAAAACTTACAGTATTTGTTTATACACTAGCTGGAATTTATGCATTTGGTCCGTTTCCTAATATTTCCTTGAAGAGATTTCCATGTATATTTCAGGTCCAACATAAACAGTTTGTTTGGATAAATAAAACTGCTATAGACAGCGTGTCCACGAAAGTCCGCACCATATGGAAAACTATTTTATTGTGCATTTCTCAGAAAATTTGATTCTTAATGAAAGTTGACGGCTCGTATGAAACCAAAACTGCAACAGTCAAATATGTAAATTTTGGTGCCATATATTGAGCGAGAATATATGAATTATATAAGAGTTAAGTACCTTTATTTTTATTATTATCGATAAACTTTATTTGGAAATGTTGTTTAGAAGTAAACATTATATTCAAATATGGTAGGTCAGTCACAATTAATTCAAGAAACAATAGATGTTTGATGCTTTAGTTATTTTTATTAATATATTATCAGTGAAAATAAAATTGTGGTAGTACCGCGCGTACCACCACTTGCGAATCGCTAGCTGTAGATGGAGAACTACTAATATAAGCCTATCCACAGTCATTAATATTAACCGAATAAAAGGTAAGTCACGCTCCTGAATTAGTTATTGTATGATATATTAATATCTACAGGGTGAAATATCAACTTCACACCAAGAAAATGAGTAGTTTTGCGCTAGTTCTAAATAAACATTAGTTATCAAATCAAAATATCAAAAATATAAAAAATGTATTCAAATTTCAAAAAAATAGATTGAAAATAACCTTTTAGTATCACTGGCATTATTTATTTTTAATGCAACAAGAGTAATAATTAAGAAAAAAACAGAAAATTTTATCTTTCAAGGTAGGTCGCTCTGACTTCATATTTGTATATAATTTTTACTTCTAAACAACATTTCCAAATAAAGTTTATCGATAATAATGAAGAAGGTACTTTACTCTTATCACAAATTCATATATTCTGAATCGCTCAGTATATGACACCGAAATTTACATATTTGACTGAAATAGATACCAATATATTCAAACTTCGATTAGCTTTAACTTCCTTCAGCGTTATTAAATTAAAAAAATGTTTCAAACAAACCTTTTTTAGATGAACTAAAAAGATACATCATACAACCTACTTTTCCCATGTTGTCTCTAATGTTGTTATAGTAAATAGCTTGTAGTATTTATTCGTTTATACACATTATTGATAGATTGTTAATTACCATTGCAACGGGCTAAGGAATTTGATTATAAGCAAAACCATGAGTTTCTCTTGTCGCGTGATCTCTTATGCTCAGTACAAGAGGAAGTGTCCAAACAGATGAACTACCTTCATATACATATTATGCAACGCTATGGAACATACGGCAGATCACGTAAGCAAATCAGGTTCGAGTTAACAACAGCACAAAGACCCACATTTTGTCGTGAGAGAAGGCCGAGCGAATAAATCGTCAGGAATTGCACTTGTCCTGGTTAAAAATGCATTCTAAACTAAGGCGTTGCCATCATCAATGCCATGAGGTGAAAGAAGGAACACCCGGTAATTATACGCTACTAACTGCCGAGTACAGAGTGTTACATTTAGCAATGTCAATGTTAATGGTTAATGTAAATCAATGCTGGTCGAGTAGTTTACAAGGTTTGCAGATACTGCGGGGCGTTATAACGTCACCCTTATTTTATAAAACGCTGTCTGCAAATTAAACGACAATGCAGTTACGTAATAAACAAGAAAAATCAATTTACGAGATACTGCATACTTCGCAGATGTTTTAGTAGTAAATAGTATGAAATAGGAATTGTATTAATCTTTAATTATTACTTATTTAATATTTTATTTAAATTAATAATTAAATTTACTTGAACGAGATTTTACTGATTATGGTAGTTTTGCTTTCAATTACAAAAAACTGGGTTTAAGTAACAACTTTTTGAAAATGTACAGGATTTTTTGCTGACATTTTTTTCTTTTTTGGTATTTTTCATATTAGAACGGCTTTAGTTTATCAGATAAAGTCAACCCCCCAAATACTGTAATAAGCAGTAAAAGTATGGAATTAGGTCAATCAAATTATTTTGTTATTTTCAAAAACACTAGGACGCTTAAATTTTGAATTATTTAATGATATAAATTAATTTTTTTTATAAATTATTAATACATAATTATATAATCATTTTATATAGAATTTACGTTCAATAGTTTTTAACATATGATATATACATGCATAAAATTCAAGATGATTCAAAATTCGAGATGATGTTATTAACTTCCTTTTACTTTATCATACGCAGTACAAGAGAATCGAATAGATATTTTCCTTAGAAAAATTAAAGAAATGCCAAATTTTTCGAGTTTATGTGATGCACCCAATGCCCTAGAATCTCCAGAAGAGTCTCACAGTAAACTTTGTACTTTTATATCAAAAGTTGCACGCTATTTTGGCTGTTATGATTCGATAGAACTAGAACTGAATACGGGATATCCCGTATCATACGGACTTACCGTAATGATGTAATTAATCAAAATATACAGGTGATATACAGACGGGATGTAAATCTTAAATAAATTAAAAATTACAGCCACAACCTGGATTTGAACCGGGGACCTGGTTCAAATCCAGGTTGTGGTTGTAATTTTTACATTATTTAAAATATACATCGCGCCTGTATAGTATATCACCAGTTTATTTTGATGATTCGATAGGTCAACGACTGAGACAGGTCGACAGATCGATCAAAATGGTGAAAGTTTTGTTGATGCAATACGTAAATTGCGGTAAATTTTCGGTAGAAATAATGTTCCAAATTCATCCACTGCGAAAAGAATAGTCACAAAATTCGAAAGTACTGGTTCAGTAAAACACACGGCACGAGCAAAGATGAGAAAGTATTAAAATCCATCAGATGTGACTATTCTTGTGCACAAAATACCTATGTTAGAAGGCACACAGGGGCCGTCCCGAAACAATTGACTGTTCTATACATAATTGCCAAATGTCTACATTATAAATCAATAAATATTTTAGTACTTTGTTAAAGAAAACTTGTTTAATTTAAAATTCAAATCAAAAAATCGTTCCTGTTTTTATTCAATTTACAAAAATAAAGTTGACAGCTTTTGATATCTTACGGGAATTAAATTAAATATTTGTTATACTACATACAGTCTTCTTGTATTTTGATTCAAATCGATTTGTTTTAATCTCCATTATTTTTAAAAAGTTTAATTCCATAGAAAAAGCTTTAGCATAAATATTATATAATGTACGATATTCTAAAAGTGAGTTAGATAATTTTTCTTTAATTTCTTTTTTATACAGCTATTTCATATAAATGCAAAATGCTATAAAGAATGTTGGTAACAGCAGGCTTGTTACAACACTAGCGTTGCGACATATACCGCTATGTCATCCGACGTAGTGCCACTGGACACACTACGCATGCGTTAAGTTCGTCGATTCGATTGGCTGGATTGGATCCATAGGCTGCCATAGTGCTGCCACATGTACAAGGTTATCTATGGGCTGTCAGTGGTTTGGCGTTAGTGATGCCGAATATTACCGGCTAACGACCGCGGTAATACCGACCGCGCACTTTAAGCTACAATAGCGCCATCTGTCGACGGTCCTAATAACTAATGGCCACGCATGCGCAGTTTGATCCCAGGCACCACATCGATAGACAAAATTGGTGCTATAGGACAAGCTTCGTATAATCCCTAATACGTATATGGCTTATTTATATATATTTTTACATAAGTTGACAGCTAGTGTAAACAACCCATTTTGTATTCTTGAGACGTTGCTTCACTAACTCACCCTGTATCGACCATTTCAAGAACTAATTTCAAGATTATTTGCACCAAACCAATTACATACCCAACAAAAACAATTATTGTTGACCGACCATTCAAAAAAATACCAAACATCGCTTAATCTAAATAAAAAAAACCTAATAATTGTTTTCAAACTTTCCGCTAGAAAGATAAACAATACACATTCGAAACAACGTCAATCCGTTCGATTCTTTTTAAACGTCCTTTTGCATCGTGAAAGTTACACAACGTTAAAAACCTTTCACGGGCCACGAGCTCGTCGGATTAAGCAAATCGACCGAACAATGGTTAAATATTTCGAACCGCGGACCAAACTGCCTTGACTTTGAACTTCGTGCAAGCGCGAGGTCTTAGCGTCTCAACGGGACAAAATTCGACGCGTTACTTTCACGCAGCGTCAAATTCGAAAGGCCGCAATAATCAGAGTAGGTTCCACTGGTCTAGTGGAACGTCTAAAAACTATTTTCTTCACTTTTACTACCTCTTGAAAGTAAAAGTAGGTACCTACGAGGCGGTTGGATGGGTGGTCATTTGTATTTTGAGCATTCATCATTACTGTTGTTATTATTATTATTCTGTGCGCCAATTAGGGCTGGGTAGTACGAAGTGTGCTCGGAGAGTTATATTACATCGTAATTTAGAGTTTCTTCGCTAATGAATTTTAATAATGTAACGCTGTTGCAGGCAACGTATCGTTGTGTGGTACAATTTCTCTAATTAGTTTTGAAAAGAATGTGTGCGTTATTAGTGATGGATTGGGTGTTGAATTTTTTAAAATTATTTATTTAATGATTTATTATATTCTAGATTGTATTCTGGAGACATTTATAAAACATGCCAAGGAATCTATACAAAATGTACAAAACAGCCCAGTCAGAAGAAATGACTAAGAGTGATAATATAAGGAACTGTGGACATGCCAAATTTATTATACAGTCTGTTCATTTCAAAAGTATTTGTATGTAGATATTAAGGGGGAAAGGACACAAAATTCTTTACTCAACCACGATAAAAAAATATAAAATCGATCGATTGGTTCTTAAAATAGACTACATAGAAGATGGAAGGTATGAAATCAGTCAACCCTTGATAACTCTTGACCTGATGCGATATATTGCTTTGAGTGGAAACACGTTGATTTAGATATTGAGGGGGAAGTTCAAAACTGGTACCTAGAGAATTTTACGTTTCATCCCTTCACCCCCAGCCACCCCACTTCGAAATTTAAAATAGCACCTCCTACCTTGTGATATATCATTTGAAAGGGTATAAAATTCTCTACTCAAGCATTATAAAAAAATGAAATGGATCGATTGGCTCTGTTGTCTAACATTTGTCTAACATGTGGAGGGATACATAAAAATAAAATCTACGTTGAACATTTCAGTTGTTTCGGCTGAACGTAACCGTACGTGACTGAGATTAAACTATATTGATAAGAAAATAAACGAAGATAACAAAGACAACAATCAGGAGACAACCCCATCAATGCGTTCGTTGTCAATTATTTTACACAGAGTAAAATAATTGAAAACAGCCGATAACTATTCCTCCTTACACATTTAGACTAAATTAAAATTTTGACCTTCAATTGTTTTCTACTTTTGACGACACTTTTTTCAAATGGCCATACCATGCGTTACATCAGAAAATTTTCAAGAAAGACGATTGAAAATTAGGGTAATAGTGATAACTGCGTTTTCTATTGATTTATTTACGCTGAAAACGAAGCCTGAAAGTGGCAAATCACGTCAGTTTATTGCGTTTATAATACTTCATAAATATTTTTGTTGACCAACTATCAGGATTTGAAGTGGAAGTATAAAGTCTAAGAGATAATTTAAGACCCTTTTTAGGTTTCAGCTGGTCTAATTTGCAAAAATTATTAAAATCCCGATTTTTTGACGCCACTTTTATTGAAAACCTACCATAATAGAAAATTTTCAGATTCGTTTTCAGGCCAAATAGTTCTACCAAAAACACAATTTGGTACTGAATTGAAACATTGAGAGTTCTCAATTTTCTATTGATGATTGCCATTTCCAAAAAAAGGGCCGTTGAGTCCTTTTTGCAAATAATGTGTATGTTAATAATAAAAATCTTCAAAAATCAGATATTTTCACATGTTTCCATACTGTATGCTTACACACTTAACACACACTTACAAACTACTTTGAAACTAAAATCTGATGTGGCCAGGTACATGAGTTTATCATACTATAATATATAAAATTATTAGTTTAGCTGCATGAAATTCTACTTGATCGAGATCGGTAGTATCTGCATTAAAATAAAACTAGTTACCCAGGATTTGACAGATGTTTTGATTCTATTGACAGTAGATATTGTCAAAACATCAACGTTTGACACAACCTACTGTCATTAGAATGAAAATATCTGTCAAATACTGATATTACTACCATTTAGCTACCATTTAGACAATTAGAAAATCTACCAAAAGAAGAAAAATGAGCTGCCATTTAGAAAAAGTGTCAATTACAGCAGTAACAATTGACGGTCGAAAATTGCATATTTCATAAAAAGTGTATTTTATTAATTAAAAATCGATGTTTTTGATGGTTATTTAAAACAAAACAATCGTCTCAGAGATTTTACCGTATTTCAATGTATATTTACAATTTTTGTTGAGAAAAAGACAATTCAATATTGTGAAATATTGATAAATCTTGATGTTTTACCAAGAACTCCAAATATCACGGTCAAATTTGCTAAGTTTAAAATAACAATTGTTAATTATTTTTTTAAACGTACGTGACTTTTCAGGTTCATACTCAGCCCACAAACATGTGTCGAAGACGACTTTGCACTTTCGATCTACAAAATCCCAAAATTTTTGACTTCAGAGTCAAAGTACAGCCTGTAACTAATTTTTACAACACGTTTTCTTTATGAAATATACTAGAAGAGAACAGGTCGATATATAGTTTATTGATTATTTAAGTGCAGTTGACACAATATGATAACAATATACAATGTTAGGTACTTTACACACCAAGCTAAAAATTTATTTCTAATTGTTGTCATTACAAATCTTCATAATGACACTAAGAGATTACTGAATTTAATACTGATGCCTATTGATGCCCATGCGAACTAACATCGTAAACTGGGTAAACATGCATAATACATGTTTCAATTTACCGGTTGTTATGTAACCTACCTGCTACAGAACTGTGAGGAAGCTAAAGTACATAATTTATCGCGTAGTCTTCACGTTAACACACCTTCTTACAAGCAAACGGACAAATCGTTAATTAATTGTACATCTTAACATCTTCCTCTACTTTACATCTTTATCTACTGAATAAATAAATAGTGAGTATTTTAATATGCAGTATAGGGATAGTACATATTTAAAAATAACTAGTCATAAATTATTGCTGCATTACGTATTTTACATTGTATATTCAATTCGTTTCTTGTCGGTACATTTCACTAAGTATAATAGTGATATTGAGCTGATATCTCTGGTTGGGCTGCTGCTGACCAAGCCGAGTACCGGTAGTAAGGATATGAGGTGTAGTAAGTGCCCCAGTAAGGTGCAGGATTATACCAATATCCTAGTCCAACGCCTACATAAGGATCTGCCTGAAAACCAAAACGTAGTTATATTAAAGTTCACTATTCTGAACACCGGCACATTACATTTAAATTATGTATAATTTTGGACTGCTAAAAATATTTGTATAGCTCTTATTTATGTAAGAACCACATGTATTATGAAGGAGACTACTTAACACTGCAATTGTTTGTTTTAGCACTGGTGTGAACTACTAATTTTTTGTGCAGAGCGATGCGTAGAATCCAAAAAATTAACTAGATACAGGGTAGATACCTGTTACTGATATACATAAATTTTTTTAGATGGTTTTTCCATAAAAATGCCAAAAAGTATAAAGTCTAGGGTAGGTAATGTTAATTTTAACTGCGGTAAAATTTTCCGAGGAATTAAAAATTGTGCCGAAATATAGGTTGTTCCATTTAAAAAAACATAAGTTTGGGGTGTTACTACCTTATGGGACACCCTGTATATACGCTAATAATTTTTAAATGTGCGTCTCGGCGGTCTGTATGTATTTAAGTGAAACCAGTTTAAAAATACCTTCATTAACAGAGGCATAATCTTCCGAGATCGCACTGTTGAGACACCCTGTATACTTCATACATGATAGCAATAAACACCATTACTTTACACACCGCGGTAAAAATTATTTACTACACTGTCCTCATTGTACCAGCAAATTTATGATGACAATAAGAGGTTACTGATATAACTGATTCTTATTCCTTATAGAATTGACGTCGTAAAGTAAGGAAACATACATAATTTTGTAATAAATGTTTCAACTTACTGGTTGATGTGCCTGCTCTACAACTATAAAGAAACTAAAGTATATAATTTACTGCAAACATCACATTTAACACACCTACTTACAAGCAATCGGACAAATTATTATTAAATTAACATTTTTATGACTTCCTCAATTGAATAAATGAATACGTACTATATATTCATTGAAGATACGAGAATACGATGTTATTTATATGGAAAATGAAATAAAGAAGCGCTAATTGATTAATTATTTATTACATTATCATGGTCTATGCACACATTTCGTTATTTGTATTTTGTATCTTATCTGTATTTTTCCGTTGCTTAGTTAAATAATGCGACAAAAAAATATTTAGATTACTTTTTGCATTACCTGGTTTCTAAAATCTTATACCGTGTCCGACAGATGGACAGTTGGACACTAATGGGAACATTGTTTATTACTAGCCTTTCAGAAAATGTTATTTTTTATAAAAGCTTCTGGATTGAAAGTGATTATAAATTTGCATTTGATGACCTATAATACTTCTAAATATTTTTTTCAAATAACATTTGTGCATAGTTTTTAAAATAGAGCTACTTAAGAGTTTTTCATAGTTTTGGGAACATCCTGTACAAACAAGCAGATAATTACATTCTAATATTTGGATTTTAGGTTTAAGACTAGACAGAAACTTTTTACTGAAATAAAATTTTCTGTAAAATTGTTTTTCCCATTTGTGTCCAAGTTAATGCTGGACACTGTATATTTTTTAGTTTTTGATGGCATTGCACATAGATAGAAATTTTGGTTTCTATATTTCAAAAAAATCGCTGTTTGAGTAGAGGCAAAAATGTATTTGCTACAAAAAAATGTTTATTTTATTCAAAGTATATTTATTTTGAGTTAACTATTATTGTTTTATTATCAATCGCAGCTTGTACTATGTTCAGTATTGTAATTTCTAAAAAATAGGTCAAAAATCTGTCTTCGTAATGATCCTATCCTAAAATCCGTATATTTCTATTGTTGAGTTAAATATTACGAGCAGGCAAAACATTTCCTCCTATCACATTTTCTGGATTATTTTTTAACGAATATATTATCAATCATCAATCTCACTGTAGTATACTTCATAGCTCTCTTTATATAATCAATTTTCCGTACAATATTTCTTGTTGAGATGGCTATATAGTATTTTTTGTAAACATTTTTGTTGAGCAAGCACAATTTTATTTACCTTTTACTTAGTTTTTATGTTTCATTACCTCCAAAAATACGTGATAAACAGACCTACATACGATCTCTTCTAACAACATGAAAAAAACATGGATTTAAACAATAATATTGATTGTAAATTGTGGGCGTTACCTGCTGGAACTATTTATTGAACATTGACAGAAGGTGGCAGGTTTTTAAAACTGTTTTGAATAAGTGCTTCAAAAAAAAAAGCAAAGCAGTAACGTATTAAGTAGATTCTTACCTTTGGGCTTGGAGTAGGTAAACCAAACACAACTGCACAACTCACTAAAACAACAAACAAGAAAATCTAAACTTCAATAGAATCATAATCCTATCAAAGTTTCGAACATACCAAAGCCTTTGCCATCGTTACGATTGATTCACACCACAACTTAAACAGTAAATATTGACCAGACAGCGCTGTTTATATAGAAAAACATCAAATTAAACTTCGAACAGCAATTAAATTTAATTCAAGCAATACGCACTGGGTAGTTCCAGAGCAAAAAAAATAATCAATTAAACACAAAACCAGATTTTCCACTAGTTCTAAATCGATTTATTCACACATAAAAAATATATATAAATAAAATACATACAATTATTTTCCTGGTCTCCAGGAAATGTTATTAATCCCTTGGAAAGCCCTTTTCAAATTACCACTATCAGCCCAAGTGGAATCCAGATAATGGTCGTCATCATCCTCTTCTAACTTCTTCAGTTCTTCCTGCTTCCTATAAGCATGGAGCATCATCTGTTTCCGTTGCTCTTCATTCATCACTTGTTCTCTACCAGGAGGCCCTTCGCCTCTCTTCGATATCTTCATGATGACTTTACAGGTTTCGATTTTACCAACGTAGTCTCCAACCGTCTTCTTATCTCTGTACATTTCCTTCCCACAAAACCACATCTGAGCCGACGCTGGGTCTATGACTTCTTGTGAAGCTTGGGTCCCAGCCAGGTCTTCTATATTCTCAAACTCCATCCTTATGACGTCATGAGGAGGTAGCTTCATCGGGTAAACAATAGTCACAGCTCCTTTGAGCATATCCATAGCTTCTTGGACGATCTTCTTTGTCAAGCATTTTTGTTGGGGCACCAAATTCTTTGATATTAAGTCTTTCGCTTCTTTGACAGTTTTATTCAACAATTCTTGCATCTCCTTTCTGGGTTGTTTACCATTCCTCCTTCCAATTGGGTCTTTTACTTCTGTAAACCCACCACTTGGTATGCATTTATCTCCATAGTGATCTTTCAGCTTCATGTCTTGTACTTGGTCTTCTGTTAAGCCGAGGATTTCTGGTGGGTATAGTGTGCCGTATTTGGCTAGTTCTTCGATTTCGGCGCATATTCTGAGGATTTTTAGGCGTCCGTTGTATATGGCGGATACTTGGGATACCAGGTCTTCAACTGGTGTTTTTAATGTTGTTTCGTATAGGAATAAACTTAGGTCTTTGTTCTTTATGTGGATTATAACCATTTTGGTGGATGGTGATGTTGAAACTGACGGGTTTTAGCTGCTAAAATTGTGTTGTTTATTTGGGGCGTTGCTATGGAAACGGGTGGATATTTTGTGTCGAAGTTTGATCGATAGAATCGTAATTTGTTCTAGAAGTGTTCGATAATGTAAATATGCCACAGGTAATATTGAATTATATTTTCATTGAATAGTTAGGATTTTATTATTTGTTATATTATTTCATTTATGTTATATTTTTTGATTTTTATTTTAATTGATTTTTAATTTTTCTAATATGCTATCTGGTTAATGTTTTATTCTTCATATCCAATGGCTCCACCAAGACTAACTAAATTTCCAAAACCCTGATTCAGTTTATATACCTAGCTATAATCAGAGAATGGATCCCTATACCTATACAGGAAAGAATACCTACGCTACTGAATAAAAATAATAGCTGTCATTTCCAACCATTACCAACATCACATGTATTCAATGTGGCGGGAAATTCAACCTGTCCTCGGCCATTTTAGATCACTATGTATAATATGTATTACTAATAAATTTCAATGTTTTGTCTAATATGTCACCTAGATATTTAAATATCTACACTGTCTCGACAACTGTATTATCGATCACTTCTGTTTTCCTATATCATAGCATTGTATATTTCATGCATTTTGTATAAATTTGGCCACTAAAGTAGGTTTTCTTGCATAAAATATGCATTAACGTACTTTTTTTTATAAAATAATCTGCTCGTTTCAGAAAGTAGCAAGTAAGCTATGGATTAAAAATATAACAGAAGTACTCTAACAACTCAGAAAGATGTTTGTATACCAAATAAATATTTTTGATATTTTTTCTTTCATTTGATTTTGAGTATATTTTTTTGTAAAAAAACAAGATATTTTTAATGCTAGGAAAGCTAGTATAGAGTATAAACTAAATTACTTTGTATTGTACCGTATTCTAGAAGTTAGTTATAGATTCTACAATTTCTATACAATATTGAAAGCACGCATTACCGTTTTTAAAACTTAAATTAAAAAAAAAAAACATCATATTGTTTATTGAAAATTCGAATGCTTGTGGTAATTAAAAAATTATGTTTCCTGAAAATTTCCACTAAAAATATTCAAAATCATATACCTACTGGCATGATAATTATTTATTAAAAAGTATTAAATACATCTGAATGTTAAATTATTGATTCCTAATAATTTCAATGAAAACTATTAAAACATGGCAGAGATACAAGGAATTTTCTAACACCGATTTTCTTATCAAAAAAGATATTAGTCCACTTCTCAGATTCATTCTGTAAACATAGCACTAGAAATGTGACAGATAAATTGATGTTCATCTTTTTCTTGACAAACTGTTGCCACTTTAAAATAACTTTTCCCTATAATATTTTAAATTTAATTGCCAAATAACTAATATTTAATGTTATGCAAATTATGTGTTATATGTCATTGCCATTGAGAACAAAGTTATATAACCCTTCAGTCCTCCTTGATGTTTCCACTTTTTTTTTTTAATTTTTAAGACAAATGTCTATCCTTCACAAAGGCATCTAGTTAAATTTTTCATATCTATGAAACTGCTACCCTAATATATTCCAACAGAGAATTAGGAATTATTTTCTCTTAAGAAGTTTTACGTATTATTGACAAATGTGTTGTGATGGCAAGTATTCTTCCTGTCTTTTGATCAGTGGTAATTAGAAATATAATTTTTACGGCATTTTTTGTGATTGCCACAAAGTCAGTTATTTCATAATTGTTTCACATTATATGGAAATTTTAAAATTCTACGTTTAACAGTTGAAAATTGTAGGTATCAAACAAAATAAAGTTGATTTAATTGATGTAAATTGGTTTGATTGTCATCTAAAAATAATCACTTTTTACGCAAACTGTTCGCTTACGTACATCCTGAAACAGATTGGTTTTTCCGATCGTAAATAGCAGATGTCCATCGTATATTAAAATGATCACACTTTTAATTAAAATGCATAAGTTTGTAGGCATACTAATACTACATAAACGGTACCATTGATAAACAATAGTAGGTATGTCAATTCCATGCTAATTAAATAATCATCTTGTTATTTATAGTTTACATTTACAAACAATTGAATTAAGGATTAGCGTTATGTACACATACTTTGCTAATAATCACTTAAATATTGGCTTACCTAGTTAATTATAGACTGTTAACAACTGGATAAACTTATTATAGTATTATACATGAAGAAACGTATTGTAGA
The DNA here is from genome assembly GCA_964023965.1 of Melinopterus prodromus. Taxonomy (NCBI): domain Eukaryota; kingdom Metazoa; phylum Arthropoda; class Insecta; order Coleoptera; family Scarabaeidae; genus Melinopterus; species Melinopterus prodromus. Next base: position 57,999,624 of record OZ030394.1, read on the forward strand.
GATAATTAAATATTTACAGGCAGTACTTGAACTTTATAATGCAGTAATGTCTCGAAAACTTAACAGGAAATTGCTATTTTATTAAAAATTCCAACAGTAGTTGTACGCAGATTAATTTTATATAAACAATAACTGTTAATTACTGAGAATGCGCGTAAGATAATGCAATAAACAAATAGAGAAAGTGGTATAAAGTCAATCTCTATTACCCAGTTCTAATTAGACATTTCCTACGAAACATAACTCACATACACACGTAACACACGTGCACCGAATGCACGAAAGAAAATCTCGACTTACATAAGGCACCGTTTTCTTTTTGCGAAAATAACACCCGTAACAGACCAGCTCTTGCTCCTGTAGCATCCTATATTTAGCAATTATTATTACATTCAGTATGCTGCCGAGCCCATTGGATCAGATGCAATGGAGAGTGCACTTCTATATCAATGGAGAATTGTAATTTGTTCTCGATTCTGGTTGAGTAAAAGTTGGTTAAAGTATTGATTTGTTGCTAGTACTCGACACCGTTTGAAATGTAGATTTCTCGTGTAACGAAGAGTTTGTAGTTTTTTCCATAAAGAAAGTGTACGCTTAATCCGAATTTATTATAACGAGAGCAATTTATTTTCATTGAAATTAATTTTGTGTGCGCTTAATATGTGCTGTTGCTGTTGATGATTTATGATTATAGAATTATAGAAATGTCAGTATAGTCTATACAAGTCTACTTTGTATAGAATTACTAATTCTAATTATCGGATGTTGCGGATAACGGTGGTAATTATTTTTTTGGAAAGCTAATTAACTGAGTAGGGTGTCATATAAATAATTTGATCAAATTCCTACGGACATGTATGTAACGTACCGTTTTATCCGCCCCAACTTCTCTTCTCTTTGATTTATTGAAATGGTGCGCTCGCACAATAAAAATCGGTTTTGAAATTCTATACAACTTTAGTTATTTTATTCATTGGTTATTGTTTGAGCAATGTTTATACTGATGTTTTTAATTACTATATTCACCAAATATTATATTATGATTTAATAAAAGCTTTCGGAACTCCCACATATTAACTTTAAGGTTTCGCGTACACAAAATAGACTGCCAATGTGTAGATACGTATAATAACAGTGGGTAAGATACGTATAGGTATGTGGTATTTTTTTCTGTGTATGCCTGGATATGTCTTGCTTCAGACACGGTATTTTTATCTGCCAAGGTCTGCCGAGCGACAGCAGCGTTTTTTTACTACGCTTATCTTAACTTCACTTGTTGCTTAGTTTGGTATGTTCAATCCAAATATACCTACTTCCCAATCTCCAATCAATGTTACAGATAACACTGTGATAACGTCATTATCAGAATGTGTCGGAAATCGATCATATAAAGAAGTGTTAAATAAAGACGTTATAGATCTATTACAAGCGCTGCAATTAAATACGGATGTACATAATGTAAAAATCATGAGTGATTAGTTAATTATGTAATTGACTAATCATTCATGATTGGTAAATAAAACAAAAATTATTATTGTGATATAATTTATTATTATTTATTATTAAGTTTATAATTATTATTTTTTAGGTGCACCTGCATAAAAAATGCATAAAAATAAAACAATTAAAATTTGTTTTATTATAACGAATACTAAATTTTATTTTTTATACATATCCTAACTGAGTTATAATATACAGGCTGAGTTTTTATGTATTCCAGTGATATCAACATTAAAATATTTGAACTTTTGAAATTTTTGTCATAAGGTGTTAATTTGATTTTTGACAATAAAATAGTATTTAAAATAAAAAAATTATTAAAAAATGAAAAAGTTTCTAAGTAATTTATATAGTACGGTACAAAAAGAAAATTTGACGTCAAAATGTTTTTATTTTTTTTTTATTTGAAAATTAGTACGTACATGTCTTTAAAATAAGACCAGGAATGAATAAATTAACAACTTAAAAACTCATGAGCAATGGATATTTGAGGACTAAATATCGTTTCAAGGCATTTTAATTGCGCTGATTTCATAGCCTGATTACACCCACATCCTGTATACATACGTTGCTTAATTTTGTTCACCACGTAGCCCAAACATTCCCGATAAACAATCAGTTTTCAAAATCAAAGGTATAATAAAAATGTACAAGGTACAGAAATATTAAATAAGCTCTATTTATTATTCGCTAGATAAGAACAAAATGACCACTGTGATGCCGTGGAGGGGAAATGGACGAGAATATCTAAATATAACCTTAGTTTTCGAGATATTGGCGCTTTTATGAATTTTGTCAAAATCGTCACAGCTATAAAATTCCATATCCTAAGATTCTAATTTTACGTACGTAACACTAAATAGTGCTGCTATCAGCAAATGTATTTCAATCAGTTCATACAGAAACCTTCCTATAACTTTTGCAAAAATTATTCCAGAAATTTCTATCATGGCTCAAATTGTAGGTAATTAAAAGACTTAGGGGACCTTCGACGCTTGGAGTTTTGCCCCAAGGACAACAACCCTTAAATGGCGATATTGTCGTTCGAATAGCAAACGTATTTCAATCAGTTGTCCCACAAAAATGTTTATAACTTTTGCGGAAACTGTTGCATACATTTCTATCATACCTCAAATTATAGGAAATTAAAAGACCTAGTAGACCTTCGACGCTCGTAGGTTTGTCCAATGGAAAACAACCCCTTAACGGCGATAATGTCGTTTGAATAGCAAACGTATTTTAATCAGTTGCTACAGATTTTTTTGTAAAACTTTTGCAAAAATGGCTGCATAAATTTCTATCATAGCTAAAATTGTAGGCAATTAAAAAATTTACGACGCTCCCAGTTTTTCCCCATAGACAACAACCCCTATATGGCGATAATGTCGTTGGAATAGCAAACGTATTTCAATCAGTTACTACAATTTTTTTTGTATAACTTTTGAAAAAATAGTTGCATAGAGTAATTAATAGAGTAATAATTAAGCAGAATGTATACAGTATAGCCTTGATAATAAATTTAAATACAACGAATATATTCGCCACAGATAATTATCAAAACATAATACCGCAAACAATTATTTTACCAGCGCAAGTGACAGGTTTAGGTTCTCCAAAATAAGTGAAAGGATAATATAGTTTACTGAGAGCGTTACGCCCAACTTTTGTTGGCGCTTTGTGCTCAATGCAGGAAGTTCTACGGTATGATTTACAAGACATACTATGAACAAAAAAAGTACTTTCAAAACCACGACATCGTTCAGGTACCTTCAGCGAAAGAGATCTTGTGTTTCGTTTAATATAATTATAAATATGACACAAAAGAATTATGAATTACCTAAATGATTTTAATGATTGTGTTATAAAAATTAATCTCTAGTAATAAACTAGAATAGGTGTGTAATTGGTGATCTTTCTGACGGGATGTAAGTTATTACTGTATAATATGAAGAGATAGGTTTGTCTTTTATGACTTACGTCCGTAACCAATTGTTAGACCTATTAAATGTGCGTAAGTAAGCAATAAAAGAGAAATGAGTATCAAAGCAGTAGCAAGAAATAAAATAAGGATCTAGCATTTAAACGATGTAAATAATAATTAGGAAAACGGTTATAATTAAGGAAACTAATTGACGACACCATAACTGACTACGAATTTTAACACCAGCGCGGTGTTATAAAACCGAATGATTTCTTGATGATCTATTAAAGCTAAAAGATGTTTAAGAACATAAAGCGTATTATAATGCTTGTATTGCGGAAAACGCACATTAAAATCCTACTAAATACCTTTTTATTAGTTTTCACGATGCTTTTCACAAACGTAGATACAACCTCTATGCTTAACACGGCAGCTTACACGCACAATACATAAACAATTACACGCGTACAGGTACAATTAGTTACATTAGATTAAGAGTTTTCCTGTTCCATTATCGAAGATCTTCTAATCGACTAATTTCCCGATCAACCGTATAATTGAGTCACTCTCACCGCAAAACTCTGCAAGCGCGCCTCGCGAAGTAGGCGGCGATTATCTTCTACCTTCATCTCCAACGTCTACGTTTATCAATTGTTTTCTAGTTCGATTGGAACGGACGCAGGACGCATACGTGATACACTTTCAGTTAGTATCACGCTCCAGAAGTCGCGTAAATTTCATTTAACACTTCTCTTCGTCTATTTTGACACGAAAGCAAAATAAATTCCTATGAGTACTGACCTAGAACGCCGCTACCAGCCGATGCGGATTAATTCTTCTTTCTTCTTTCTTTGTTCTTCGTTCTTCGTTCTTCGTTCTTCGTTCTTCGTTCTACGTTCTTCGTTCTTCGCTCTTCGTTCTTCGTTCTTCGTTCTTCGTTCTTCGTTCTTCGTTCTTCGTTCTTCGTTCTTCGCTCTTCGTTCTTCGTTCTTCGCTCTTCGTTCTTCGTCCTTCATCCATCCTATTTCGTTCTTCGTTCTTGGTTCTTGGTTCTTAGTTCTTCGTCCTTCGTCCTTCGTTCTTCGTCCTTCGTCCTTCGTCCTTCGTCCTTCGTCCTTTGTTCTCTCTTCGTTCTTCGTTCTTCGCTCTTCGTTCTTCGTCCTTCATCCATCCTATTTCGTTCTTCGTTCTTCGTTCTTGGTTCTTGGTTCTTGGTTCCTGGTTCTTAGTTCTTCGTCCTTCGTTCTTCGTCCTTCGTCCTTCGTCCTTCGTCCTTCGTCCTTCGTCCTTCGTCCTTTGTTCTCTCTTCGTTCTTCGTTCTTCGTTCTTCGTCCTTCGTTCTTCGTTCTTCATTCTTCATTCTTCATTCTTCATTCTTCATTCTTCATTCTTCATTCTTCATTCTTCATTCTTCATTCTTCATTCTTCATTCTTCATTCTTCATTCTTCATTCTTCATTCTTCATTCTTCATTCTTCATTCTTCATTCTTCATTCTTCATTCTTCATTCTTCATTCTTCATTCTTCATTCTTCATTCTTCATTCTTCATTCTTCATTCTTCATTCTTCATTCTTCATTCTTCATTCTTCATTCTTCATTCTTCATTCTTCATTCTTCATTCTTCATTCTTCATTCTTCATTCTTCATTCTTCATTCTTCATTCTTCATTCTTCATTCTTCATTCTTCATTCTTCATTCTTCATTCTTCATTCTTCATTCTTCATTCTTCATTCTTCATTCTTCATTCTTCATTCTTCATTCTTCATTCTTCATTCTTCATTCTTCATTCTTCATTCTTCATTCTTCATTCTTCATTCTTCATTCTTCATTCTTCATTCTTCATTCTTCATTCTTCATTCTTCATTCTTCATTCTTCATTCTTCATTCTTCATACTTCATTCTTCATTCTTCATTTGTTCAATTCCTCAATATTTCAATTTCATTTAACACTTTTCTTCGTCTATTTTGACAGGAAAGACAGGAAAGCAAGATAAATTCTGAGGAGCACTGACCTAGAACGCCGCTGCCAGCCGATGCGGACGTTCGAATTAAAAGTGAATGTCAAGTTTATCTTTGCGAAATGAGCGATTGTCGGTATTTACGTGTTTTTATGATGGCATTGTTCGGTCTGGTTGGGCTCGGGGTTTTTGTGGTTTCGTGCTATTAGCACGCTTTTGGTTTCTAATTAAATTGTTGACTTTTTGGCATTAGTTGGAAACGTGGAGGTCCGTTGTCTGTGGTTTGGTGTATCAGGGTTGCAAACACGGTCATTTTGACCCGGCGACTTCGGGTCTGGCGGCCATTCTCCAAGCTTCCGGTGTTCAGTAAAATTCTTCAGGTTACCTAAAGTAAATCCTCGATCTTTTGATTGGGAGAAATTCTCTTCGATAGGCAGGCAGTGTTCAGTAATCAGTTGGTAAGAAAATTCCTGGCAAAGAAGGATTTCTTGCAACCTCTACGGGTTGCAATTTCTGATGTAGCTCTTGTTAATCACATAGGAAAGCACCGATATATTTATATTTAAGTACCTATTTATTATAGTATTAAATTACTGCATTGATAGTATTTTACGAATCTCCATTATCAAAACAAATTCACTTTTGATGGACCACATGTTAAGGGTTTGCATAAAGTGTGTTAGGAACAATGTAATAGAATTGGTTTTAAACATACTGGAGAAAGATACTTCTCGGTTGCCGCAGGTAGGTACCTCTAATTATGATAACATCAGAGGCATATGTATCATATTTCTGTTAAATGTCACTAAGTTTATATCAGAAGAAGGAATTAAAGACAATCTGTTGGATTTATACACCATTTATATTCAACTGATAGTGCAGCAGTAAATTTTGCGAAATACAAATCGGTTTATCAAAAATTGCTTTTAATGAAAAGGATATATTTTAAAGGTAGGCAACATTATTTTAATAAAATATGTTCTTCTAGTTAACTTTCGTTGAGTTTGTCCAAGGCAGTGGCCAGATTAGTACAATCCTGATCAACCAGAAAACAGCATTTTTGAAATCACGGTGAAATGAGGGTTTATACAAAACGCGGCAATATTGCCGGAATACGATAAACTTTAAATTTAGATAAGGGACCTGTAGATAATTATTTCAAGCAGATAATAGATTCTTTGCCCATTTAACCGACTTTCTATCTCTATTAATAACAAAAGTACAATCCAACGTCGCGTGAGACACACTGTATACATTGCGTTGTGGATATTTAAAAAATACTGTAGGTATTTTATATGGTAGCTAATTGCTTAGGATAGGTATTTTTTCATTTATAGTAATTACTTGTTCAACATACAAGAAATTATTATTGTAAATGATTCGTTTTATTTAAGAAATAAAATATCGGATCAGGTGGAATTACGCACAGTATATTATTCTACTACTCTTAGCGAATGCGAGATTAACATTTTGAAAATAAGTCAAATGTTCTCGAAAATACATAAAACATAAACCTTTGAGACCGATTCGAGACATCGTCGCACATGTTGAATTGCAAACACGTTTCGAGTTCTCGAACGCTGCAACGGGCTGGACAAAAACTTGTTATTTTAAGGCCGTAGAATAACTTCTACGCCGAATTTTGTTGGAATAATTGAGGAAAACATATGGCGTCAGTGCTCCACACAGAAAAATACTTTTTGTTTATTTGCAAAAATTGTTTATTACGATTCGACAAGAAAATAATATCTTGGTATGTAGTATATCTTGTAAAACATAATAATACATGTGTAATGTAATGAACTAAAGATGAATAAATTTATTGTTTGATACTAATTAGTTCGATAATTAGTTATCCGAATGTAGTTAATCAAAAGGTGTTTAAAAAAATTTACAGGCGGACTTCTCTACCCAAATTCAATGATATTGGAATAATATAAAATTGGTCAATAAATAATAAAATACAGCGCAAAAGGAACAAATTATTGGGGATAAATGTAAATTAAGCAAATACTTTAATTCCAACGAAATAGCCTTTTCTCAATGTTTCTTTGCTTATTTTGATATATTTTTTAAGATCTCACCTGTTATCAGATTAAAACCAGACGACATTTAATTAGGCTTATAGTTGTTTGTTATTTCAAAGTGTGTTAAACCGTCCTTGGTAATTTATGAGTTAGTTAAATTTAGTTTTGGCTGGTGGGTTTTCGGGTTTTGCTTTTAAGTTTTTGTTTGTTTAATTATTCTCAAGTGGATATCTGTAGTCTGTACCTATCTGTCATTAGATATACAAGAGCCTCCTGCACTCGGTGATAGTTTATATATCAGTACGTCCAAGAATAATAACTAATTGTTTTCTTCTATTTCGTAATGAATTTAATGAGAGGACTGATGTCATTTAGGTGAATTAGAATGTCTGCACTTTGCCATGCTACCATGAGACCATATCACAAATGATCAATACATCAACCCAATGCTTGGCTTTCCACAGACTTGTTCTTCGTCGTCAAATAATTCAAGAAAAAAAATAGCGATTATCGGTGAAAGTGGTTACACCATAGTTGTGCAAGATCTCTACTCTCATCCACTTGAAGTACGTTGTCGAGAGATAGTACTTGACAATATCCGGTAAGCCAATTGGTAAGCCTAGGGTACTGATGGAGAATGATGTCACATCAAAACTGACGAGTATATCTTGCGGGTCAATGATAATTTCCTGCAAAGTCTGCTCGAATATATTGCCATGAAGGCGTTAGTCCTATAATGGATTGGAAGATCTTTGAGAAGCATATTGCAAACGAATAGATCCTGCTGCATGATGCTGATGCATGACAGAAGATGATTCGTTTTCACTCGTCATCCCACCTTCTCTGTTGGATCTTTGTAAATTCTTTGGCGAGGTCCATCTATTGTTTATTTATAGTTTTATCATTCAATTTGATAGCAAGAAATAGGTGATATGGGAAAACAAACATAATGCTAAGGATAGAGAGAAAAGTACCCCAAAAAGACGTGGATTAATAACCTACATCATCAACGCAAACAAACTTGACAGTAATAAACACTATGACGAGGAACGAAGCGTCAGTAGGCTTCATCTAGGTTAACCAAAGGTTCATTCATCTTGTGGTTAGTTAACAACTTACCAATGAATAAGTTACTAGCAAATGAATGAAGCAACACTAGAAGGTAATTTTCAAGCAATTAGATCAATCTGGATAAATAATTTTGTGTCCAAAAGGTTGCTACGCTGGTGGTACCATATAAATCGAAATCGAGATCTACTAGGGTCTAGGAATTTCATGAACTAACAGTCAAGGCAACAAGGAGACCAGAATAAATAAACAAAGTATTAATCAATGTGGGTCTTAAAAAACGTTTCAGGGACTTCAGTAGGAAATGTAAAACGAAAAAATCAGATATGTATGCAAGAAAATTGTGTTCAGAAAAACAAATTTAATAATAAAAAAATAAACCGACTCCAAACAACTGCAGAGAAGTAGCAAATAATGCATGTAACCTACTTTATAAACAGCCTATAATACAAGCGAGTATAATTACAATTTCACGCAGTAAGAGAAATAAGTACATATCATCAAAAGTTAATGCCTAATAAAATAAAATACAATAACAGTAAATAGGTATGTATTAAGGAAATTTGTTTGAAATTAGTTTCTATCGTTAAAATTAGTTTCTTACGATACCTACACAATAATTTTATAGCATCTATAAAACGAATTTTAGATAAGTTTATCGTTGACTGGTAATAACAGAGCAACGAGATTTTCAAAAGTGCTCCAAAATAATCTTTAAACCAAGTACATTTTCATGAAATCCTGAATTTGCATATAGCAGTAGAGCTTATTCTGATGATTATATTAACCTCAAAAGGGTCCCAAAGTAATCATTAAACAAAGTACTTTTTCATAATACCGAATTTACAAAAAAAAAATCAGTGTTGTGTCAATGTCAATAGATGCCAAAAAACCCACGGACACGCAGTCATAGTAGTAGAGTTTATTCTGGACCTCAAAAGGGTCAAAAAGTAATCTTCAAACAAAGTACTTTTTCATGAAATTTAGAATTTTTCTTTTTTCAAATAATCAACAAGGTCGTACCTATTTAAAACTAGCATTTAAGTCCGAATTATGCTTAAATCCAAACCAAAATGGCAACAAATGTTCTAGAAACCTTGTACTTAATCGTGTATGGCACAAAAACTGCCAGAATAATCAATTTCCGAATAATAAAAATAAACAAATCACAGACCGTAACTTATGACGGGATCCCATGAACGTGGGGTTTATATTCATGTCTTGGGGTAGTTGGGACTGTGTGCTACCCCATTCATATGAAAATTGTGGAAAAAATTTAAATAAAGTTGATAAAGTAAATAAGAAAACACAAGTAAAAAGATATCAATGTCGTCATGACTGAAAACCAATTTTAATGTTAGAAAGAGAATTTGGAAAGGAACCCATATATTCCTTTGTTTATTTCTTAATTACACAGTATACATTTTTGCTAATTACAACATTAGGAATTAAATCAGATACGTCTACGAAATATGAAGCTGTCGTTCCAGTATTTCTTTCCACTTTCTGCACAAGCTGTATTCAAATGCGCTACAATTTTAAAGGAATTTTGACAGTGGAAACGGAACAAAGCATCTTTTCACGCAAGAGGACACTTGGTACCAATTCAACTTAACTATACACTATTTGTCGGTGCATCTTCTTAACAAACGGAAAATTTGCATTTTATGCCTAAAGAGTGAAAGTTGACGATTTGTTTGTTATTGCTAGATATGTGTTTCATAGTTTAAACTTTTACTCAAAGAAACATGTTTCATTTATTTACTTAATCAGAAAAATTGGCATGCGATGGTTGCTCTCACTATGAAATTTTTTCTCCACATTTTTTTTGCAACCAGGAAATACGAAACCTGTTACAGTAACATGATGATTGACAAATAATGATGTATCTGTATTATAAAAGAAAGCTGTCTGCTACCTTCGAGCAGAAGATAATTGATTCTAAAATTACGTCTCATGCCACGTCTCATGCCGCGATTAGAACTATATATGACATAAAATGGGTGACAAACATAACAGTGAAAGTGTGCCTTCGGCCACTTAAGTATGAAGCGTAACAAACATCTCTGAATAGCTGTTACCTTTGTGGTATATCTCCAAAAAAATGCATGTATTTCGAAATTTCGAAAGCCTCTTTGTATAACAAGAGATTAGACTAAACTAGGAAGACGTTGGCATCCCTGTGGCGTTTGAAGGAGTCGAAGAAAGATCGATTTTCCTTCGGATAGATTAAACTGGAGCATTGTAATCTCGGGATTGTGCTTTCAAGGAATTGATTATTTCCGCAATGATTTGAGTAGATACCAAATATGGTTTATAATGCAAATAGCGAAAGGATTCATGCAATCTCTTTGTAATGATTGCAATAATCAATATGACCAAGTATAAATACGAAATGTATAACAATAAAAATTGGTTAATGGCTTTGAAGTTGAAGTCATAGTGATTAGCTTCTATAGTTAGTTTCATCGATGAAGCAGAACTGTCAAGAATTATAACATGAAATCGGTAATACAAAACATTTCTTAGTAAATATCTGTGTTTTGTAGTCAGGTTGACGAAATGTTCGACATCGTAGGTTGTGCGAGGTATAATATTAGGTATATTAAACTAAATAACTTCGTGTGAACCGTCTGAATCTGAATCTGAATTTCTTATTTTACATCACTGAAAACAATTATACAGACCATACAGACAATTATACAGATTATACAGAACTTACCCCTTTTTAATATGTGTTTTCGAAGACACATAAACATAAATTTTGTAAAGTTATTTGGGTTTATACGAGCTACCCTATGATACCTCTTACGATCAATATTATTATCTCTTTTATTAAACAAGACACAACAATAATAATAATAAGATTTGCATATTTGAACAAACTTACCAGCAGTAGACTCTTAAAATCTTCCATGTCTGTGATCGTGTTTTGTTCAGGCCAGGAATCCAGCTTTTGCAGATGCAGCACCGATCGATAAAAAAGGGTTCGCTGAAAAAAAATATCTTAAGTTGTTTTTTCCTGTATGAAAAAAGTACTGTAAAAAACACATTTATCTAAAACGTCTACCCAATTTCTATTCACAAATTTACTATTGCCTCTCCTCAACAATAATCCATTTTTAAGCAGTGAACTGTGTATGGGAGTATGCATTTTCGATGTGTTTTCTTGTCCTGAATATGAATCCGATCCAAAATGGTTCGTATCCGGACAGTTTTTGCGTTTCTCTTAGTTTTTGTCTGAGCGGTACACTTCTACAGAAACACATTGACATTGCTGCAAGGACACAAGTGAACAAATTTCAAATAAATTCGCATAAAATTACAATGGTTAACTAAGGTTTCTTTTAGATCATTTTGAAGAGTCTAAGTCATCCAAAACGGAAAAATACGTACAGAATGGCATTACTACATACAACTTGGCATTGACCAAAAAATTGCCAATATCTCGATAACCGTAACCATTTGTATATCGTTAAATATGGTTAAATATGATCCAAATTGCCTCTACAATCGCGATTTCAAGGGATTGCATCAAATCACATTTAAGCCCGTACATATTTTAGAAATTTCATGACCATACTTAGAGCTTAAAAGTCTTTGGTTCAAAAGGGTACAAAGGAACTGGATGTTTCCTCTAAGCAGGTTTCAAGGATTTTTCAAATGATCCGCCATTTCTGTAATTTTGTCAAAATAGTTAAATAATAAATAAGGTAAAGTAGAGGAAATTTTGTATAATTTATGTCTATGATATTGTTGGTAAAATTAATAGTTTAATTTTTTTGTCATCTATACGAGGCTCCCCATTAAGCTAAAGTATAAACGAACACTTAAATTCTGCATACTAATGTTATTTTATAAAAACGCATGTTCTCGGCCCTGCAATGAACAAAATTGTAGGTAAATTTCAATAAAAGCAATGTTGACTGAAAGTTCATACTTGGTTCTAAAGAAAGTATAACAGAAAAGTAATATTTTTCTTTAAAACAGAAAATGACAACCGTTTTCAACCGCGTCAACTTATGTGCATCTATGTTCAGCCATAATAAAATATAACTTTTGGCTGACAAGGACTCGTGGCGCAAGGCTCAGGTGAAAAATTAATGCCGCCCTTTTATACAACGGTCCTTACCTATCGCGGAATCTGGATTACTTTTTGGAATTTAACGTTTTAGAAATTAGATTTAAGGCCAGCTTTTTGGGTCAAATATCCCAATGTGCGGTGTCCACAAGTTTGACAATAATTTTTAGTGTTATTTTTATTGTTATAACATCACGGTAACATCACGGTATTTTTCAAAGAAAATAGTCAATAAGCTTATGAATTTAACGTCGTCAAATTTGCAATGTCATACTGAAAAACGTTTATCTGGTAATTTATTCCTATTTCGTCTTGGTGTAGTTATGGGCAAAAACCAGTTTTTTTTGGTAAATTGTAATTAATTAATTAATACATTAATAAAGTACAGAAAATTACACAAAATTCTATAAACTTATATACATTTAACAATTTAAATAAATGAATTAAATGATATCAATGCCAAGTAATCCGATACAGCAAACAAGCACATAACAAATCTGACTCTTTTTATATATAAATTATTTAGTGAAATTCTATTATGCACAGAAATAGAAATCTTCTGCTTCCATTGATTTATAATATATATTAATAGCATAATTTATTTACTTAATACATTCACGCGTATTTGCATAATTTCCAAATACATCAACATCATCTACAAAATCGACCCGTTGAGACGCGCAAGAAAAAAAAGCTAGTTTACATATTGGTACAATTTCTTTCTATTGAACAATTAGAACGATGGCACGGACTCACCTTGATCAAAATTTCTAATTCAGGTTTCGTCCACATACTCAATGAACACAGAATAAACACACGCTCTGCATAAACAAATATTTAACATTTTGTTTAACATTTCGGTAACTGGTCCATTTCCTGTTATAATTACAACGATTAACCGTACAGAATTTACAAAACGAACAACACATCTTTCCCAATAACATTATTTAGGGCTTTGCGATTACTCATGCATATCTCAGCAGTAATTATTCGTCGTGTCTTGTGAAAAAGGTTACTCTACTATATACCTAGTAGACTTGTTGAAAATTAGACTTTCCTATTGGAGCTCAATTAGTATTTCTAAATGTAAGACAAGTTAAATTGTAATGGATAGTTAAGGATTGCGTTTTGCAATGAATGAAAGTACAAAATGTTCGGTATATCCGTTCTAATTTTGATTATTTACGGCTAGGAAGCTGGAGTTTAATGGCCGAACTTAAGGATTTAATTACTTCATGTCGTAGACGTAGTCATGCTGTGAGAATTTGAGACATCTAACATTCACAAAATTACAAGTCGGAAATGTTAAGTATGTAATAAGAATAGATAAATATTAGTGAAGAGAAATATAAACATGGATAATGTCAGACTGTCTCTACAGTGAATTTTGTTAATTAATAAAGAAGATCGTAATAAGGGAATTGTACCTATCAATTGTAATGTATTTTTATCCATAGATTAATTAAATTGTTTCATGAAATTACCGACCCATTTGAACAGCAAAAGTTGACGTAAGCTTGTCAAAAAATACCCAAACACCCTCTATCGGCTTCTGATGAATTGTATCTAAAAATATCATAAATTTTAGGCACATTTTCTGGTCTCCTGACTAATTTGGTCACAATTATTTGATACAATCGCTTCATTTTTCATTCCTAGTATAGGAACAAATATGGAGAGTTTGCTTTCTTGACTCATCAAACAGTCACTGCCTTTTAAACTATTATCGAAGCAAAGAAAAATTAACAAGCAAATGAATATCTAAATGCAAAAAAACGCATGAACTCAAACTATTTCCATTACAATAACAAATATAAATATATTAATTAATAACTTCCTAACAATATTACAAGTATCACAAATAAGTAAATATATAAAATAAACAAAAACAATTAAAGATTGGAAATTTAATTTGATATGCAAATTTGTATTTTGTTAATTGACGTTTTGGCGTTTTTTTTAAAATTTAATAACAAACGAATTGGAAATGATCCAACTGGTTATTATTCAACAATAAATTTCTTAATCATTTCATATTATTATAGTTTGCGAGACATGTTAGTAATGCAGCAAAAACAAACACGTGCACATTGCATACCACGATATTATTTTCTGGTCGAAACATAAAAAGAAACCTCGACTGAACCAATAACAATTTCTGTCAAACAGCAAAATCTATTACTTTATCATACGCAGTAAGATAAAGTATTGTAATCATGCCGAAAAAAAAAATTGAGATTTTAGCGGAAATAGGTCTTTTTGGGCCCCCTGAACATTTTTGACCAAGGTACAAAAAAATGTCTGTGTGTGTGTATGTGTGTGTGTGTGTGTGTATGTCTGTGTAAACGATTTTTGTGACGACGATTCCGGAGAAACTACTAAAGGTATCGGAACGAAAGTTCATATTTAGAAGTTTTGTTACCAAACTTAGAGCTGAAAAGCTTTTGGTTGAAAGGGGTCCAAAGGAACTGGTAGTTTATTCTAAGCCTTTTTGAAAGATTTTTCAATTTTTTCATTTCTGTAATTTTGACAAAATAGTTAATTAATAAATTAAAGTAGAAGAAATTTTGTATAATTTATGCCTATGACATTTTTTGGTATAATTAATAGTTTCGCTTCAAGAGCAAATTCTATTTGATCGAGATCGTTTGATATGAAATTACATAGTAGCCAGGATTTTGACAAATATTTTTTTTGTGTTGTCACATTCGAAAACAGCTGATCTCATCAGGAGAACCACTATGGAACGTTGCCGCTGTAGTGCGGCAAATTATAAAATACAAATTTCAAATAAAATAAGATCACCAATTTGATTGTTTGTTGATAAGAAATATCAACCCGTCTTTATATCTAATTCTAAAAACGATAAATTGCGAAAATTATAAATAAAGTATAGCGATGAGTGTAGTTTTATTTTAGTATGTTGGTAGGGATGTGTCATGAACAAATATAAATCTGTCAGAATTTGAATTACCTTTTTAAGGTGCGTTTTCATTAGTGATAATGGCAGTGGTAGCAGACGCCGTTATAGTATTTCCAATAGAAAATTGCTAGTGACTCATGTTTATGTACATGCAAACTAATATGTGTCATTATCACGATATGTAAGAAATACTATAATTTCGTATTCTACCACCGCCATTAGCTACCATTACCTACCAATCGGAACGCACCTTTAAACTTGACGTTTCGTCAAAGTGGTACCAGCCTAGCATTTACTATACAGAAATCATTTATTTATTTTTTTTAAATACGTATTTCTTAAAAAGCAACACAATAAACGTGGATGTCGCTCCTGCCAAAAACTAGATAGCGCGACTCGCCCACATGCGACGGCGACACTCCGCCTTCGGTGACGCGCCGCATCACCGCTCGTCGCGCTATTCCGTACTTTCGGCATTAGTGACATAAATAACTATTATTCTAATGACGTAGTGTAGGTAGTGTCAAATGCTGATGCTTTGACAATACCTACGATTTATCTTAATAGAATAGATTCTCATGCAGCTAAACTATTAATTTTATATATTGTATGATAAAGTCATGTGCCTGGCCACATCAGATTTTTTTTCCTTGGAGCATTGACGGTACCAGTTTGTTTTGCTGAAATATTCCAGCAACGTTCGGCTTAGAGCTGTAAAATAACACGTTTTTGTCCAGTCGGTCTCAGCGGTTCGAGTTTGGGAAACCACGTGTAGGTTGTTTTGAATCGATATAACATTTTTATACTTTAGAATTTTCAAGCGTTGGCTTATTGATAAAATATCAATCTCACAGTCTAGTTTCCTAAGACAAATATGAGAATAATATAATATATTAGGTATAAAACAATTCAAATAAGTTTTATTATTGATTTCTTCAGCAAATAATATTAAACATTTAAAGAATACGGTTGTTTATACTAAAATTATTTGTTTTATTGTTTAATTAAGGACTATTATATCTCCAACTTACACCAAGAATTTTTATTATTATTAAAAGAACAATATGAAAGCAAACAAAGATTTCTATAATGAAAATCAATGATTTGTATACTGGAAATGCCCATTTACCCGACGTATGACTTGTAAATCTGGCAACCCTGGCCCTAACATACACATTTTACGGCCTTACATCGAAGATGTTTGAGGAAGACAGTGGAAAATGAGAGTAATTGTGTATATTTTGAAGTTTCTAGGACAGTGGTTCTTAACCGGTGCTCCGCGAGCTTGTTGCAAGTGCTCCGCAAAATTATGAAAGCCGAAATTGTTGACTAATTTACCGTATATGATTGAAATAATAATATTTGTATTTGTATATTATTAACGTACAAATTCAACTCTAACTTCTAACTTCAACAAAACTAACAATTATAGTATATTATAATACAAGTTTTATAAAACAAAAATTGGCGCACGAGTTGTTTTGGACACGACGAGCGTAGCGAGGAGTGCCCAAGTAGAACGAGTGCGCCAAGACGTCTTATAAAGCGAGTGTTATATACTATGTTTTCTACTTTGCGACATTAATTTTACATAAATTTCGAAAAATGCGGTTGTCTTCTTAAAATTTAGAGTAATTTTATATTCAACAGTTGGTAGTTAGGGTAAAATTCACAAATACGGCTGACGCGAGCCAATAGCGATTGATATGTCAGCCTTATTTGACACTTGACGTCAATATCATAAATCTTGGAAAACCAAAAGTTGTTAAGAGTTTGTGATCTAGTGTTTTCATAACGACACCGAAAGCGGTTTCGTTATGAGTTGATAACGAATGCAAAGTAGAAAAAACATTTACAATTTTCAAATAGAGATAAATACGTGAATAAAATAAATGAAGAATTTAGAACATAATACAATTAAAATAAAATGGGTATAGCTGTGCTACACATGCCACATAAAAAGTTCTGATAATATGTAAACATATTGAAACATATTTCCTAAAATAAAGATAATAAATATGATGTTTTGATAATATATATGTTTGCCCTCATCTACATATCATCCATATGTTATGTGGGGATTTATGAAGCCTTATATTAGTATAAAGTTGCATCAAAAATGAGCTTATCAAAACTATTTGAGTAGATGGTACATAACTGCTAATATAAAGAACCCAGCCAAATTACCTAAATATTTGACAAACTAAGAAGGTTTTGAAAGTTTTATTATATTTAAATTTATATTACCGCGAACATGTCAGATGCTTGGAGAAACTATCACAATATACCAAACAGGTGCCGGCATTTATAACCACCAGGTGATAGTTCACGAACAAAATTATGTGGGGCCAGAAAATCAAAACATACACACACACAAAATGTGGAAAATATGTGAATACGGGCAAAAAAGAAAACTTCGGAAGCAATTCGGTACATCAAGAATGCTTTCCCTCAAACATTCAAGAGTTGGTTTGTAGAAATAAATTCCAAAATTCCCGTTATGTTCTGAATTTATACAGAAATATATCTTTTTCTTTCTGTACGAGACTAATGATTTTCGCCGCAAATAAAAATAAAAATATCAATATAACCGTATTTTAAACGGCTTCAACTTCTTAAGGAATTAGAATACCAATAAGTCAATATGACTCGCACTTTTACTCGCAATGACATTTAGTTTTTAGAAGAAAATCGGTAAAAAGTTTTATGTGGATTTTTATTTGTTACTTAAATTTATTTACTTTTTATTGTTGTAATGAGTATTATGTTATTTTTTCGTTTTCGCATTGTTTGATATGTATTTTATCTTTTATTTTTCTTTGTTTCTTAACATTTCAAACGGCTGTAACTTTTTAAGGAACAGAAAAAACATATAAGACCATATAAAACATTATGCTCAGAATGACATTTGATTTCTAAAAATTAATTCTGCCGAAAAAAGGTAGACTATTAATATATTTATATTTTTTCTAATTAATGTTATTTTTTAACTGTTATTTAATAATCGTTTGAATTTTGAGTAAAAGTTAATGTTTAAAAATGTCAATGTCCTTGGCGCTCCGCGAATTTTTCGCATGATTAAAAGTGCTCCCTGACTTCAAAAGGTTAAGAACCGCTGTTCTAGGACATTGAGCTCGTCGGGCATAAATGCCTAAATTCCTAAAATCACGCTTTTTACGTTTTTATATACGATTTTCGTAAACATTTCGGTATTTGAAGTTTTAGAAAACCGATTCGTATCAGGGTAAATAAGTCTATCGAAAACGAATTTTCATATCCGTTTTACAAAGTTTTACATGTTTCTCAGAGTTAGGTATCAATATTTTGCAATTTTTTCATTTGGAATTGGCCAATATACAGGTTGCGGGATGTCGGGCTTATAGATTTTCTAATCCCGGGATCCCGGAATTGTCCCCGGGATTCATGAAGAAAAAGCAAAAATTGCGGGAACAAAACGCCTAGAATGCCAAAAGTTAACAACACAAGTCAGTAAGAAACTCCTAAAATGTACTTGATTAGACAATATCTTTTACTCCCAAAACTTGATCAACGATTTAATTAGACCTTAAAAGTAGAAAACCAAAATTTGTGGATTAAAAGGCAAAGAATTCATACGTCATGGATGCTATTATGCAAATATAGTAACGTAAAGTGAATATTTTATTTTAAATAACATTACCTATTATTGCATAAAAAAGAAAAACGATGGGTATAATGACTGTAGCATCCCGCTTCCAACTACAGAAAATTATTCTTCAAAACTAAAGAAATTTTCAGTGTAACTTATTAGATGATTAAGTAGTTGAGATATTTAAAAATTAATTTTTTGTCGTGAAAACGATTATTTTTTCTTCAACGTCTTTCGTGTTTGTCAAATCTATTCAACTAGCACAATTTACATTACATTTTTTTACTTACTTTACTTTACTCAAGTAATCGTGCCGAAAAAAAATTGAGATTTTAGCGGAAATAGGTCTTTTTGAGTCTCCTGATCATTTTTGTCCAAGGTACAAAAAAATGACTGTGTGTGTGTATGTATGTGTGTGTGTATGTATGTGTGTATGTGTGTGTATACTCGATTTTTGTGGAGACGATTCCGGAAAAACTACTGAAGGTATCGGGACGAAACTTGATATTTAGAAGTTTCATAACTAAACTTAGACCTGAAAAGCTTTTGGTTCAAAAGGCTCCAAAGGAACTGGACGTTTCCTTTAAGCCTTTTCAAGGATTTTGCAAATGAGCCGCCATTTCTGTAATTTCCTCCCAATAGTTAAATAATAAATTAACGTAGAGGAAATTCAGAATAATTTATGTCTGCGACATATTTTGGTAAAATTAATAGTTTTGCTGCAAGAGCAAATTCTATTTGATCGAGATCGGTCGCATCTGCATTGATATAATACTATATAGTGAGCCAGGATTTTCCAAATATTTTCAGTCTAATGACAGTACCGGTAGTGACAAATGCTGATGCTTTGACAATATATCACTATATCTACTGTCAATAGTAAAAATATCTCATATTGTGATACCGTGTACGGTCCTTGCCTGACGGCGTCGGATAGGCAGCGTGTTCAGCGTGTCCAAAATGCATGTGTTCTGTTTGTTTTAGGTTTGAGGAAGTATGATCATGTATCGAATGGGCTGGGCGACTTGCGGTGGTTGAACATGGACAACACTAGGGTGTTGCATGCAGCAATATTATATCATAAGATGCCATCCAAGAGGATCCCACAATACCTCATGCGGAAGATACATTGTAGAACGGATGTCCATAACCTTAATTTAAGATTCAGGGGTTTGTTTGCTCCACCTGCCCATCGCGCTGAGCTGTATAAACGGTCATTCTCTTACCAGGTCAGTCACATATACAATGACTGTTGACTATTGACTGTTTGCTCAACACGGGGGACTTTAAGCATTGAGCCCACATCGGAGGCTGTTTTAATTTTTGTTTTTATGGGCATGAGTGATGTTTTGTTGAGTTGGATTTGCTGCAATTACGTGTAATTAGACTCTAGAGTAATGTTTTTGTTTGTTTTTTTCTTTTGATAAGTTCTCGGAATGATTGTTATATTATTGGTACAATTATGTCTTAGTTCTAGTTTGCAAGTAACAAAAAATAATAGAATAATATAGTTTTAACTTTTTCAGGATCCGGGAATGGAATCTCTAATACTCCATAATCAAAGTAACTTTTGCTATAGCTATATTTGTTTGTGTTAACACTGAATTATCGTGGTAACATAATAAGATGGTAAGATGGGCAACTTGACAGGTTATTCGCCGATGAAAATTCCAGTTATATTGGGTAAACGCAATCCACACGGTCCATTTTGATTTTTTAATCATTCATTACAATGAAATATCATTACGATACCGTACTTAGTTCGATTTACATAAATATTCCATTCATAGAAACAAATAAACAATGACCCAGAATCAAAGTGATTCATAGCATCTTCAACCTAGTCCTTCGCGTAATCGCTAAACTGCATGTGAATGACCTAACAGTTTTTTTTTTCGCTTCCTCGCAAAGATGTTACACATGGGAAGGTCGTTGGATCGCGTAACATTACACACACTGTCAAATTGCTGCTACGGTAACCTTCAGCGAAAGTGATCAACGGCTGCCCACCACAGACCACAGGTAGAGCAGACGAACGCAAAAAAGGAATGGACGCATCGAAGCAGTGAAATGCCTCCGTATAGTATGACGTTCTTCTTTCTTTTGCAACAAAATCTGGGCCATGTTTCGTTAGGGAAAAATGCACCAAGTAGGCTATATAAGCGGGAGATTGGCCAAATTGTACACTTGTTGTTTGACGGTGAGAGTTGTAGCTAAAAGTTTGAGTGCGCTCTTTGCCATCGATATCACGAGACGTCATGAAGAAGTACATTGTAAGTACATTATCTAGAAGGGATAGTGACATCTATAGGCGACGCTGACGTTGGGTTTACCGAGTTTCTATGGCGTCATTAGTGTTGTGTGTTCGATGGATTAAAAAAGGACTATTGTTTCGTCGATCTCTTGGGGATGTTTAATTGAAATTGTGTTGATAATTTCGATTGAATAATTAATTAGGAAACTAATAACTAGAGACTATGTTTTTGAGACTAATTCATTCATTGAAGTGGAATCATTTTATTGTGATCCTATCACTTCTTTGCCTTAAGGAGGTGTGGAATTACAGTAATCCCAAAACGTAGGAATCTCTGACTATGCATTATCAAATATGTTCGAAATTAGTTGTTATTTTGTATACAGGGATGTATATATTTTAGACTACATCTATACTATATATGGTTATAGTTTTTTAATACAGATTGAATGCAGATTGTATGCAGATGTAATCGATTGTACTTAAATTTGTTTTTAAATGTCCTAGAAATAACGAAAACAATGTAGTTACAACAGTTTTTTTTCTGTAATTACATAAAACAACAAATCTGAACTTATTTGATGCTTCATTTTCACGGTCAACATTTTGTTATTTCCATAAACTAAAGAAAATATCAATCAAATAAGTCCAACAAACGATTATTAATGTAAAGTCATTTTTTACATCTTTTACCCATTCGGGAAAGAAAAGATTGAGTATATCAATACCAGGTGTAAAGAAGATACTAAAAATTGATATAAGTTGTTGAATAGTTGTTTTATCAAATAATCAATCAATCAATCAAATCAATGAATCAAAATTGCACAAAATGCATAAATAATTAGTATGCTATGAACACATAGTTAATACGCGCGCTGTATGCGATCGTGTTAACATGCGAGCGATTTATATCCGTTATGTGCGAGTCAAAAACGACGTACGTTTTAGACTTGACAGTACTGTCATTATTATACAAAGCTACTGTCATCCTAATCGTCGGTGTGTATTATGGTAGGGATAATATAGTCATAGTGTGAGTCGTAGATAATGGTACATTATTTGACGAGCACATAATTAATGATTGAAATCGCGGTGTCAACAACGTCGGTGTTTACTGTAGCTTATACAATAATGACAGTTGCGTTCAATAATGAAACCATTATTCAACTGAATTGTCATTATTGTACAGTGCTATAGTGTCTTCATAATCATCGCTGTATTACGATAGTTTGGTTGCTATAGATACGAATAGAATGAACTTTTTATGTGAGCCGTAGGTAAAAGTATATTTATTTATCACTTATTCGACTTTGTTGCCAAACCCGTAACTTTTTTTCAAAATGTTAAAAAACTTATAGGTAATAAATATTATGTTTTCTGAAATTTAGTGGAGAATGTTGTTCTGGATTAAAATCCAATGGTCTTAGGCAATAAAAATTGTATAATAATGACAGTTCGTTCATATAATGACCTCATTATTTGAACGAGCTGTCATCATTATACAACGCTAGTGTCGAAGTCTGTCAAAACCTACGTGGATGACGGTTATTTGACAGTTCGCCTCGCCATCATTGACAAATACATTTAAAATATTTTGCGTAAAATGGAATTTATGAGTCGTAGATAAAACGTCGTATTTGACTCGCACATACCGGATATAAATCGCTCGCATGATTACACGCTCGCCTACGGCTCGCGTGTAAACTTCATGCTCGCGATTTATATCCTTAATTATGTGCTCGCCAAATATTATACTATTATTTAACCAATATTTTTGTAAACCACAACCGATCTCAATTATTGTGCTTTACCTTATCATATTATTCTTACACTCTGTACATTTGCGTACAAATAAAAATACAAAATTTAACACGGTGTGTCAAAACATATAGTCATAAATTTAAGGGCTTGTTTGTATTCAATTAACGCGTTTAGGATCGAAGAAAACTAGTCTATTAATTTTTGAAAATTACTTACTTTTTTACATTTTCACAACTCCTTTGTCTAACGGACTACAATCAAACTTGCCGCAAAATGGAGACCTAGCGCGCAATTTCTCGATATGTCAATAAACATAACAGATTACTGTTTGTTCGTTTACCTGATTTCAAAGGTATTATGATTGTTTATAATAATAAAGATATGGATAATCCATTATCCGTTTATAATTGAGCAAGAGTGTAGGCCACACTGGTAAGCACATATTAAAAGAGAATAACTATACAAAACATTGACTAATGAAAAGAAAATAACAGTACTATGAATCAACTTTTCCATGGCACATTATTGGGAAATTTGTAGGATGTAGGATGTACATCTGAAACAAAACAAATATTCATTCTTAAAACAAACTTTTCAACCGTGACAACAGAAAAAATTAAAAAATGACTATTGACTTTTTTTAGTTATGCTTTTATGTTTCATTGAAGAGTTTTCTGAAAACCGACATTTGGAGATCATAGAAAAATTCTTTATTTTTGATTTCTTTAGTTCACAACTACATATTTACATGAAAAATATCATGAGCATCTTTAACTTAGTCATTAGTAAATCAACTCCCTCTGGTCTTGAACTAGGTTAAATAATATTAAGAAAAGCCTTGTGAGTGTTTTGTTAGTACCAATAATAAAATCTAATTTTTCAATTTTCCTTTTAGATTCTTTTATCCATCGCATTCTGCTTAGCATCAGCGGCAGATCAGCAGGTTTCAGAAACGCAGACAAGCAACAGAGGCGCACAAGCCACAAAACTCTCCAACGCCATACCCAATGTCCAAAAACAGGAACCACAATACTACTCAACAGCCCAACTGCAACAACCCCAACAACACCAATATTACCCAGTACAATACGTACAAAACCCCGTATACCAACAACAACAACAATACCAGCAATACCAACAATACCAACAACCACAATCCACACACCAACCTGCCATGATCATAATCGCGCAACCAGCGACGCAACAACATTATCTAACATCAGCGGCCCAACAACTTCTACAGTATTTCCACGCCAATCCTCAAGCTAGGGTCCAGTTCTTGCAAGGAAACTTCATACCGAATGTCGCGCAAGTACAACCGCAGTACGTGTCACAACAGAGTCAACACACGCCTTACTACCAATTGGTTAGTAGTCTTCCACAACAACAGTATCAATTACCACAGACGCATCAGTACTCAGGATTATCCTCAGGAGTGTCCTCAGGATTATCCTCAGGAGTATCCTCAGGAGTGTCCTCAGGAGTGTCCTCAGGAGTATCCTCAGGAGTGTCCTCAGGAGTGCCAACTCAAAGTTACACCATTCAGGGTAATGCTCAGGATTATGCTAGCCAAAGTGGGAATCAATACCAGTTTCCACAGAGTGGTTACCAATCGACTCCTTTGTCTCACATATCAGCTTTAGCTCAGTTGGCTGCCCAGAAATATGTACCAGCTGTTCCATCGATTTCAGGTTATAGATCACCTGCTCCTATCATCACTGGTTTGGAGAATTTTACTCCTGAGCAACAAGCTCAGATAAAGGAACAGTTGAGTTCTGGTGGTTTGGGCACGACTCCTTTGAAGAGCAGTGCTCCTTTGGATGCTTCAGCTTTGCAAGGCTTAGGGGCTAAGATTAGTTCTCAAGAAGGAAGTCAAGATTACCAAAGCAACTCTGATAGTGGTAAAACGACGACACAGGCGCAAAGTACGAACGCGAATTATAACTACAATACGTACAACAAAGGATGAATTTGAATTGCGATTAAGGATTTAGTTTGTTATTTCTAGGCTGTAAATACTGTATTTAATTTATGATAATTGTCTTTTAGTTTAGGTTTTAAACGAACGGTCTTTTGTAACAATAATTAAAGGCTTCGTTCTGAAAGTTGTGTCTTTTTGTTTGTTTTCGTCATTCTCGTGACACAGTCCGCACGCTATCTGGTAATTAAAACGACATTAGAAGGGAAAATATGTGACAGATTTCACTTTAGTTTTTTTGTTTGCGTCAGCTTGAATACGTTTAGATTCTAACGTTAATAATCGTCTCTCCCATAAATATACTATCACGTAAGAACGGACTTTCTGTGGCGCTGTTAGACGTTTATTATCATAAATATTACTTTCAAATTGATTGAGGAGATCGTAAGCATAACTTTTACCGGGTTTGAGGTGGGTAATCTATTTCAGAAGTTGGATGGTGAGGCGCGGTACATATCAAAAAGAGAAATTATTATAACATTGTCCGAGAGCCCGAGAAGGTTTAACGCCCTGCGCTGGACGTTCACTTCGTTTAAAAAAGAGAGAAATAAAGCATGTATGAAAGCTTATGTGGGCTGAGTGTATTGTGTTGTGGAAAGGTAGAAATTAGTGATGGAGTATATTGGTCGATATAAAAATTAGTGTTTGTTGTTGATGTGGGTTGGCATTGATGTGGTCAATTGATTTGGTTTTGTTTGGATTAGGGAATTGGTAATGGAAAGTAGGAGTTGATTTTAATCTTTCTCTTTGTAAAAATGGGCGGTTAATTGTGCATTGGTTGCTCGATGATCCGCATCCGCTGTTAAGAAAGGATAATTTGTTTGGGGAAATGGTTTTGAGAGTTTAAATTAATCACGATTTTTTGTTGTTGATTTGATTGATTGACGGATTCTTGTGAAAGACAATCTGAATGTCGATTTACGCAATATTTGATGATTTCTTTGTGAAACTTAAGAATTAGATATTTAGATCAACAAAACTTCGATATCTAATAAGGTAAACTTTTGTGCTTTTGTGGATTTTTTTATACCGACATAATCTAGTAATTCGTGTATATTTTTTTGGCAATGCTTACAATTTTACATTAAGTGAACCACAATGGTTTCATAGTAAACCATAAACTTTATACCTACGTATTTTGAACCATTAACCGCATTATTATTATTGTAGATAAAATCTTTTCCAAACTAAATTTTTAATTACACATCATAATTATAGGTTATAAATTAATATAATTAAGTTAATAATAATAATAATAATAAGTTAATGTTTATTTATACTCTTGGCTGAATGACTATAAACATTACATTTCATTTATACGTGGCGATCATTTGGTTAAATAGCTTGGCGCAATATGGACAAATTAGCAAAAATAAATAAACAAAACTGTCATAATACACATACAGTATTCCAAGAATAAGGTTTACACTTTTCAATTTAGGTTATAATTAGTACTATTTAGCAATATAGGATCGTGAATTAGTAACGTTAATGATAATTAAAAAAATCTGATGTGGCCAGGCACATGACTTTATCATACTATTTATAAAATTAATAGTAAATGAGATTCTATTTGATCGAGATCGGTCGTATCTGCATTAAAATAAAACTATTTTTGTTTTATTTTAGGAATCGCTACATGTTTCGTGACCTACTGGGCACTTCTTCGCGCTATAGGAAATGATATATAAATTATACAATTGACAATCAAATCAAACTCCAAAAAAACTGAATTGTCAAAACATACATTTTGCCAGGCGCGGCCCGTGGTGAACATAAAACAACATACAAACGTCACAAACAAACATATATGAGACTGCAGACCAGATTTTTATACTTATGACAGTAGGTAGTGTCAAACGCTGATGTTTTGACAACACACAAAACAACATACAAAAGTCACAAACAAACATATATGAGACTGTAGACCAGATTTTTATACTTATGACAGTAGTATGACCCACTTATTAACGATGAATGATCAAATAAAGTATTTTTTTATCAAATGAATTATCAAAAATTTGATATTATAATGTTTCTTTACGGACCTAAATATCATAAAAATGCTTACACTATTGCAAAAAATAGGCTTCAAACATTAATCTAGATGAAATAAACATGGTAAAAGGAAGAATGTCTTTAATTTTTGGTGTTCATTAAGTTTGTTTTGTCCCAACTCAACTCAAAATCATATTGATATACATTTTTGTTTTAAACTAGAATGCGTCGCTTTTTACAACTAACGTATTTGGCTTTAACTACTACCACCCCCCACTTATCTCCCGCTTTGCCTAAAATAAAGTTTTGGTCACCTTATGCAGAATGCCGCTTTGCCTAACATAAAGTTCTGGTCACTTTAGGTAGAATGCGTATGTTGATAATAATTTACCTGGCTAAGGATTTCTTTAAATAGTAAACGCTTTCAAAGATTTTGTTAAATGCTAAATCCTAAGTTTGTTCTACAGTAGTTTTTCTTGCATGAGAAGAACTGTTTGTGTAAACAAATATCAGCACATTTGTGTCAAAACATATAGAAGTTCCGAGGGCTTTTTTCAGGTATTTATTGACAGATTTTTAAAAGCAATACACTAAATTAAAGGAAAGAATGCATAATTTTACGTCATATGTTATATTTTTTTGGTTTTTGAAAAATTAGTAAAGTAATCTTACAAATGAATTTTCAAACTTTAATGTTTTTTACTGAAAACACTGGTTATTGTTAGTATTGCGCTCAGTTACACACTAGCAATAGTACATTAGCAGATGCATTTGTCATTATTTGTTGTTAATTATAATGGCTTAAGACAAAAACAAACTATAACTCATGAGCAATATTTTAACTATGGCTGTGACGTTTTAGAACGTGTCTTCTTTTGTGAAGAAATACAAATTTTGAACTCACTATCAACAAAATGTCACTGTCAACATACACATTGCCATAAAATTTAAAAAAATATGCAATATGTACTATTTTTAATAGCAATAATTAATATGCAGCCGGCATATTAACGCTGACAATCGAAACATTTTATACATGCGTTCTTTTGTTATCGTACTATGAAACAAAAAAGGTTAATTTTTAATTGTTTGTATGTACCTACTATATTATAACAGTGGTCTTATGTGATAACAGTAGTCCTACTTTTAGACTATAAATGATATTTATATTACTAAAAATTATGAATAACATAAAATACTGCTTCATAAAATCTATATATTTTTGTATGTTGCAAATCAGAATTTAGGGGAAACACAAAAGAAAACTTATTAGAGTGATTCCTATGTGCAATAAGATTTGAGGATTTTTATTAAGCTGTAATTTGATTATTATTTTTGAACCCGTTTAAAGTCGACAGTAACTTCAAACAACAATTGGCTACCCATCAAATTTTTATCGGATTTTCCACCTAGAAATTATTTGTAGTTTTGGGAATATAGTTTTTGACCACACAATAACATGTAGTGCTGTTACATTATTTTTTCATAGACTGTACATCAGCGCCGTAGTGTACATCCAATAGTTTTGGAATAATAATTTTGTTTACTGTTTACTGTGGATCTGCACCTCAAGTTATTGCACATTTCAGAAGTCTCATTAAGTTCAAGAACAATAGATGCAAACGAATAATCGGTCTAACAATAAATTATAGATTATAGAGAAGGTTGCCAATTTGCATCGCATATAATCTGAATTGGGAAAAATATGGGATAAATACTTTAATCTTTCAAAAAATATTTAAATATATGTGTTAAAATATTAAACAATATTAAAATATATTTTAAATTTAGTTTCAGAAATACAAATAGGTGCTTTATATGTATATAAAGTGTTAATATACTAAAATATTTACTTAAAAAATAGTGGTATTAAAAGTAAAATAAGTACGTTTTAAAGCATTCTAATTTCGACTATATATAATTAATCATCTACCAATACTAAAGATTATATCAGGCAACACAAACAACATGAGCGAACTTTCAGTTGTCTACATCGACATTCCCGGAGAAATCCGGGTAAACGGATTTATATTTATAAATACGTTATTCAAAACACAATTGATATATCTAACATAAATCCTGAATTCACAAAGGTTTTTTTAACGGCGAGTTAATTATCTCTCTATGTTTAATTTTGAATATAAATAATACAAGTAATTAATATACATGATATAATATAAATATTGACATCTAACAGTTTTAACTAACAGACTAACTGACTTTTTTTATCAGATTTGAATACCTATAACCAATCCTGTCGGTAAAAATGCCTTTTACTTGTCAGTAAAAATTCTTCTGCATTATTTAGGTCTCTCCATTCTATAAAGTAAAAGAAATAGTAAATTCTCCTCATGACTTTACATGAACACACGTTCAACATTTCCACTTCGAAATTGTTTCGATTAACGAATAATAAATCAAAGTCAGTCAGAGTTCGGTCATAGTTACATGCTCAGATGAGACTGCCGGTCAGCCGCCTAAATTTTTACAATTCAATTCATCGCGCGTGATCTCTTAAGACGGATTCGAATTTAGAATGTCTGATCTAATAGCTGGACGGTGAGGACTTTCACTGGACCCATCCTCCAATTCAAATTAGCTAC
Source organism: Melinopterus prodromus (assembly GCA_964023965.1). NCBI lineage: Eukaryota > Metazoa > Arthropoda > Insecta > Coleoptera > Scarabaeidae > Melinopterus > Melinopterus prodromus. The sequence goes on from OZ030394.1 coordinate 58,029,324, forward strand.
ACCTTTTCACATCTCCGCAGGTGAAAAAAACCACGCCTTCGGCCACGACTCGGATCTGTCTCTTCTCCTATTTCAGGAAAACCGATTATGTCATCGGACTGAGTCGATCAGAAAGTATAATAAATCGCAACAGAGAAATGTTTTCGTTAGATGATATAAAAGTAGATTTAAAGGACGTTGGCATATTGAGGTGTTTCATAATAATAAATTATTAAATGTAAAACAGAGGAAGAGTTTTCTTCTAAAGATCATTCAAATGCATTTAATTTTTAGATTGCTTATTATTTATTTATTATTATTTATTGGAACTCACTGACATAGGGTTGCCAGATTTTACTTATCAAATTATATGAGACTACTTCTAAAAATATGAGATAATCAAAATATATATATATGAGATTCATTGGATACATTTGGCATTAGGCCCAGTATATTATTCTGTTAATATTGGCAAATTAGAATGTGAGATTAATATTTTGAAAATAAGTCAAATATATTTAAAAATACGTAGAATATGTATAATATAAACATTTGATATTGAATCGAGACATCGTGGATACCTGTGGATTTCCAAACACGTTTCAAGTTCTCGAACGCAGCTGGACAAAAAACTTGTTATTGTAGGCCGTAATATAACTTCTACGCCGAAGTTTGTTGGAATACTTGAGGAAAACATATGCCGTCAATGCTACGAAGTAAAATCCATTTTCCATTATTAATAGGTTTCAGTTTCAATGAGAAAATAATATCTTGGTATGCAGTATGTCCATATAATAATAATAATATAATTATAATACTTCGTTAGACCATTTGTTTGGTCATGTTTGACCATCTTTTTATTTCGTTTGACCACCCACCGTTTCCGAGTTATTTACATTATCAACATGGGGGGCCAACTTCACAGTAGCCCCCCATTATTGGAATTTTCAAGACTTTATTACCCCATCGTTTGACCATTTGTTTGACCATGTTTGACCTTTTTTTTTTGTTTGACCACCCTCCGTTTTGGAGATATAGGCATTTTTAAAATAGGGACTACCGTGAAGCTGGCCCTCCATCGTTGGAATTTTGACGTTTGACCACCCTCCGTTTTTAAGATATTGACACCCCAAGTCTCCGCCCATGCTTGGTTTGAATATGTCATTCGTGCTTGTAATACTTGATTTTCCGCAATTTTTACGTTTGGCCATTTTCCGTAATCGAATAACCATGATTGGTCAAATTTTTAAAATCGCTGCCAATTTTGAATTATAGCCGACAAAGTAATTTTTCCGATGACTTTAATTAAAATATGTTCGCAATTGCGATTTATAATAGTAAATAGTTGATCATTAGCATTTTTAAAGTTTGACTATTTTCTGCAATCGAACGACCTTCACTGACCATATTTTGGAATTTTCAAAACCCGTACTAATTTTGAATTACGACCGCCAAAGTGCTTTTGATGGTTACCGTTGAAACAGCTAACTGGGATTTATCATAGTGAGAGGTTGAATATTCGAAATTTTGAGCATTGACCACTTTCCGCAATCGAATAATCATGGTTGACAATATTTTGGAATTTTCAATAACCGACCCAATTTTGAATTACAGCCGATAAAGTGATTTTGACGGTTACCTTTGAAATACTTAATTGGGAGATATCATAGCAAAAGGTTGGATATTCACAATTTTGACGCTTGACCAATCGAATGACCATGTTTGACCATGCTCAGAAATTTTTACTTTATCATACGCAGTATGTAAAGTATTGTAAACGCGCCGAAAAAAAAATTGGGATTTTAGCGGAAATAGGTCTTTTTTGGTCCCCTGAACATTTTTGACCAAGGTACAAAAAATGTCTGTGTGTGTGTATGTATGTATGTGTGTGTGTACCCGATTTTTGTAACGACGATTCCGGAGAAACTACTAAAGGTATCGGAACGAAAGTTCGTATTTAGAAGTTTAATGACCAAACTTAGAACTGAAAAGCTTTTGGTTCAAAAGGATCCAAAGGAACTGGCTATTTTCTCTTACCATTTTTCAACGATTTTGGAAATGGGCCGTTATTTCTGTAATTTCGTCAAAATAGATAAATAATTAATTAAAGTAGAGGAAATTTTGTATAATTTATGTCTATAAAATTTTTTGGTAAAATTAATAGTTTAGCTGCAGGAGCAAATTCTATTTGATCGAAATCGTGTCTGCATTAATAGTAGGTAGCCAGGATATTTTGTAAATTTTTACAGTATTCAGAACGTCAGCGTTCGCGAAACATCAATTCAGCGCAAATGCATGGATAATGCCATCGCATTATCCATGCATTTGCTAGGAGAAACACGCGCGCACGTGCGCTATGTGAAACAATATTAAAACATCTCGGTGTTCAATGTGTATTTCGAGTGCGGATAGCAATGTTGTTATGCATTTTTCAAGGATTTTGCTAATGAGCCGCCATTTCTGTAATTTCGTCAAAATAGTTATATAATAAATTAAAATAGAGGAAATTTGGTATAGTTTGTCTGACATTTTTTGGTAACATTAATAGTTTAGCTGCAGAGCAAATTCTATTTGATCAAGATCGTGTCTGCATTAATATAAAGTTAGCCAGGACTTGCCAGATATTTTTATTCTAATGACAGTAGGTAGTGTCAAAGGCTGATTTTTTGACGCAGCTAGAATCTCACGCAGCTAAAGTATTAATGTTATATATTGTATGATAAATTCATGTGCCTGAACACATCAGATTTTTTAAATTGCTATTAATTTTGAATTTCTGCCATCATAATCATCGGCGTGTATCATGATAGAGATTATATAAAACCCGTCAAGTCCTTCCACCTCAACCCTCCTCCATGCTTTTGGAGTTCGTTTCCAGACCTGGGTTCAAAGGTTAGAACCTGCTGCACCGAAAATGGTGTGGTTTCTGTATTTGATATTTTCTACTTTTTATTGTAGTTTATATAAAGTTTATTTTTCTTAACCCTTTCACTGCTCTTGGCGAACATGTTCGCCAAATGGTGCGGACGAGTTTTTTCCCAATTTACTTAAAAATAGGATCAGAATGATCATAAGCTTTGAAACTAGTAAATAGCAAAAAAATATTGCCGCAGTGAAAGGGTTAAATAAATTATTTATATGTTTTAGTATATATTAGTGTTATTACTTTAATGATTTGATGAAAAATGTGGTGCTAATAGAAATAAACCCCAACAGTGATACATTATCAACAACTGGTAAATATAATGAACAGTAATGTTGTTTCATAATTTAAAAGTTAAATGGGTACATTTTTGTTTGAACCAATGCCGACGAATCTACAGTCCTACGTACATTTCATCCTGTGTCTGAGAATAAAATAAGACATTAATTTCACCTGATGACGCAGCGGTAACATTTATAATGGTATTCTTCAACCCATATCGTGCAATTCCCACTTAGCTCCTCCCCGTCCACAATAAGCTATGTAGTGCCCAACGGAAGTACTACAAACTGGGTTATTGAATGCTATGCCACCTCGTGGGTTGAATGTTGAATTGGATATTTTAATAGTTTCAGGTAAGTCATTTAGCTGAATAGGAATTTGAGAGTGGATTGAGACTATTGAGAGTGGATTGTTTGTAAGAGCACAATGCCAATACATAAAAAATTTCCTGTTTCGATGGAAATATTAACTATTTCATTGTATTTCATGGCAATACTTGGTGATGTTCCCACGGGCTAAATATCGATCGAGATACAACTGCAAGCCATTTGAAATGCCAGGATCTTGTTACGTGTTTCAATGGTAACCATCAAAAGCACTTTGGCGGTCGTAATTCAAAATTAGTACGGGTTTTGAAAATTCCAAAATATGGTGAGTCAAGGTCATTCGATTACAGATAATGGTCAAACGTTAAAAATGGGAATATTCAACTATTTACTATTATAAATCGCAATTCCGAACATATTTTAATTAAAGTCATCAGCAAAATCACTTTATCGGCTGTAATTCAAAATTGGTAGCGATTTCAAAAATTCCAAAATATGGCCAATCATAGTTATTCGATTACGGAACATGGTCAAACGTAAAAATTGCAGAAAATCAAATATTACAAGCACAAATGATATATTAAAACCAAGCATAGGCGGAGACTTGGGATGGTCAAACGGAGGGTGGTCAAACGAAATAAAAATATGGTCAAACATGGTCAAACAAATGGTGAAACGATGGTGTAATAAAAACTTCAAAATCCCAACTATGGGTGGCCAGCTTCACGGTACTCCCTATTTTAAAAATACCTATACAGGGTCTCCCACGACGAGCTGCCATTAGAAGTATATGGAGAACCAAATGACATGACAGATTAAAAATTTGTGGACTTATATTGTTGGACACGATCGTCTCAACTAAAATATTTTGAGTTTTCGGTTACTTCCGGTTACACCGGAAATGATGTCATCTTTTATATTTCAAATGGAACACCCTGTATTTTATCGCATTTTTGAAATCTTCAATAAATTTTAATTCAATTTTATGTTACATTCCCTATACCTAACATGTGTCATTTTAGAGATATTAATTGTTTTCATTAAAAAATGACAGCTGCACGGTTACCTTAAATTACTTACAAACTATCCCCTTTGACAGTTGGAAAAAAGTTGTCCGGCGAAATTGTTGTGAAGGTAACGTATTATCGACACATCGGTAGAACTCTTCTAAAAGTTATACAGGGTGTTCAAATTATAAGATCAAAGTTGAATTCGAGAATAGTATTAAAAGTCGATCTTTTCAAATGGCAACCCTAACATATGAATACATTTCTCAATTCTATGGAAAATTTTAGATCAACTTTGTGTACAATGTCCTATACCTAAAATGTAAATGTACCTACTTAAATCGATTTTTAAACATCACAGTGGAAATTGCACATATTGCCAAATCTAGATTGCGTTGAAAACAACTGAACAAGTTGGAATAAACAAAACTTTTTAGTAAAACAAGTTTTTTAGGTCATTTTTCATTATGATTGGTTTAGTATTCATAAAATTATAAGCCTACAATAAAACACAATATTAAAAATAAAAGAAAACGCTAAGAAAATTAAAAAAAAAACGCTTAATTCTATTTCAGTAACTGTTCAAAAATGTTGCCGTTTTTCGCTAAACATGCTACTATTCCTTTTACCATATTATTGTTGGTGGCGTCCCTGATAGAGTTAGCACATAACTCATTGAAAGCAGCTGGAAGTCTATCTTTCATGTTCTCCTTATCAGTTATTGGGTCCTCCATTATTGGGTGGTTTCAAATGGACGGTGCTCCAGCGCAGATAACAGTTGCAGTAAGACGCTTGCTTAACGAGCGATAATCGGTGATCGGTGGAATCCGCTTAATGGATCATACAAATATCCACCGCGTTCCCCCGACTTGACGGCAATGGATTTATTAATTTCGGGAGCTATTAAAGACGTAGTTTATGAGAACCCAATAATTGATAAGGAGAACATGAAAGATAGAGTTCGAGCTGCTTTCAATGGGTTATGTGGTAACTCAATCAGGGACGCCACCAACAATAATGCGTTAAAAAGAATTATTGCATCTTTAGCGGAAAACGGCAACGTTATTGAAGAGTTACTGAAATTGAATACAGCAATTTTTTTTAAATTACCTTACGACTTGGTTTTATTTTTAATAGTGTGCTTTATTGTAGGCTTTATTTATTGTTGGCCCCTATTAACTCTAGAAGCCAATTATGTAGTTTATTTCCATTTTATTTCATTGCTTTGTTTTGTAGTTTTTCTTGGAGTTAATAAACATATATTATTATTATTATTATTATTATTATAATTTTATAATTACTAAATTAATTATAATGAAAAATTACCTAGAAACTTGTTTAATAATGTTGTGTTTTTCCAAATTGTTCAATTGTTTTCAAAAGTAATCTAGATTTGGCAATGTTTGCAATTTCTACTGTGATGTTTACAAATCGATTTCAGTAGGTACAAGTACATTTTAGGTATAGGACATTGTACACAAAGTTGATCTAAAATTTTCCATAGAATTGAGAAATGTATTAATATGTTAGGGTTGCCATTTGAAAAAAATCGACTTTTAGTACTATTCTCGAATTTAACTTTGATCTTATAATTTGAACACCCTGTATAACTTCTAGAAGAGTTCTACCGATGCGTCGATAATACGTTACCTTCACAACAATTTCGCCGGACAACTTTTTTCCAACTGTCAAAGGGGATAGTTTATAAGTAATCGAAAGTAACCGTGCAGCTGTCATTTTTTAATGAAAACAATTAATATCTCAAAAATGACACATGTTAGGTATAGGGAATGTAACATAAAATTGAATTAAAATTTAATGAAGATTTCAAAAATGCGATAAAATACAGGGTGTTCCATTTGAAATATAAAAGATGACATCATTTTCGGTGTAACCGGAAGTTACCGAAAACTCAAAATATTTTAGTTGAGACGATCGTGTCCAACAATATAAGCCCACAAATTTTTAATCTGTCATTTCATTTGGTTCTCCATATACTTCTAATGGCAGCTCGTCGTGGGAGACCCTGTATATCCAAAACGGAGGGTGGTCAAAAGAAAAAAAATATGGTCAAACATGGTCAAAGAAATGGTCAAACGATGGTATAATAAAGTCTTGAAAATTTCAATAATGGGGGGCTACCGTGAAGCTGGCCCCCCATGTTGAAAACGTAAATAACTCGTAAACGGTGGGTGGTCAAACGAAATAAAACGATGGTCAAACATGGCCAAACAAATGGTCAAACGATAGTGTAATAAAAAGTTCAAAATTACAATGATGCGAGGCCAACTTCACGCAACATAATGGCATATAGGAAATTTTCCAAACACATCCAAAATCTCGATTTTTTCAAAACAACTGTTTTTGCGTACTTAACTACTCATTTTCCATTCGATTTCCAAAATAAAAAAAAATAAAAATTTCTCATGAAGATCCCACATTCAACGGATTAATTATAAATTATCGCAAAACAATTAATTACTTATTCCGGACTCCGATTGAAATACTGCATTAGATTAATCGTAACATCACTAATTGCTGACTTGCATATCAGATGAGGTCGGCCAAAAATGAACAATCCTAGATAACCCGGAGCAATAAATTTAATACCGCGAAGAAAGTGACCTTCCCCAAGGTCTAGTAACAGTCCATTTTGCGCTCATGGGCGCAATATCCTCTCTCGACAAATCTATATGTTTACTACTTATAGAACATGCTCTTAAAGTAAAAGTAAAGAAGGTAGTAGTGCAACACACCTTAATATCTATTTTCGAGATATACTCGACGCGTTCCGTGTTTTTTTAAGCTTTTGTGCAAGCCGAAACAGGTTAAGAATGAATGGCCCAGGCATTTACCTACAATTACTTTGCTCGATCTTTGGACTTCACTAGGAGATTGCCTTTTTCTTTCGTTTAATAGTACGCTAAATCAGTGATAAGATCAATGCTTAGTGCTCTCTAATTTGCTCCGTAAGTCAGGGATAAATTATTTGTTGATAAACTCGAAAAGAAATTAATACCTTTCATTAGTTTTGTCGTGAGGACCGATGTGGTACACCACGTAGATATGTCGAAGTTAATGATGGCTAATTTGTCTGTAATTTAGTTAAAAGGCCGGAGGAATTGGCTATTGAAATAAATTATATTCTTTAGTGACTACAATTGGTCACAAATTTGTCTTAAATTGCCTGCCAATCACCGATGAATGATTATGTTGTCAATCATTTTGTGCTTGGTCCGCAGTCGAAAGAAGAAAAAACTCATCAAAACTTTGGGATACATCCACAAGAAGAAATAGCAACATTAAAAGTATCGCCTATGCAATGAACTATTAACGGACATACGTCTTCAGTTATTGTTAGTTTTTCAGATCCAAATATCTACTGAGCCATGCAAAATGTTAAAATTTTGATAACTGTTCTAAGAAGGGTCCATTTTAACGCAACTTATGTCCTATTAAACCCAGTTTGTATGTCTTACTATCCCTACTTCAGAATCTTGAAAGCATTTGTCAGTATACAACCATGTACTGGCTGTTTGTTATTCTCGCTTAGACCGCTCTGTCCAAAAAATGGTTGGTCACATGGTCGTTTAGGTTGCATATATGAAGCGAATAGATGCAAAAGCAGACATTTGACATTTTGTAATAAAATGAGTTAACCATGTATTGATGAAGAATACCACCAAATTTAGATGGACTGGAAGAGAAAAACACTCCAAACACAAACGTTTATTTCTTTTACAATTTCTCGTCAACTAATTCAATTGACAAGTGTCTTGATTTCTTTAGATATGCTTTTGAATGAACGCTTATTGAGATTCATACATACTATTATTATTCATTTCTTTGGAGCGTTTTTCTTTCTGTACAATCCCAAATTTTGTTAGCCTTGTTTGGACCATAAATATAGAGACGAAACCCAGATATTTGTAGTTCCCTCAGTTGCATAACCAGACATTTGCAAGTCTCAGCTGCAACATCCGACATATGTAATATTTTAAGAAGAATATCTTTTTAGTAACAAAACAGACATTTCTCAATAAAACAGCTACTTTTTATGAAACAATAAATGGAAAATTTCTATCTAAATTGCAAGTTGACATAATTCTGAAATACAAAAACTTGAAATAAATTGTATAGTGCTCCTGAATCATTTCTATTGTGACATGTATGCGACAATTAACATTTTCTGCCACTTGCATATTGGGGTATTTGACCCAAAAAGGTGGCCAAAAGTATTTCTTACCTAGGACGCCTCTAGATGTGTTGTAATATTTATATATCGGAGTCATGCAGCTGCGTTCTACCCGCTTCCCTAGACTGGGTTTGGTTCCAACAAAATATTATTTGCAACCTTTATTACATCAAAATTGAAGAAAAAAACGACAATCAATAGAAGAGACTCTAAATGCAACCTTAATAAAAATTTAATATTTTGTAGGAAGCGGTTTAGGAGAAAAAATGAAAGACGAGCGTTAAATATAAAGTGCAAAAATCGGGTACCTTTCTTTATTTCTCTCGCGCTCATGTTTCCACCGAGATCAAAAAAATGTTTTAGTCGTACAACTTATGTAGAAATTATTAAGGAGGGGACTAAGGCGATTCTCTCGTGCGGGGTCACGTATACGTGGTCTAGGCGTGAATAACAAAAAAAAAAGGTACAGGGATGTCAACATTCTTTCCACGACTGCAGTTTTGTACTGATGATTTCCAGTTTTTGCAAATATACATAAGTATAGCGTACGAACTAAATAACATAGTTGCTTGTAATAGTTTCAAAGTATGTAAACCTTAAACCTTGTACATACATATAAATATAACTTAATACAACTTTTAGTGAAACTTTTTTGTTTGTTTGAACGTCATTTATGATAGAGATCCCGAAGTTGATATTGTACATACCAACTTTAGAAACAGGATATGAGAAAAAGACAGCTCTTTTAAAACCAAATAAGGTTTGTAAAACGTCACTGTATTTCTAAAATTGATACCACCAATCTTTTGTACTATTTATTAATTAGCGTTAAATCAACAAAGGACTCAGATGAAACTTGGTTGATTTTAAAGAAGTTTTCTTAACATGCCTCACATGACCTACTTCGCCTGTATTGTTCTCAAATTGATACCAATTATACGATCTTACGGTTCTCTTCAATTTTTGTCAATAAAGTTAAGTAAAGAACAAAGCTTAAATGAGCTTTCCTAAGATACAACTTATGGTTCAAATCCTTGATGATGCTGCCATCAAAACCTTTCAATTTTCGTATACAATATTTAATTTATATACGACACGGCTTATTTAGCTAGTTTCTATTATCTGTTTGATATATTTTTGTTCATATCGGGTAAAATTATACCAAATAAAAAAAATTAATTTATGGAATTTGGATTGAAAAAATAAATATTAAAGAAATCGATCAAACTGTGTCGTGATAGAAACTTTATAATAAAATACAATTCATTTTTAACCGATTTAGAAAAAATAAACATACGCACATATGTATTATACAAAGACGATGTTTCACATTTGGATACTTGGAAAATATTCCTGCTCTTACTATAGGTTAAAATAGGCGATATTTGGCAAATACATATGAAGCACCGTCTTGAGGATATATATTTTATGCATATTCCCACATAATTCCGTAAAGCCTTGAATGATTTACCTACATTAGATTATCTTCTTATTTCAAAGATCGTTTTCGTTTACTGAACAAACTTTTAAATAAGAATGAACTGCCATGAACTCGGAACATGATGGACACTAACAGGACAAGGCAACTTTTTAAGAGAGAACCTAATAACATATTTGGTGTAGTTTATGGTAGAGATCAATATAATTCAAAAAGTCAATTCAACATAGGACCTATGTTGATTTGAGATTTCCCCTTTAAATAAACAATGAAGTAGACGCTCCTTTATAGGTACAAGCCGATTACATGGATTTTATTTTGCAAGAAATCGGCGATTTAAAAAGTATCGATTTTATGTACAAATTATGATTGAAAAAGACAGCTATAAATCAAAAAATGACAAAATTCGATCATCTACACGTATTGGAATAAAAACTTTCCCAAATATATTCCAAACCAAATTTATTCATGTAATGCATCTGCAAGATTAGTAATGAATGGTTACTTAATATATGAACAATTGTTAATAAATTAGCGATTAAATTAGTAATAGTATTTTGTATGCCCGTTATCGCCTTTAATTTCTCTATTGTTTATTCCACCTCTCCAAAACCAAATATTTGCTTTAATTTCTCTAACGTGTATTGGTCACATGTTTAATATTGAGCAACAATTTATTGTCCAAAAACTAAGTCAAAGGAGTCTGTGTTGTATTTTATTGTAGTGTTAAATACCATATGTTAATATGAGACCAATCGCAGGAATTTATACATAAAATGCTTGTAAAGAATTTTTTTATTTACACCTTTCTTATGAAAGGTGTAAGTCAGAAACCATGCAATTTCGGGAAGAAGTAAACATTTTCTAAAATTGCAATATAATTTTGGAGATATCAACGATACGTTAGACGACGATCTGTACTCAAACGCATATAATTTTAACGGAAATGGGTAGTAATATGCTCGGTTAACTAGAATATAATATATAAGAAGTCTATTTTGAGAATCTGTGAAGGAATTCTTGACAGGTCAACCGGTACAAATATAGCTTCCTATACTGATATGCCAGGATTGTCTGCATATTTAATCTGCTGTAAAAAAAATTTTAAAACTTTCTTTATTTTGCATATTACTAATTGATGCACCATTGTTTATTGATTTGATTTGATGTTAATGGATGAGATTCTGCATAAATAAGCATGCTCTAAATTCATGAAATATATATGAACACAAAATAGATAATATTTAATTACTTTCTAATTGTCTAATATGTATTTAAGATTAAATGTGACTTTTAAGTTTATATCAGTTACAAAAAAATGAGTCATATTCAAATAAATTAATTGATTACGATTAGTGACACCAATTCTTATCGACAAAACCAATTACCTCCAAAATGTTTATTTTTTTGTTTGAAAAATGTGTTGTTAAATCATAACTTATTCAGATTATAGACGTTGAATAATGAATAAGCGTCCATAACTCATTTCCATAACCTACCGAAATCCCGGACATTGTTTTCTTCCGACTTCGATAAAAAAATCGATTGCGGATGACTCACGTCCAACAGAAAAGAGACGCAATTATACTTTCTCTAATACCGTATAATTTTATGCTTGTGGATTAAAGTAGAGTATTGTTAAAATCTGAGAAAGATTCAAATCATTCTACCATTAAGACGGACAAACGCCCAGTGCCGGTCATTTGAAAACATTGTTGTCCTCTGTTATTATAGAATAGTAATTGCTGGTCACATACAACGTAACAAAGCCACGTGCTTTTCATTTTCTTGACTTTTTTTATGAAGAGAATGGGTGCTGCGATGGTATTCTTCCTACAATAAACCGTGTGTATTAACATTTAAATGATTTTATCATAGGTTAGTTTTATTATATTGTGGATCAACAAAGTCCTGCAATATGTACGCAACCACACAAATATTAAACAAAGATGAATCTAGAAACTTTTTAGGAACCAAGTAATTTTGTGGCAAAATTATTTAATTAAAGACGAGGATGGTTTAAAAGTTCGTGACAATGCACAATTTATTGCGGTTAATTGTTTCTTGGAAAACTTATACAGACTTGTACAGGAACAATAAGCAATATTTTGTTATTATTCCTTATTTTCTTTACATTCAGTACGAAAGAATGGGAAAAGCAATTGTTTCATGAGGCAAGATCAGTATATACGTGTCAATACTTTCTATATAATTATCGATGCAATATTAGCAGAAATCAACAAGATAAAACTTATCTGCATATTACGGTCAGACTACTTATATCCGCCATTTCAGTAAACTGCGAGGAAGTCATCATTCGAGTTAACGTATAGCTTTCTTATTAGATGAATATTCAATTGAAGACGATAAAGAGATTAGGAATTTCGTATTTTGAGTAAATTTATCTGTTGGGGAGACAATATCAAAAGCGGAACGTATTACAAAATCATTAACTGAATCGTATAATGAGTGACCATAATATTTTAAGGTTTTACTAATTACGCTTTGACGATGATTGAGCTTTAGTGAAGACATAACAAATATATGTACTTAAAGTGCAATAAATGTAACCATTAAATAACACAGTAGAAGACAATGCCGTGGCATTATGCAGAGCCAAAGTAGTACCTAGTTGTTAAATTTTGCTATATAACAAATATTATGATATTAGCCTTACATAAAACTAAAAATTAGCTCTAAATGATGTCATTATTTCATAGAAACTGACTTTCCCTAATTATTATAGCATTTTTCTGATTTTGTGAACAATTGTCCCCAGATGTACCTAACTATATGGTTCTAAAGCATGTAAAATTAATATCTTTAAAAACATTTTTTTACTAGGAGTTTTAGGTGTCCTGAAAATGCCGCAGCTATAGATAGAAATATGATTTAACATACAGTGGGATACAAAAGGAAATTGAAAAAGAAATTGTTAAATTTGACGAAAAGTAAGTAACCTCTCAGTTTTCAGGGTTAATTTTCAAATATCATAGGAAGAAGTTATTTTAAATTTACTTTAATTCTCAGATATCAAATTTGAATGTTGTATCTCACAACAGTTACATATTCTAGTTTGTTTATAGTAATTTATGTTATAGTCGGGCCAACTTAAATAGAGTTTCACACAACTAAAATTGTTGAGAATTAGATATAACAACGGGTAGATACATATTAGGGCTTCCAGACCTGGACAATATATTGATCCCGGAATTGCGGGATTAAAGATTTTGTATGAAAAAAGCGAAAAATGCCGGATCAAAACGCCGGAGGTGCCAAAAATTACTAAATCCAGTCAGTAAGAAACGCCTAAAATATACTTTATTGGACAATATCTTTAACTCTGAATCTTGATCAAAGTTCTAAACTTGTACCTTACGTTAGTAAAAACCCAAAAATGACGGTTGAAAAAGATGTCAGTGTTCTTATTTATATCAATAATAAACAAAATTAGATAAGAACTTATCGATTTGCTCAAAAATTTAACATTTTTATAAAAGGTTTCAAGAATAGTCACGGCAAAAGAAATGGTTTGATCTAGTAGCATTTTAATTTTTACTTTATCATACGCAGTATGCTAAAGTATTGTAATCATGCCGAAAAAAAAATTGAGATTTTAGCGGAAATAGGTCTTTTTGCGTCCCCTGAACATTTTTGACCAAGGTCCAAAAAAATGTCTGTGTGTGTGTGTGTGTGTGTGTGTGTGTGTGTGTGTGTGTGTGTGTGTGTGTGTGTGTGTGTGTGTGTGTGTGTGTGTGTGTGTGTGTGTGTGTGTGTGTGTGTGTGTGTGTGTGTGTGTGTGTGTGTGTGTGTGTGTGTGTGTGTGTGTACCCGATTTTTGTGACAACGGTTCCGGAGAAACTACTAAAGGTATCGGGACGAAAGTTCATATTTAGAAGTTTCATGATTAAATTTAGAGCTGAAAAGCTTTTGGTTCAAAAGGGTCCAAAGGAACTGGGTGTTTACTCCAAGGCTTTTTCAAGGATTTTAGAAATCAGCCGCCATTTCTGTAATTTCGTCAAAATAGTTAAATAATAAATTAAAGCAGAGGAAATTTTGAATAATTTATGCCTATGACATTTTTTGGTAAAATTAATAGTTTAGCTTTTTAGTTTATTCTAAGCCTTTTTCAAGGATTTTGGAAATGAGCCGCCATTTCTGTAATTTCGACAAAATAGTTAATTAATAAATTAAAGTAGAGGAAATTTTGAATAATTTATGCCTATAACATTTTTTGGTAAAATTAATAGTTTACCTTCAAGAGCAAATTCTATTTGATCGAGATCGGCCGCATCTGCATTGATATGAAATTACATAGTAGCCAGGATTTTGACAAATATTTTTTTGTGTTGTCACATTCGAAAACAGCTGATCTCATCAGAGGTTGGAGAACCACTATGGAACGTGCCGCTGTAGTGCGCAAAATTATAAAATACAAATTTCAAATAATATAAGATCACCAATATGATTGTTTGTTGATAAGAAATATCAACCCGTCTTTATATCTAATTCTAAAAATGATACATTGAGAAAATTATAAATAAAGTATAGCGATGAGTGTAGTTTTATTTTAGCATGTTGGTAGGGATGTGTCATGAACAAATATAAATCTGTCAGAATTTGAATTACCTTTTTAAGGTGCGTTTTCATTAGTGGTAATGGCAGTGGTAGCAGACGCCGTTATAGTATTTCCAATAGAAAATTGCTAGTGACTCATGTTTATGTACATGCAAACTAATATGTGTCATTATCACGATATGTAATTTCTTACTATAATTTCGTATTCTACCACCGCCATTAGCTACTATTACCTACCAATCGGAACGCACCTTTCGTCAAAGTGGTACCAACCTAGAATTTACTATACAGAAATCATTTATTTTTAAAAATTTAAATTTAAGTATTTCTTAAAAAGCAACACAATAAACGTTGATGTCGCTCCTGCCAAAAACTAGATAGCGCGACTCGCTCATATGCGACGGCGACACTCCGCCTTCGGTGACGCGCCGTATCACCGCTCGTCGCGCTATTCCGTACTTTCGGCATTTGTGACATAAATAACTATTATTCTAATGACGTAGTGTAGGTAGTGTCAAATGCTGATGACAAATGCTGAACTATTAATTTTATATATTGTATGATAAAGTCATGTGCCTGGCCACATCAGATTTTTTTATATTGATGTCAATAAAACATATTGATGAATTGTTGTTTTATTCTTTAAGATAAAATTGGATAACTTTAGAATTCATCATTGATGCATATTATGCAAGTAGACTAACATTTGAATAAAATTTTAAAAAGCTCTTTCAATCTAAGTGCACTTTTTGACAAACATTTTTCATTTTTTTCACAGCTCATCATAAACTCGGGATGCTTCGACCCTAAATATTACGTTTTCTAGTTTAAGGTAAAATCCTTACATTGGAAGACAGTTTTCCGATCACTGGATACAGGTAAAGAACAGCGCCACATTTTTAAGGGTAACTACCGAAAAACAAGCTTAGGCAAGTTGATAAGGCTCATGTTTGTCTCCATATTGAATTATATCTACTTCTTGCAAATTTTGTTCATCCTATTATAGCAAAATGTTGGAGTAAAGCATTTTATGCTTGATACTTAATTCAATCAGAAAGAGTGCGGTTGTAGACTGAAGCTCATAATAGTCTTATTAGCAACTCAATTGATTTATTGTAGATAAGTGCTTACAAATGTTTGCGAAATCGCCAATTAACAAAAAATAAGAAAATAATTTAGATTTAACTTTTTCGGCATCCCGGGACTTAGATTTTAATTCCCGGGATCCCGAAAAAGTTCATTATTTGTCGGGATCACGAGATCCCCGGATCCCGTAAGCCCGGGATTCGAAGCCCTAGTATGATATGCCTTATCAAATTGGTGATCTAGGTTTATTTTAAATTTGTATTTTGTACTTTGTCGCACTAGATCGCGCAAAGTTCGCGGTTCTCCAAACTCGAACGAAATCGGCTGTTTTCGAGTATCATATCACAAAACTACATATTTTCTACTTTGCGTTCGTTATAAACTCATAACGAAACCGCTTTCGGTATCGTTATGAAAACAAGTAGATCACAAACTTTTAGTAACTTTTAGTTTTCCAAGATTGATGATATTGGCGTCAAGTGTCAAATAAGGCTAACATCTCAATCGCAATTGGCTCGCCTCAATCGTATTTGTGAATTTTACCACAACTACCAACTATAGTAAATGAAACTACGCTAGATTGTCAGATGACAACCGCATTTTTCGAAATTTATGTAAAATTAACATCGCAAAGTAGAAAAAATAGTTAACACTCGGTTTATAAGATGTATTGGCGCACTAGTTCTATTTGGACAACTCGTGCGCTGATTTTTGTCTTATAAAACTTGTATTATAAATATAATATACTATTTTCTACTTTGTATTCGTTATAAATCATAACGAAACCGCTTTCGGTGTTGTTATGAAAACACTAGATCAGAAACTTTTAGTAATTTTTAGTTTTCCAAGATTGATAAAATTGACGTCAAGTGTCAAATACGGCTGACATCTCAATCGCTATTGGCTCGCCTCAATCGTATTTGTGAATTTTACAAGTACCAATTGTTGAAAAATAAAATTACTCTTGATTGTAAGATGACAACTGCAATTTTCGAAATTTATGTAAAGTTCGTTCCATTTGGGCCAAAACAACTCGTGCGCCAATTTTTGGTTTATAAAACTTGAATTATAATATACTATTTTGTAATTCACATGTGACGTCACAAGCCGTGAAGTTGTCTTTTTTTTTAAATTTCATGAAGTTTCATTCAAAAAAGTTGCCATATAACTTTTAAAATACAGAAGAATACTTATTTTGTCCTTACATTGTCACCATATCTCTGAAATTAAAATTCAGGCTATAAAAACAATACCATTTAACTAATACCATTTAAAAGCTATTTATTCAGTATAACTACATTTTTCGTAACTATTGAAGTTATTTTAGTTTTAATTCATAGCCTGCTTTTAATTTCTAGGCTATTATAATTTAACAAACAAACATAATTTTTCATTTATGAAAACAACTTAATAATATGAATGAAAGAGATATTTTTTATGTCATAGTCTCTTTGTATTTTGGTTCTAATTTCTGGTTTAAAAGTTTGAGGTGTCAATGATGGATTTAATCGTATTAATGGTAATAAACATTGTTGGCCTATAGGAATACGAAGATTTGAAAATTGAAAATTAGGATAATGATATGATGATATGTAAATAAGAAAATCAATAAGTGTTTCCACAATTTTACTTTTTTTACGCACCCGCACGTTATCTAAAGAATGGATGTCGATGCCTCAATATATAATATTTCCAAATCATTTTTGTTTGTTTTTATTCAATTGCCATTTCTAAATCTACTAATATATGTATTTTTATACTTGTACCCAACAGTAACGTTTCCACATTAGGAAAGGGATATCACTTATTCCCCCTTTAATAGTTTCATACTTAATGAATTAAAACAAAAATAAATGAATGTAAAATATCAAATAAATAATGGAGTGCTTGTAGTCCACAAGCATGTGCTTTGCATTTATTTCCAAAGGGTGTAAGTTAACACCATATCGAATAGACTAATTGCACTCTTGTGTAACATTTTGACACACTTATCAATTAAAGACAATTCTGGAACTGTTACTTCTAAGCAATTGGTTTCAATTTGATATGAAATTTTAAACATTTTAAACAATTGCAATCATCAAAGCAAAATTTTGATTAGCAAACCACTTTTCTTAAAATATTTTTGTCTATATTAAATCAACCATTTGAAATTTTAGCTCAAAAACCTCTCATAATAAAGTAGCAATCGCGTACGATTCACATTAAATTTCACAAAGAACTAATAAACATTTACAGAACGACAATACAAAATAACGTCAACTGAAATTGAAACGTCAACTCTGACGGCATGCACACATATCGCGCATTAAGTATAATTTGGTTACAACACTCTAGAGTCTACCAGCTTCAATTCAACTGACAATTACATGTCAACAACAGTATAGCTGGTCACACCTACAACAAATTAATTACCACTCATCCCAATTAGCATACACACCAATCACTTGTAACTGTTCGAAACGTTACCAAAACTACGGGCTTACGCGATAAGCCAAAAAGGTTAATGGGGTACATGAGCATCATTTTGTCGCCACACGTTTTTTGAAGTAGTAGGGTGGTAGCAAACCAGCTCGGTCGTACCACAATGCATACGCCGAACCGTAACGAAGAGGTAGGGTCTAAAACCGCTCACCCACCATACTCAGAGTACAAATGCTCGCTTCCTGGACATCCGCTTATTAAATTGCATCCGCACCTGGCCCCACACACACATACACATATCATCTTCCTGCAGATATGGTAAGTTTTTATTAGGTTAGGTTTTTATTGTTTCCGAATCGTTGGTATATAAAGTGATGTTTAGTGACTTAGTTTAGTGAACGTGAAAAATGTAATGTAGGATAGTTAATATGTAATTGGTATTTTATTACTATTGTGAATGTGATCTTGCAGATATTTGTTTGTAATTTGGTTTATTTGATGTAAATGGAAACTGTCGCAATTATAGAGACTCCCTTATTGCTGTATTACTTTAAATGTAGATGAAAACGATTTGAATTTGATTTTTTTGTGTTTAATAAAACTCCAAACATTAAATATTTAGTTTGCAGGTTTCCTATTTTTCAATAATTGTTATTTTATAATTTTTACTTTTGATTGATACTGATATTATGGGACAATATTAGAATTTTTATTCAAACTGCAGGCTGGCAGAAATGCTTAAACTTACAGAACTTAGAAATGTTTTACATACATTCACATTTTCATGTTTTCATCCACAAACCGAAGGCGAGTGTTTAACCCATTATATGAATGTTTGTCTTTCATTAGTTTTCATTTTATTTTCTGATATTAATATACTTATCAATACTGATTTTTTTACAAAAATACAAGTTAGAGAAGAACTTTTTAGTCCAAATTTTGACATACTAAGGTTTGTATTGTATATTGGATGTTATTTGGAAAAGCTTTTATACATTCTGCTTCAAATTCCGCTTAACAAATCAAGTCGGAAACCCGTGACATCAGGTGTTTAAAAAAAATCTGTGCATGATACATACCCAAACGTTTAATACAATGATAAATTGTTTTGAGTAAAACAGATTCATAATTTAATTTTAGGCTTCAAACATATTATTATTTCATAGTTTCCATTCATGGTAAATGCTTTAAACGTATTGGGCTATCTTCAACATACTTCTTCAGTCTCAAAAATTCTCAATTTCCGGAAAAACTGGTCAATTTCAATTTCAGCAATGTTTGATATATTTTGCGAGTATCTGGTTTTTATTATTAACTGGTTATTAAACGAGTGTTTCTTATTTTTCCGAAACATTTTGAAAAGCTTATCTTGCTATGAAAAAGATAAGTGGATATTATTTAATGATGTTATTTATAAATAACATCAATACATAACTATTACGTCAAAAATATCATTAAGTTGCTTTTCTATTGCATGCAAACTACTTTCCATAACTTTCCGTCTTCCAAACGACTTTTGATAGTTTTGTCAGTTTTCCTTTACTGGAAACACAGTTGCATTAACAGACACACTAATATTATCAAAAAAAAGTGAAAAATATTCAAGTTTGATGACATTAAATTAACTTTAAAATAACTTTTCTCTATGACATTTATCTTTTAATTTTAACATCTGATACTTTACTCTTAAACAAATTACAAAACTTCTTCTTTTTGTAACCAGCCTGTGTTTAATCATATTATGACTATGGCTTCTAAAACTCATTCTAAAAATCTAAAACTCTCTATAAAGAATGATTTTTTCTCTAGGAATAAAAATGTTGGTCCATTATTGACATTGCTAGATTCATCTGAGGACATTGTTATAATTATGGTCGGGAGGAATGTTACCAAATCACGAATAGGATATGTTTTTGTTTTCAATTACATACTCTAATAGTATTAGTCAAAAGTTTGAGTTCTGTTGTTGAATATTTTTGGCACATTAAGACACACATAAATAAGTAAATATATAAACAAATGAATAAAAATACAAATTATGGTCAGATAGAACATATTTATAATAAATTACTAGGATAATTTTAATCATCGTTACATACTTTTATAGCTTAAATCTGTCTTCTGTTAAACAGAAACTCAGTTAAAAAGTACCATAATTGCAATGAATTGCCGATTTTAATTGACCCCTTTCTTCGCCACAATTTGAAAGAGAGATGATATCACGATCATCAAACATTTTTCTTTACAAGTGAAAGGTTTATAATCTCTATTTTATTACCCTATCGAGTATTTTTTGTTTCAATCTTCTGCCAATTACATCAGAGAAATTTGATACATTTTATACTTGAATTAATCGAATATAATATAATATCATTTGAAACTAACACCTGTAGTGTAGGTATCAAATGACACAATAATGTAACTGAAATGATACGGCTGCATAATTTTTTTTTTGGTTTAGTTAATTAAAAGCTCAAGTTACAAGGTTAAACCTCTCGTTTATGTCCCATGATATAGGTACTATGAGCGTATTGAAGTGTTACTAATAGATATTTGTTAACAGTATTTTAAAGACCAGAAGTCACATGGAATTACATCAAGTACAAATTACTATGATGATAGGTACTCGAGAAAGCAAATATAATGACAACCGAAGACTTTGAATGTGGATCAGGAAGCATTCCTATCTATCATATATAAATAACTGTAATACCTAACTGAAGCAGAATATTACGCGGAAGTTACATAAAGTAACAACAATTTACGATATGCAATAGTACGGGCAGCATCTCAATGCGCAATAAAAACGAGAGCTTTTACCATCGCTGACTACTTCATACCAATTAATCTGTACACACTACACATACACTAGCAGCGAGAGAAAATTGTAACAGGAAATCGCACCAACAGACCTGTAGGTTGGTATAATATACGGGTATTGCTCTCAAAGACAAAGTAAAACATAAACAATCTTTATCTTGTCATTAGCGGACAATGGCAAAGGATATTACAGAAGTTGTGGACGTGCATGTCATTGTTCGGACAAATATTTTAGCATGACGCTGTAGGAAATAACACAATGTAGGGTATTGTTGGTGTAAATTACGATCTCGAATAGTTTGTAATAAGGCAAAATATGTAATGTGAGACGTCAGTTGAAAAAGAAATGATTAAAACTAAAGTTTGAATGATTTAGACTTAGTCTATGAGGAGATATCAATGCTGCGTTAAACGACAAACCTTAACGTTTGCATGAAACTGTCTGAAACTAAAGTAGGTAGAATGCAATACGTTGTTGATGTGGGTTGCCTATTTTTAGCAATTTATAAGAATGTAAAAATGTAGTACAAAACACTACAATATAGATAAATGTCTGTGATTTTCTTTATTCCACGAAGGGATGTCAATGCTGCGTTAGAAGATAAACCTTTCACTTCAATGTTATTAATAATTTAGACTGATACAGTCTAAGAAAAACATTAGTTATTACAGTAAAAGGACTGTTAAAATTTGAAATTGAATATTATCAATTTGACATACCTAATTATTTTTCGTATTAATTAAAATTTTAAGTCAACAAATTAAACAAATATAATGCAGTATTGTTAGTGTTAACTGAGACACAATAATAACAATAACCTGTGTTTTCAGTAAAAAAAGTAAAGAAATCTGCAAATTCTCGTATTTAGCCTTTACTAATTTTGCAAAACCCTACTAAATATCAAAAATCCGTCACAAGACGAAAGATTGTACATTATTTATCGTTAATTCGGCGTGTTGCTTTTAAGATACTGCGAGAAATACACGCGAAAACCTCACAACTTTTAGGTGTTTGAGACTAAAATGAACTGATAAAAACACATCAATTTTTACAATAAAACTGATTTAGGGTCATGTTTATCAACATTTTAGGTGTTATTCAGGAATATTCAAAAAATATTAGTAATATTTCAGAAAATTTTATTCTTCATAAAAGTTTCTGGAATGTCTTAAACCTAAAATGCAAGTATTAGAATGTAATCCCCTTGCATGAACCGGGTGTAACCAAAATTATGAAAACCCTGAAGAGTAAATTTGCTATATAGGTAAGTAAATTTGCAAGATCTCTCAATAAAAACCTCATCAACAAACCCCCACAGCATTTCTTTTTAAAAACTAGAAGAGTAAAGTATTTTTATTTTAAAAGCTATGCAAAAAGTTTTGAAATATCATAGAGGGCATTAATTACAAAATATAAACATTTTTTTTTTCGTTGCATGTACGTCAGTATATGGAACGTTGAAGGTGACTATAATTTCATATTGAATGCCTTCTAATATTATTAATTATTTTTCAAATAATAATTTTGCATAGCTTTGAAGATGACGATACTTTAATCTAATGTCATTTTTACCCTTTTGGCAACAGGCGGTATGTACAACGGAGAAAGTGATTATAATTCTGAGTCTTTAGAGTCGTCTAATATTTCCAAATACTATTTTCAAATAAAATTTTTGCATAGTTTTAAAAAAAAGTGCTTTACTCTTCAGTAATAAATACATTCTAATATTTGTCTCTTATTAGGCTTAAGACGATTAGAAGCTTTTATAAAGAATAAAATTTTCAGAAAATTTGATAATAAAAAAGTAAGGTACTTTACTCTTAAGAGTTTTTCATAGTTTTGGTGACACTCGGTACATGCAAGCTGATAATTACTTGCTAATATTTGCATTTTAGGTTTAAGAGAATCAAGAATCTTTTATGAAGACATAATTTTCTGAAAACTTAATAATAATTTGCTTCCCATTAGCAGGGTTGTTATACAAAAAGGCTTTTTTAAAATTTTAAACAAAACAAACGAGTTTTTTAATCGAATAGTGCTTGTTAACGAAACAATGTTTTTAAACACTTCGCAAAAAACATGTTTTAAACATGAAACAAAAAGATGTTTTAAATCATACAAAAAAAACATGTTTTAAATAAAGAATGATTATTATGTCATCAGTAAATACAATGTTTTAAAACAAAGTGTTTATTTTAAAACATGTTTAAAACAAAGTTTTAAAACAAAGTGTTTTCAACATTTAAAACAAACTGTTTTAAACATGTTTAAAACAAAATAGTTTATAACAAAATATTTTTTTAAACCATATTTAAAACAATATTTTAAAACAAGGTGTTTTAAACATAACAACCCTGCTCATTAGTGTCCAACATTCTGCCGGACACGGTATACTTATAAATAAATCGGTAATAAAACACTCAAATGTCTTAATAAAGAACTACTTTTTCTTCAGAAATTAAATTTTACTTCCATTACACATATATCTAGTTAAGTTCATATGGGGACATACTACAAATCTAATTGCATGATTGTTTATTTTGAAGATATTTTAATAATATCAAAGTTAATAGGTAAAAAAAGCACACATTTTAATGATTTACGTTTATGCTACGAATAGATATCAATGCTGCGTTACGAAACAAACTTTTCAATTTAAATCTATTGGTAGTAAATAATACAAACAGTAAATTCAGCTTCATTATAAAAACAATGTGTGTTGCGTACCTATTATAAAAAGGACAGTTTAGAATGTGATATTGAATTTTAACAATTTGTCTTTATACTAATAACACATAAAAAGTCTAATAATTTACGTTGACTAACAAAGAGATATCAATGCTGCGTCAGCACACAAACCTTTAATTAAATATAGGTAGCTAATTAATAATGCAAATACAGCCTAATCAAAATCAGTCGTTCTTATTATAGAATAGACTGGTTAGAATTGAAAAAATTAAATACATCTTTTTGTGTAATCTAACATTGTCCTGTAACAAGCAAATGCGGAAAAATCACATTACCTATTAGATTTAGTAATCAATCTGATTGAAATCCAATAAAATTATTTACGATTACTTCACGCGAGATATAAATGCTGCATTAAACGGTAAACCTTTCAGTTAAATATGATTTCACTACGTTAAGAGCATTGCTAAAAATAATAATGAGCATGTCTTTTATTATTTCTGCCCTACACAAATTGTTAATCTGAACACATACCTACATATAGATGTATAGACTCAGAGAGAAAATTGTAACAGGAAACTACATCAACAAACGTGTATAATACTCTCGTATTGCTCCAAAAGACAAAGTAAAACATAAACAACCTTTATCTTGTCATAAACGAACAATGGCATAGAATATTATACCTACAAGCTGACGTGCGTTATTTTTCCTCGCGGAGATCAGCAAGATAAAAGACGCAAAACTGTAGCACTCAGACTCGGAGAAAGTATTTCTTGTGTGTGGACATCACGCCCAAATACCCTCGACAATTTTCGAAGTAGGTGAAAGTGCATTTTGCAAGCGACGGAATTAAACAAGCGCAAAAAAAGGCGAATGAAAAACGGCGAGGAAACCAGTTTGCTCGGTTGTATTATTAATAAATTCTGATGATGATCCATCAGTCTTATTTTTGTAGTTTTTTTTTATCTGAGCGCATGCAGGTGACTTTCTACGATTGTTGTCATTCCTGGTGGTATTAATTTCTGTATGGTGTTGATATGCGAAGAGCTTATGGTGATGCATGTTACGCAATGATAATAAAGGAGATTTTAATGGGTGCTACAGTTATGTGCGTTACTTTCGTTTTCGGATGGTAACATGTGTTTATTCATGGTAAATTAATTCCAGATGTCGACAAAGTAGTTGATATGGTTTTAATTTGAGTTGTGTTATTGAGATGTAAATACAGCTTAATCTTAATGAGATTAATGAAAATGTGGATACCTACGTATACAGTGTGTGAGTAAAGTATGGAAACACGATAATATCTATGAAAAAGTTGTTAATTTGTTATGGGGTAGGTACTTATGTTTACTATGACAATCCCCAAACTTTTGTAGAAAAACTTAACAAGCACACTGTAGTAGATTATTTATACAAATTTTATACAAATTATTTATGCTATCTGCAAAAAAACATGTGACATGGAATGAAGAAATCGCATAAGTGACATAAAAATTTGATTTTGAGATTTTAGCGAAATCAGATAGATTTTTCTATTGGCTACTCGATAACGTTAAAATTTCAAAAATGATAACGATAACGTTAAAATGACCAAAAAATACACGAATCAAGAAAACAAATGTCCGCGTAAAGATAGGTAAATGCTCCCCCAGACCACAAACTTCTTAATTTTTAATATAACAACTTGTCATATTGTTTTAATGATACATTGAACATTTGGTGGCCTTACAAAGAAAATTTTAGAGAGCAAGACAATTCAAAATTGTAAAATATTGATAACTGTAGGGAACATAGATTTTGTGCATGGATTATCAAAATGCATTGTGGGTAACATTATGTGCGTGAAGACAAATCCGAACAACAGACAAATCCGAAAAATAATCTATCTCGTACCTAAGGTTTTCGAAAAAAGTTTGGTAAAATTGTCAAAATAATCGCGAAATACGTAACTTTCAAGCTCGGGTTTGCATTTACCGCAAAGAAATCATTCTTAAGCTTTTTGGTTTTAATTCATTTTTTCTGGGTAGGTAATCATTTTCTCGATGTTTTGTCACGCAAGGTTATAAAATGTGTATATTACTATTAGGGCAATTAAGAGATATTAAGAGATCTACCTATCAAAAACAAGTACGGAAAATATGGGGTTGCCATTTAGAAAAGACTGTTGATGATGTCATAACAAAACAATTAGACGTAGGAAATTACATTTGTTTGAAGATTTTTTGTTAACAGGCCGTTTCTGAGATTTTGTTCAGCTGTTTGAAATATTAACGAAATAAACAAAAATCCTTAATAGAAAATGATAATAGTAATAATACAAAAACAATTCATAGAAAACAGTGCAAAAAACAAGGAAAAACACAAATAATGCACATGATAACAAACGTAAATAAATAAATTAATACGCAATAAATTACTAAAACTAAATTGAATAAAAACACGAACAAAAATAATACCAAAGCTTTGGCTATTTTTTGTTTACATTTAAAGCTCTTGTCATTTTGAGTAAGTTCTATATGGATTTATTGCTATATTTGATACCAAAACCGTACCTTAAACGACCGTAATTTCTTAAGAAGTTAAAAACCAAATAATTTCATATAAAACTGGCAATTCAAAATGACATTTAATAATTACATAAGAAAGTGGTAGCCTCTACATATAGCGAGCGCGTAAAGTATGGA
Source organism: Melinopterus prodromus (assembly GCA_964023965.1). Classification (NCBI taxonomy): domain Eukaryota; kingdom Metazoa; phylum Arthropoda; class Insecta; order Coleoptera; family Scarabaeidae; genus Melinopterus; species Melinopterus prodromus. The sequence goes on from OZ030394.1 coordinate 58,055,761, forward strand.
AACATGACAGACTTCCCAAACGGTTTGTTATTTGAACTAATATAATGTAAACAAAATATTATTTACATCATTTTTAAATGACATGACTTGAAATGACTTGATAAATTTTGTTTGCTTATGGAAAGCATTTTCGGCGTTTTAGATTGTTTTATTTTCGCTGAATGCAAATGAATTCAACAGGTATAAATTTGTAAAAACCACAAAAATATCGTTTTATTGACTCTTTAATCCCACTTTTTTTTCAAAAATCTTGTGCGATACGAAATTTTTTAGCCCAGATTCGTTTTCAGGGCAATTAATTCTACTGAAAATGCAATTTTATATTCAATTCACAGAAGCTATTTTCCCTAAAATTTTCAAAATTTTACCATTTTCAATTGTCATTTTCTCAAAAATTTTCCGATATAAGACCACAAAATATTTGCACCATTAAGACAATTAAATTATGTATTAAAATCAGTAAGAAAAAATGAGGCCGCCATTTAAAACAGTGTCGATGACGTCATAACAATAGATGGCCGAAAATTGAACTTTTTACAGAAGTGAGTATAATATTTCATCAAAGGTTCTTAAGGACTGAAACATGTAATTATACACATATATTCCTTTTCACTTCTACTGAACCAGCGAACTGTTTAGTGCGAAGTTCGTTAACGCCTTGCTCATTTTCATTTGTCACTAGAGAACGTCTGAAGGCACAAGTATCTAAATTTAGGACACTACTTTGAATAAATTTCACTGTCTTGAGTGCAATGTCCATTAGAACAATGAGATATTGTCATTTATTCACCTTAGATAAGTACATATCTCAGCATCATTCACACGTCACTGTCACTAAATCAACCATTGTAACATTTGATAAGCTATTAACAAGTAAAACCTAATAAGTATCACTTTCTGCTTACGTGCACAATGCTCCGTTAGGCGGCAAACTTTTCAATTCAGTCTAATTATAAGTAAGCATTAATTTGTCTATACGTACTATTTAATTGTTGGTTTAAAGTATCTTTTCGATATTTCTTAACAAAGAAAATATTTTACTTCTATTCATGTCTATAATGTATCTATATTAATGTTTTTTTATTGTTTTGCAGAAGTATACAACAATCTTACTCTGCTTGTTCAGCATAGCGTACGCTGAAAAACAGATAAAGCTCGAGGACATAGAACGAGACAACCTGAACAGCGAACGACAAGTCAAGCAAGAGAAGCAAGCCGTCAAATACTCAACGCCATATCCTCAAAAACCACAAGCCCACTACGGTTTCACTCCATCAAGGAACACCAAAACTCCAGTCACCAGGCTGGTACAACCTCAAACTCAACCACAACAGACCATACAGTTCGTCCCACAACAATCTGTTCAATCCATCCCACAGCCTCAAACGCAATACATCTACCAACAACCACAGGCTCAATATCAACAACCACAGCCTCAATATCAACAACAACCTCAATACCAACAACAAATACAATACCTACAACAACCGCAATACCAGCAATACGAAAACGTCCCATATATTGTTGACAACCAGATAACTCAAAGACCTGAGTATTACACCCAACAATATGTCTACGTGCAACCATATACAGCGTCATCAAGCAATATACAAATGGTGGTAGACTCGAAAGGAAATGCTAAATATTACATGTACGTTCCATCGCAATATGTCAGCGCAACCAAGCAAGATGGTACCCAAAGCGTTGGGCCTCAAATCTTTACTCAAGAGCCTGATTACCAAATCGCTCCTAACTCAGAAAGTCAATTCATCACTCAACCACAACTTTCTCCGGAACCTCAAACCCCTCAAATCCAATACATCCAACAGGAAAAGCCTCAATATGTACAGAAATCAGCTCCTCAATCCCTTTTGGATTCCTACGTACCTTCTGTGCTTCAATTGCAGTACTATAAGCAACAACAAGCTCAAGCTAATTCTATCGGTAGTTCTTCGTCCTCAAAATCGAGTGGTAAACCTGCGGCTGCTAGGCAACAAGTTTATCTTCCCAGTGCTTCGTCGGAATTGTCATATAGTTATCAGGCGCCATATGCGCAATACCAGAAATAAATGTTTGTAGACTAAAGCCTGTAAGGCCAGTGATTTATTTTTGTATTTATGTAGAGTTTGTGTTGCCAGCCCTTTTTATTGTGGGGTTGGTGGCAGGAAGCGTGTTTAAGTCTATGTATTGTACATATATATGTATGTAGAAGTTTTTATTGTTACTGTGTGAGTATTATGCTTTATGTATTGACGTAAATAAAGTTATGTTTTTTATACCTGTATTTTTTGGAAATTATTCTATAATAGTTTTATAATTAATTTAATCGTATTATTTAGGCCATATAGTTTTAAAAAATAATATATTTCCTTTTGCACATTGGACATAATATAAATTTTTACTTTATCATACGCAGTATGTAAAGTATTGTAATCGTGCCGAAAAAAGAAATTGGGATATTAGCGGAAATAGGTCTTTTTGGGTCCCCTGAACATTTTTGACCAAGGTACAAAAAAATGTCTGTGTGTGTGTGCTTTTGTGTGTGTGCCCAATTTTTGTTAATTCATTTCCGGAGAAACTACTAAAGGTATCGGCACGGAACTTCATATTTAGAAGTTTCATGACCAAACTTAGAGTTGAAAAGCTTTTGGTTCAAAAGGGTCCAAAGGAACTGGGCGTTTACTCTAAGCCTTTTTCAAGGATTTTGTAAATGAGCCGCCATTTCTGTAATTTCATCAAAAAACTTAAATTATAAATTACACTACAGGAAATTTTGTATAATTTATGTCTATGAAATTTTTTGGTAAAATTAATAGTTTAGCTTTTTTGGCTTAGAATAAACTAATTCTAAGCCTTTTTCAAGGATTTTGGAAATGAGCCGCCATTTCTGTAATTTCGACAAAATAGTTAATTAATAAATTAAAGTAGAGGAAATTTTGAATAATTTATGCCTATAACATTTTTTGGTAAAATTAATAGTTTACCTTCAAGAGCAAATTCTATTTGATCGAGATCGGTCGCATCTGCATTGATATGAAATTACATAGTAGCCAGGATTTTGACAAATATTTTTTTGTGTTGTCTCATTCGAAAACAGCTGATCTAATCAGAGGTTGGAGAACCACTATGGAACGTGCCGCTGTAGTGCGCAAAATTATAAAATACAAATTTCAAATAAAATAATATCACCAATTTGATTGTTTGTTGATAAGAAATATCAACCCGTCTTTATATCTAATTCTAAAAATGATACATTGAGAAAATTATAAATAAAGTATAGCGATGAGTGTAGTTTTATTTTAGTATGTTGGTAGGGATGTGTCATGAACAAATATAAATCTGTCAGAATTTGAATTACATTTTTAAGGTGCGTTTTCATTAGTGATAATGGCAGTGGTAGCAGACGCCGTTATAGTATGTCCAATAGAAAATTGTTAGTGGCTCATGTTTATGTACATGCAAACTAATATGTGTCATTATCACGATATGTAAGAAATACTATAATTTCGTATTCTACCACCGGCATTAGCTACCATTACCTACCAATCGGAACGCACCTTTCGTCAAAGTGGTACCAACCTATCATTTACTATACAGAAATCATTTATTTTTTTTAAAATACGTATTTCTTAAAAAGCAACACAATAAACGTTGATGTCGCTCCTGCCAAAAACTAGATAGCGCGACTCGCTCATATGCGACGGCTACACTCCGCCTTCGCTGACGCGCCGTATCACCGCTCGTCGCGCTATTCCGTACTTTCGGCATTTGTGACATAAATAACTATTATTCTAATGACGTAGTGTAGGTAGTGTCAAATGCTGATGCTTTGACAATACCTACGATTTATCTCTATAGAATAGATTCTCATGCAGCTAAACTATTAATTTTATATATTGTATGATAAAGTCATGTGCCTGACCACATCAGATTTTTATTTTTTGAAATAGTCATTAAACGTTTGTTCAGGATGTAAGTAAAAGTTACTCATTTACAGTCAATTAATAATATTTTTCTTGAGTTATTGAAAATCGTACGTCCTTTGTATTAATTTCAATAATTTCCAAAGTTTCTTTAACACGCTGTCTAAATACACAATACACAATGGTGTATTTACTATTACGAGTATAAGATTTTTATTTATTACCCAAGTTTCTTTTGCTAAAAATAGATGAGTGATAAATAAATATTAAAAAATAAAGAAAATTATTATATGGAACTGTTTTTATGAAAAAAATTTACTAGTAATAGCTGTTCAGAATTTCCAAAGCAGTGAATCCCATAAATATATTAATAAGTAGCTATTTGAAATTAAAAAGTCGTACTGGAACAATTTTTTGAACAACGTTTACAAAAATAAAAATTTCTAAAGTGATATGTTGATTATTTCATTTATTTTGGTATTGCAGAGGTTTTGGGTTTGAAGAGAGTGAATGTTTTTTGAATCATGATTTATTTGGCCATTATGTGTTCCTTTCAAACACGAAATAAATAAAATCATATAAAAATAACCAAGTTATTAGGTTGTTTTTCCTCTTGAGTATATTTAGTTATTAAGCTACTAAGCTCTTCAGATTTTGAAGTGCCATTTCTGTGCACTGATCATAAATAATCCAGACTGTTAGATCTCACTCCATGAATAAACGAAGCTATTGAGAAGTTAACAGTTAACAGAAGACTTTTATACCTACATGAAATATAACACTAATAAAGTTAAGTGCGTACTTTGCAGGGTTTGTTATCTATCTACAATCATTTTATCATTGCTACCATAGAACAGTTTGTTAAAGCAAAGTATTTTACCGGTAGCAAAATAGGTAAACATGAATGTTTGTTTGCCTAGCTTTCAGGTGAAAGCGTTTGTTTAATTACAGCTGAAACTCCGGTACGTGAAACTCCGGTGGTATACTATTGGTTGCCTACCTTAGCATGATTATTAGCATCCATAACGTCAATATTACATCGTCTGATGTAAGTTAGAAGGGAATATTTTATAAAGCTTCTACAGAGTGTGTCACGGAACTGTTCCATTGGAAATATAAGATGTTCCACTATTTCTAAATATTAAAAAGTTTGGAATCGGGATCTACTCGATACGAACTTGCAAATTAAAAGACTCAAGATGTCACTTCCGGCCTACCGGAAGTTGATGTCAACGTTGCTATTTAACATGGAAACATATATGTACTTTTAATTTTTAGACAAAATGATAAAAAAAATATACAGGATGTTCAGTATATGCTTAGTTAACTCAAGTGATAACTCAAGTGTTAACGTAACTCATGTTAAGACTTAAAAAAACTCTCTTTTTTATGATAGTACGTCTGTATATTAATGCACCACTCGAAACAAATTCTTGCGCTATATCATTCCATACGTATGCTGAACTTTCCTTTACTTGTGAGATATTATTTTTCTTTAATTTATTAAAATGCTGAAATTAGCACACCTAGATATTTCGAGAGATATTTGGCTGTGACACAGATTAAATTTTCATTCATGTAAATAAATAAATGATCTGCAGTATTTATCTTAAATAATTTGAAGTAATTATTTAAATTATCAAAAATGTCCACGAAGAGAAAGTTAATAAACCCCTAATACCCTTTGGGCCGCCAAAAATTGCCATGCAAGAAGGGAAGCAAATGTCCGAAATACTTTTTATTTTAGTGTTTTGTTTCCGACAATAATACAAATAATTAAATAAATTATATTTACGACAAAAGTTTACAAATGTATATCCATCTCAAAGCCTATTGGCAAGCTCTGAGCAGTTTAAAGTTTTATGTTTTATCTGTATAAAAAAACTATTGAAGATAGATATAGGAAATCCCAGTATGGAATGATAGAGCGCAATATTTTCTTTCGAGTGGTCACTCAGTATACTGGATGTTCCACTTGAAAGAAATGGGTTGTCAAAGTTTTAAAATGCAACACTTCAGTTGCACATTTTGAATAACCTGTATAAGATATAATGATGTACTAAACGTTATTTGATTTTACCATATTTATGTTATGTTCTCACCAAACATGAAACTGTTATTTTCAACAATAACCAAGACAAAAGTAGTACAAAAATAAAAATAACTGAAAAATTGGAGCATGTAATAATAGGAAAACCTGAAAAAAGTCGAAGACTTTGAAAGGTCGGAACAAACATTAAATAAAAGTTATATTGTTCTATTTAAAATGATAAAGTTTGTATCAACTTCCGGTAAACCGGAAATTCCAAACTTTCAAATATATAGAAATACTGGCACAGACCACTTTTGATAGGTTATTATTTAAACTTAAAAAAAATATAAACGGCATTTAATTGAACAATTACTGCTTTCATATGGGGAAACAGTGGATTGTAATTATAAAATTAATATCATCTTTCATAAGAGCATTCCATGATTTACGATTTCCGCAAAACAACATAGCACACTTCTTCCTTATTTAATGAATTTCTATTTGCCACAATATTTCTTGGAGAGTACAAATTAATATAAAACAGAAAATCGTTTTTCCTAAACAAATTAGGTACATTTTGCCTAATATGATGTAAAGAAGCACATTGTTTACTATAGGGCCCTAATGTTTTATTAACTAGATTTATTACCTTCTTCTCAAAATCACGTAAAATAAAGTTGGGTACATAAATATAAAGACTAAAAGATAAAATTTTGAAGTATGCTACAATAAACAATTTATTATTTTTTCCAATGAAAATTTGTTTTATTTTGTTTCCTTGGTTATAATATTTGACAATTGACATGCTTTTATGTTTAGAATGCCACGATGATTGTAATTATAACCAAAATAAGGTAGCGTGCAATTTAAAATGGTAACATTTATCGAAAAATGTGATCGTACTAGACAAAAAGAATAAAGGTACATCTCAAGATTTTTACTTTATCATACTCTGTATGTAAAGTACTGTAATCGTGTCGAAAAAAAATTGAGATTTTAGCGGAAATATGTCCTTTTGGGTCCCCTGAACATATTTGACCAAGGTACAAAAAAAATGTCTGTGTGTGTATATATGTGTGTGTGTGTGTGTGTGTGTGTGTGTGTGTGTGTGTGTACTCAATTTTTGTTAATTCGATTCCGGAGAAACTACTAAAGGTATCGGCACGGAACTTCGTATTTAGAAGTTTCATGAACAAACTTAGAGTTGAAAAGCTTTTGGTTCAAAAGGGTCCAAAGGAACTGTACTGTGTGTTTAATCGTCATAAAAGTTAAATCATCAATTAAAGTAAAGGAATTTTTTTTATAATTTATGTTTATAACATTTTTTTGGTAAAATTAATAGTTTAGGTGCTGGAGCAAATTGTATTTGATCGAATTCGTGTCTGCATAACAGGTAGCCAGGATATTTTGAGACTTTTGGCAGTATTCAGAACGTCAGCGGTTGCAAAACGTCAAATCAACACGCAAATGCATGGAGAATGCGATGAGAAACACGCGCGCACGTACAGTGCAACAATAATAAAACATCTTGGTGTCAATGTGTATTTCGACTGCGGATAGCAATGTTCTTATGTTTTCGCGAATAAATACAAGAAAGATTGTAAGACGGTATTGTAGCATTAAAACTTACTTGGAATATTGAGCATAATTCTTTATGAACTTTTGTAGTTAGCACTGAAGACGGGGTAAAACCCGAAAATATAGTATGCTAGACAAGGAGGTTTAGTCTTAGCATTTTAGAAATATTTTGCAAATAAGCCGCTATTTCTGGAATTTCGTCGAAATAGTTAAATAATAAATTAATGTAGAGGAAATTCTGAATAATTTATGACTATGAAATTTTTTGGTAAAATAAATATTTTAGCCGCATGAGCAAATTCTATTCCATCGGGATCGCTCGTACTGCATTAAAACACTAGTATCAAAACTAGTTAGCCAGGATTTGTCAGATATTCTGATTCTAATGACAGTAGGTAGTGTCAAATGCTGATGTTTTGACATTACATACTGTAAATATAATCAAAATATCTGTCTAGTTCTAGCAGTTTTATTTTAATGCAGACGTGGCCGATCTCGATCAAATAGAATCTCATGCAGCTAAACTATTAATATATGGTATGATAAAGTCATGTGCCTGGCCACATCAGATTTTTTTTCTAATAGGAGAGTGTGAATTCATATTTGAGGAATATATAATAATAATATCTAGTGTTTACTTTTACAACCATTCCAAGTCGTCAATGTTCAAATATAAAATAATGAAAATAAAATCAAGTTATTATACATATTTTACATAAATTGTAAAATATAATAGCTGGAGTACTGGTTTAAAAGAATTCAGCAATATTTATAAAGAATAACATTTTTTGAGTAATCAATAAGAAAAATATTAGCGATCTGTTGCGAACTTTTAACTACCGATTACCTAATCGGCGGTTAAATATTTGTCTTCCTTTGTGCAACGGGCCACTAGATTTCCCATTATCAAAACATCAACCAACTGCGAAAACGAGGATTCCGTAACATATAACTAATTAGTAAGTATCACACATCATTTCGTTCCAGCTTAATTTATTACTATAATAACTTTCCATTATCTAAACTGTAATTAATCACGACAGCTGGCTAACCAAAAAATGAAAAAATCAATACGCAGTTCATAAGCCAAGAGAAGAAAATTACCAAACCCCGCGTATAGAAAGTAATGGTAAATTTTCGTGACAGTGTGTGTCGCACTAGAACAGTAGTAGATTTACCGATGAGAATCGGAGAAATAGACGCAAAATTATAGTCGGACGTGATCGTGTGGGAAAATATTACACTTTCTCTGCGAGACAATCGCAGTGTACTACGTAACTCAATTAATTGTGACAGTAAATTCCGTTTACGGAGCGACCTTGTCAAAGTTTTGTTTTATGCGCGATCTTGGCATTGTTAAATGAAGATGCACAAAAATATTACTCGACATTGTTATTTTTATCAACTAAGAAGTGGGATTTGTTTATAATGTATCTCATGCATTTGCTACAACAATAGAGTATTACGGTCATTGTAAGTAGATATAGACTAAATTGTATTAATATTGCAGTCAATATAATGACTATGTCAACTTTTTTAAACAATTACTTCCTTCTAAAGATATCTTGCTTCTTTTCTTATTTCTCTAGAATGATTTTCTTAAGTGTTTCCTCTTTTTTATTAACAAATATTCTCTCTATATTTATTACTTCTAACCATGTACACAATTCCGACACTCATGTCTGATTTAAGGACGTGCTATATTTGCATGTACCTAACTCCGACACACCTAAATTTGTAAATAATAGTGGTTAAAGAGTGAGTGGTACCTACACCATGTTATTATGAAAGTATAAAGCATACTTAGTCAGCCTACATAGATATTATTAGAATTTTCTTAATTACTGGCATCCTGTAGCGATCCTGTAGCGACGTAAAAAGACGTCGAATTGCAGTTATAAGGAAAAAATCAACTTTTAGCATAACACTCAATTATCAAGATCAGTCAAACTTTTAGGTTATATTCTAACCGTTAGAACATTGGTAGAATTAGAAACGATTGTGGGTTGATAAGTATAATGTCAAATCAACAAACCGAATGTCCTAAAATAGTTCAATGTTGTAGATTTCTCAATTAATTCAACTAAACAGAAATATGTCGGAATTTAGAACAGTGTCTGAATTTGGCACGTTTACCTTATGTTTTAAAATGGCAAACCTTTGATTACATAATTAACGAGCTCGTAACCGCTGAAAAACTAGCAGTTTATTCTTTAAAGTAATAATATTTTTGTCAGATAAAATGGTCATCATAAATTTCATCAAAAATTAAAAACAAGCCAGTGGAGTATCAAGAAATTAACAAGCCGAGAAGCAATGAGCCAACTTCTTATAAAGCTTTTACATTAATATTATCTAAATAAAAAAAAACACCTTACAAAATGTTACAGCTTTTAGATACATTTCCGTTAAAAAAACCTAGAGAAAATTCTACGTTTACAAAGCGAAAAAACTTATCAGCCAGATTTAGGATGATGAAGAAAATTGGAAAAATCAATTATTCCAGAATAGAATTAATCGTGTCTGCAATAAATTATATAACATATAATTCTTAAAATGTCAATATTAAATAATAAAATAGCGACAACATTAGTTGGAATTCTCTAATCTTAATCAGACTAAATGTTTAAAAGGTGGAAAATATAGAGAAAAAATAAAAAAAATTGATAATTCCGGTACAGAGACCCTTGAGTCTGCAATAAAGCCTGAAAACCAATAAATAATTGAATGATATACAATAATATTCATATAAAATTCAGTCAATTACAAACCGAGAATGTTTAAAGCTGCAGGATGTGATAATAGGATGACATAATAATACACAATTGTCTAAACTGAGTCTCGTTGTGTGTCAAATACTGAGCTACTCCCAAAAGTTATGGATTGTGTATTCTTGTATGTTTTGTGCAATTATGTATTTAACTTGAGCTGTATTTAACAGTTATTAGGTAGGTTTTCCTTTGTTTTATGGTGCCTTTTGTAGATGTTCTGCACGTGTCCTCTCTAAGTTAAAAAAGGCAAAATCTGCAGATCTTTGGCGATATTTAATAGTGACAGTTTGAGACTTTAATTACATGTCTTAGAAATAATTTACCATAATATGCTGCTGCATGCTGCTGTTACGCGTCTTAAATTATTTGTAATTTTAAGTCTACACACTTTGGGACATAAAAGACATCGGACATCTAATATTGAGCTGAAATTTGACGTTTAATAACATAATTAGTGATAGATATAACTGATTCTATCAACATATTGTAAACAATTACCTCAGGAATATCAGCCGGCTTTCGAATTTAAAAAAAAGTGTTTCTATTCCTCTCAAAAACTTAGAATTTAAATTTGTAAAATAATTTATTAGATAGATAACCCCTTAATAGCTCACATGACGACTAAATTAAAAACAAAACGTGTTAAAAGTGCTTGTAAAATGGACTTTTACAGAAATCAAGTACATCAATTTGAATTTCTAGATATACAGGGTCGCGATGCTTCGATGTTTCTATTATAGTTAATAGAGTTTGCAATAAAATAGCTATATAATTAGAATTCTTCAATCTTATTGCAAGAACATGTTTAAAACTAAAAACAAAGAAAAAATCTGATGTGGCACACAGCAGTGTTTCCCAACGCAAAAGGTGATGTTCTGACAATACTGTCAATAGTATCAAAATATCTGTCAAATTACGGCTAACTAGTTTTAATGCAGTACGAGCGATCTCGATGAAACAGAATTTACTCATGCTGCTAAACTATTCATTTTACCAAAACATTTCATATACATAAACTCTTCAAAATTTCGACTACCTTAATGGATTATTTACCTGTTTTAACGAAATTACAGAAATGGCGGATCATTTTCAAAATCGTTGAAAAATGCTAAGAGTAAACGAACCTGTAGCATTATCTAGTTTTATTTTAACGCAGACACGACCGATCTCGATCAAATAGAATCTCATGCTGGTAAACTATTAATTTTATATAGGTATAGTATGATAAGTCATGTACCTGGGCACATCAAACTTTTTTACCTTGGTAAAAAATTTTCAGGGGACACAACAGGACAAATTTTCGCTAAATCTCAAAACTTATTTTCCATACGATTACAATACTTTGTCAAACTACTTATGATAAAGTAAAAATATACATTAAACATTGTAAACATTTTAGTTTTAGTTGATCTATACGCGATCATTTCGATATAGTGTCGCAATTGCTCATTATTTAGCTTATTAGACAAGTAGTAAAAAATCTGCCACTGTCAACACCCTACTATTCACTGCAATTTACACGACACGATTCAACGGAATAGAAATTCCCGTAACAAGTCAACTATGTAACTCACAATTGGATAGTCAGACTAGTAGATACATTAGAAAAGACTTATAAAAAATCAATATATTAAAGTTAAATGATCACAATTTAAATAAATCTTATTTTAACTAAAACACAACACTTTTACATCCTGACGAACAAAATTAAAAATATTCACACGGTGGAATCAATAGTTTGGCAATAAATATAGTTTACAAAGTAGCACGGATGTAAGATGAGCAAAACGCAAATAATTTATAATCGTTATACGTAGACATTTTCTAAATTTGTTAAAAGGAAAGTGCCGCTAAAATAATACTCAATTATAAGCGAGCGCTTCTAAAGGTACGAACATTAAATTCAAAGGCAAATTAAAAACATTACGCAAGCGAACCAATGTCATAAATTAAAGCCTTAAACTTTGTCATGTAATTAACATTTGAACGTGATATTGAGGTAAAGTGCTCTTAGATGGGTTGGAACTTTAACAAACCGTTTGCGGTCCGTTTTAGGAAACGTATTCAATAGAATTCTAATTACTGACCATAAAAATACCACATCCGTCACCATGTAAACGAGATGTTATGAGGGGCAAATACTTTTCTTAGAAAGCAGTGAAGAAACTTTATTCGCACAAAAAAATGCAATTACAACTTGAAAGAAACGGAGACTAATTGAAACGTTATCGTTAAAGAAAATACCGGGCTTCCTGCATCATGGGTTAGTTTGCAGTTTTAATTTTATGATTTCCTAAAAGATGATTTAAGAGAAGCATAAAAAGTTGTCGCATTTGCATGTAAATTGAGACAAGGAATGACAGGTATTTATAACATATACAAATGTAGCCTTTTTGTTGTTTTATTTGTAAATGACATTAATAAAGACATATTCGTATTTATTAGTGAGGATTCTAAAATTGAGACACAACAAACATGAAAATAATAAAAATATAAAAAAATACCCAATAGCCCATATTGTTCGTTAAATTTAAATTGCATTCACCCTGAAAAATCTCCGTTGCTTTTATGGTTGTGTCATCTTTTACACATTATTTTATGTCATTAGCCACGTTTGTGACACCTGTATGCTCGGCAACTTATCTATAGCATATTGATATTAAGTGAATTGCATGAAAATTTGCTGCGTTTGTATCGTTTATTAATGTGTAATTAATAATTTTTATTAAGAATACTATTTGTATTAATATATTTGTTTCAGAATCATTGAACTTTTATCCTAGAATTTTAGATTTGGTCTGTTTTGCAACCAATATTGAAGAATTTTTATTACTTTGTAATATTCTGGAGTAAACATTGTTAATTTTTTATAAGAATTTCCTGCTCGCGTTCATCTAGCAAGGCCTAATGTATAATGAGCAACTGGCACCTTTCAGAATCAAAAATACAGGCACAAAATGAACACAATTGATAATTTAATTCTATACACGTGTCAATCGAGCATCCGATAAAAAAATAACAAATTAGTAAACAATAAAAGGTGAAAATATTATTTTAAAGTGTAACCAACAAATTTTAAAATTTTGATAACGATCATCGACAACTAAATTCAAAATTGCTATCATAACTATTATACGTAAACACTTAAAACGCGACAATCCTAAGTCAACTAGTTAATAATAATTGTTGTTATATATAAGCTGTATTAATGGTCTGTATGACCATAGTAGACAAATGTTTGAATGAACTCAAGTCCGGCCAATTTGTGCCAATTATTTATATATTCCATAATATATTAAGGCTCTACGCAGTACCTAAACGGTGTCAGGTGTCTGGGCATGAGTTCGACATCAAAAGTTCAGTATACTTTATCTATATTTTACACTTATTTTTAACACCCACTATATTTGAGATAAACAGCTGAGCAGTCGAAAAAGGTGCGAAGTACAGTAGAGTGTCGATAATCCGAACTAATTGGGACCGAAGGTCATTCGGATTATCAAATTGTTCGGATTATCTACCATTGCAACTAAATATCAGAAAATAAGATTGGATAGAATTTCAATATTAATAAAACCAACACCATTCGATTCCGCTCTTCATAAACTATAAGAATGTCAAAAAGTCAAAATCTAAGGGATATCGAAGGAGTATCGAAGCGATATCGAAGGCATATCGAAGCGATATCGACGGGAAATCGAAGGGATTTATTTATATGTTATTTATGATTAATTATTAGTTAATTTATTAGCACCCAAAAAAAGTGTTCTAAAGTCGAAAGCATTTCTAATTCCAATAAAACACAGCACTGTTAGGTTGTTAGTTTTGCTGGTTTTTACTCTGTTATCAAAAATAAAAGGGGTATCCCATTAGCAGATAAGTTTTAAATGTTTTAAATTTAGGTAAAATTCTTTAATCGTCGTTTATTAAAAATTAAATTTTACTTTTTCCGAAAAAATTCCTGCGTAAGTAGATATTTTACTACAAATCCAAATTAGAAACAAAAAAAACGTATGTACAGTATGGCAGAAAAGGAAAATGTTTAAAAGAATATTTTGTTAATTAGGTGAAATTCATTAAATAGGCGCGCTAATTACAAAAATTATTTAGAGAACGTACAATGACCTGCAACAACTGTTTGCCATGTACTTTTACCATTTACATTTACTCTACATTGTTGTAACAATCTCCGCAAATTATCAAATATTTTATATCCACAAATATAATTAGTTTTTACAAAGTTGGGCAAAAGCACACGTTCTCATTGCGAAGCCTTTGACATTTAAGACAAATAAAGAAGCTTTAGGATACCATTCAATATCATTTTCGCGATAATTATTCAGAAATAACGATATATTTTGATCATGTTCCTGAAAGATGTTCAATAATTTTCTAGGCACAAGTATTTGTTTAATATAAATTATAGCCGGTAATGACTTACTTAAATAGTTAGAAATTGGTAAATATAAATATATCCTTTTTACACATACAGACTGTCCTCTATTTTTCACCGTTTTCATCATTCGCTAAAAAGTTACAGCTGTTTGAAATAATAGCCATACTCTATTTTAAACGGATACAACTACTTAGGACTTGAATAACTCAAGTCGATATAAAAAAATTTTGTCAGAATAATATTATTACTTGTAGGCAAACAAATATGTAAGTTTCATATGTATTTTGTTTCTTCCTTCATTTGAGTAATTAGTTTATTTTTAATAATTCGAATTTTTAACATAAGTTAATTTACATTTATTGTTGTTATCGGTATTGATTGTGTTCTTTCTTCATTTTCGCATTGTTTGATATGTATTTTATTGTTTATTTTTCTTTATTTTGTTACTTTTTCATGTGGCTGAAACTTTTTAAGGATACGGGAAAAAAAAACAATTAAGTTCATATGAAATGGTTTATTCAGACATTTACTTTCTCAAAATAATTGTTGCGAGGAAAAAAGTGGGTTGGTTACACCTGTATAACAGTAAATAATCTTACGTAGGTTTTCGCAAAATATTAAGTTTTTCAGAGGTTTTATCGCAGAAGATCCATTTTTACTCTCGAATGATCTATTTAGTCTATAAAATTGCTAAAATGGAAAGTACCCGTTTTTTTTTATTCAAAATAAGTAAGGCTACTACGCATCCAAAATTTGGTACATTGTGTAAATTTCATGTCATATCTTCAGATAAAATTTATATTACATTTATATCAAGATTTCGCATAAAATCTGACTTCTTATGACACAATATTATATGGAAATATGCTAATACTAATGGACATCAGTTGAAGTAAAGTAATAAGAAGAAGGATCTCCTTTTCACCAAACTTTTATCTCTTCAAACTGATAATACAATGGGAAGAAATCTACACAGATAGAAAAGATTTCTTGTTTTAAAGAAATGTATTTGTTTGAATTTATTCTTTTGGGTCAAAACATATTTCTTTGACGCCAACAATATTTACTTCATTATTTGCATGCAGAGATTAATTTATTTGAAATATTTATTTAAGTGGAATAAATATATATGGATACAAACAAAAATTACTTTCCTTTAAAGTAATATTTTTGTTTTGATTTTAAAAAAAACGTTTCTTTACACCAATGAAATATAATTTTTATTCTAACATATAAATTTGTATATAAGGAGAGATTTATTTCGTTTAAAGTAATATTTTGTCATTGGCTTAAAAATAGGTTTACTTCCGCCAAAGAAATCATATTTTGATTAAAATAAATATATTTGTACACAAGAAGAGATTTATTTCCTTTAAAGCAATATTTTTGTTTTGGCTTTAAAATAGGTTTACTTCCACCAAAGATCATATTTTGATTCAAATAAATATATTTTTAATGTCATCCAACTGTATTGTTAGATGGCGCTGTAAACTCTCTCCTCGCACTTCGTACATATCGAGAGTATAAAGCCGCGTGATCGACAGTACAGAACTCATAGAGTACAGTGCCTGCAGGTTCAAGTTGCGATTCCAAATCAGAGTACATTTTACTAACTTAACCTTGACTATATGTTGGGTTGGGAAGACCAAGCACTGGTCGAGGATGTGCGATATCCCAAAAAGGAGGTGACACATGCCGAGTCTTCCGAAAACTTCTTGTCAATTAATTCCTTCAACAAATTAATGATTTTAAGCATTTTCACTCGACCAACAATTTTGTTAATTTAAAAAAATGTAATTCTTTCACTCAACACAATCATAATTATTTGAAGTAAATAAATCTCATTTCTTATAATACACAAATTGCAAACTTTAACTGGAAACATAAGTTGTTTGACACAAATCAACGTTCTTTGTACCAAACAAATATTTCAAATAAATGTGTTTTCATCAGGAAATAAATATTTCTTTGCCTCTATTGAAACAATCAAATTTCTTTGAGTCAATGCATACTTATTTGAATTAAACAAAAATTTCTCTCTGTGTATGAGCAGGCGTTTGATAGTAACGAAAAACGAAACAGAATTGTCACATGATTTTTGTCTTTGTCTTTGAGGTTGGTCAAAAACTGATTATGATGGAGTAAAGTAAATAAATCTCATTTCTTATAATACACAAATTGCAAACTTTAACTGGAAACATAAGTTGTTTGACACAAATCAACGTTCTTTGTACCAAACAAATATTTCAAATAAATGCGTTTTCATCAGGAAATAAATATTTCTTTGCCTCTATTGAAACAATCAAATTTCTTTGAGTCAATGCATACTTATTTGAATTAAACAAAAATTTCTCTCTGTGTATGAGCAGGCGTTTGATAGTAACGAAAAACGAAACAGAATTGTCACATGATTTTCGTCTTTGTCTTTGAGCTTGGTCAAAAACTGATTATGATGGAATTAATTAATTAATAATTAATAAAGGAATAATTTTTGTGCGTTTAAAGCAAAGGAACTTCTATATCTTTAAACTGCGATTGTAGTTCACCTAATTACGTGGAATATGTGTCGTTTTTCGGCGCTTTCTCACGAGATTCTTCTGATGAATAGTACAATTAATTTAGCATAAACAACCGTTGAAAATGGGTTAATGTCTTAATAAAATTTATTAACACAATATTTTACAGAAAACAGCATGTAATTTAGTTATTTGCGATTATCTCTAAATTTTTAGGAAACTTTTTGGAAAAATAGTAACTGTCGCAATCCAAAAATATATATTTTTTATCCTAAACCAAAGCAAAGTGAGCGCGTGAAGTATAGAAAGATGAGAAAATGTCAGAGATGATTTGTTATTTTTAAAATTTCTTCCAAAGTCATCAGTTACGGACATATGACTTCATCTACACTTTATTTTAATGGCAACCATATTTTTCTCACTAATTTTTATCTTTTAATTGTCTTAATGTTAGCATAAACATTTTATGGTATTACATACTAAAATTTTCTAGGAAAATACAACTACTACTACAACTATATTTTATGCACTTGTCAGATGATTCAAAATGAATCAAAATGTGATAATGTTACCATGAGCTCTTTACACTATTGTTGCCAAGTAGGTACAAATAGAAATATTAAATATATGTAATTTAAAGAAACTATATTTCAGTTTTGTCTCGACGCCAGAAGATGATAGCTAAGTTTGGGTTTCTTATTTTTATCCGTCTAACCCATTATCCATAAACACAAAATATATTCTTAATTTCTTGTATCTATAAAATCTTCATGATAAAATATAACTCATAGATAGTAAATACTCCAAGTTGTCTTTACATTTTCAATCTTACCTTCGTGATTTCCTAAATCATTTAAACAACGCAATAAAAGAGAAAAAACAACTAACAATGTTTATTGCAATTGAGAGATGCTGTCAAGATGTTCTTAGTGATGATACATGCCCGTTTTTGGTTAAAGGAAGGGATCGAACTTACTCCCATCCACCACGAGTATATAATGAGAGTTAACCTCTAAATACAAACAGTTACTTCACAGAGTAAATGGTGGTCTCGTGTGTCTATAGAAAATGAAGATTATACTACTGGTACGTAGAGTGAATGTGCTCGCAACAAATCGAACAATTAAAATGATCCAGAAGCAATTGTTAACACAAAAAAAGCAGTGATATGAAAGTTAATTAGTTCTAAAAGTATTCTCCGAGCGTCTTTTTACGGATTTCTATCGCGAATTTCTAAATTTTCTTGTGGGTACGCGATGCTTGCGATGCATGGGAATGAGATCTGTGGTAGTGCCTAATTAAATTTTGTGTTAATTATTTTATAATATTTTTTTTTCTCAGGCAAGGTGGAAAATTGTTTTACGTAATAGTATGTGTTTCGTCTTCGTTATTTTTGCGTCATTTAGAATTTGCTATTGTTATTATTGCTGCTATAATGGGCATTAAGTTGGATAACATTATTCTACAGGGTATCTCAAACTTTGACTTCCAAACACCATTTTGTTTCCAGCCTTTGTAATAAATTGTGATTTTTCTGTTCAAATGAACTCTTGATTACTTTATTTGCAATAAAACAAAAATAAAACATTATTGAAAAAAAAAACTGCCAAGAAATATATTCAGTAGTTTAAAAGTTACTGAACATCAAATGGTGTTCTGATCGCCTTATTTGTCTTATTTTCGTAAATAATTAAATATATAGTCATGAACCAGTTGCATTTTTCGGAAATAGAATTTTATTTAATATACATCAAAATTATAAAAACATAGCTACTACGACATCATTTCCCTAGAATTGCAACATTTCGCCTTCTATTTCTATAATAAATTCTAATGACAACACTGGATAACATGGATTTTGTGTATAAAGATGAAAATTTGTTTTATTAGCGCTGAATACAAATACGGGCTCAAAAGTTACTTATTGTTATCTATATTATAGTTATAGTTACTTTAGGAGCCTTTAGAGATTTCTGGGGAATTGGGTTCAACAACTATACAAAATATGCCAAAAATCTTTCTGTTATACATATTTAGATATAAACTTATGTGATATAAAACATTTATTTTGTAGGAAATTTAATTTGAACATTGAACGTTGTATTTACCAAGAAATCCTCTACTAAACTTTACAGAAAGAAATATACCGTCGTATGAATAAACAAAATAGACACGCCTGTAATCATGCGAGCGATTTATATCCGTTATGTGCGAGTCAAATACGACGCTTTATCTACGACTCATAAATTCCATTTTATGCAAAATATTTTAAGTGTATTTGTCAATGATGGCGAGGCGAACTGTCAAATAACTGTCATCCACATAGGTTTTGCCAGACTTTGACACCAGCGTTGTATAATGATGACAGTTCGTTCAAATAATGAGGTCATTATTTGAACGAAGTGTCATTATTATACAACGCTAGTGTCATTATAATCATTGGCGCGTATAATGATAGGGATTATATAGTCATAGATACGTATGCAATGAACTTATTATATGTGAGTCGTAGATAAAGTAAATTATCCATGTCTTTTTAATATAATTTGAATGTTACCTACATTATAATCTGTTCTTATTTGGTATACACTTCCTTTCTACAAGTGGGTGTTTTTCAATATGCTTCATGGTCCGAAAAAAAAAATATTATTCATATTTTAAAATATTATTTAATGGTTGCTACCGATAGTTTAACAAAATACAAAAATATAAAGTAATTTCTATTCATTTTAATAATACTTTAGTACTTTTGACACACAACATTAAACAAATATCGAACAAATGACTACTGATTCTGTGTCTAATTTATGAGAAAAACAGTGACAAAAATTTACGTAGGAGTGTTTTCTTACCATTTGTGTTTCTAAAAAATAAACAGAGTAAATTTTAGTTCTAAGATTCAAAATTTCTTTCATGTTTCATTTTATAAATTTAGTCTTAAAGAAAACAAAACAAAGATGTTTGTTTGATTGTTAATATACAACAAAGTCAACGTAACATAATATAAACATAAGGCGGTGAATGATATGAATATTAAATTTTAATTTATTTCTTATTTTTCAACATATTAGTCCAACATAAAGTATTATAAGAATTTTTAAACGTGTAAGCGTGAGTTTAACGGTAAAACTGATAAAGCCATTAATTATATGTCCAATTATTATTTCTTCCTTGTCTATAAACTGACAATATATGGAGTTAATAGCAACATCACCTCTGTACAAAGTCGTACAAATGTTATTTATAACTCAGTTTATTCCAGCAATAAAAAAAACTTTCCCAGTGTTAAATGCTTCCGGTGACAATTAAAACTACTAACTTGGGAGACATGTTACAAACCATATAAATATTACAAACAATCTTCCAAATTCCACACATTCATTCTTAAAAAAAAACATTCTTTCGCAATGCCACAAAAAAAAACTCTTCAAACAATTTCGTAATAACTACCTAATATATACAACAAGCACGTATTCCACCATAGAATGCTTCCATTTCTGCTAGATCTTAATCTCTACAATCCGAAAACTGTTCATTGTTTCACTTCTTAATAGTCCACTGTACCTTTCACCGAAAAAATATGAATGCCATACATCTTATTGTTTTATGATTATTTCCACTCGAACTGAACAGCTTTTATTCAATGGCATCTCGAGTATGGAAATGATTGCTATAAGTGAGAATTTAGGACGATAATATCTGTATTTAATGGATCATTATGTAACTGCCCAAGATCGTGCAATTGCAAAACTATCTTAAGGCTAAAGAATCTTTTTAAATGAACACAATCACTTTATAAACTGTTTCAAAATAGGTCTGTGTGAAGGTAACGTGTTTGGCTAATGATATAATATCCTCCCATGTGATTCATGGTATTATTGTTTTAGTTAAGTTAAGAGTAGATAGTCCTGACAAAGTTCTAGATTAAATAGAGATTTATCTAAAGGATAAGAGATTAATTGTGGTCATTTATTGTAGAATGCTACGCAAGATGATTGCCAATAGTTGATATTTGCGATTACCAATAAGGTTTTAACCTAGATCGCCTCTGCTAAGATATTTCAGTATCTTTATTGTGTTTTAATCTGTATCTTATCGTATTTTGAAATACGTCATGACTTAAACTTTGAAAATACCTTATTATACTTTACACAACACAACCACTTCTTAAGTAGCTAAATAAATTGCTCTACTATTCATTGGAAGTAAAAGTTTGTTTCTTTTTTAATTTGTTCGTTAATTGCCAAAAAACTATAAGGAAAAATGGCCTTATGGTGTCCATATGTTAGTTCTTCTTGGTACTTTCACTGGTCGGTCAGAGTGCATTGGTCACTTTCTATAAAAATTCACATTGGCCAGATGCGAAGTCCTCATGTATTTCCATATAACCGGCATTCGTTATACGGGAAGAAGTAACCAAAAGCCACCTGTTGGAGAAATTGATTTTTTGGTTATCAATGATTTTATTTTGACAACTGCGTACTATGCGTGGTCTTTACAGAACAGTGTTTTCTACGATTAGTGGAGTAAATAAAGGTTTTTATTTCAGAACTGAAATAGCTTTGATAACATTTAACTTAAGTTCAGAAGATACATTTGACTGATATTTGATGGCCCAACATAAGAAATTTTTAAGTAGACGGGCAATAGAAATATGTGTACTATGTCAACCATAGATTCTATGAATGAAATCTGAAGGGTTTTTGAAAAATTTCTGTTTTGCGCTACCCAACGTCAAAACTTGTCGATCATATCAACTTTTTGTGTTTATGTTTTCCTTTCTACTTAAAATTAAAATATTAAAATATTGTAATCGCGCCGAAAAAAAAATTGATTTTAGCGTTAATAGGTCTTTTTGGGTCCTCTGATCATTTTCGACCAAGGTACAAAAAAATTTCTGTGTATGTGTGTGTATATGCCTGTGTGTATGTGTGTACTCGATTTTTGTGGCAACGATTCCAGAAAAACTATTAAAGGTATCGGGCCGAAACTTCATATTTCGAAGTTTCATGACCAAATCTAGAGCTGAAAAGCTTATGGTTCAAAAGGGTCCAAAGGAAATGGATGACCAAACTTAGAACTGAAAAGCTTATGGTTCAACGGAGTAATTACAATATCCGAATGCAGCTTAAATCTACATATCTGTCTAGTTCTACTAGTTTCATTTTAATGCAGACATAGCCGAACTCGATCAAATAGAATCTCATGCAGCTAAATTTTAATTTAATTTTATATATAGTATGAAAAGTTTACTTTGGGTTGCATTTGAAGTTTCCAGAGCATTAGATTCATCCCCTATAAATTCGCAAATACCACAATTATGTATTCTTACTGGGTTCGTTTTTTAAAAAAAATTCTTATGGATTATAACCATCCATAAGAAGTCACCATCCATAAGATTGTAATGCTATAATATTGAGAGTATTGATATTAAATGATCTTTGTGATGAATTTGATATAAAAATATGTATTTTGATAATCAAAAATCGACGAACTTTTTATTTTTAATTTGCACGTTGTTATATAAAAAAAAAACAGTTACCGACCGTCAATTGTTTCTGTCTTATGACGTCATCAACCCTTTTCTAAAACGCAACCTCATTTTTCTCTGATTCTACTGATTTGGTAGATATTTTAATTGCATAAATGAGTGCGGATTATAACTTTAGCTTCATATAAAATTGTTTTCGAGAAAACGACAATTGAAAGCTATGAAATATTGATAACAATAATATAATACATTATAATAATTTTTTGTATTGAATATGTAATTGCGTTTTGGGTAGAATTATTTGCCCCGAAAACGAATTCATGGTCAAAATATTTTCATGAAAGTGTTAAAAATGTAAAATAACACGATTCAGGTAATTTTTGCAAATTAATACCAGCTATAGTAAACGTTAATCCTTGTAATCTTCTTTTGATGTTTTCAAGCATTTACAACGATTCTTTAAGCGGTGTGCGGATGCCTTCATAAAAGAAACGACAATAACGCTATGCAAAAAAATACATCTTTTAAAAATTACGCTTTATACAAAAATACAGTAAAAAACTACAATTTTTTATTTTTCCAAATATTGGAATGTTTCAATTTTTGTTTGTTGATTTATCCATTGTCGCCGAAAATCTGACCGCATGCAAAATTTTAACTTGGGTGGTCATTGGGAAGTAGGTGCAAATATCTCTTACAAAATTTGAACGTAACTAACAAACAACAAGTGAAGTTAAGATAAGTGTAGTAAAAATTCGATAACCTGACGTGATATACAGCTAGGATTTGTATCCAGCGCAAATAGATCCATCGAAAACGCCTATTCGAGTTCCATAAACAAACAAAAATTAACAAATGTAATCCCATAAATTTATCAATAAAGTACAAAAAATGTGTGGTTGCCATTTAAACAAATCTGCTGATCAGGCACATGACGTTATCATACTATATATAAAATTAATAGTTTAGCTGCATGAGATTCTATTTGATCGAGGTCGATCGTGTCTGCATTAAAATAAAACGACTACCTATTGTCATTAGAATAAAAATATCTGTAAAATCCTGGCTAACTAGTTTTATATTAATGTAGACACGACCGACCTCGATCAAATAGAATTTGCTCATTCAGTTAAACTATTAATTTTACCAAAAAATGCCATATACATAAATTATACAAAATTTCCTCTACTTTAATTTACTTAATTTACAAAAATGTTCAGGGGACACAATAGGACATATTTCCGCTAAAATCGCAATTTTTTTACGCGATTGCAATACATTATCATACTACGTATGCTAAAGTAAACAATGTCAACAACGTCATGAGTTGTAAGCAATTGAAGGTGTTTTTTTGATAATTAAAAATCATTTTGGTCAAATAATTAATACTGCATATCAGAATCCAAAAATCATATTTTTCCGAAAGACACTGACGCGATATGTTCAACGAAGATGTTCCAAAAAGTATTTAATACAAATAATTATCCAAACAGAGTTCTTTTTAAATTAAATAATAGCAATGAAAAAATATACTATATCCAAAAGGTAACACTCAATTTTGTACAAATCTAGTTAATTTAGTAAAACTGCGGACTGATAAGTTAAATTTAGAAGAGCTAATTCAGATACTAGTACAGATAACTGAAAGTAAGAAAATTATCCATTTAAATGAAAGAAATGTTAGACATATCATCTTTCTCATAGATTCTCAAACCTTTTGAATCTATATCTATATGTGTCAATGCACTGCAATAACACATTTTATTTAATTATATTTCAAATCACATTAACTTCTTCACAACATATAAAACTCCACCAACAACTTATATAACACAAACCGACCTGCTGAACCACTACACAATAAAACCACTCATCAAATCTCTCTTAACGATAATTCAGACACTCAATGTCAAATTGATACATTTACCCACGAAAATCTGTCATAAAAAGACACACAAACATTACACAACATCTAATAACAAAACGATTAAACTGCCAGAGACGCCGATGAAAACACTTTCACACTGATAAGATTTATGCTGCATCCCGGCTATTGCAAACAATTGCATCATTAGCAATTATGTCAGAAATACCATAGAACGCATTTCCTACATATACAGGGTGTTCAAACCAAATTAAATACTTTTAAATATATTGTTAGTTGTTTTAAGATAACACCAGTCAGTATCATACTTAATTAGATAATTTCTATGTAAATTATCTGGCCTAACTCTCTCTATGTTCGTGTCTTAAGGAGGTCTCTATATCTATAAGGGGGCTTGTGTAAAGATCACGTCTTTGCGGTCGATTAAACAGTAAATTTTCACATAAACTGGTAGACAGAACACGGAAGGAACTGGCCAATGTAGCATTTCTTCTTGTTGTGGAATCTTGAGATGACTTTCACTAAGTTGTCTTACTATTACTGTACTGGTAGTACGCTAGATCTACGAGATAAATAATGCATTAGCGTGGATAGTAAACAAAAGAGGTGACTGCGGTTGTCAATTATCACATCCATTGTGAATATTGTAGTGGTGTTAAACGGTGTAGATGAACTGACAAATTGGAATGCATAATACTACAATATTTGTTGTTTTATTGTGTATGGAGTAGCTAAGGTGAATGATTTATTGTATATATGTGCGAAAGTGATGATATAACGAGGCTTAAAGGTAAACGCCCCAAGTTCGGACGGGTTAAGGAATTTGTGTTACATTTGTAAAAACTGTGGAAATAATTAAGCCACTCGTTTCGAAATTTGGACAAAATGGGTACAATTAATTATAATGTAGCAAACGATGTAAAATATGTATTTTCTTCTTATTACAAAATCGGACAAGTGAAAACTGTTTCTGTTCAGTACAATCTGAAAAATTAAAATGAAAAATGTACTTTTTAATGATATGCAGTGTTTGAGCATCGCTTTTCTGAGGCACAAGGCTCAAGTCAAAAAAACTGGTTAGATTTTGTTTGTTTTGAAGCTTAAATTATTGTATTTTTGACAAATTAAGTACAGTAGAGAGTCGATAATCCGTACTTCGGTAATCCGAACCTCGGTAATCCGAACGCCCAAAAAGAAATAATAATAAAATAAATCACTGAGTAACCTACGGAAAAGCCATTTTTGTCGGTTCCTATTTAGAGACACATATTGCCTTTGTACTCGTATTTTCCACTATTAAATAAATAAATAAATCATAAATAAATCATAAATCATAATAAATCATAATAAATCATAATAAATCATAATTAAATTATAAATTAATCGAATGGTGTTGGCTTTATTAAGATTGAACTTCTATCCATTACTCTTATTTTCACAACTCGATAATCCGAATTACCTTCGGTCCCAATAAGTTCGGATTATCGACGCTCTACTCTACTTGAAAATATGTGAAATGCTCTGATAACAAGACTCAAAAGTTAATTGTTTATTTTTTTTTCATGAAGGTAATAACAATGGTATGCAAATTTGTTACAGTAAAATCAAATTAAAAAGTTCTTTATTATTTCTTATGTATTATTAAATTAGTTATTATCGATTTTAGCTCTTTGTGGCACGTGTTAATATTTATTCATCGATCTCAAAATTCACAGGAATTAAGTAGGGTCATGCAGAACCACCCTAATGTACAGGATGGACATTTTTTATTGTTACTATTGGGATGCTCGTTTACTTTAAGTGATTTGGAAAAATTGATTAGACATGATCAAAAACACGTTTTTTACAGAAATTCAACGGTGGAAATCTATTGGCTTCTGTTTTCAAGTAATAAACAATAGCTTGATATATTTTACAACATAAGATTAATATGCTGCTGTATTCATTATTTGAATCTTTGTGAAATTATTAAATTAATTCTTTATGAAATAAAGAGTAAAATAAAACTATTTCTTCTCAAAAATAAATGGCGTTTATAACAAACGTTGTATTTTAATCTATGTAAATAAAGGTGTTGTTTTTATAAACCTTATTTAAAAAACTAGAAATTATGTTAGTTATCAGGTAAATTTTTAATATCTATTGAAATAAAATTTATTTATGGAACAAATAAATATAAGTAATACTGAGATTTATTTGACTTTTAAGCAATTGAATAAATGTCAATTAAACACAATGATAAACAATAAATATTTCTAATATCTGGCTACATAAAACAAAAATAGATGGTACTATAATCAATCTTAAATAGTATTCGATAATAATTTTTTGGTGTCAAATGATAGAATGTTGTATTCAAAAAATGATCTTGTTGTTCATATTGGTTAGAGTTTTATTCAAATCCATACATACTACGACCGTAAAGTATGTGAGAAAACAAGATCTAATTTTAATTTTCAACCGAATTCATTACGTTTATAAAGAGATACCAATGCTGCGTTAGACAACAAACTTAACACTATAAAATCTGTAGAAAGCATTTTCAATTTGAAACACTTAGGACATCCGTATATTTTCAACTTTCTATTATAGTCCTTTAATTTCCTATTGAATAATACAATAATAAAACATTGTAATTGCTCATTAAATAATTGCATATTAACAGACATTAGCATAAGGATCCGCTACAAGATAGGAGACACAAATGCTGTATTAGATGAAACCTGAAGATAACATCTTTCGAGAACATTTTACTTTTAAATAAAAAAACGTTTTCGGATGTAATAGTTTACTACATAATTCGTTTTGTTTTAGGTTTACGCCTTCTGCGTGGCGAGTGTCCTCTCGAAGTCAGTGAAAAAATCTGCTGAAGACACATCCACCGGTCTGGCCAAACCACCCACCAAGCAAATCAAATACGAGAAACCGAATCACCAATCGAAAACCAAATTATCAAAGTCCAAATTGAAGGCACAGCCTCTACCCATCTTGGCCATAGAAATAGTAGACCCCAACGAAAACAAAACCAAATCTAAAAATTCCAAACGGACAATCGGATCATCTCTAGGATACGGATTCCAACCATCAAACTCCTTCGGAGTTACCAATAAGCCTAGGCTGGTTTATTACAAATATACGGAAAATATTCCTGCTTTTCCAAGACATTCTGGGTATAGTCAAGGAGGTTTACATCCACCTCCGGTTCAGCAATATCAGAATAGGTACACTCAACCACTGTACCAGCAAGCGTTTAGTCAGCCAGAGAAAGGTTTGGATATTCAGAAGTCTGTTGAGTATGACTTAGGTACTAGGGAGTATATTGAGTATACTAAACCAACGCAACAACAACAACAACAATATTACCAGCCAGGGACGACATTGTTTACAACTTTCAACCAACAAGGACAGATTGGCGGTTTGACATCACAGTTACCACAACACAATCCAAACGCTCCAGTTATCTTGCTGAAGGTTTACAGCAACCAATTAGGAAATCCGATTTATCCGAATCTTCCAGAAACTCATCCATACGCTGGGTTGAACAACATCAATCTGCAAAGTTTGTTGTCGAAGTATCTGCAACCAAATCAGGTTTACCAGAGTGGGCAACAATATCAAACGCAACATTCTCAGGTTAGCCAGCAAGCGTACCAACAACCCCAATACTACCAACAGCCTCAACAACCTCTACAACAGCAACAACATCAACAACCAGACCAACCAGAACAACCCCAACAACAATACTACGACGATGCTCAACCAAATTATCAGCAAGACCAGAATCAGGATTATTATTTAAATCAAGCTAATGATTACCACCAACAGTACCAAGACGAAGTCCAACAACAGCAATATCAGCAATACCAACAACAACCGCACCACATCGAAAACGTTTACCACCAGAAAGCACAATACAAAGCCCCTAGTTTACCAACAGAAGAAAACTACCCTGATGCAGACCACACTAGAGTTGTTTTCTATTCCAACACTGGCCATATAGCAAACCCTGAAGCTACCAAACCTGAACAGGATTCAGTAGCACCTATTTATAAACAACCTCAACCACAACTTCAAGTACAACCTCAAGTACAACCTCAACAACAAGCCCAACAGCAATATTCCGCACCTCAGAGCTACAGTAGTATACAATTTTATCAACCAAAACAAGAAGAAGAAGAACAAGACTATTCTTTACCTCAACCGCAAGACAGCCAAGGTTATTATTACTATAAACCTGAAGATTATCAGGATTACCAACAACCTGAGCAACCTAAAGAGGTATATGCGTCTCCTGCTGGGACAGTAACTGAAAATGGTGAGCTTGATACCCAAAAAGTGCAGACGCCGCATAATTATCATGCGCATCCGGTTCAAAAGAAGAGGCATGTTAGAAGGCCTGTGGCGATTAAGAAAATTATTAAGGTGAAGGATGATGATGATGAAGGTGAAAACTGATGATGCAGCTATGGAGGATTTAATGATTCTATATGTACGACTTTAGTAGTGTTATATTATTTATGTTATGTAATTGCTAAGTCACTAACCTTTAAATAAATTGTAGATCGAATGTTACCTGTTGCCTTAGCAAGTATTGATAATAATTTAATGTATTTTGAGGATATGTGTAACTGTTTGTTGAACAAATGACTGTGTAGTGTGCAATATTAATGTTTACGAATAAAATGTATAAAATATGTGCAGTTGTTTTTTACTATTGCTTAAGGTTCATTTTATTATTAGTTAATTTATTAGTTAAAGTGTTTAGCGTGACTTAAATGTCCAAACAACTTTATATTATACTTTACAATAATATTAAAAAAACATTTATAAATAGGGATATCACATCAGACGTGTAAATCTGACACTAAATATTAACGAAATATTCAAAATAAAGTACATTTTCCAATTAATGTAGAGGAAAAAATAGAAATCGTTTACTGTAAAAAAATACAAGATTCTCTCTTTGGGAAAATAAGTAATTATTACATATAGTTTAAAATCCAAAAGTAATTTATCAGCTAACGTCATCTAGATGGGGCCAGGTTGATTAGTTATTAATCAAATGAGTCACTCAATATATAATTAATACAATGTAGATTGTGGACATTGTGAATTTGGTTGTCTACATTGTCGGTGAACATAAAAGGTGTAAAAAACGGAACAAACCATAACATTATTGTTAATTATCCGATAACTGTCAATAAATAAATACCAGGCCCCATATTTTTTGATTTTTTTAATGGAACTGTATATTGTTTTACTAGTATTTAGTGAAGAACTTTATTTCTGATTTTCAAAACAGTTCCGCGAAAAAACACAATCATTAAACAATGATAACTGTGGGGAATGTGGATTTTGTGAAAACGACTCTGGACGCAAAAGTTTTCTATCCCATAACGTTTTGATTTTTTTGTCATTCTTTTGTGAATTTATTGCGGTTGAACCAATGCTTAGAAAACTTAAAAAACAAAAAGGGTCTCAAAATAAACGTCAAAAATAAATTTATCGAGAACGACAACGCACTTTCCATTCACAAAACCCTAAGATTGATCAATATTTCACTAAGTTTTATTGCTTTTTGTCAAAAAAATATGAATTCAGAAAAAAAAATCTAAAACTAAAACGCGATTATTTAATTACTTAATAAACTATTGGTTAATTTGCCAAAAAATACAGTAGAAGACAACAGGACACATAATCTAAAACTAAATAATATTAATAATGGATTTATAATATTATATGTTGCCCGCACGAGACAATCGCCGTAACTGCCATCTCTCGTTTCGATAGTATTGACTCCTGTGTGTGAAGGCTGAAAACTCTTATACTACTGAACAGAAACTAATGAAATAAAGTGTGTCATACTCCTGAATGACTTCTACATAAGTGGTATGTATGACTATCAACATTTTTTGCCTCTCGGTACACATGAGCGAGAGAGAAATGAAAAACCCGATTTTTGCACTTTGAAATTAACGGTTGTCTTTAAATATTTTTTTTCCTATACAGCTTAGCACAAAATTTGAATTTTTGTTCAGGTTGCATTTAGAGTATCTTCTATAGATTGGCGATTTTTTTCTGCAGAAAAATAACCGCAAAAAAATACTTAAGTTTTTAAAGCGATTTATATAAATGTTATAAATTACATTCAGCAAGGACTATGTCAATCGTAACGGTAAATGGTAACATACCTGTTATAGAACCAGTAAGATGCATTTACTTAAGGGGTAATGCCACCAGGGTTGTTATAAAAAACGTTTCTTTTATTTTGAACAAAACAAACATGTTTTTTTTATAAAATGATGTTTTTAAACACGAAACAATGTTTTTAAACGCTTTGCAAAAAAAACATGTTTTAAACATAAAAAAAACATGTTTTAAATCACCAAAAAAACATGTTTTAAATAAGCAATAAAAATTGACATTTATAAAGAACTTTTTTTTATTAATAAATACAATATTTAAATAATTTTTGATTTTTTAATTAATCCATGCATAAAAATTTTGAAGACCAGCATAAAATGATGCTAATTAAATAATTAAATATTTGTTGCCCATATTTCGGTAGTTTAAAACACATGTTTTGAACATTTAAAAGCAGCTGTTTTCAACATTTAAAACAAACTGTTTTAAACATGTTTACAACAAAATATTTGTTATAAACAAGTTTTAAATGTTTTAAACAATGTTTTAAAACTAAACGTTTTATACATTTAAAACAAGTTGTTTTAAACATGTTTACAATAAAATGATTTAAAACAAAATATTTGTTTTAAAACATGTTTTAAAACAAATGTTTTAAAACATAACAACCCTGAATGCCACTCTAGCGCGAGAAAAAATAGCCGCTTTTGTAGGTATATTTTTTTACCATATAGTAAATGAATTACAAAATCTCTTTAAAGCCCGTTATTGTTCATATTGTGAGGAATATTCACAAATCACTGCGTTGCACGGCCGAAAAGATTTTGCACGCAGTTTTGCACTTAGCCATAAAAACAACAAAGAAATAGATTCTATATAAGATTATCTCGGGAAGAACATACGGAAATTAAAAAATTCCGCTTTAAATCAAAATGGCGCACGTTTGAACACAAATTATCACTTTTAGGTACAAAATTAGGTTAAAAATAATTTATAACAAAAAAGTTTCGAACTTATCGTAAAATCCGTATGTAGTTCTCTAGATAATATTGTTCTGAAGATGCATATAAAATTTCAAGCGAATTGACGGCGATCAGTCGAAATTATCTTTCCGGGCAGTTTGAAAAATGTGGTTTTGGGAAAACACGGTTTGAAGTATTGTGTAACTTTGATGTATAGAATTGTTATATTTTACTATAGTCGGCGATCCCTGGATCATATAATTATCTTTTAAATGTAATATTTTCTTCCTCTTGTTTCTTTCCGTTTGATTTTGACTATAGACGGGTCTGTTTTGCAGGATCAGTGGCTCTGAAATCATGATGCGCCGTGCGTTTTGTCCGGATGCTCATACATAATACCTTCATAATCTTCAAAATACTGGATAATGCATCATTGACAACACAGATTGCTATACTTGCTGCAATATCCACAATTACTTTACCACTTGGAAGTGAAAATAAAAATTAAATTCCAGTTCTCGTGCTGCGGCATTTCATCGGTCGGAATTTATTGAGCAGTGTCGCCCAAATCTATTTTCTTCACACACTACAACTTGTGAAATTGCAGAAAACACAGCAACAAAGTTCAAAAGATGATAATTAAACGTCATCCACTTCAACGTTGTAATAATTTTCAACCGACATTACTTTTTTGCCGGTGTGGACTGTGGATACGATCAGGCAGAGGCGTCTCTAGTTCCAAACGATTCAATGCTTGTCATATTAGTTCTATTTGAAAATCTGCTACTTCCTTTCGACTCTTTTCGATCACGATATACTCCGGGAATGCCACTAATTATATCTTCTCCTCTTTACCAACTAATCAAGAACAACACACGTTACATCAGACAACTATAACGTTGTGCGGTTACCGTCAGTTCAATGAACGTATGGAGGATATTTCCACAAAATCTTTGTGTTTTATATTATTTTATGTTATATTTCACACCATGGATGTAATTCCTCACGGTAAACTTTTTGCATGTATACGCTTAGCTAGACACTTGGCTGTATGTTCATCCAATAAGCATTTAAACATTTTTTTCAAATATGAAACATATTGTACCTTATTTCTAAGATCTCTAAGACATCATTTAAGCAAAAAAAAAACGATTTTTCAAAAAATCCTCCCTTAATACGGTGAGAACAATTTCGGAATGTTGAATAATAATGCGATTTAAATATAGTACAATGAATTTAGATGTAAAATTAGTTCAAAGTAATGAAATTTTACAAAAATGGATTCAGGCGGATTAATTGAAAACGTCAAAACATTCAAAACACACGCGAGGGCAAGCCAATTTGCGCAAAGTATTGTTCATGTTTATTTCGATCTCAAAAATTAACAAATAGTCGGAATGCTATTAAATTCAAGGTATTACTATAGCAGTAAATAAGGATTATTTGTATGCTAACTGCGTTGTCCTGCTAACGTTCGTTTCAGAGATATCCGCTTCCATCAAAATCCTGTACACAACATTTACTAGAAAATATAGCCAATCTGTTGAAGAGACTTTAAATGCAACCTGAACAAAATTTTAAGTTTTTGCGGTAAGCGATGTAGGAGAACAAATCGGAAAAAAGAGCGTTAATTTATAAACGCAAAATTCGGATACACTTTTTCACTTCTCTCGCCCTCATGTTTCCACCGAGAGGCAAAAAACATTGATAGTCAAACAACTTATGTGGAAATGATTAAGGAGTATGACGCACTTTATTTAATTTTTTGCCGTTGAGTAGTTTTAGAGTATGACCCTTCGAACATAGGAGTCCATACTATCGAAACAAGAGAAGGCAGTTAGGGCGGTTCTCTCGTGCGCTGTCACATATATGGTCGTGGCATCCTAGTCGATGCAAGCAGAAACTAGGTGCCATAAGACAAAAATAAGAAGTTTGCAATTGCTTTTTCCAAAATATCGTTGCCTATGTAAACCCATTTCCGAACTGGTTAAACTAAAGTCAAAGAATAACTAATTAATGATTCTGTAGTTATTTTACCGTAGAACATATTTGGATTTAAGAATATAGGTACCTGATCCACCGACAAGATTCTACAAATTCTAACGCATCTCATCGTCATAAACTTTCAAACAAACCAGTTAAGTAATGCACATTAAAATGTTTGCGCAGAAATATTTGCTCCAAACTCCTCGCAAAAGCATACTTTTCCTTTTTAACAAGTACCAACTTCAGTATATCGCAAACTTGCATTAAGTTGAGGAAGACCAATATAATTGGCAATTATTTTATTCTATAGCGCAGGTTAATGAAAAAGAAAGTATTTACGACTACTTTGCATGATTTTAACCCAATTAGTTTGCACAAATGTTAAAATTAAAGGTCACTGAAGCTGTTAAAAGATTTATAACTGATATACATTTGAATCTGGCGTAATAGAACAGGACGTATGTCTACAGGTCATATGCAGTAAAGTACTGTATAATAAATACTAATTTATTTCTCTACCGTAGACATGATGACTTGGGTGTACTTTTACTCCAATACTCTATTATTATTGGAGTAAAAGAAATCGTCATATTATGCGGAATATTTCTACTTTTTTTGTAGTTTTTCTATTATGTAATATTTGTTATAGGCACAAGTGGAACGAGTGAAAGATGTGTTACATTGCACAAATTGATACATTTCTCTTATACAGCGTGTTGTTTTATAACAATAAATTATACAAATAATTATTATATTGTTTAAAAAACAAGCTTTCAATAACCTTTTCCGTTTTTTTTTATCTAAAGCCTCTATATAGCAAATACCGTACTGCTCTTGTTAGTTCCTTATAAAAACCTAAAGTATAAAAAAGAAAGGTATCTCAGATTGCATATACCACGTGAAGATCAAGTTTACCAACTAATTCGGAACAATTTTAGATTTAAATGACATCAGAATTTAACTTTCTCCGACCCAATCTGCTTATTACTGACAAATTTTATTTAATGAATTGCGTAGTTTGTGTATTACTGCATAACATTCTATTCTTATATAAAATAGTATTTTTTGGTGTATTTTATTTCATTATATTTTCTTTGTAAACATAGTTAGGCATTAATTGACACAATAAATGAACATTCAAAGTATTGTTAATATTGTAGCGCTGCACCGAGGTGTATAAAGGTTAAATTTAAGCCATGTCTTCGTTAGCAGATTGGTTTGAATATTTAATTAATTACTACAATTATCTAAATATATACTACCTCTAACTCCTGAATAAAAAAATTTAATGACTGAAGGTACTGTATTTAATCACATGCAGTGTCATTGAATGTGTCCCAGTGCAATGTGAAGGTTTGAAATATCTAAAAAACAACAAACAAATAAGAGAAATTATTTGAGGTTAAATTGTAGTGCATATAGTTTTGTTTTGGTGCTTGCACATAACTATACACTTTACTATAACTTTTTGTATTTTTTTATCAATCAAGTCTATTTTGTTTAAATTAAGTCTAATAACTTGTTTTCGTTCAAACCCCCTCCCAGTTTGTGTTTGTAATTATGGTACCTGTGTATATTTCATTTGTGTTATGTTTTGAATGTACAGGAGTATTTATATCATTATTATGAAGTGTTAAAAATGATTTTGTGATTTTTAGTGATTTTGGTAAATGTTATTAAAACTTAACTTTTTTTCTCGTAAAACTTAATAAATATGGGTCGAGAAGAGCTATCTGAAGAAGTAAGTGTTTGCCATGGAAATGCCATTAAACCATATCGCATAAAAGTTAATAGAATTAATTTTTAATACTCAAGCTGTGTCTGCATTAAAATAAAACTAGTTAGCCAGGACTTGACAGATATTTTGATACTATTGACAGTAGGTATTGTCAAACCATCAGCATTTGACACTACCTACTGTCATTAGAATGAAAATCCTGGCTAACTAGTTTTATATAAATGCAGACACGACCGACCCCGATCAAATAGAATTTGCTCATGCAGCTAAACTATTAATTTTACCAAAACATGTCATAGACATAAATTATTCAGAATTTCCCCCACTTAAATGTATTATTTAACTATTTTTACGAATATACACAAATGACGACTCATTTGCAAAATCGTTTAAAAATGCTAAGAGTAAATCTCCGCTTCCTTTGGGTCCTTTTTGACAAAAAGCTTTTCAGCTCTAAGGTTACTCATGAAACTTCTAAATATGAAGTTTCGTCCCGGTACCTTTAGTAGTGTCTCCGAAATCGTCGCCATAAGAAACGGGTACACACACATACACACATACACACACGCACACATACACACACAGAGAAATTTTTTTTGTACCTTGGTCACAAATGTTCAGGGGACACAAAAGGATATATTTCCGCAAAACTCTGATGTAGTTAAGGCGATTTGAATAAGTTTTATAAGGTTTATAATTATTTATTTTTTTAATGTTTTTATTTTAGTAAAAACTAGCTTTTGTATAAAAATAATTGAATAAATAAATTGTTAAATTATAGCTAAATCTGAGTTGAAGCCGTATGGAGCATAGGATGTTTATTTAGTCCAAACAATGTTCTTTTGCAGGATTCACTTTTTCATAATGTTGTATGGTTGGATTTTTACATTATATATTCCGAGTAAACAATAAAATTATTGGATAAATAGCGCTTTTCTCTTTTTCTTTTGATTTTCTAGGCTTATGAAAGACAAATTTTTCTGTATTAAGCAAATATGTATGTTTAAATCATTATAACATATTTTCAAGAAGTTCCTTATGATTTATAAGAGTTAACATTAGCTCGAAGCTACAACAATTTAATGATACTGACAGTAAATCTAGAGAAAGGAACACAAAAATGAAATAGAAAAGGGCAAGGTTTAACTTTTCTTCCGTCCCACTTAGAAGGTTGTGTTACCTACTTTGGCAATTTATTTGTTTGTTGTTTTTACAGTTCTACTTTAAAAAAATAGTCAATTCAATCATTCTACTTTCAAGACTTTTTTGTGCAAGTCTGCACTTCAAATATTATAAAACTTGATTGGCTTTGCAAAAAGTATAATCAATATAATATCTAATAATAAAAATGTAAATAGAATGTTCCTACATATATTTACGTTTCACTAAATGTCACAAATATGTTAACTATCGTGTGTAGTCACACATCTTAACTGGTGTCATTATTTAAATAAGTCAGATTCTAGAAAATACCAAATTTCTTCCACTCGTGGAGTTAAAGATGAACATATACGCACCCATAGTCACCATACATAGTGAAAGTAGCGTGACAATATCGCCACTATATAAACCTCAACCAACAACGTAAAACACCAACAGTAGCATAAAATTCTACCATCCGCGTGTACACAAAAATCAGTGTACAATGAACAAAATCGTAAGTAGGAATATAAAGCATTAATAAAATTAATACCAAAATTAATTTAATCATAATTTAGATTAAAATTAAACTATTTTAACTTTACTTTACTTTACTTTTATAGATTTCCTTTGCCACCTTCTGTCTTTTGGCATCTGCAAACGCCGGATATGCTGGAAGTCACGACGAGAATCATCACGTTGAGCAAATAGTCGAAATTCAAAAACCAGTTGCCATACCGATATACCAACATGTAGCTGTACCAATTCCGCATTCGTTTCCGGTAGCAGTGCCAAGGCCTGTTGCTATTCCGGTGCCACAACCATATCCGGTCCATATTCGCGTTCCCCAACCAGTTGCCATTCCGGTCATCAAAACTATAACAGTTCCGATCGAGAAGCCAGTTTTGTTCAAGGTTGAGAAGTTGGTTCCATATCCGGTTGAAAGGCCAGTGCCAGTTCCTGTGGAAAGGCACGTACCCATTCCAGTACCAAGACCGGTTCCGGTGCATGTTCCAGTTTATAAAGTCATCTACCATCACAGCAAATATTAGTTCAGGATGGGTATATGAAGACTGCTGGGACTTGCCCGAATTGTTGTCGTGTTGAATTTTTGTTTTGTTGATTTTGTAAATAAATGTATTTTTTTATTATTGTGAATGGTGTTTCTTTGCCAATAGTGGCGGAGAGATATAAATGATGAAAGAGGTTGAAAAGAAACAAGTAAAATGCTGTGCAAATATTGTTTACAGCAGTAACTCTAAAACTGGAAAAATTATCCTTATAGTAAAGCCAAATTAGATTTTGATGAGATTCATATAAGATTTTTTTCGAAAATCCTTTTTACCACTTTCAACCACTTTTTCATTTTCAATATTTTCAGAGATAACTAAATCACACCGAATTAAACGTGATGATAAAAAAATAAAAATTACTTAGCAGAGACGTTTAAGTATTATTATTAGTTCTAAATGCTCTGATCTATCTTAGCCAAAAGGGCATTTCTGATTCTCTCATTTCTGATGATTTCTGATACACACAATTACGTTATACACACGTTATTATTATACCTGCGTAATACCATAATAATAAATTACAGAAAAACTAACAATAGTACAGACAATTTTTTTCCAAAATGGATAACTAAAAGAAAAATTAGCTAAAACCTGTATTTTGCTGTGTATAACTAGTATTACTTACTGTATAGACGTTTTAAACAATAAATCGAAAAGCCCCACCGAAACGACTACCCTATAGAGGGTAAAAGGCGATAACATTTACTTATTTGCGAGATAATCTCACCATGAACTTACAAAAAAATAACAACCGACAAAATTCTTGTATACAGCTTTATTTTTGAGATTCTATTTGATCGAGATCAGTCGTATCTGCATTGACAGTAGGTATTATCAAAACATCAGCTTTTGACACTACCTACTGTCATTAGAATAAAAATGTCTGTCAAATCCTGGCTAACTAGTTTTATATTACTGCAAAAACGACCAATCTCGATCAAGTGGAATTTACTCATGCAGCTAAACTATTAATTTTCCCAAAATTATACAAAATTTCCTTTACTTTAATTTATTATTTTTAATTTATTAACTATTTTGACGTCATTACAATAATGGCGGCTCATTTGCAAAATCGATGAGAAATTCTAAGAGTAAATATCAAGTCCCTTTGGACCTTTTGGAACAAAACTTCTGTCAGCTCTAAGTTTAGTCATGAAACTTCGAAATATGACGTTTCGTCCCGATACACAAACACAGACATTTTTTGTACTTTGATGATATTTCCGCTAAAATCTCAAATATTTTGTTGACATGATTACAATCTGTTATCATACTATGTTTGCTGTCAGTGGCATGAAAATCACAGATTATAAAATTTTCAACAAGATTACGTTATTATACGTAGTATAATAAAGTATCGTATCGGAAATATATCCTATTGGGTCTCCTGAACATTTATGACCAATATAAAAAAAAGTGTGTCTGTATGTGTGTCTGCATGTGTGTACCAGGCTTTGTGGCAACGATTCCGGAGAAACAACTAAAGGTATAGAGATGAAACTTCATTTTTAGACTTCATTTCATGACTAAACTTAGATCCGAAAAAAGTTTTGTTCAAAAGGGTCCAAAGGAACTGGAGGTGTACTCCTAGCATTTTGCAAATGCGCCGCCATTTCTGTAATTTCGCCAAAATAGTTAAATAATAAATTAAAGTAGAGGAAATTCTCTATAATTTATGTCTATGACATTGTGTGGTAAAATTAATAGTTTAGCTGCATGAGCAAATTCTATTTGATCGAGATCGGTGGCTGCATTTAAACAGGTTCGCCAGGATTTGACATATATTTAGATTCTATTGACAGTATTGTCAAAACATCAGCGTTTGACACTGATGTATAGTATGATAAAGCTATCAGCCTGGCCACATAAGATTTTATTTTCATCAGTGTAGTATCAGAAAATTAGTAAAAAGCTGGACTTTCTTATATAGCTATACCAATATATCAAATATCCCCATTAATACCACAGCAGTGTATTTTCAATAATTCGTAAACTATCAGTTTTACAGTGACTGTTCTAAAAGTTGAAGCTCCTAATATTTTCTATATAAAATATAGTACCATATTTTCAATATTTAAACTATAATATTGACAAACAGCATCTTGGCCGAAAGACTCGAGCACTATCAGCCTATTTTTCTGAACTTGATGAGTTGTACAAAGAAAAACGTACATTAGAATTACGTCATAAAACTTTTTTGAAACTTTATTCTGCGAACAATCCCCACAATGAAAGAAACAAAATTATTGTGCTGTAATTTTATCAACAAAGCATCCTCGCACTATTATACACTCGCCTGGTAGCCTGGTGCATAAACTTTATTATATCCTACATTATGTGCTCGTCAAATAATATAGATTACATGTGTAAGACATGCGTAATAAATAAATATTAAATAAACAAATTGCTCATATCACACTGTATCAATGGACTCAAATATTAAATTGTAAAATATGAGAAATTTCTACACATAATAATAAATAGTAGTACCAAAACAAAAGATGAAGAAATATTACGTATAATGCCAACGGTTTGTTTTGTTCTTAGATGCGGTAAAACAGTCACGAGTACGTTTTGTTTATTGTTTTCGTTACACTTTTCCTGCATAGATAATGTGTTTCTCTCGGATCTACGTTGATATATTTATGACGACTTTAGAAACCACATTTTATGGGAGAAATTTGTCTGTGAATCGCTATCATTTGCTGTGTTATTGATACTGATGTCGTGATTGAATATGTTTTATAAATGGGTTTATTGGTGAAAAGAAAGCGGATGTGATGTAAGCGATGACGGGTTATTATTTATTACGTATTTTATATAAGCAAGTAATATTATTTTATTAGGTGTTTTATTACTGCCATTGGAGCAGTATAGCTCATTTTATGACCGATTCATTGTCGATATTATTTTTTTATTCCGGAGCTTTGTTTGGATGTTATGATAATTACATTACTGAAGTTTATTAATGGTTTTAATTGACAAGGAAAAACTATTTGGCCGGAATAAGTTACCCCACCACATTCTATTTTTTTCTCAGTTTAATATTCAAAATAGTTGTGATACATTTTGTGTCATATTATAAGTAATAAAAACTCTCCAATTCAAAACGTATTGTTTCTTACTTACAAGAAGGTGACTACGGTTGCATACCAATGTGGGTTTAACAAACGGATAGGTACGTAATTTTATTATAATACAGTTTGCTGTGCAAAAGAAATAATAAACACAATTACATTTCAAAAAATATAAAAAGTGTCAATGTTATCAATTAGCTAACATAATTATTGAATATACCTATACTTTTGATTTATGCACATGACATGACGAAAATACACTTCCGGCGCCGCCACCTTTAATCTACCAACAGCCCTTGACTGTTTTATTGAGCCAATAGACATGTTGCAACTTTGTTTACAAAAAAAACCCTAAATTGTGGACTAACATCACAAATTGAGTTGAAAATACTTATATCAATAAATCTACATTAAAATCCATCGGTTTCTTTTGAAGAAGAAGAATATAGTCTCAATTTGTTTCTTTGTACTGTTGAGTAATTTGATCTTATCGCATTAAAACAATAGCCTTTTAATACAGTGAACAAAAGATTGGTAAGTTATCGTGAATTATTCTCAACTAAAAATCAAATCGTTTTTCAGATATTATAGAAGAACCACATTTATTATATCTATAATGCATGGGCAAACCAGGATAAGTCACAATTTACCATGTACTCCTTTATATGCTTTTGCCCACGCGTCACATAGATATGAGCGTGTAAATTTATACTTGCGTGTACTTCATATTGACATTTCTATGACAGAGAAATGCGACCAACATTTCTCATTATCTTGAGCTAGTGTAAAATATGCATTAACCATGTTGAGAATATGTTTGTGGGGTCACTGAATCCAACTCAGTAGAATTTTTTTCAAATTTAAAATAGCGGGTTCAATATAGAGACCAAAAGTGTAAAATAAAAACGTTGGATTTGTACGAAGCTTGCTTTCTGTGATATCTTAAGGTCCGTGATTCCAAATATGTCATCATTACATAATTCAAAATGACGAATTAAATATGGCGATCAAAAATGTAAGAACGATGGATGCGCAAGAAACTTATTTCCTATCATATTACAAGTTCAACGCACATTTTATAAATTGAACATTGCGAACCTAATAGGGTATTCCGGTGTTTTTGAAATTGTCATTTTTTATAAACTATGGGTGTTACTGTTTGCTACTTCACTAGTAAAATATCAAACATCGTTTTAAATTAAGAGAAATCGTTGTTTGAATTTTGAATTAGGATTGGTCTTTGTGACGTCACAAAGACCGCTCAAAGTGAGCGACTTGACAACGTTGCTATATCTAGGGTGCACGTAATTTTTTGTTTTGTTGTGTCAACGTTTAGAATCGCTCGTTTGTTGACACCTGCTTTTGTTATTGAAGTTATATCAAATACTTGACTTCAAAATGTATAAACGCCAACACCGACATAGTTCTGTGCCGAATTGAAAATGGAGTTCGACTTCGTTCTCAAACAACAGGGTAGCCAACCGTCAACTTGGGCGATCAGCTGTTCGAGAGCTGTCCGCTGTTGCCAGCGCTAATGGGGATCGGTAATGATCGTGTGTTTCCGAGGGTGGTCGGTGAATTCAAACGAAATGCAGTTTTAATTGCAATTATCTCACAGAAAAACTAAATCAAAAAGCTCATAGCTTAACTTTATGAATCCTCATTATTTGTACAATAGGTTAAACCGAATATTTGCTTAAATTTTGACATGACCGGAATACCCTATTCCGTATGGCGAACCACAACCTAAAAACTTTCAGGTTCACATGAAACCACATCGCCTGCGACGTTTGACAATCTCTAATTCCAAATCAAACGTCTGATTTTCAAAATTCTAAAGGTGATTTAATATGGACTCCCAAAGTTTTAAAAATCTATTAAATTAGGCTGAAACTAAATTCTTGTAATATTGGAATCTGTCCTTCCTGTATTGTCAATATTTTCGACATGATAATGGTAATTCAGTTTAGCAGAAATTGTTCTATCAGCTTAATAATATAGAACACACAAATGTTAAGAAATTTAACGTGATAAAGACATTTAGTTGCCAGTTTCGTAATCTACACAAAAAAAGGCGTATTGAAATAACGTCATTCATACG
This sequence comes from Melinopterus prodromus, assembly GCA_964023965.1. Classification (NCBI taxonomy): domain Eukaryota; kingdom Metazoa; phylum Arthropoda; class Insecta; order Coleoptera; family Scarabaeidae; genus Melinopterus; species Melinopterus prodromus. The sequence continues at coordinate 58,098,574 of OZ030394.1, forward strand.
TCATATATTTTGTGTGAAACTGTATCTTTACCAGTAAAATAACTGGTTACAGCTAGTGACACACAATATTGACGTTGCAATACATTTAACTTCAAAACGATCCACTTTCGCACATTAGTATATTAGAATTTTTATGTCCCACATGATCATAAAGTTACATTTTACATCTTAGATACCGGGGCGAAAACAGCTACATTACGTCCGCGAGGTACCGCGAGGCAAGGGCATGAAGAATTCTTAACGCCCGTGCGGGCAGTAAGCGTTGCCATGGTTTATATGTCAGATACATCAAATATTTGACATTCCAATTGTAAATTTTCGTCAATGTCAATTATTGGCGATTAAGGTTATTCTGTTTGACAATTAGTTGTGTGCATTGTCACTCAACTCCGAATTGTTTGTATTGTTATTCAACTACGTAGATACACTGTAACACGTCACTTGATTACGTCAAAATATTTATTAATATTTTTCAAACGGAGGAACAAAACCATTTAAGACTTAAAATTTACCATGTACCTACCACGGGAATTACTTGATGTTTATACCCTCGGGCGACTTAAAAACTCGCGGGCCTATCGGCCCTCGAGCTTTTTAAACGGTCACCCTCGGGGCATAAACATCCGTGTAATGCCCTTGGTAAATACATAACTATAAAATCCACTTTTGAAGACTAACGTTATTCAGTTGGACAATTAATTGTCTGTATCAATCTGTAATGTCACTCAACTCCGTATTGTTTGTGTTGTTACTCAACTCCGTAGAGACGCATGCCACTTGATTACGTCAAAATATTTATTATTATTCAAATTGGAGGAACAAAGCCATTATAGGACATACAATTTTGTATGCACCACGGGCAGTACTTGATGTTTAAACCCTCGGGCATAAACACTCGTTTAATGCCCTTGGTACATAAATAATAATTTTGAGCTGATTTTTTTAAACAAACGAAGCAATAACCCAGAAGGAATTGGGGTAAGAGTACAAATTCCTTAGAAATTTTTATTATAAAACATAGTAAAGAATTAGAAGAAAAAATATTGGTAATATAGGTCTTGCATTTAAAGAAACTGTAGATGTTGGTTTCAGTCGTATGGGCCACTATTATGTATGGACACTAAAACTTCAACTGCTAATTAGAAATGTACCGCCGTTGCTAGTATTACTAATTGCTAATTATTTACATTCTAAATTTATGATAATTTTTTGTTAATTTTTGATTGTTTGTCTTACAAATGACTGTAATACCTATAAATTAGAACAGACCTATTGTTAAAGTTATAGATTCTTATTGCTATTATTGAAATATAAAGTAATTGTTTTCAATACTGTTATATGAAAACATAATTCAATATAAATACACAATGTAATCGAGCGTGCTTTAGAATAAAGCAAACAGTTCAGTTACACCATAAACTGTTTCACTGTAAAGTTCCATCATTGTTATTGGAAAACCCAACAGTACTATCTTCTTTATAGTCTCTAGATATGTTACATAAACTCCATCCATGTGATTACCCGTCTGTCATTGCGTAACCAACGGAAGGAGCCACTGAAAACCCGATCAAATGAAACAGTAATCAAAAGAGAACGTATTTCGCACAACGCACGTTACACAGTCGGTAATTCTTTTCTACAGCCATTAGGCATCGCAGGCATGTACGCACAATTTATTCAAGAGCACGCGTAAACCGTGAACTTTCCTTGTTGTGGGATATGCTAAGCAAGTCGGAAGGAGCAATTTCCTCGACGACTGGACGATCGAATGTAGTTTGCATCGAGAAATTATGAAATTATGACATTTTTGGCTTTTTTGTCGGCATGGTAAGTATTAATAATAAAAAATGTATTACCGTTTATTTCCGGTAGAGAACAGTTGAGATATGTGACAATTATGGGTGTCTCGGAGCAGTCATTAATAACACTTTCTTCGAACATATGTTGAAATAATGGCAAACGACCCGATTTAATTGAATAATATAGGACGTAATGGTAGTGCGTTTGTATTTATTATTGATGTTATTGTTTGCTAATTAAGTATAATAAAAATGATACATCAGGATATGCATTTAGCATTCATTATTTTTAATAACTTTTCAGTTGTGAATGAATTGTTTGTTACTTAGTTGATCATCGATATTTTGACAGGCGTTTTTCAATTGAATATTGTGTAATATAAAAAATAGGTGATGGCCATGAAAAAAAAAATAGATATTTAAATTGATGCTCGGAAATTGAATTTCACCCCTTTCACGTCCAAATATAGTTCAGGTCTTTTCCATAGAGGGCTAATTGTTCTCTTGTGAATTTCTTGAAGTCTATCTTGCGCATTTATTGGAAAGCAAGTTAAACAACATTGAACGCAAACTTTGCAATTTTTGTTGATCTTCGCAGACTTAAAACAAATCCCCAATGTGTTTAAATAAGAAATTTCGTCGTTTTAGGGGTTGTTAGTTTAGGGATCTTTTCGCATTCTGCTAACTATAAATAAACAAAATAATATTTATTGTCGTCTACAGTGTTCCCACTTAAAACTTGGCCAAAACGCGTAATAAGAGCAGGAATTTTGAAACGAAGGCATTAAACCACGATAATGAGGGTTTTTCGTCTCCGACTCCAAATCTGATAACAGATTTTCAAAATTCATAGTGGCGGAACCAATATAGAGACCAGAAATGTAAATAAATTTCGCATCGTATGAAACTTACTTCGTAAGATATGAAGATTACTGATTACGAATTTGCAATTCGAAAGTGCGGATACAATGTGCATCTAAAAATGTAAAAACGCTCACATTTTGTTACTTCCTATGATATGTGAAGATCTGCTGTCGGAAATACGATGTTAGTAACTCCAAATAAACGAACCTATTCCTAACCAAGCGGACGAAAGATGTAAATAAATCAACAAATAATAATAATTTAATAAGTAATATTACTGAATTTATGCAGTACATAGTATAGGTAAATAGCTTGGTTGGATAAGCAGTTTATCTTTTTAGTTTCAAAGTCATCTTAAATCTAATTTGCACTGTCAGATTTTTTTTTGTTTTTCGCTTTTTAAATTTCTAAAAAAAACAGCTTTCGGATTTTTCAGGCATAAAAATTGATTGAATTTTTATACCCCCACATTTAATGTGGTGAGGGTATATTGAGTTTGATACATTAGTTTTGAAGCAATTGATCTAAAATTTGGTATACAAGCTTATCTTTTTAAAAGATAAGGACAAGTTCGGGAATGGACAAAAACGGTTAACGTTTTTTAATATTTTACGGCGGGGTATTTTAACTTTAGCACGGCTGAAGATAATTTTCTTACTAGTTCATATTGTAAATACAAATTAAATATATTCCATTATATCTTTATTTGGTCTTTTATTGGTTGCCTCAAACAATAAAATGTTTGCATTTGGTGCCTTTAAACTATATATTATTTCTCCTGGTTCGTGAAAACTACTATAAATTATTTTTACGTTATTTTTCCATATCACTGGTTGGTTACAATTGTGATGCAACTCAAAAAAACTTGGGAAAGTTAAGAAGAGAAAGATTGGTAAATATCTGCATTTTGGCATGAATCCAATGGGAGTATAAATATTGTGATGTTTTATATATCTACGTGTCAACAGATTGAGAAAAGTTATTATAAATTACCTACTAGAATCTATTTGATTGAGATCAGTCGTGTCTGCATTAAAATAAAACTAGTTAGCCAGGGTTTGACAGATCTTTTGATACTATTGACAGTAGGTATTGGCAAAGCATCAGCATTTGACACTACCTACTGTCATTAGGCTGAAAATATTTGTCAAATCCTGGATCAAATAGAATTTGCTCTTGTAGCTAAACTATTAATTTTAACGATTTTTTCCTTGAAAAATGCTTAGAGGAAACATCCAGTTCCTTTAGACCCTTTTCAACCAATTTTTTTTTCAGCTCTAAGTGCGGTCATGAAGATTCTAAATATGAAGGTTCGTCCCGATACCTTTAGTAGTTTCTCCGGAATCGTGACCACAAAAACGGGTAAACACCCACACACACACACGCACACACATACACACAGACATTTTTTGTACATTGGTCAAAAATGTTCAGTAGACCAAAAAAGACCCTATTTTCGTTAAATTCTCAATTTTTTTTCGGCACAAGTAATGACATCGGATATTACTCATTGAACAAATCTAGGAGATCTGTTACTGTTTTTTCACGATTTTTTGTTCAGATGGCAAATGACTGTGCCTAGTGAGTAAAAAGTTTCATATGCACTTTTCTCTCTACTTTTCCATTCCTTGTAAAGTTACAACAGTTTGAAATATTAACAAAACCGCCTTTTAAACGGCTCTAACTTCTTAAGGAGTTGCATTGTTTCACATTTATTGTATTTTCCTTATTTTTCTATACTCCAAACGGTTGTATCTTCCTAAGAATTAAAAAAAAAAAACGATTGAAATCAGTTTCCAGACAAGAAATATATAGTAGGTACAACAGTCTACCTATTCAAAGATAAAGTGGAAATTTTAATCAAATATCACATTTAAACCCACTGAAATGATATTTTACCATGCCACAAAAAATGTTTTAAAACAGATTTTAAAAAACGACAAATCCTAGTGTACTCTATTAGGTCGGTTTTCCCCACAAGAGATAAATAGTTATCGGGTGGATAACCCTTGATATATAAATATATATATCCTCCAGACGATTATTGTTTGCTTTACTTAGACGATCGCAGATTCTTCATTAGTACAAGGTTTGCAAAACACATGCCAACCTTACGCCTGCTTTTTGTATATTTTTCTTAGACCCGTGTGGCAATATTATTATATCAACGTGTATAGTCTCTTCATCCAACAATGTATATCTAAATTCTTATTTCAATTTCTATGGCATATGCTTTTTCAGATACGTTATTAAATACATTTATTCAATGACGATTATAGAAAATTAAAATATCAGTGATATACAGGGTTCTGCAACTAAGCTCCCGTCTTCTGTAGCTCACTTACTCATTAAGCTAAGAGTTTTACATTTTGCAGGCTTACCCTGTACTTCAAGGTACAATTCAAGAAATAATTTTTTATTATACAGGCTGTTCCAAAAATGTAATATATTTTTTTTAAATTGCATGCTATAGATTTTTCTACACATTTGGAAGCCTTTTATGGTTGCCTACATATCACCAAAATTTTATTGAAATCGGTTGAGTGACCGCAGCGGAAAAAAATAAAAACAAAAAAAAATGATTTTGCATCGTAGGCTTTAAAAATCAATAAAAACCACAAAATGCACCTCGTTAATAAAATTTTGCGACGTGCTTATTAAGTTAGATGTAATAGTCTCGTTAACCAAGTGACATTGATCCAAATTATACAGGCTGACTAAAATCGAGTGTCAAACTTGTCAAACTTCAAAGCGCGCTATTGTTCTTATTTTAAATTGGAACCCATAATTTTTTTAGGTGAAACAATGCGGAATTAAAGAATAAATATTGTTTCTGAATACAACCCTATCACAATTCCCAATATTTTAAAAGTTATTCGTCAAAAACTCGTTTTTCAACGTTTCCAACGGCAATTTTAGGTAATAAATATCGTACGTGGCGTTGAAAAACAATTTATTACATAAAATATAACGCAGAGAGGTATTTTAGATTTTACTGTACTTAATTAAGTAGTTATTCAATTGCTAAGTTTACTGCAAAATTTACCTCTAGCCACATTTCCGTCCTTACCGCTATAGGTAAATTATGCAGTAAATTTAGCATTTGAATAACTACTTAATTAAGTAGACTCAAATCTAAAATACGTCTATTATTTTTTATGAAATAAATTGTTTTTCAAAGCCTCGTACGATATTTATTATCTAAAATTGCCGTTGGAAACGTTGAAAAATGAGTTTTTGGCGAATAAGTTGTAAAATTTTGGGAATTCGTATGGGGTTGTATTTAGAAACAATGTTTATTTTTTAATTCTGCATCATTTCACATAAAAAAATTTATGGGTTCCAATTTAAAATAAGAACAATAGCGCGCTTTGAAGTTTGACAAGTTTGACACTCGATTTTGGTCATTGTATAATTTGGATCAATGTCACTTGGTTAACGAGACTATTACATCTAACTTAATAAGCACGTCGTAAAATTTTATTAACGAGGTGCATTTTGTGGTTTTTATTGATTTTTAAAACCTACGATGCAAAATCAATTTTTTTGGTTTTTATTTTTTTCCGCTGCTGTCACTGAACCGATTTGAATAAAATTTTGGTGATATGTAGGCAACCATAAAAGGCTTCCAAATGTGTAGAAAAATGTATAGCATGCAATTTAAAAAATATATATTACCATGGCGTTGCACATTTTTGGAACACCCTGTACAATAAAAAATAATTTCTTGAATTGTACCTTGAAGTACAGGGTAAGCTTGCAAAATGTCAAACTCTTAGCGTAATGAGTAAGTGAGCTACAGAAGACGGGAGCTTAGTTGCAGGACCCTGTATACAAAAAATCTTTGATTATGGCTGCATAGTATGCCAATTATTTGCTTTCAATACCCATTTAAACCTTGATTTGCTCAGTCCAGTAATACAGCTGGTAGTTTTATTTTTATTTATCGCCTCTTTACTCCAGCTTGTTGTCATCTGGTTATATAGCAAACCAGAATTGCTTTTCTCTAAGTTTCATGCAACTTTCCCGAAACAATCACTGAACGCCTGATTTAATTTCCAATGAATAGTGATGCATACGCATAGTTACTTTACTTAATTATAGGCGCTATCTATTCGTGTTCGTTATTTTTTTTCTTCAAGTTTTTCAGTCACATTTTTTTGTGTCCACGACCAAAAAAGTTGCTTAAAACCTTAACACATAATTCGTAACTTACTTACTACACAATACCAACAAAAAATCCTTGTTTATAAAACTACAATAGAACATTTTCGAACAATGAAGCATGTGAAAATATTATAAACAATTACAAATTTGTATACAAGTAAATCGTATAGGACGTGCACAATTATGAGTCACAGAGTATACGGTATAAATCTTCGTTCAAACTATCTAAGTGGTTCGGCGTTCTTCATCTTCCGGAAGTATTATTACCAACCTTCGAATATAACATACTATTACACCTAAACTAATTAAACAGATTGTAATTAATTCATTAAATATTTAAATCGTTCGAAGTTTGACCTGAGATGAGGTCGCATCCCTGAAAATTGCAACATTGTACTTCTTTTGTTTTGCGTCTTACAAATGCGCCAACAAAGTAAATACTTTGACAGTTTTATGTTCTCCATCTAAGTGGCTAAACGTTTTAATCGGTCCAATTGGATAATTATTGAACAATTTCGTGCTTAATTATCATACGTAATTGGTCGGGCAGATTAAAAATGCTTTCTCTTTCCGGAAATCATTTGCAAATAATTTAAATTAAGATAATGATGTCTAAACATCTGACACCTATCGATCCTTTTACTACCGAAATGATTATTTCGGCGGTTTCTTGCTATTGTAAGAAACAGTGAAAAAACCCGAAACGTTCTCTAAAATTGTCCTATTAGTGGGAAATTTTTGCAATTTTTTAAATTTGCAAATGTGAAACAAAAAAAGGCGAGAAAATGTAGGGTAGGGTGGGGCACATTTGGACACGGGGTGCTTTTGGACAAATGCAATTTCCCTCTAGGTATCTTTGCGACAATATTTAAACAGAAACGTAAATATTGGTACTTTATGAACAAATGGTTTCTATATTTACATTTGTGTTTAAATATTTTTGCCAATGTTGAAGACTTTTTTTTACGTCGGTACAGGATAACAGTAATTAAGAAAATTCTAACAATATATTTAGGCTAACTAAAACTGCGTTATATTTTCATAATAATACGGGGTACTCCTCTTTTAACCACCATTATTTACAAATTTAGGGGTGTCGGAATTAGGTACATGTAAATATAGCACGTCCGTAAATCAGACATGTGAATTGGAATTGTGTTCATGGTTAGAAGTAATACATATGGCTCTATTGCTGCCTTATACAAGAAAATAACATTTTGCCCACATTCCGCCACGAGTGTCGGAATTACGGATATCAATCATTCCTAATTATTACACTAGCAGGAGAGAGTAATTATTTTATAAAGTAAAGAGAAATTGTTCTTCTGTACCATTATTGTCTAATGCTTGGAGAGAATATTTCTTAATAAATGAAAAAGAAAGCACAAAAGAAAATCATTCTAGAGAAATAAGAAAAGAAGCCAAAAAGGAACAGAATAAAAAGCTGCGCCAAGTAAAATACTAAAAATTCCAGATGCAAGAAACATTAAAATACAGATGAGGGAGAGAGGGCAGACTGAAGAAAACTAAGGACTTATTTTATAAAGTGTTTCAGCAAAAATGGTAAAACATAAATGTTTAACATTTCTTAATTATAAATCTTATTTAACAATATTTAAAACAGTTAATATTTATTTGAATGATTATATTTTCTAAGTATCTGATTTAGAAGCACTGTCTGTTAGTGAGTCATTATCACCACATAAATATAAATTTTACAGTTACAAATGTAACAAAAATTCCTTAACCTGTCTTAATTTGGAGCGTTTACCTTAGTCATTTCGTCCTCACCGCCTGATACCGATAGCTTATTCTACTCTCCAAAAAGCAAAAAACACACTCGTATGTCCTGAAGCTCTTTACCGATTTGATTGACTGTTGGCCGATGACGAAATTTTTGGAATTTGTTGTGCTGTTTCAGTAAATATGCAATTTTTTGTTGTCTTTCTGTATCTCGGAAATGAAATTGGTTTATTGTTTATTTTATTGATGTGATAATCCGACACAAAACGCGTCCTATCAAGTGAATTAGATAAAACTCATGTCATTTTGTTTCTACACTAAAATAATTTTGAACGATTTGAGATAAATGTAAGGTGTGGATTAGCAAGCCTTTAAATCAAGATGTTGTTTATTGTAGCTATGATTAACGTATAAATAAATCCAAAACGTCAGTGGAGAAGTCAAAAGAAAAAAAAAATTACTTTTTCTGCGACGGGAAAAAAGTTTGACATTTTCCTCTGTTGACAGGTAATCAAAAGTAACTATTTATAAAATTACTTTTTTCCCCGGAATAAAATTGAGTACTTTTTTCCCCGTGAAAAACGTGAGTACTTTTTTTCCCGGATATATATAGGTATATACACATAAGTAGGTACTAGTCACTGGTAAAGGTAGACATTTCCTTACCCACGCAGGTCTAATTGTGTACAACAGCCTACTAGTTTAAAAATTCAAATGTCACATCGATTGACTTCAATATATTATAGTAATACTAATATGTTGTTCATTATATTTTCATTAGATTTGTTGCATCTCATCACCATGTGGTTTTTCGTTTGTTTGTAAAAATTAAGGCTGCTTCTTACACAACCAACGTAAGTTAATTTAATTTTAAAATTTAATTAGTAAATAATAGTGGTAATTTCTGTCTTTATAGTAACTTTGATGCTTGATGAAGACTTTGAATTAAAGTCGGAACGTTGCAGAGTTGATAAAGTTTGTGATTATTTGACCTGGTCGTTGTCCCAATATCCCATTTTGTTGCCAACGTAGTACGACCAAGAGTACTTCTTGCCTCATTATAAAATCGACATTTTTCCCGGTCACAGAAAAAAATAGTGTATTATACATGGGAAAAAATGTTAGATTTTAGCTCTCGGTTTTTGTCTCCCTCCGCTTCACGTCGGTAGACAACACAACCCCGAGCTAAAATCTAATACTTTTTTCCTTGTATAATAAAAAACAATTATTTGCTGAAGTGAAAGAAAGTAGCTATTACATATATTAAGTTCATTATTAAATAACTTTATTTTTTGTGTTCATTTATTATTTTATTTTGTATATGTAATATACCACTCATGCCTAATAAATTACCTATAATTTGGTTAAAATGTCGACAATTTGTATAAAAGGTAAACATATTGAATTGTAAAGATCTGTAATTTGTACCGCAATACTCAAATAAGTACCTAGTAGATACAAAAAGTTTCAGTACTTTAAGCGTCCTTCAAACATGTCTTGAATTAAATAAAATTAAGCCTAAATACCGGATATCCCGCAAAACCCACCTGGCAACCCTAGTTATCTAGTTATCTAGTTATCTAGTTATCTAGTTATCTAGTTATCTAGTTATCTAGTTATGTAGTTATCTAGTTATCTAGTTATCTAGTTGTCTAGTTATCTAGTTATCTAGTTATCTAGTTATCTAGTTATCTAGTTATCTAGTTATCTAGTTATCTAGTTATCTAGTTATCTAGTTATCTAGTTATCTAGTTATCTAGTTATCTAGTTATCTAGTTATCTAGTTATCTAGTTATCTAGTTATCTAGTTATCTAGTTACCTAGTTATCTAGTTATCTAGTTATCAAGTTATCTAGTTATCGCATTTTTATATGCAATTTTATAGATAATTATTTTCATTTTTGTGGTGAACCTAAAAATTTGATTGTTGTCAAAGTTAACCTTAAACTTTGTTCTTTTAGAGTTAGTACAACTACTAACTCTTTGTAGATACTATTGTCCCCATCTCATACAATTGTTTAGTACTTATTCGTATTTAGCTCCAAAAAGAAATCGTTGTAATTTTGTGAAGAGACCACTGAAAATTAGGGTAGATGCCAAAATAACATTTACTTTCGGTGTGAAAGAATCATCCAGACTTTGTGATGTTTACATCCTCGGCCTTTATGAATCAACACACTCATCCCTAATAAAACTATATACTTAATAAATAACAAATATAGACAAGAAAAAGCTTGATCTTGCAAGAAGATGGAAAAAAATTTTCTCATAAATTCTATGGCATTTTTATGGCAAATTATAATTGTAAAACATAACACTTCCTATATAAGAAGCAAAAAAAAATAACTTTGTACTGAAATTTTAATTATGTTTTAATTTTAAGTTTACTTTTAACACCAACACAAAGAAAATTGTTTAGATGGCGAATGAAAATTCTTCGTCAAAGTCAGCATTCCAAGTCATTTTTGGGTCTTCATATTTTTTTACATTATTAGCTTCCCAGGTAAAACCTAATATTTAATCTATCAGAAAGTTATCCAAAACCATTTACATAAAACAAATATCATTAATTACAAACACAACAAAACTAATTAATTTCAATAATTTCTAATTACAATTAACCCTGAATTGTCGAACAATAGGAAGAAATGTATTGTGCCCGGCCGAAGGAACTGCGTAAATATGCTAAACGTGTAAAATATGGGTATACGCCACCGTATCCAACAGATTTAATTGGCGCTCTTGCATTCGAAATTAACATTTAAGGTATACCGGCATAGGAATAGAAACTGCAGACTTGGTGTTGGCGGTATGCCTCTGTCCGGTCCGATATAAAAACTGCGTTATATGGAAACTCAATCAGTTACACGAGAACAGTCTAAGTGTTAAAATCACCATGGAGCTTTTGGTAAGTTAATTAGTTAAGTTAAGAGTACCATTACAGTGAGTGAGTGAGTCAGTGAAGCGAAAACTGGAAATAATTCTTCATTTCCTATAGTGCCGCTATCAAGTTTTCCCCAAGAAAGATTGCCCAAACAAATAAAGCTTGAGCAATTGTAGTCATTGTATCTTATTACTTGTTTATAACTCTTTTCCATGTACTTAAATGGTTTTTCTTTATTTACTTCTGTTTCATCGAAACCAGTTTTTGTGGCACATTTTTTCGAAATCACTTTTTAACAAAACCGCCTGCCATCTTCGGATTTGTTCACTTTTCTTTGCTGGGGAACAGTGTTAATTTAAAACAGTTAAAATGAATCATAAAAATAACTTTAGCAGTAACTGCTCATAACCAAAACTGATACAAAATATCTATCTATCACAGCATCGTCAAAATCGTGTATGAAAAATCAAGCTACAACTGAATAAATATATCACCAAAATAGTATTATCGGTTAGAAGGAAAATCGACTTTGAAACTGCGAATAAGTTTTAGTATATACTACAGATATTTATTTTTAGATATTTGTTACCAAAAAAGGTTCAAACATCAGACAGGACCCAAATGGTGAAGTATTTTTCAGGATTTTGCAAATAAGTCGCCATTTCTGCAATTTCGTCAAAATAGTTAAATAATAAATTAAACTAGAGGAAATTTGGTATAACTTGTGTCTATGACACTTTTTGTAAATTTAATAGTTTAGCTGTATGAGCAAATTGTATTTAGCCAGGATTTGACAGATTTGAGCTTCTAATGACAGGTAATGTCAAACGCTGATATTTTGACAATACCTACTATCGATAGAATCAAAATATCTGTCAAATCCTGGCGATCAAATAGAATCTCATGCAGGTAAACTATTAATTTTATATATAGTATGATAACGTCATGTGCCTGGTCACATCACATTTTTTTATGAGTTGCATTCTATTTATTAATTTCTGTAAAATTCATAACCCATAACTGAAACGGAATCAAACTATCTATCACAGCATCGTCAAAATCGTTCATGAGAAATCAAGCTACAACTAAATAAATAAATCATCACAATCGTATTATGGATTAGAAAGAAAATCGACTTTGAAACTTGAAACTACATTTTAGTAATTTGTTTCGATTCTGAAAAAATATATTTTTGATAACGTTATGAGTAGCCATTTTAGATGATACTATCAAATTGGGTGTCAAATTTGAATCACACCATATGTAGGTACAAGTTGGTAACAATTATAATATACCAAATTTTAGCTCGAAAAAATAGTTATTTTGTCGTTGAATGTTTGTTAATTTATACCAAAGGAGGGACTAGAATCTACAAAGAAGCCCAGACTGTTCTTTTCTAACACGATCTCATGTGTTTGAAAAAAGGAATCTCAAAAAGTTTTAAACCAGGATTTGTATTCACTATGAAAAACCCCACGAAGACATCCGAGTGGCGAGTGACATTAGTGACATCCCAATCACAAAATTGTTGAGTTTCTAACATAAACCAAACAACATATGAAGGGACAAGGAACATTTACAAAACATTGGTGCTAAAGTAAACGTCTATTGGGCATCCTTAACGACAGTTGCTTCACTGAAAATGACCACAGAGCAAAGTTTTTAACTCATTTCTGTTACCTCTTTTTTTTATATTCCAAAGTCTTCTTCCAATAATTGATTTTCCAGTTCAAGGATTGAATATTTCTTCCACTTGAAACACTTATCATGTATCTACACACTTGGCAGAATATTGCCAGTTGAGACGACCTCAATTCCAATTCAAAACTCTACTAAAGAAATTCCGATAAAATCGTTCAATCCCACTTCTGATATAACAAAAAAAAGATTGATGATTAACTCACAACCATATAAAATTTTAATCAACCCTTTTCTTCTTCCGTTCCGCAGGTATTCTGTGTTGCGGTAATGTCCTTCGCCTCTGCAGGGATCATCCACCAGGACAGCGATGAAGGTTCGAATCACGAATACCATTTGCACGCCCATGCTCACGATCATGACGACCGACCCACCTCATACCAAAACATAAACATAAAGCACTATCACCCAGTACCAGTGTACATCAAAAAAGAATACAAGCACTTACTAGAACATCCCATACCCCTAGGAAAGAGTTCCAGCAGCGTGGAGGTCCACCACGGAGGCAAACACGACCAAGGCTATGCCTTCACCAATGGCCAACAAGACTTTGGAGGCTTCAAAGGACATGACGAGCAAGAGGAGCAAGAAAACCAAAACCAAGGTAGCTATGGTGGACATGATTTTGGTGGCCAGGAGGGCAGTCAATATGGAGGAGAGAGTCAAGAAGGTCAGCAATATGGAGGTGAGAGCCAAGAGGGTAACCAATATGGTCACCAATATGGTCAGGAGGGTCAGCAATACGGAGGAGATGACCAAGATGGTAACCAGTATGGAGGAGACGAATCTGGTTATTTAGGAAGCCAAAAAGCGATACAATTCGAAGGAGCTGGTGATGGTAATTCGGCCGGAGGTGATTCTCAAGGTCAATCCGAAGACGGCGGGCGTTATGGTTACCAGCAACAGCAGGAAGCGAGTGGTGGTGATAATGAAGGGCATTATCAGTATGAGGGGGAAGGTGAAAGTGGTTCGGATGACCACCAGAGCTATTGACCAGCTGTTGGGACAGTTAGCGAGAGCATATCGGCACGATTGCGTTTCTCCAATACTGAAAATGCACTCGCGCGACATATTCTTAATATTCCGTTGTGGCGCTGACTTTCCTTTCGGTGCAATGCTGTCGTTAAGTCCGAGAGAACAGAGAAATTGATTATTTCGTATGTATTCGCGTTGTTCCTTCCGTACCGTAACTGTATAGCCTATTTCGTTTTTTTATTGTAGATTGTATTTATTGTTATGTCATCGATGTTGTTATTTTAGAATAAAGTATTATATACGTTATTGCGTGTATATCTTTTAATCCAACTTATTAGAAGAGTTGCATCATAGGTATCATAACTATATACCTCTTTTGAAAATATTGTGGAGGCGTTTAAAATTGGGTTTTCCTTTTCTTAGTGTGTAAAACTGTCTGCAAAAAAGTTTTTGTTGTTTTGTTGTCGTTTCTGACAAATGCAGTTCCAGTTTCAAAAAAGTGATTCAAAATAATAAACGAATCTCTCCCTTACCACTTTCTGGCAATCTCAACAAAAGTGAAGTATACTAAGATGAGATGGTAATACTTGGTGTTTTGATAAGATGGTTTGCTGAAATCGTTAATTTCACCCTACCTAGAGATTTGTCAACTTGATCCTTGAAAAACTTCTGTATGTAGAAAAACTGTCAATATGTAGATTTAAATGGAACACCCTGCATATCTTAACTCTATAGGTCTATTGTCAACAGCTTAAAATGTATTAAGCATCTAATTTGATATTATTTGTAACTTACACACAATAATTTATAAATGAGTATTACATATCCAGACGGTTCGGCAAATTTCAACAATCTCACAAACTTAAGTTTAAGTTTAGTTTAGTTTAGTTTTTTTAATAGTACATATTTATTTTAATGCAGCATTCTGTAATTTTGAATTACCCAAACGGATAATTTATGATATTGATTTTCTTCAAAGTCAAGAGCATTAGTAATTTATGTACCAGTCTAAAATAGTTTAAATAATATTTATCAAATACATTAATTTGTTCGTTATACGTCAACGCTTTGGAAAATTAGGTCGCCTCTTTTAAGCCTCTAGCTAGAGGCAGACATTCAAGGGGATTTTGCAATTATGATAGCCGAACATGAAGAATATAAAAAGGTGGCGTAATTAATTTAGTAATTTACCTGATAAATTACGCTTTTACAGCACTTGTCGACTGGTTAGGAGTGGTGGGGTATATTCACGCAAGTACTGGTGGAAGGTTTTTTAAATTAATTTAGAAATTACGGTAAATTAACAACTGTAATTAAAATTTTTGGTAAATTACCAACGGTAATTTAAATTGACGCAAATTACCATCGGTAATTTAAGCCATAAATTACGGTAATTAAAAATCGGTAAATTACTATTAATTACGGGAATTAATTTAGTAATTTACGCTTTATTAACCCACCTTGAAGAAGTCCTGCTTCTACTACGTTTGAATGCTTTCTGTGTTATGTCATACAAATTACAATTAAAATTATAAATATTTACAATATGAGCGAGCGGTTAAATTTTCAATCTCTTTTCACCCTACAAGTAGAACTCATCCTCATTCACTAGGCCAATAAAAGAGATAAATTTGTCTCATTAAGAGCATTTTTGTAGATTCAACAAAAACTTATAAACTATGAGAAACTTTTTGATGTTTATATTGCCTCAGATTTGGATGTTGCTATAGAGTTCAGTGCTTCATTTGAAACTGAAAAATTAACAGCTGCAAATTCCTGCAGAATTCCTAAAAGTTGACTTGAGAAACATTTCGCACAGACAGCGTTTCTTTGCATTGGTGTGTTTCTAGCAGACAAGAACGATTAAAATGCAAAAACCTGATTTGATATCATTCTAGCTCATTGCTTGGTTAGTATTTCCCCTTGTTTTGCAATTTTCTCTATATCGAACGCAAGCAATAAATTCACTAAATTCAATAGGTACCTGTGTCTAATATTTATTCGATGATTAACAATATACGAATAACATAAAACAGATAGAAAATGCAAACAATTAAGTACTTACCAGTTATTTCGAGCACTCGGTTCCGACATCCAGTCATAGGGCACCTAGGGCATGCACTAATCACACACGCAACAAACGAAAAAATCACAAAATCCCGCACAACGCGAACTACAATCAGCTGATCGCAACAGCGCCGCGGCCGCACGCGGAAAAACTACAAGTTAAAACCCGATCCGCCTACTCAGAAATTTGAGAAACCCCGCAGAGGTTACTTTACAAAATTTCAAACCATAACCTCAAGTTTTACCATACTACTTCACAAATCTTCGCTTATAACAATCGTTAGACACTTACATGATATTCTAGCAATGTCCCCGTCAAACATATCTGAAAATACTGGAAAATACACGGCTAATTTTGACAGAACGGAAGCGCTGTGCAACAACGCCACCGAGCGGTGGTTTTGACAATTATCGTCAAGCGACGAGCTATTTCCCCAAATCCTTTGTACCGTTGTTTCGTTTTTAATCGTATATTAGAGATTTTGCAAGTGATAAACCGATCGGGAACTGAAAAGATGATCATTATAGACTCACCGGGAGTTTACGCGGTTTATTTCGTCACAATTACTAACGGTAATATCTCGGGAAAACAGTTTTACCGAAAACGCCGCCAAACTGTCAAATCACGCGTTACCTACTGTCGAACTGGTGGTAATTTAGCCGCAGAGGGAACAGATGTGTAGTTCTTACATAGGCGGCTCGTTCCAGAGGGATTTTGAAAAATACAAAAGGGAAGAAAGTGTCGTTTATGGTTTTAGGTATTCTAAAGTTTAAACTATTGGAATAGCAAAATAAATTGGAGTTTATATAAGTTAGGTTCGAATTACTGGACCAATATCTTTGTTCACGTTACATCTCTTCTTCTTCTTAATGTATACGATAAAAAATGATATGCGAGCCAATTCACGTTCCTTTGCTCCCAGTTACAGTCTTGAACAAAATTATTCAATATGTAATAGATTTTTTCCGAAAGTTTCAAGACTCCAGTCAGTCTTGGGGAATTTTCGAACAAGAAATTGAGTGGTTTCTCGGACATTATTTGTTGTTAAGATCAAGAATTTGATAAGCAGCTATTCTAGAGCTCAAAGAGCTATATTTTTGGTTTGTTTCTTCGTTGGTCTGCCTTTGGACATGAGACTAATCAACGGAAATATATTATTTTGTAGAATACAGATTATTATTCAATTAATTTTACATTAATATAGACTATAGATTCATACTTACCAGCTTTCTAATTTTTAAACCAACTTAGCAAAGGATAAAACAAAACAAACATCATGATAATTGTATTCTTTATTAAGAAATCAGTCTTTTGCATCAGTTTCTTTTGCCAGATGGCAAACTTGTATCACACAGACAAAATCACAAACATACACAAGTCACAATACTACAAATTCCAAAAAAACTAAAATTGACAATTACAACGCAGAACGATTGTGTTGACTAGCAAAATTTAACGAATTTCATCAATAGTAAATTACATTTTATGTGACTTAGAAGAGAACAGCTGCCAAAGAAATATATAGACAGGCTTAATTAAGTAAGAAAGGACAAGACAAAAATACAACAAAGTCAACAATGCAACGTAATAAAATTTTAAGTAAGAATATAAACAAATACTTTGTCCTTATCGTATAACTTTCTATCTGCCAGCAGTAATATTATAAATCCTATTTAACACATAAAGCTAAAAATATATACAATATATTATGTTTGTATATAAATCTTACGCTCACAAATAACCTTCTATACAGAAGGAATCATTTCTCTCTTTGTTTTTATTAAATTAAACAATTCGCACGATTTACAATAGGCCTTCGCAATCTGTGATCAAACGCAATCACAACTTAAATAAAAAAACAAAAATTAAAAAGGTAGAACAAGCCGATAATGTGTCGTACACAAATTAATAGATTTCTTGATATAAATTATATATCTCGTTGATTTTACCTACAAATTAAAAAAATCAAACATAAATTAGGGCCCTAAAGCATGCTCCATCATTTGTCTGCATAAGGACTCCAAACTGCTCTCGATATCGACATTTTTCAACAGTTGTTTCGTATTTTTCAACTCACTTTCCGAGTCTTGGAATCGAACGTGATGTATGCTGTTGTTGTTTGTCCTTGTCTCTCCCTGACAATTCAAGAGGATGTTTTGTAGAGGAACGTATTGCAGGAAATTGCTTACAGTTATATTTCCGACAGAATGTCTGTGGGCTCCGATAGGTTTTTGTACGTTCGGGTACGAAGAGCTCTTCTGGTTGTAGGAGGGGTGCGGACTATGCTTCGTACTTGATGTGAAAATTGATGAGCTGGTATTCCTGAAATAGAATTATAGTAGAATAAGTTTTATCCCACTTCTGAAATGGAAGAAATAGTAAAGGTTTTGTTGTTTACCTTAGATTATTGCTGTGTTGTCGACTGGAGTAAACCGGTACGTGGCTGACTTTCGATATTTGTTCCCGCCACATGCTCATCCGTCGTTTCTGTTCTTCCGCGAATACTTCGGAGTTTTCTACGCGCTCGCTGAGCGACATGAATAGGTGGAAACATTCCTCGGAGGATTGTCTTCGCATGAGAAGTTGTGTGCAAACTAGAAAAAAATTGTCAAATATTAAACTAAGTTTTGGTTAGATAATGCTATATTATAAGTTAAAGATATTTCTATTTCATTTTAAGATTCTTTTAAATGTTTTGGTAATTAACACACGTCAAAATAATAGTTTGATGTCCTTAAATACTTTTGTCATTTGTTTATATTTCCGATCATGTTTCAAGTTAAAATATTAAATAAAACATTCATCTTCTTTCCAAAATAGTCTGTAAATTATCCCTCTATATGTGATGTGACCAGAAAAAAATTGCTATATATTTTGTTTATATTAAGAAACAAACAAAAATGAAAAAAATAGTTAGAAAACCAAAAACCTTTTATTTTTATTTTGCCTATAACATATTTTTATGACACAATTATTGTCTTAAAAAAGTAATTGATACGTTTTTGAGCTTAGATATAAGACCATTTCTCAGATTGCAAATGTTTTATTATATAATAATAAAATAATCGACCATACTCGATGGCTACACTTTTTCCATATAATCTGAGTCTGAAAGCAGAAATTTTGGTCTGTTTCTAGTAAACAACAGGAATTTTACAATTTTTGTTGAACTTTTTGGCACTGATTTTCTCAGAAACTAGACCCAATTCACAATTTCTGTGTTCAGATCCAGATTCTATAAAAATATACACAGTAGTCAGTTGTTTGATATTTTTAATTGTTAGCCAGGGTAATTATTTTATTTAATGGTTGTTTTCCTGACAAATGAACTAATTGGAAATCTGTGAAATGTTCTGATGTCTACACTCAAATGGTTATGGATTACTTTATTTATTAAGCTAATAATTCTGTTAAGCAAATTTGTGATAGATAAAAAATATATTAAATATGAATCAATAATTTCCTTAACTTTTACAACTTATAACAACCTCAAAATATACTTTTTGAATTATAAAAAAAAAATTCTAATTGTTTCTCAGGTTTTTAACAGAAGCTCTAGTGAATAATCTATGCTTTTATCTCATGAATTAAAAATGACAGAGAAATTGATTTGTAAATATAAAGATTATAAATTCGTCTTAACTTTCACAGCTGGTAGCAATATCTAAATATTTTTTTTTAATATGATGAATATAGTGCTGTAATTGTTTCTCAGGTTTTTATTTTGAAGAGGTGGTTGTTAAGAAAGAATTTTTAACAAAATAAGAACCTCCACAGAGTAATGTATGCTGTCACAAATTAAAAATTTAAGAAACATTTATAAAATAATAATAATTGATAAAATTTTAGATTTTTAAATCTTGGAACTTTGGGACAAGCTCTTATCTATTTCTGTTTAATGGAATTTGAAAAATACTAAAGTGTGAAAAAAGTTTCCAAAATAATAAAAGCGTTGGGTTTTTGACTCAAAATCACAATACTGCCGAAATTAAAAACAGGCAATAGTTTTTATTTTGGAGTTTTTTATTTTGAAATAGTACTTTAATTTATTAAGAAATTTTGTTTACTAAAATTGTTGTAATTATATATTTATATATTATATATACAAACAAAACAACAGATTGTGACAGATTGTGGTGATGTCAGGTGAATTAAAACAAAAAGTACATTTTCTATGAAGCCTACTAATTATATATAAAAAATTCTGGGGCTCTATCCCTTTTAATTCGTAAAATGATCAATATTTTTTATAAAGGGTGTCAACAATTTGATAGCATTACATGAGAACATTTTCAAAAGAGGCAATTAAAAATTAGGCAAATTTGGAAATTAAAAGCGTGAAAAATCAACATGAACTCGCAAACATTGCCAGAATCATGTTTCTTTTCATTTTAACCCATAATTATCACCAAGAAATCTATTGAAATTGCCTGATCTATAATTAATTAGCTTAGTGTTAACGGTTATGAAATTATATTTGCTTGCTGCAAAAAATGGTAAAAGTGTTCAAACCATCCCAGCAACATCAAATAAATACACTCAAATATTTTTGAAGCACTGACAGCATCTCTTTGTAGTGGTTTAAGCACGTTTTTTTATGCTTTACGTTCTTTTATTTAGCTCAAAAATATTCTTTGACATTTTAGTAGTAATATTATCAGTATAAAATCATTAAAAAGGAGGGCATCCATAAAAATGAATACAAATAAATTGAAGGATTAATAATAACAAAATGAAAGTGCTCAGTTTACTGTTAGCGATAATTTTTTAATTAATTTTTTTAGAATTTTTTCGGCAATTTATTATCGATTTATTTTGCCTCTATGTTCAATAATATATTTATAGAAGCATGATACAGTTAAAAAAAGCAGCCATCATTTTTTAAAGGAATTTAAAAAATATTAAAGTAGAAGTTTCCTGAATAATAAAATGATTGCTTTGACTAAACATCAGAATACAGCAAAAATTAAAAGCAGCCAATAGTTTTCATTTTGGAGATTGTGATTTTGAAGTCAAGAAATATGTTATTTTTAAAGTTATCTATAAATTTTGTTTACTAAAATTGTCCAATTAAAACAAAACAACTAATTGTGCCAGATTGTAGTGACGACATGTATGTAAAAAAACTCAATTTCCTGTTTAGTCATTATCTTCTTGTTCCTGATTACAAATATCAAGGGCTCTTATCAATATAAAATCATTAAGAAAAAGCGGATACATGAAAATTAATTAAAAATAATCGATTAAAATTACAAAATACTCAATTTACTGTTATCAAGCATTTCTTAAACTTGACAAATACACCCATAAAAAACAAGAGGCGAAAAATGCGAAACATTAATTTGTTAGAATGTTGACAGAACTTGTATTTTGGCTTTCTAATATATTATTTACTATCAATATTTTTAATAAAATATTTACAGATAGGATAATGTAGCTAATTAAATTTATAGAGAAAATAACAAAACAAATTGTAAAATCAACAGCACAAAACATCCTAAAAAACAAATCAACCACAAAAACAACTCACCTTTTCCGAACACTTTAACCACCAGCGGGGCCAAATCCTCACCCAGATTCACCTGCAACGGAGTCTGCAGCACCGACTTCAACTTCTTCAGAGCATTCAACAGATCGCCACCGTTCATAACTTCAGTCTCCAAATCGCACAGCATCCCATGCCTCTCCCTCAACTTCGCAATACTCAACAGCAACTTATGCCTAGCGCCTTTCGTAATCCCAATCGACTGCAACGTCTCCTCGTTCAAATTAAGCATCTGCTCGTAACTAAGATTATTAAAAACCCAACCATACTTATGCAATCGCAACGACTTCAACCAAGAAACAATATTCTTCATAACTCCCGAATTACTCAACGTTTGTAAATCTTGAAGACGTGTTTCCGAGCTTGACGACTGGAGATGCGAAGTATTTAGCAACGGAACAGCTTTATCCGTCGACAAGGAATAACTCCTCGGTTTCGACGCTAACTGCAACAAACTCTCCTGCGAGGACCAAATATCGGGCCCTGGGATCAGACTCTCATGCGAAGACGGCGTTAAGCTATTCGATCTTCGGTTTTTTAACTCGCCGTTTGTCGGTTTTAACATATTCGAATCTGGATTTGGGCTCGTCGATTCATCGCTTGATTCCGCGACGGGACTGTGGATGAAATTATCCGGGCTTACACGGCTTAAGACGTGTCGTAATAATTGCCGAAACGAGCGTTTGTCCTCTTTGTTAAAAGCCGGGTGCACGAAAACGTAGGACATTATTTCGACGCACTCGTTATAGATTTTGTAGGGAGGCGTTATGAATTCCGTTAAGACGGTTTTTATGATGCTCAGGTAGCAATCGGCGGCTTCTTTGTTGCCTGGTCGTAGGAGTGGTAGGTGCGTTAAGATTGTTGAGAGGGCGACTTGTCGGCGCTCCACTAAAAGGCTGGAGATGAATAGAGGGTCGTTTGCGTTATGTTCCATAACCTGTAAGTTTGGAGAAATTGATTAGGTTTGTGTATTGTTAATTTTTTGTAACTAAATTACTGAGGCTTCAATTTGATATACTTGGGGAATAAGGTGACACTTGTCAAAATGACATTTGTTTGCAGGTTAAGTTTGAAAAATCCTTTTATAACCTATACGTTGTCATTCTGACATCTGTCAGTTTGACAAAAAAATAGAATTACATGTGCTGTACAACTTTTTTGGGGCGCATAGTACCTAAAGTACTACCAAACATTACAACCCTTTCCAAAAATTAACATAATAAAGTTCAAAACAAACCGAAATTTTATTTGCTGTGCCTTATTTTGATGTTTTAGTGAAGACCTTGTCAATCCCACCCTTGCATAAGTTATAAAATTTACTATAAAACAGAACATTATACTTTACTCAGTTTTATTATACTTGGGGGCTCTAAGGGCCCAAGGGTGTGTTTTCGGGATCTTTATTTCCTACCCTTTCGAAAACTATTATTAAACTGTATTGTTGTGAAAGATTAGTATATTATTTGACGAGCACATAATGAAGGATATAAATCGCAAGCATGAAGTTTACACGCGAGCCGTAGGCGAGCGTGTAATCATGCGAGCGATTTATATCCGTTATGTGCGAGTTAAATACGACGTTTTATCTACGATTCATAAATTCCATTTTATGCAAAATATTTTAAATGTATTTGTCAATGATGGCGAGGGGAACTGTCAAATAACTGTCATCCGCGTAGGTTTTGGCAGACTTTGACACTAGCATTGTATAATGATGACAGTTCGTTCAAATAATGAGGTCATTATTTGAACGAACTGTCATTATTATATAACGCTATTGTCATTATAATCATTGGCGCGTATAATGCTGGGGATTATATAGTCATAGATACGTATGCAATGAACTTATTATATGTGAGTCGTAGATAAAGAAGTTTACCTGAAAATTTTATTTAAATATTTGTAAAACAGCAGGATTTCTGGGATTGAGAAGCTCAGTAGCGTTTTTGATGATTTTTTTTAGGATTTATACTCCATTAGTTCTACTTTACACAAATATTTTTCGATAAACAATCATCTTTGGTTTATATATTGTTTTTAAATTTTTGTCTCAAAGAAATCCGTAATTAATTTTTTTTGTCTGATTGTTGTTTATACAGCTATTATCTAGACCTTGTCATTGGATTTTTTGATGTTGCTGAAGTAAAAAGACAGATTTATTAGTTCAAATTGCTGCCAATCAAAAAATGCTTTTTTGATTTGAAATTTGGTATATATAATATCTCTTAAAAAGTAAGGACAAGTCCGTGAATGAACAAAATCGGTCCAATCATTTTTTTTTTTTTAATATTTTTCGTAGGTGATTTTATTTTCAGGCTGAAGATAATTTTCTCGCACTAGTTTTTTTTTTTAAGTTGCTTAGTTTGTAGATCACCCTGTGTATACCCAGCCAAAATAAAATGCATTAATTATTGTTGTTTAAAATATGATATTTAAAGCACAGAGTGATTCTTGAACTAATGTTAAAACATTAAACCTCATACAAAATAACATATAAAGTTGAAAAATAATATCACAATTGTTTTCCAAATTTTGCTGTTTCCGAGTACCACCTATATTTTTATTTTTAGAGTGTTAAAACTCTGGAAACTTTTAAGATATTGTTTAAAACTCCAAAATAAAGGTGTAGGTATAGTAATATTCCATTTATTTAGAGAGTATTTTTAGCTGAAAAGGGACTAAACCACATTCAACAAGTGATCCAATTATTTAATTATGCATGGGTATAACAGTATCACAAAAATATTATTTACAAAATAAAAAAATGCAAGAAAAAATGTGATGTATTGGACAGTACAGGCCACTTTACATAAACCTTTTCAAAAGGTTTATGAAAAAAAAAATCATAAATAGTGAAAAAACCTTAGATTTATTAACAGATTAGTCTGATATTGTAGAAAGTTCATAATGGTCTCAAAATAATGATCAAGTTTTGAATTTTTTTAGTAAACTATTGAGTGTCCTTGAAGTGGTAACTACAGATTCAAACAATTAAAATCAAACTGCCACAGCATGCTTTGCATAAACAAAGAATTAGTACACACTTTTATACCAAACTCGTTTGTTGTAATTGTCAATTAGTTCCACTATAATACTGATTTTGATCATTTCAGCTAAAAATTCTTCATTAATGAATTATACAATCATAGGTGTATACTATAGTATAAACCGGCATTTTTATTCGCATCATCAAATAATATTGTTCAATAGAAACGTTGATAAAACATTCCTCTTTTTCAATATTAAATCAAATCAATAGAACTTTGTTATAGATTATAAAATTAAACACATCGAGGCCACAAAAAAATACAAAGTAACGAATACTCTATTACCAGTCTATCGGTATGAATAATTACCTGGGCCTCCGGCGAATTAGCAGCGCAAACGCACTGCTCAAGCGCATGCTGGAGGAACTTTGCGTTGGCAAACGGCAGCCCCACCATTAGATAGTAAAGGGCGACCGTCTTTTCACAGCTGTCCCATTTGTGGAATCGCACCCGGATATCGTTCAACTGTTCGCAGAACTCCGAGTAATCTCGCATCGAGCAATCCATTTTCTCCATTCCTTTGTTTTTTCTGGTGCTGAAAAACCAAAACAAATGAAAAAACAGCGACTGCTATTTAATTACAACACATGTTGCAAACTTTTAACCTAAATAAACATGAAAAGAACCAAAGGTTTCGGTTTAAAACTCTTTAAATAATCGAGGAAAATAGTTTTCCCGCACGGTGATTTTTCCAGCAGGATGTAACAAAAAAAAACTGCCAGCAGGAACTGGCGATGATGCTAAAATAATAAATACTCACCGCTATTTAGGTGAAACTATATCTCATATTGTTTACTAGGAAGCGAATTTTGAAAGTAGCCGAACGAAATTTTATAAATTGCACACAAAAATACGATTGTACACACCCTGAACGGACTTGAAGTTAATCTGAATTGATGTTACTAAACTCATAAATCATGATGGCCAACCCAATAAAAAAGCAGGCGCAAAAACGGCGTGCAGGAAACGTCCTGCTGGGCGTCCTGCTTCAATATGTCCACCGCTAAATTTGCGGGAATAACCTTATCGATGCATGCGTTTATAATTTAAACTACATACGAAGATTTCTCTCTACCATTTACGCGTAAACCTAATTAATTGTATTACTTCCTCATCTCGGTATTTCCTGATTGCCTTTTGTTTGGCAGAGTTGAATGTACTCGTGTTTTGCGGCCGTATTCCGTTCGTTACAAATCGCAAGCGATCGTTCAGCGAATAGCGAGCGGGTATTACTTAGGGTTGAATCAATCTTTCTTGCTATTGGGCGAGGTGAGTCGTGTTTGAAATGAAATGATTATGGCCGAGATTCGCAAGCAGGAAATAAAATTGATTAGATTATAATTTGATAATTATTGATAATGGGGTTATAAATAAATAAAGCTAAACAATAAGTAGATTCATTGATTTTCTGATGATAAATATGTATAAATTGTGAATATATAAATATAAATGAATGAATATTATAAATGTGAATTTCTTTGCTATAGTTAGATTTGGAATAAGTTAAAAAAATAAATCTAAATTTTCTAAAAATAAATTCACGAAAAATCATTTATTACAAATTAGATACTAATTTGAGACCAAAATAACAATTTCCAAATAAAAATTTTCGGTAAAATGGATAATAAAGATAACTACACTGTGTCAGATTTATTTATTTTTAGTAACATTTTTAAATATTCAGATTTTTAGACCAACTGCTAACTTTTATGAATCGTAGCATTTCCGGAAAATTAAGATATAAATTTTCATTTCTAGTTTTGTAGACACTTTTATATGTGCAAAGGGAATAGTAATTACCTATAAGAGATTACTTTGCAATATCTGGTTTACATTTAATTAATTAATCATTTGAAATTTGTTCGGTAACTATTTTTTTGGTTCTAAAACGAGTTTTTTGACGTCAGGGACTATAATCAAAGACCGATTCGCATTTGGCAACACTGAACTAATGTCAATTGATGTTAGTGGCAGCCATGTTGCTGCATACTTTCTTGTAAATTGTGTTTGAGCGAATAATAAATTCACCGATTGGTAAGATAGAATCAATAGAACTAAAATAGCGATACACGGTTTCTTGTGCATATAAAAATTCGATCAAATTCTTTGATATTTTATCATAGTTGTAGACAAGAGGTGGAATATTTATCATTAAATGGCCGACTACCGTAACTCTTTCCGGCGAAATAGCAGCAGTAGCAGTAGAGACGCAAGAGAAGATCCAAGGTTGTCTAGGCGCGACAGCAATTCCGGTAAAAGTACATCGAATAGTACAACACCAGCGAAGGAGAGAAATAATTGGCAAAGTGGTCAATATCCAATGCAAACATCCTACCAACATTTGCAGGGAACTGTTTACAGTGATGTGAGTTTGTTGAATGTTGTTTTTCTATGTTGAACGTATAACCTGTCAAACTTAGACATGTACAGCTCGGAAATTGTACGTAGCGACACCGTTAATGTAAAATATCGGTGATATTTCCGAGTGCGTCTTCTGATAACCATTGTTTATTGTGACGTTTATAGCCGAACCAATACGCTTCGCAGGGGTACCAAAATGCTTACGCCGGTTACCAAAATTACAGCACTACTTATAACACGTACGAAGGATACGGACAGACGCAACCGTCGAGTTATATACCTCCACCGGTAAGTACAGAACGTTTGAGAACCGATTGATATATAAGTTCTGAACGGGATTGACAAGGCATAAATTTTACAGAACCCAAATCACACGTGACGTATTATAAAAATCTCAAAGTCTTTTGTCTAAATTTAAATTGCAATTGAAGGAATTTTGCAAAGGTAATCGATAGCGGACTTGCTGAGTTCGTGTCTATTCCGACGTTATTAACCCGTTGCCTTTCTCTAGACCCTGCAGCCGGGACCGCCTGGCGACGAGTACCCCCAGGGAAGTTGGGCCCCAGTTGGCGGCAGTTATGCCTCCAACCAGCAAAGTGCTAGTGCGTCGGAAAATAAAACAAACCAAGCCGATTCGAAAAGCGATGGTAAGTGTATTAAGTTACGTTTATGAAATTCCGTGGACAGTATGCCTGTCTATCTTTTAAATAATTATTCATTGGTATATTTTGATATAAACCAAAAAAATATATAATGGTCAATCCGAACAATGCAATCATGCTTTCTAGTGAATTTGAGGTACTAAGTAGGTCAGTAGGTCAGATATGATAATGCGTATATACATAATTAACTTGTAACTATTGTCCGTAAAGTATGAATCCTCGGTTTAAATAATATAGGAGCTTCATACAATTACAGTAATTCCAAATCACACAAATGACAGAATAATGATATATCAATTATTTTGCGATGTCATCTTTATTATATTGTGTACAGTTTGTAGAAAACTACTGCGTCTGGTTCCAAAGTCTACAATATGCAATTTTAGGGGATTTAAGATCTATTTTGGGTATTAGTTGCGCTCCATAGAGCTAAAAAGGCTAAAAGATGGTACTAAATTTAGGAACAGCATAGGGAAAGTGGTCATGTCAGGCAGGACGTCAGGTATCATAGGATTAGTGAGAGGCAAAAGTATTTATCTTATTAGACTTATTTTATAATGTGTTTCATTAAAAATAGTGTAATATAAATGTTTACCATTTCATAATAATAAATCTTATTTAACAATATTTAAAACACTTAATATTTACTTGAATATTTTTATTTATCGGAGTGGTGTATAAATACCGGGTGACACACCGCATAGGTACTCCCGTTTATTTTTTTGTTTATAAAGCTGGACGAATGAAATTTGGAAATGTGTTAATAGACAAAAAATGCCATTCTTGGGGATACTCTTGAAGTTAATATGACTTCCGGTTTTTCCGGAAATGACGTCATCATTGATATTTTAAATGGCAACCTATATTCTTTGTGTGATATTTTCAATCAAAAAATATAAAATATTTGTTTAAAAATATTTGTTTAAAAAAGTGGATATAGTCATTAGCACCGCATAAATCCTACAGTTACAAATGTAGCAAAAATTCCATAACCTGTCTGAATTTTGAGCATTTCCTTACTATAAAAAATAACGTGTTCAGGATCTAAGAACGATCTGTCAGATCTATTGAAGATAATAGTAACATATCGGACAATCTCATAATTGTATGCTTTGAAGCCAGTTCATTTGTTTGTTTAGGTCCTGTAGATTATAAATCCAGAAACTAAAATGTTCTATTTACTCAATTTTATTTCTTGTCCAAAAATATTGCAAAAATCCTCCTGGCAAGCATCGACTTTCAGATTTAAGATGAACCAACCAACATTGTATTAATTGTATAAGTTTGTATGATAATTACAAATATATATTTTCTTATAAAGAATCAAAATAAATATTTTGATACTTGTGGACTGAGGAGAGTTTTG
Organism: Melinopterus prodromus; assembly: GCA_964023965.1. Lineage (NCBI taxonomy): Eukaryota > Metazoa > Arthropoda > Insecta > Coleoptera > Scarabaeidae > Melinopterus > Melinopterus prodromus. The sequence goes on from OZ030394.1 coordinate 58,127,753, forward strand.
CATTTTTACTGCAATTTTTACACTGATTTTAAATGCCACCATCCGGCAATAAAGATTACAGTAAAAATTCCAATAAAGATCTTACTCATAAAGTCATCTAAGATCGACAATTGGATTATCAATGGTTTCTTTTAGGTATCGCGCAGGAGAGGAAGCAACAGAAGGCGGAATTGATGAAGCAGCGCGACGAGTATAATAAGAGAGCGTCGGTCTTGCGCAAAGAGCTAGAGCTGCTGCGCAGGCAGAAGCAGGAGCTGGTGCAGGAACATTCCTCCGATAGGAACACGGAGATGATCCTGAGGGAGAACGGCAAGCTGCAGGTGAGCGTCTTTACCGTTTCGAGACCTTCTCTAATCACACTTAGGTCTTTCCATCTCGTGTACGAGGATGCGCACATTTTTGTTTGTTTTTTCAGTATGTTTAATTGTTGTGTGTAAAGTTCATATGGGAAATTAGAGAATTTGGAATGGTTGTGAATGTCGATTTTATTAAGTGTGTTATTTAAAAATAGTACATTTATTATAATATTAAAACATTTAAGATAAAATTAAAGCGGTTAATCCTTTTCCAATATAAATCCAGAATTGTGTTATTTAATGATTAGTATTATTGATGCACTTGTCAACAGTATTCAAGGTTTTTTTGTGTTTTTTGTGCCTTCAGTAGATAGAACAATCTTTTTTTAGTGCAAATTGACCCAAAATGTGTCTTTAGGTACATTTTACGATAAGTCTTCAAACAAAACAATTCTCTAATTTTTTTTATATACAATCGTTATATTGTACGCATGCCCAGCTAACGAGAGATTGAACGACCTGAGTATGCCCGGTCATTATAACCTATATTGTCCAATTTGGTAGCGATGTTTAATTCCACAGCTCAACCCAGCGATCGTCCGAAAGCGTCAGAGATGGTCTTAACGACAAAAAAAGTAATAAACGGTACAAAAAACACACACATATATATTTCCTTTTAAAGATCGACGACGTGTGCGTTCCAGTATGTATTTCCTCCGTCGAATAGCCCTCGCTTAGCCGTCGCACGTTATCACTCACCCCACCCTTTTTTATTTCAGATCGAAATACAGAATAAACTCAAGGACGCTTACAACGTTATCGAGATCCTTTCTGGCATTATCGGGGACGAAAAGAAGGGCAAAAAGGGCGATGTCGATGACGACGACTCTCCGAAGAGAGAGTCGTCGTTGAAGAGATCGCTTGACGAGGGCGGGAAGTATAATTACGTCCATTACGACCCGGAGTTGCACTGGTGCCGCATGTGCGACCTGTTTCCGAAAACCGCGAAAGATTTGCTCGTCCACATGCAGAGCAAAGAGCACAGGGATATGATACAGGAGGACGAGATTCCGTGGCACAAGTTGCCCCCCGAGCCGGAGTTCCCACACGTCGACGGGGCTTCGAAGAAACGCGTTCCCATCAAAGGTAAAATTGATAGTGGAGTCTGTGGAGGTTCTTTTTTGCTTTGGAACCCAAATAACCAGATCTGGTTTTATAGGAAATTTGAAGCTTGAAACTTTGGATAATAAACTCTTTTAGTATTTGTTTGTTTCTTGGTTAGTTTATGTTTTAGTTTTAGTGTTTCTGATTAGAAACACCAAAACTAAAACATCGATAATCATGATTAAAAGTGAATTTCTTTTTGCGAATTTAGTATGTATAAGAATGATTAATTTGTGCGATAATACCAAATTAGGACACAAAAATATGCCTTTTTTGCAAATAGTCTTTTTTGTCTTTTGATCAATTCAGCCATTTTGTCTGTTTTGGTACTTTTCTACTTTTTGTCAGTTTTTCCTTCATGTTGGAACAAACTAGCTGTTTAATAAAATACCCCTAATTGCAATGATGTTATTTAAAATACAGGGTGATTACAAAGCAATAAATTGTTAAATTTGCTAAAGACTAAAGTATTTGTTTTTTACAATTAAATGTCATAAGAAAAAGTAGTTTTACATTTAATTTACTGCTCAGATATGGAATTTTAATATTTATACTTTTTTTTCAGCGAAACTAAAGTGTTAAAAGTCATTGTTTTGTCAAATACTAATTTTTCAAAAACTGATCAATATATGAAAATTCTTTTATCAAACGGGCAATTGGACATTCTTACATTATGCAGAGTTTTTACAAAAAAAGGTTTTATGCAATAAAACCTATTTTAGGGTATTTTTTACGAAATAAGTTCTGTGTAGTATTCTAGATGTAATTTAGAAAGTTTTCTCATATTTTCTTGCAAAAAAATGTTTTTTGTAGTTTGATTCTAATTCCTGATTCTAAAATGTCAGATCTAAATTGTTTCTATAAACTCTTTTTCTAAATGTTTTATGATCTGATAAACAATTACTTACGGCATTTTTTTCTTGTTGATTTGTTCTATAGAATCGGAAAGCAGAATTTTTTCTATATGTGTGTTATTTGCCAAATTCAGTGTTAAAAGTGCACAAAACGCATTTTTTGTCATTTGTTTTCCTCAAAACTTCACCATTTATAAAAATTCAAAATCATATTCTACTGAAAAAAAGCGAAAGAAAAGTCTGTTGGCATTTGTTCAATATCTTTTGTTGGACATTGTCGTAGTTAATTAACACTTTTTGACTAATTAACTAAATGGAAATTTGTCATTGTGTTTTTTCTCTAAAGTTTGCTCAGTATTTTATTTTTTTATTGTGCTTTGTAAATTTATTGTAATGTCTAAACATAAAAATATTTTCATTTAAATAAAAATTAAATTTTTATTAAGTTTGACAACCGGTAGCTACCCTTAAACATTTTTTTAATGTTATGAAGAATTATGAAACAATTTAAAAATCGTGAAGTTTAGATTATAGAACAATTTGAAAAGGTGTAGTTACAAAATTATATATGATTGGACCAAATAAGATATTGCCTGTTTGAAGTTTGATGTAAATTTACTAATTATATGACAAAACCTTCTCAAATGGTCTCAAATTAAATCTTAAAACTTATTTTATTTACTATTTATTTGCCTTCTGGTAGCCGTAAATTAAAAACACTTAAATTGAAAATACCTATTACTCATTTCCATTCATAACTTCATCATGTTCTAGAACCTCTAAAATTAAATCTAACTACCAAACACCCTGTATATATATTTTTAAAATAGTTCTTGTCAAAAAGAAATTTACTTCTGATTGTCATCACACCAAAACTTTAAAAGAATTTTATTAACAAATAAATACAAATAATACAAAATATTGAAATTGGTTCTGTTAATGTGGGTTCCAAAGTTTTGATGACTTTTTAGCTTCATTGACTCGACTATAAACAAAAATACCCAGCGGTGACACCCGTTTTAATTCTGTTTTTTCTTTTGTATTCGATTGTAGTGTAGACCGATTGTAAAAAGATTATATTGTGAGTTTTGTTACAAGTATCCCATGCCGATGCTTGAAACAAGATAAGTTTCCGAAAATGTTACTTACTACTTAAGCGAGGATTTTATTGTACACGACAAGCGCGCACTGTTAAAACTTGTAAAATGGTGTTCATTTGAAAAAGTATGTCGGCCTTTTATCGACCCATTACCGTAATTCTTATGTTTGCTGCATTCTAGGTTTGCAGTTTTTCGTATCGACTACAGCCTGGTACTGTCGCCTCTGCGACTCATGGATTGGCGACTTACATTGCGCCTCACAACATCTCAAATCCATCAAGCACTCTCAAAACTATTCGGTAACGTATAAATTATTACACAGTATCTCCCCAGATCACATTACAAACAGGAAGAAAATGTTTATTACTAATTTTGTTTATATATCTCCGTTTAAATCATGCGGCAAATATGTTCGATCTCTTAAATCACGCAAAATATATACTTTATCTATAGAAGTTAATTAATATCCAGTTTTTCTGGCTGTCCCTGTTATCTGCTTGCTTAGCCATGGAACAGCATTAGTACTAGCATTAGAGATGTCAGAAAGTCTTAGGTGCAGCCCTTAGGAGTTTGAACATATCCGACTTGTTATTTATGCTGAGATATGTTTGAAAAATCAGTAATCAATTTCTTTCCTTTTTGTAATCATCAATACAGTGACCTATTGTAGAATTGCTCAACTTTTTTGTTGTTGTAATCTTCGTTTTTTGTTATAATCTTTGTTACCATCGTTTATTTCCCTTGCAGAATTTTGTTGAGCAGAACCCCCACTGGGAGATCGAATGGCTGAAAGATCGCGAGAAAGCCCTAGATCGCGTCAACCGTCACGGCCGTAGCTCCGACTCGGACGACGCCAAGAAGAAGAAACGCAAGAAGGACAAGTACTCGTCCCCGACTTCGGGCGCGAAGGACAAACGCAAAAAGAAACGGTCCAAGAAACGCCGGAAGGACTCGAGCGACTCCTCCAGCAGCTCCTCGAGCTCCTCCAGCTCAGAGGACGACGACAAGAAAGACACCTCCAAAAGCATCCACGTCGCCATGCGAAACAAGATGAAACTCCAAGCCCAGATGATCATGAATGAAGAATTATCCGGAAAATGGGAAGCTATTGGGAGGATGGTTGAGGAAAGGAAGAAGAAGGAGGTTGAGCATCAAAAGGAGGCTGAAAACGAGGATACCATGATCAACCAGTGGATGACAGTTAAACAGCCTTTGGATAAGGATAAGGCTCTGTTATCGAGTTTGAAGGATAGGTTGAAGCAGAAGCAGGAAGTGGAGAAGTTGAAGAACGCCGAGGTGGAGCGGAAGCGGGTGGAGAAGGAGAAGTTGGAGAGGGAGATGCTGGAGAAACTCGAGAGGGAAAATCGGGAAAGGGAAGACTCCAAGAGGAAGGAGCGCGAAGACCTGGAGAGGCTGAAGGAGATCCGAGAGCAGGTCAAGTTTAAGACGACCAAAGACAAGTACAGGAGGAGGAGGTCGGAGTCGAAAAGCCCCGACCGAAAATCGAGAAGCCCGAGTTACGAGCGACGGAGGAAAACTCCAGAACGCTACCGAAGGCACGATAACGGAAGGCGGTCCACGGAATACGAAGAGTCTCGGTACAAACGCAAAGAGGAAAAGAAGCCCCCTCCTCCGCCTCCGGCTTACAAAAAACTCCCGTTCATCGGGCGGATGCCCCTCTTCAAAAACAAGAAGCCCGAGGATCGAAACCCGGACGCAAAAGAAATAAAGAAAGAGGAGTACGACATTCCACGTCAGACCAGATTCCAACCGGGAAATCTAGCCCGAGCTTTTATCCCGGAACCCGAGGTGGTCTGTTTCCCGAGGCTCTCCTCCTACCCGGATTATCCCGCGCCTCCCCCGCCTGCGCCCAAGATTATTATCCAAGAGCCGCCCGCGCCTCCCAAAATAAGCGAGCCCATGCCCAAGGCTCCTCCGCCTCCGAAAATTAAAGACCCGGTGAAACCCAAGGAAGAGCCTACAGTTGAGAAGAAGGATAAGAATGATACTATGGTGGATATGGTGATGGACGATGACAATGCGTTGGTTTACCAGGATCCTGGGTTTGATAATTCGTATAGTAATTATGAGTATATGTTGTATCAGCCGCCGGTGTTTGATTTTACGGAGGATGTTGCCGTGGAGGGTGAAAAGGTGCCGTTGTCGCATACCATGCCGCTGGAACCCCCGCCTCTGCCACCCGATGATCCCAATGATGATCTGGCCATGCTCGGGATCAGTTCTGATGACCTCGCTGTGCGGCATTTCAAGTAGTCAATAGGTTTCTTATAAGCACGTCTTATTGTAATAAATTTGTTCGATTCATTATTTTTTGCGTGGACTATTTTTTTGTTATTTCGTGCGGTGTTTATTCAATAAAACATATTCTTTCCATTACTGTTTATTATTGGCACTTTGAAAGATATTTACTTATTTTTTTTAGCTTGGGTTTGGAAGACAGATTTAAGAGGTAAGAAATGCTGATATTTGTATATGAATAATGGAAAAAATGATGAGAAATGATGCTGTAGCATGTAGCATGTCGTCCCTTTTGTATACTGATGTGTTTTGTTTACCTATCCTATCTATACAGTGAGCATACAAAATAAAGAAACAAAATTACAAAACCTCTGAAATGTATTGTTATTTGAAAAAACTTTCAGAAAATTGTAATTATCTAAATACACAATTATATCAAGTTTATTTTTGATCGTTTTCGTCTTTTTTTTACTCCATATTCTTTGTAATGATATTGATGTTGCGTTGTCCTGTGCTGACATGATTCAAGTTTTTATATAGCATAAAAAGGTATACATTAGTTTGAAATAAATTCAAATGGGTTCTCAAATTATGTAGGTATTTCCTATCGCAAAATAGGGGAAAATATTCCCTCCATGGCACCGCTGTGTCAACCTATTGCACAGGATCACCACCCCAACAAAACCACAGTACGAATGCTTTTGGAAATAGAAAGCTAATCTAAATCTAATGGATTATTAAATTATAAATTACAACATTTGTTGAAAACATAATACGTGGTTATTAATAATAATGTCATAAATAATTACGTGATTACAAAATGTTTTTTTTATCTATTTGTGTACATTATTTACAGGTTGGCGAACGTGGCTGTTCAAATGACAATTGGGCGACTTGTGTCAACATTTTTACGTACCGTAGATTCGCCGATATGAAATAATTAATGCCAACTAGACTAGTTTAACATGTGGTAAAGACTGTGAAATACAATGGATAGCGATCTGTTTACTATTTTCTTTTACGCGTCCGCTTTTGCGTTTAGCGCTTTATTAGGAGTAAGATAACCTATTTCATTAATTATTTTGTCAATTGATTCATTTAAAAATTGTTTTAGGGATGGATAGTTATGGTAGCAGCAACTTCACCTTATCCCAATGTTAAGAGGACGAAAAGAGAGAAAACATTTAAAAATCCGAACACGGGGGCCACAGAACAGTTTCCGTTATATTATGATAAGCCTACGTTGGATTTGAGTGTTATTATACCAGCTTATAATGAAGAAGTTCGATGTATGTTGATAATATAAATCAGATTTTTGTAATTTTAATAGTTTTTTGAATTTATTAATAATTTTTTTATAGTAATTCCTATGTTGGATGAATGTTTAGAATATTTAGAAGAAAGGTGTAAATCTGGCTTTACGTACGAAATAATTGTTGTGAGTGATGGTAGCACTGATAAAACCGTTGAAGTTGCGGAGAAATATTGTAAAAAATTAGGCACTGAAAAGTTTCGGATATTAGATTTGGAGTACAATCGTGGCAAAGGCGGGGCTGTCAGATTGGTGAGTAATTTTATCTTCTTTATTTATTGGAAGTTGTATTATTTTATTCAGTTTTTATCCGTACTGTTTTTTTTTTATTGCAGGGAATGCAAAGTGGTAGAGGATCGTTACTTCTATTTGTTGACGCAGATGGCGCTACAAAGTTTTCGGACCTCGACAAAGTTGAAAATAAATTGTTTGAATTGATTGCAGCAAGTAGGTTGTTTTTATTTATTGTTTGTGTTGTGTATTGTTGTTTCTTTTTGCTAAACTACGAAGTATTTTCAAAAATGAATGAATGGAAATTACTGATATTTTGGTGTACAGAAAATTTTCATTGTGGACAAAATGAAAACTATCTTAATTAGGTATTTTTTAAGAGAATGATACTGGAAAAATTATTTCTTCACTGTTTTATTATAAATGCACTGCAGATAAGCACATTAATCTTGGTTTGCTATACCTGTAATTCATGACTTGGGTTTTCCATGTGTTAAGTTAGTTGTTGTCTCGTTTAAGCATTTATTTTGTATATTAAATTATGAAAAAAAAATATGGCTTATAAAGGTTATCCGTAAGGCTGTAACCACCCAATTATTTTTTTAAAATGGAAACTATATATTTTAGGGTTATCACATGAATGGAAATATTTATCTTGAGACATGACATGGCAAACATATTTTTGCTAAAGTAAAAACATCTATTTCATGTAGGTTATGTTAGGGTGCTTCTTATTTTGCCATACATTTTTTCAAATATCACGGCTTCAAAATGTTATATGACAATATAAAAGAAATATGTAGGTATTGCATTTCCATTTTAAAATGTCAAAAGAACCTTTTTATTTTTTTTTGTTACAATAAATTTACATATCAGAATTATTATCTTTAAAAAAATATGTTCAGATTGTTCCTTAAAAAATAATTTATAAATTTTTGTGATTAGATATCATAGCGTTTCACAGATTTTTAATTTAATTACTAACTGGGAAAAAAGTGGGATACCCCATATTTGTCAAGAGTAGCAAAAGGGTTAATTTATCAAAAACATAACAAAGCATAAAAATCTCGTCTAGTTTTTGAGAAAAAAGCAATTTTTTATCATCAATCAAATTGTTTCTTAATTTGTACACCAAGTTTTTATCCCCCTAATTGTTTGCGCTTACCTATTTTCTCTTATTTTGTTGGTTACCTCATGTTTATTTTTTCAGTATACGCTCCTAAATTGCTAAAATATTTTTTTTGCACTTTTGCCTAATTTTTCTCAAAAACTAGTTGTCCTTCACTGTTTTTTAGGCTAGATTCGTATTCTGCAAACATCAAACTTAGCAGATGTTATTGTTACCATTTAAAATTTTTCTTTGGATTTTTAGAAGCACACGGTGATTGTAATAATAAAGCAGCGATCTCGATTGGATCCCGAGCCCATATGCAAGATGAAGCTGTCGCCTCTAGAAGTTTTTTCCGTACCATATTAATGTATGGCTTCCACTTTTTAGTGTGGCTACTGACGGTACGCACTATAAAGGACACACAATGTGGTTTCAAGTTGTTCACAAGAAAAGCTGCGCAAGTTTCCTTTGATTCATTGCACGTCGAAAGATGGTAAGGAAAATAATGATTTGTATATGATATGCAATATTTTTCGATTGTTGTTTATATTTCAGGGCTTTCGATGTTGAAGTGTTGTACATTGCTGAGAAACTGAAGATACCTATTGCGGAAGTTGCTGTGAATTGGACGGAAATTGACGGGTCAAAAGTGACGCCAGTTTGGAGTTGGCTCCAGATGGGTTTCGATTTGTGTTACATTTGGATAAAATACGCAACAATGGCTTGGAGAATTAAAGCCGATAAATTCATGTAGCACGTTGAAATGTAATAATAGACCAGTAGTTATTGTATGCATTTATATTTTACAATAAATTATTTCTTATTTTTCAGTTTTTTTTTTCATTTTACTATCACTGATAAAAACATATTTTACACTGTGTTTATCCATTATGAACATAAAATAATTGTAATATAAAATCATAAACTTTATTTATATGTCTGCTGTGTAACAATTATATTAAGACGTTAAATTTTACAATTACATGGATCTTGCTCCAAAAAAATTATAAATGGTAATTATTATTAATTTGGATGTTATATATTATCGATGTGTATTATTTATACATAGGAGTCCCGCGGCTGTGGTCAACCCTCCTTTTAGGAAACATGAACTCACAGACCACGTTAGCGTTTTATGTTATAGTATAGATAATTGTAACATAAATTCACTACCACAATTATTTAGTGAGACAGATTCTATTTTAATTGATTGCTTTCTTTACAAAATTGAGATTTTCTGAGAATTTGCGATAATTGATATATACAGGTGTCCTGAAAGTAATGCAAACCAGCTTACATATGGCATGCTGATGTCAAATGGGTTTGCCAATCATGTCTTGGTTAACAAAGCTGCGTTAAGAAGTTAAGGCTGTTCCAAAAATATTTGTAATAAAAAAATGCTAACATAAATAAATTATTCAAATTTTCGAGTCGATAAGATCTTTGTATATACCATCCAAAACGTGTGAAAAGATTTTTAGTGCTTGTAAATTTGTAAGCTTGGCAAGAATTAGTGAAATTTTAAGTATTTTTTTGCATGATATTTACAGTGTTTAGGTCTACACAGAAATAATAAATGGGCAATAAGTTTTACAAAAATCAATTATTTGAATATATTACACATATATTTTAACATTAATTTCTGTTCAAACTACTTGACACAAACTTCAAACTTGTATATAAACTAAATATTCTTAAGTTGCTGTACACTTTGCTTTTTCAATTTCTTAATTAGTTTTAATGGTTCAGAATATAATTTTTTTGAAACAAAACGATTAATAGAAACAAATAAGTTCATAGCAAACATTTTGCTGATATTTTTCGCATCTATTAGAATGCAATTGCCATTTTGAGTAAAAAGTCTCATGTGAACTTATTACTCATTTTCCAATTCTATAAAAACAGTATTTAAACGACTCTAACTTTAAAGGAAACTCGCGTATTACTCAACTAACTTAATTTTTCTTACATTTATTTTTATTATTTGTGATAATGTGTTCTTCTTTCCTTTTTACATTGTTTCATATGTATTTTCTTTGTGTGTTTTTTTAAATATTTTAACCAGCTGTATTTTTAAGGATAAAAAATGCAATTAATTTCTTGAGAAAAAACCTGATGTGGCCAGGCACATGACTTTATCATACAATATATAAAATTAATAGTTTAGCTGCATGAGATTCTGTTTGATCGAGATCGATCGTGTCTGCATTAAATAAAACAAGTTAGCCAGGATTTGACAAATATTTTGATTATATCATATTAATACAAAATGATACACTAGCGTTGTGACATATATCTCTATCTCATCCGACGTAGTGCCACTGGACACACTACGCATGGGTCAAGTTCGTGGATTCGATTGGCTGGATTGGATCCATAGAAAAGAGGATTCTGGTCTGGCTAATAGTTGTCGATCTCACATCAGGGTTTTATCAATTTTAGTAAACATTTGCGTCATTTCTAATACTACCCCATATACATACAAACACGCAATGTTTTCGCATAAACAGTGATTATATTTATTATTACATTCGCATTTATTTCGCATTTATTATTATTACAATATAGACAACAGTGTATTTTTATTTAAATAATTTCACTAATATTCGCAAAGTATCTCCTAGTTGCTGACGATATTTCTCATTAGCCTGGAAATGAGGACATATATATTTACTTCTATCGTAGAAGAAAAATTCTTCAAACACCTTTCCATCCGTCATTATTCTGGTAGATAGCTCCCCTTCTACAAAAGCTATAGTTCCAAATAACGCAGCCTCCAGACCAGCTAGAGGCTTGTAAAACTCAGCACAGGACCAAAAATCTTCCACTGGCAAAATATCCTCAATTGATATCTGATACATTTGAAGATATCTCTTTAAATTACCGTAATAATATTCTAGAAATACATCCAATTTTTCCTCCAAAACATCATACGAAATATTTAGATACAAAGTTAGGAGGACGTCATAGACAGGTGGTATATATCTTGCAAATTGAAAATCCACCAAAATGCAATCAAGTTGACCGGTTGTTTTGAACATCATGTTATTCCTCCACAAATCGCAGTGGGTGATTGAATTTCTATACTTCTTCGAAGGTTCTATGTAGTCGTTCAAACCATTCTCAAGAAACACTCTAACTTTGTTAGATATATCAACATTAGCATATTCGGGCATCATCTTCAAACAATCTAAGATGGATTTAGTGGCATTCCGGCACCACTTATATCTTGGATGGTTCTTCTCAAATGAAAATGACGTTTCTTGCAGTTCCAATGCATACTCATCAATGATTTTATAATCTTTTATTTCTCTTCTTTCTTCGAATATAATCGATGACGAATGAAATCTTGCGAGGCATCTGAGCAGGGATTTACAATGAGCTTCAGTCAAAGGACTATCAAAAGTTGAATATCCTTTCCTCTTCAAATCTTCCAAGATGATAAATTCTTCTGGATTGATAAGTAAAGCCTTTGGTGCAAATGGTACTGGAGAATATTGTTGTAACTTCGGGATAACACTCAAATATAACAGTGCTTCCTTTTTAAAAATTCCGATATCTTTTACGTAGTTAATATGGACACCTGATGCTTTTGGTATTACTTTGAGGAAAAACGTGGAAATCCTTTGTTTTTCATTTTCTTCAAACGTAATTTTTAAGCTGTAGTGGTCGCCCATGAAGCCCAAAACTTTCTCATCGAATGGTTTTAGTAAAAAGTGCGAGAAAACGGAATTATTCTTATAATCGCTTAGAAGTTTTCTACAGTCTACTTCTGTTAAAGCCATGTTGTTTTGTACACTATCACTAAAATTATTTGGCAATGTAACCTAGATTTATATAGAATAGGTAGGTGAACGAATTATTATTTGAACAAGTACGTTTCACAACAAGGCATTGTTTTGGAAACTTTGGAAACAATAGTTTTGTTGCAAAAGGCAAAGTATAATAAAAATGTAACCTAAATGTATTGTCTTGGTCAGCGCTTCTCAAACTTTCTTCATCGATTTAATGTTAGGTGGAAAATACCCTGCATTTAAGAGAATTGTTTTGGAGAAAACGCATCTGGGAACATATTTGAACATATTTGGAGACTGTGAACATCACAGAAAAAAACACATACAATAAATTACAACAAATTAAAACAAAAATTAAATTAAAAAATATCCAAATTTCCCCGTACCCCCACCCTTCATACAAAAATGCATATTAATACGGGAGAAGGTACATAAATAAATAAAAAAGTTGATGCCATATTTTAAATATACCTTCATTTTGTAACAAAATAATAACTTTTATAAGAACAGTTGACTTGGTAAACAAAATAAAAACATATTCTCAAAAACAGTAATATAATAATAAACAATTATATAACAAAATTTCATATGATATACAAAAGTAAAATAAAGTTAATTTCAAACCAAAAACCTGTTTGTTCGTTAAATAAATTATTGATGAAAATCCTATAATAATATAATAATAATTCCACATAAATAGGTGGTGCAAAATGGCGTAACAATCGTATAGTTTAATCTGGAATTTCTTTAAAATATATTTTCCTCTGGATCAAAAATTGGTGAGCGTATTAATTTAAAAATTTTCCATCAGCGCTCTTGTCTGATGAAATTTCTATCAATTGTTTTTTCTCTTTGGCAGTATATCTAGTACCTATATACAGTTTTTGTTCTGATCCAGTTTTCATTGTCATAGTTTTCTGGAAAATAACTATTTAATGAGGTGCAATGTTTTTTTATACGACCCCTATCATTAAAGTTTAGTCCGCTTTCCTCAAGGAAGCATTCGACTACATTTATTATTATTAACTTGTTTTATAACTAACTGTTTTTTTTTCATTGTGGCGTTAACTGTATCTTGAACAATAAAATTAAACATTTGATCCTTTAACAAAAACAAAAACATCAGGTCAATATGCTAACCGGACCATCCACAATTCATCAAAGAAACAATTTTTCAATTCGAAATTAGTGTCTGCAAGGAAAACTTGAACTTCTGATATAAGTTCGCACAGACGACTCAAGCTTTACCTCTTGAGAGCCATCTAACATCGGAATGTAACAAGAGTGTGTCATGTCTCCTGACATAAAATTGAAAACATTCGTGAACTTTTAATGAAATTGACAACTTTTACTGTTTGATCCAAAACTTTTTTAGTCATTCTGGTATAGATTTTGCTACTATAGCTTCCCGATGGGTGTTGCAGTGAGTGGTTTTTATTTTTGTAAGAGCGTTCTCTCCATCGGTGCAGACACCAATGCATTTCTCCCATGGTATGGAATTCTTAAACATAAAATTATTAAGAATTTTGAAAATTGCACCACCAGGTGTTCATTCGTGCAGAGGATCACAAAATACATATTCCTCTGCAATTTCCTCTTAAAGTTCGAAGCGGATAAAGACTAATAATTCATCAAACAGTTTTATCAGTTCTTTCATCTAACTGTAGCGCAAAATATTTAGTTTGTTTTACTTCTTTAACTACACATTCTCTTACACAATCTTCCCTTTCAGAAATACGTCTGGTTACGGTACTATTTGGCAATGAAATATTATCTAATTTAGCTGCTATAATTTTGGGTCATATAATTTAACAATTTTATCAAAATAAATATGAATTTTATCGATAAAGTTTGGTACCTTTCGCGAACCACCTGGAAGTCCATCGCGTACCACCAGTGGTACGCGTACCACCGGTTGAGAACCCCTGGTTTAAAGCAAACATATTTAGTTATTTATTATGGTTCTCGTGTATAATTTATTGTGATCTAAACTATCCACATGTGGGTCAAACCTATACATTATATACATACATCTTCATCTATACATCTTGGCATAAACTAAAAAATTAAAAATGGCGTTAAACTGCCAATATTTTCTGAAACGATAATTGGATATACAGAGCTTATCGCACACAAACAAAAAGTTGTGTTGCGAATGTCTCCCCATTACGGCAAGAGCCGAAAGTTTTCCATGTAGCGACTACAAATTTTGACACTTGTTCAAGTGCGAAAAATACCACGTGGCATTTCGAAATTTAGTGTCGTGTTATCAGTTTCTTGTTTATTGTTTAATATAGCGTCATCGCCCACACTTTCGCTTTAAACATTTTTATAATAAGACGGTTATTGTATTCTGTTAAATATTGTGTTGTTACATTTTTATTTTGTAACGATTTAAAAAACACATGGCATTACATGTCCTGATTTTTTGATATTTGTTTGTATAATAATTGTTCTTGAAGAAACATAGAGAATTAGCTGCTCCTCCTGCCCCTCTTGAAGTTATGGCATGGTTTGTGATAAATGTGACACTTTGAGGCTTTGATGTTGAATAACTTTTTTAATCTTATACCGATTTTAATAATTCTTTCGGAGAATAGTAAACAAATTGATCATGATTATCACCCGCCATTGGAATTTTGTAAAAGTAACTTCTTACAGTTGCTATACCCGGAGAGTCAACATCATGTTTTGGTGGTCCAAGTGTAAGAATCCCTGTCGGAAAAACTTGATTAGGTTTCTAACTAGACTGTTAAAAAGCTGTATCAATTCCCAGCTTGTTGTGTTTTTGATTCATTTAAATATCTGAATTTTGTAAAAATAGATTTAGCAGTAAAAGAATAAACACAATTTTAGTTATAATGTTCCATAACTTTTTTGTTTAAGTTTAACTGATTTTGATTATATCTTTTCAGCACATAAACAAATTGTCAAGAGTATCAAGCCTTTGAAATTATAAAGAAACATGCAGCTCGTTATAGCTGCAAAAACTGTTAATTTTGCAATTTTAGATTTTTTTAAAATTTTGTCAACAAACTACTTATTGTTTGTAAAAATGTTAAAATCGTGTTAAAGTTTCGAGGAACCCACATTGCTGGCTGATTACAGGGTAAATTTTTGAATGCACCCTGAAAAATCTCCGTTGCTTTTATGGTTGTGTCATTTTTTACACATTATTTTATGTCATTAGCCACGGTTGTGACCCCTGTATGCTCGGCAAGTTATCTATAGCATATTGATATTAAGTGAATTGCAAGAAAATTTGCTGCCTTTCTATCGTTTATGAATGTGTAATTAATAATTTTTATTAAGAATATTATTTGTATTTATATATTTGTTTCAGAATCATTGAACTTTTATCCTAGAATTTTAGATTTGGTCTGATTGCCAACCAGTATTGAAGAATTTTTATTACTTTGAAATATTCTGGAGTAAACATTATTAATTTTTTATAAGAACTTCCAGCTTGTGTCGAGCAACGCCTAATGTATAATGAGCAACTGGCACCATTCAAAACCAAAAATACAGACACAAAATGGACACAATTGATAATTTAATTTATTCTATAATCGTGTCAATGGAGCATCCGCTAAAAAGTCTTAATAACAAATTGGTAAACAATAAAAGGTGAAAATATTATTTTAAAATGTAACCACATAAACGGAAAGCAATGACTAAATATAAATACAAGTTGACAAATTTGAAAATTATGTGATAACGATCATAGACAACGAAATTCAAAATTGCTGTCTGATTACTATTATACGTAAACACTTAAAAGGCGACAATACTAAGTCAACTAGTTAATAATAATTATTGTTGTTATATATAAGCTGCATGAATCGTCTGTATGACCATAGTAGACAAATTTTTGAATGTAGCCATGTCCGGAAATATTGAGTGTTGTTTGAACGCTGGAGAGAGTCTGAAGACGGAACAGTTTTACAGAAAGCATAAGGAAAATAGTGTCATCGCCGATTTTAAAACCAAATAACATTTATTTGACTTATTTAACGTCTTTAAAAGAATATTTGTTGTCACTTTTTAATACAAATTTCCTACATTGAAAATGATCTTATAATCAATCTATTGAAAGGGTACCGCTACAAAAATGCCATTTTTCAACTACAGGAAAAGCACCTCAATGAATGCGCAAAATATTTGTTCAGTTTTTGAATTCATGTATGGCACAAACCTTTTAAAATAATCGTAACATGAATTAAATGAATGAAAATGTAAATGAATTCAAAGTGAACCTAAATCGGCGCGCATTGACCTTGCAACGGGTTGGTATCGTGTGTTATCTTTATCAGTGCCAATGTGCCTTGAATACTGGCTCGACCTGTTTTAACTAAAAACTTGCAGTGGATTGTATTTACGACGTTGTACGGCTGGAAAATCTGAAAAAAAGTGTTTTTATTTTATATTTGACGCGTAGAATATGAGATACGTGTTTGGAAATATTTATTCGGAATAAGCAACACCTTGAAGCGTGTTTTCTTTGAAATGTGTTTTTATCGTCGAGCTTTTTTATGGTTTACTGGCTATGGTATGTTTACAAAATACCTCCATTAATCGGCACAAATATATTTATTATCGATAGTCAAAACCTATGGTATACATCATATGGTATACATCAAATTATAGATAAATGTATTGCTTGTTGTGGTAATGTATATGTATTAATTTTTGTTGTTGTATCTACGCTATGTGATAAAATATGTCTGATTCGTGTAGGTACACAAAGAAGTAAAGTTTTCAAGTAAATAAGCATGTAAAATACTGTTATTTTATGTGAGTATTTTGTGTACTTATAGAGGAAGGTGTAACTTAGATCTATTATGTGGTTTCTCTGTGTCAGATTCAGTTACAGATTTGTCAAAAGTAAACAAAAATATCAAAAAACTACCACTAGATAAACAATTATGTACCTTTTGTCTTTAAGAAGGTGATTTGCTTTTAAGATTTTGTGAACTAATTGCTGAGCAAACCCCTCAAAACTCTTACGTGTTCTGCAACTAGAACGTAGGAGATTCCTCTTCTGCTAATAATTTATTTTTTGTTGATTTTTTTTATATACACTTAAGTTAAGTTAAATAAGACTAATATATTATCCACGGAAAACCTTTTTTCTTAACTGATGATTTGTATGGCTTTATATGGAAATCAACGTTTCGTTCTGCGGCCTTTTGCTTTACGGCCGATTTTCAAAGAAAGTGACGCACCGGATGTTTACCTAACTTTAATGTCTTATATTTTTTAATGCAGGGAGTTATTTTTATCTCTTTTTTATTTTTTGGTTGAAAATTCCTTTGTCTTTTAATTAAAAACGTGGATATTTTTTGTATGTATCCTGCACTGTAGTGGAAAAACTAGAACCGCGTATTTTTCTAATTTTTTGCTCACCCTGTGTTAATCAAGTAATAGTACAAAAGCGTCTATATGAAAGACGCTTCTTTTACGAGGATTTTGTTTTTTATTCATTGATTTAAGTCTTAAATTGTCCAAATTTCATGTAAAATCGTGTACTTCCTCCCCTAGCAACTCTTAGTTTCTAATCTACGCGACATACTGGAAATTAGATTTCTTATCGTTTCCATTGATCCCATTTTTCCACTAATGCTTCTGCCATTCTGGTAGAGTTCCCTGATGCCTCTCGCGAGAACCGAACCTTCTCACCAGTCCTTCTCCACAGTACTTTTCTTCCATCCACCATGTTAAGGCAAAACTTCGACCCATCCATAAACAAGATATTTGACAATTCAGGAATATTCCATTCTCCATAATTTTTACAAAAATACAATGAGTTAGGACCTGTGCCGGTCTCCTAGCCTTCAAAATTAACATCTTTGACGTCTACAAACCCGTCTACTTACCTTATTCATCACCATAAAAAAATAATTGCTATGGCAATGGCATGGCAATGGCAATAGTTTTTCAAATGCACTGATCCTTCAATGAAGTAAATTTGTGGGATAAACGTAAGGCTTCAGTAAAAGAGTTCTAATTCGAACAATTTTGAGATTAATCAATGAATAAAAAACAAAATGCTCGTAGAAGAAGCTCCTTTCATGAAACAAAACAAACAAAAATAAAAACTTATATTTAAAATAATACTGTACAGGTGACCAAACATAAATCCAGCACCGCAGTTATTTAACTAACAAGTGTATTCAAAAGGGCGATTAATGATCGAGACTGTTTAACGCACGAGCGAGTGCGTTAATTGTCGAGATCATTAATCACCGTTTAATATTCGATTCTAAATTTTTTTTCGTCGATCTCATTCTTCTGGCGGCGCGTCGTCTACATAGATTTTATTCGTCGATGTCTTTTGAGGTTATATGACAATTTTTGTAATTTGGCACATACATTTTTTGACTGTGTGCCTGGATAACTGAGTGTTTTGATTGGATGGTTTTATTTTACATATGTTCTATTCATGCATTAATAGAAATCGTGCATTTATAGAGCTTTTTAACAAATGATTTTCTGTTCACTAAACATACTCATAAATAAGCGATCGACGGAAAACACTTTTATAGAAATCATGTTTTTTTTTTTCTTTAATTTTTTTTTTTAAAATGGTATTTATATATCCAGAATTTCAGATACCAGCCATAAACCAGATACCAACCCTCTTACGAAAATGAGCTTGCCGTATCTAAAAAAAAAATTATATTTTCTATATAATTTTATAATTATATTTTCTATTCATTTATAAAAACATTTTAGCGTAACTAGTTGGTACTGTTGGTAGCGTAGGGGAAAAACTCATTACCTTTTTTCTGGAAATACAAAAATAACCAAAAATTAAGAATCGACTCTATAATCAATATTCCTTAGAAGAACAGAACTGCTGTAAGTAAGTATGTTAGAAATTGACCAAATTCTATATTAAATCTTGTTGATAAATAACATACGGAGTGTTTACGCTCATGATTGTATTACATCGAAGAATGATATTTCTAGTAATAGAAATGCAGCACAGGATTAACCTGTTATTGTAATTTATGACTGTTAGTGATTTTCATTGATTTTTGACAAACCCACTGAAAACCACCGGCACTACTCCACATAAAACAAAACTGAAAATTGTTATTATCGGGTTTCGATCCAAATAAAACCAATTATTAACATTATTGTTACTGAAAACTCATATTTAACTCATATTTTTATACATTCTTCTTAAATCTATAAAAAGGTAAAAGTACACTGGAAAAACAGTGGAAAAAACGGTCGGATTTGTCTTGAACATTTGTTTTAGTTAGTTAAATAATAAAATAAAATATTCAGGTATATTTTCTTTGTTATTTCTGTATCTAGCACAATTCACAACTAACTATGCTATTGGGACCTATGACATGTTTTGTTCTTCATTTCAATTAGTGTTCTCTAAAAAGATGTAAAAAAGAACTTTAAAATAAAAGAAGAATAAACATTAACTAAGAAATCTAGCGTCAAGTTTATTTTCTTGTACCTTGTACCTTTGTACCTTTGTTCTTGTACCTGTTTCCATGTTGACAACGATTTTTCAACTATTCACAATATATTATATCCCCCCTCCCCTCCGGAATCGCATTGTCAGGCCTTCGAGTATTAAAAAGTTGTCACCCTAGTGTACAGTGACGAAGTATATTTGCCATTTCACGTATTTACACTCCAAAATCATGTCATCAACTAATGTGCTTAAATGTTTAAGGGCCACTGCTGCGTTTTTCCTAGAGCCCCACAGCTTTTCTGCCCAGGGGCCCCCACAGCTTTTTTGCCCAAGGCCCCCACAGCTATTTTGCCCAGGGCCCCCACAGCTTTTCAGCCCAGCGGCCCCCACAGTCCTAAATCCGCTGGGTGTAAGCATTTTCTATACGATTACTTGATTAACACACAGGCTGGGCCCAATTTTGTCTTCCTGAATGGAGACATCCATCTAACCCTAAGAGGTTAGAAAGTCAACAAACCTCCGAATATAAACAAAACACTCAAAGCAACCCTATATCCTAATTACCTAACCTTACATCTCAACACAATACTCAGAACCGACATAACACTCGTTCGCTGACGTCATACGCTCTTACATGACACGCTTATGTGATTAACAGACACCAAGGGTGGCCTTCATACATGAAAAGGCTCTCCCCTTTCCTGCAAGGGGGCCACTTAGACGCCCACTTATATCAGCAACGCCAACCCGATCTAATCCAGATGATTGGACCTCTTTGCAATTTTTACTAGACATCTCGTAACCGTGAATTTACCAAGCATTTCCCAGCCGCATTTCCATCGGCTGCGATCGTAGTACGATCCGGCGCGCAAGCGCAGATCATTTTTCCAATTTTCCGGGCGTTTTCTAGCGGCCACGTCTGGTAGTCCGTGTACAGCTCCACCATAGTTATGTTCTGGTAAGTTTGAGCGTTTCCTGTTGTATTTTTAACGTTGTATTAGTGCTTTTTTTGTGGTAAATTACTTTGTTCGGAAAGGCTTGTTGTGAAGGTTATCTTATAGATAACAAAAATCGTTAAATTCCTGTTGGTAATAATATTAGTTTTACGTTATGTTCTATGAAGGGATTTTTCGATTTTCTTTTTAACGAAGCTATAGGTTTGAAATTTTGTTGGGATCTTCCGGTTATATAGGACAACCTAGACTGTGTTAGAAGGGTCCGCGTATTGATCGGGACCTCTATGGAGTTAGCTGTGAACTCCGGTGCGTCTTTGACAGTAAAATTGAAAGTGGTGTCCTGAAAATATCTATCGATTAAGTTGTATGATAATTTCTATATTAATGGAACACAATGGCTACTGATTAACGATAAATTATTGATGGAAATGTATGTATTGTATATACAGTCGTTACTATTTGAAATTGAGTATGTTGTAGCTGAATTTAATATTGATTATCAGAGTGAAACAATGTCATAAATTGCGTTATGTTTTGAAGGGCTATATATAAAGCTTTATATGATTGTTGATGTCGATTGTGTCGTTGATCGTAAAGCAAGATTGTGATATTACTGCGGCTTTTATTTTCATGTGGTTGTGCTTTAATAGTATTGAGATAAAACGTAGTAGCTACCGTGATGTCCTATATAATTTTGATTTGGGTTACATCTGTTTTTAAAATTGTATCTCATAAACATATTTAATTTTTTATTGATGTATGGAGGATGTATGCAATTTATATCTACAGTGTGGATATTTCAAATGTGGTGTACGTCAGAGTCCAAAATAAATATGTATAATATCAATCTATAAGAATATGAATAATATGGTTCCTATATTTCGTTATGATTGAATGTTTAGTTTTTGAGCTTTTGTCAAACTTTCGTTATTGTCCTGCTTGGAAATGAAAAATTTTTACTGAAAACCGGAAATTTGGTCCAAAAAATAAATGACAGACTTAATATACAGGCTGTTCCAATAAAAGATTGTATTTCTTCTCATGAACATGGTTTAAAACTTGTTTTTGCTATATGTAACAAACGACATATACTTACTGGGTGTTATTATCTTCGGTACTGTAATTGCCTTAAACCTAAATGCTAAAAAATATACGGGAATTTAGGAAAAATACAAAAAGTTTGGGTTGTTACGATCTTATAGAACACCCGTATATTAGGGTGCCAGCCTTCTAGTACTCCAAGGCGGGACGCTGATTCAGTCCTATTACATAAATAAATATATTCAATAATTTCAGTTTTTAACTTTAGTCTTTAACGTTACAAATTTTGAGGAAGTGGCTATTCATAGCGGTATACAAAAATAAAGATGCAAAATCACCCCTCTCCCCCACTCTTAGCTGGGGAATAAAGCACGTTTTAATATATAATTTGTGTTTTGTTCTTAAGATTCGAAATACAATATTACACAAATACACCGGGTGATACCGGGTGATTCAATTTCGAGGCTTACCACGGGGATCTCGCTTATTAGTGGAGATACAGCTTTATGTTTAAATTTGGCAAAGTTTTGTATTTTTGTGTTGAACAATTATCTTAAAAGAAATTTAAGCCATCATTTTTCATTTTGAATATATCCGCAAAAAAACTGAAATGTTAAGATTTCGTTTTTAATTTTTTATTCAAAACCAGATGTAGCTAGACATTTGAAACAAAAGCATTCTGCAGCTACTTTGAACAAGGAATGCAGTGTTATCTTTTAATTTGAAATAACATCAAAGATGGCGGCGTAACCATGGCCAACTTTTGTTTTACTTATGGGCGCCATGTTGAATTTTGACATTGTCGGATAGTCGTGTTTTTTTCTTATTTCCGCAATGTACAACGTGTTTGTACAACATTATTTTTTAACACAATGGTATAATAATAATAAAAAAAGACTTTGGATTAACAACATTCAGATTGTATAAGAAGCAAGTTTATACAACAAAAAGGTTATTTTTTTAGTAAATATTATAGGTCGCCATTTTCTTCAAGGCATAAAACCGTGCCCGCTTTTCTACGTGTGGAATAGCATTGACCGGTGTTCCTAGATATTTCTGCGAGTATCATGATAAATTTCGTCGTTCACAGTTCCCCATATAAAATAGTCCAGAGGACTTAAATGAAAAGATCTAGCAGGTCATTCCACCACTCCACCATTACCAAACCAGCGATTTGGAAATTGTTGATTAAAATAATTTCGTAGAACTGTCGCATTGTGAGGCGGTGCTCCTTATTCTCCTTTGGTCCAACGCAACATCGTCAAAATAGTCGGCCACTTCGGTGCTCAGAAGATTTAAATATCGTTCTCCATTCAAGTTTTCCTGGAACATGAATGGCCCAATTAAATGGTTCTGGTACATCTCCATCCAAACAATAATTCCAAAACGTTGCAGTGCCCCATTGGTCTGGTGTGCCTAGGATTTTCTCTCACTCAATAATGCTCATTGTTCCGATTAAACATTCTAAAATTTGTAATTTTGACTCATCGGACCAAATGGTGTGAGGATTATAAGAATAGCGGGGTTTTCTAAACGATCCATGCTCCGCTAAATTTCTGTCCAATGTTAGGAATATTGTACGATGGGGCATTTCTATGAGAACAATAATAAGCCCTTATCATATAACGGTTTTCGTTGTTGGTAAACGACATTTCACATCTATAATCAACCAAATATTTGGATAAATGGCAAACGCACCGCTGCGCGCGCTGCTTGATCCAAGTGCATTTTGTTGATGTTGCTTGGCAAAGAGTCCGGCGGTCTGTAACCAACCTCTCGTTGGGTACCTGAAGGTTTTTCGATTATTACACCATTATTTTATAAATTAATGCTCACATGTTAGACATTGCGTTATTTCAAATTAAAAAAAAGCTAAAAAGTACCTGTAGAGTATTTTTGTTTCAAATGTCTAGCTACATTTGGTTTAGTATAAAAAAATAAAAACGGTATCTTAAAATTTCAGGTTTTTGCGGTTATCTGCAAAATGAAAAATGATAGCTTAAATTTCTCTTCAGATAATTGATCAACACAAAAATACGAAACTTTACCAAATTTAAACATAGGCTGTTAATCTATCTCCACTAATAAGCGTGATCACCGTGGGGAGCCTAGAAATTGAATCACCCGGTATAGGTAGGTATACTGGAAAATATGGTAATGATTTCAAAGTGTTTCTGTATATTTTTTTCTGTTTCTTTGTATTTATTGCACACATTACAACAGTTTAGTAATATGTGACCAACAATTTTTATTTTTATTATTAATTTTTATTAATTAATAATTGCAAAAGCCATAAACAAATCTAGTGTTTTCTAGATTTGTTTTCTCTTTTCTGTTTCTTCGCATTTATAGGTTCCATTTCGACAATTAAATAATATCCAGCCAATATTGTGCAGTTTCTATTAATTATTAATAAAGTATTCAATAATAATTGCAAAAGCCATTAACCATAAACTTGTGTTTTTTCAGAACTTGTTATTGGCAACTTATGCAGAATATATTCAAGAACCAAAAGATTAAGTTCAGTTTTTAAAAAATATTTAAAAGGAGTTTGCTTATATCGTAGTAATGAAAATTGTTTTAAGTGTTAGGAAAAAAGATATTTGTAACGGAACCTTACCACTTTTGATACAAGCATTATGAATTGGAAAATTTGTTTTAGCCAAAAGTGTTTTTGTTATTTTTGTAAAGTAAAGAAAAATAGTATCTAAACAGTAATGTGTGTTTTTCAGTAATATTCGAGATATCCACCTGATATACACGAATATTTACTTTCTTTAATCACGCTTTACTGGAATACTGGATTGTATACATAATGTAATTATGATTACATATTTGCCAACATATGTATTGTGTAAACAAGATACTAGCAGCTGATTCATTATATCGTATGGTATTGCACTGAATATTCCAAATAATTTGTATCAATATTAAGGTGCTTCTTATTCTATCAAACGTTTTTTTTACGAGCAATAAATTATTTATAATTAAAAACAATCTCAAAGGTCGCTACCAGCTGTCAAAATAAAGAAAAATATTAATTATATTTGTATTTAAAAGAAATCAAAGATATATTTTAGTTCTGTTTAGACACACAATGTGCCACGATTATTGTCTCAACAAAGTGAATAACTAAATTTAAATTACTATAAAAATGCAGAATGTTAAAGCACTTAAGCCAAGAATGTAGGATATCCATTTAACAGTTCAAAAAAATGTGTAAATAACTCAAAACTTAATTAATAACCGTAAATACTACGTCGTAGATACAACAAAATATGTACATTATTCGTTTCTGTATTTGCGGTAGGTATTTTCTCATGGCAATACCGGATCGATAAGCTTCAGAAATCCGGAAAATTGCCGGTAATTCGAACACGCTTAAAGCTCCCGGCGCCAACTCATATAACCGAATTTATTATCACGTAATTCGATATTCAAGTATGTGCTCCAAGTGCGGTTAGACGTAATATGATGAAATTCTAGACATTTCTCGACGTCCGGAAGGCAGAATACTAAATTTACATCTACCAGAATTGTCCATGTCAATTCAGGTTCTTTCGCGATAAAGTTTTAAGAGGTAATTTCAGTTTTTCACTGGTATTCAAAGTATCATATTTTGTTACTTTTCCAATTCTTGGCTTGCTGTTCCCAATGTTACTATTTAGTTATTATAACATTTGCAAATATCAGTTACCTACTGTCATTAGAATGAAAATATCTGTTAAACCCTGGCTAACTAGTTTTATTTTAATGCAGACACGACCGATCTCGACCAAATAGAATCTCAGGCAGGCATTTTTTATATAGTATGATAAAGCCTGGCCACATTAGATTTTTTTACCTTATATGCAGTATGACAACGTATTGTCATCGTGTAGAAAAAAAGTTTAGAGATTTTAGCGGAAATGTATCCTATTGGCTCCCCTGAACATTTTTTACCAAGGTAAAAAATCTCATGTGGCCAGGCATATAACTTTATCATACTATAAAGCAGTGTCCAATGGTGTCAAACTGTGTCAAACGCTGATGTTATGACAATACTGTCAATAGAATCAAAATATATGTTAATTCCTGGCTAACTAGTTTTAATGCAAACAGAACTGATCTCGATTAGTATTTGCTCGTGCAGCCAAACTATTAGTTTTACCAAAAAATGTCATTGACATAAATTATACAAAATTTCCTCAACTTTAATAGAACTTTCATGATGAAATTTAGTGCTGATAAGCTTTCTGGTCAAAAGTGTCCAAGCAAACTGGAGGGTTACTCGTAGCATTTGTGAATGATTTTGCAAATGAGCCACCATTTCTCTAATTTAGTCAAAATAGTTAAATAGCGAATTAAAGTAGACGAAATTCTGAATAATTTATGTCTATGACCTTTTTTGGTAAAATTTATAGTTTAGCTGTATGGGCAAATTCTATTTGATCGAGATCGGTCGTGTCTGCATTAAAATAAAACTAGTTAGCCAGGATTTGACAGATAGTTTGATACTATCTGTAACATCAGCGATTGCGTTAGAAAACACTGCTAAATCGTATGATAAAGTCATGTGCCTGGCTAGATTTTCTTGGAATATTGATTTTTTAAAAATATAATATGAAAATAGTGATATTTGTTAAATGATATAATCTGCATTTAACACCACAATAAAGTTTTATGGCATTATTGTATAATCCTGTGCTGAAGATGCGGAAATGAAAGAAAGTACAGAAACAATTTTTACGTACAATACACGGAAAATACTATATGAATTTTATCGTCTCATGACCTGTGCGAATTTATCAGTAGAATATTGCCATATCGTTACAAGAAAACGTTCTATTGCTTTTTTTTACTAAAAACTAAGTTGTTCTCAAAATAAAATATTTAATTCTGTAAACAAATTAATATTAAAATCCGACAGTTGGAATGTTTTTTGATTTCAAATAATGGGTGGTATGAATAAAAATGAGGACAAAGATTAAAAATGAGCCATCACTAGAGCAGGTGTCTCTGTGAGCAAATACTTCTAAATATATTCGTTAGTACATACTCAAATATCGTATGAATAACATAAAGTTCATGCCTCAATCAACGGAGTTTCAACTCCATATGTGGCCTGGATATGAAAAGGGACCAGTTGTCCGAAATTGAGTTATGTGTTTTTGGATAGAATACGTTATGGCAAAGGTACTCTAACATTTTAAACCTATTACCATAAAGGGAAATTGAAAAAAAATAAATAATTAATGTACTGATGCAAAAAGTAAACTTTTGCGCTATGACGCTTCAAACTTTGCAAAAGTTAACAACTTCGCGTGTGTTTGCAAGTTCCAACAAGACTCCAACATTTTGGTAACAATTTCGATATTAGTTTTAAGATTTCTAGTAGAATTTATTATTTCGTTATTCAGTTTAGGTTTTTAATTTATAGCGCCATGAGCCTGAGGCTACAGAATATCTAACCTAGGTAACGATTGGACAAATTTTCAAAATATTTGCATTTTTTGGAAAAGTTTTTAATTGTTTTATTGGTTCATGCATTGTCACCGGAATTCTGACCACATGCAAAATTTCAACTCGATTGGACCCTGGGAAGTAGGTGAAATATGATAATGCGCAAGAGCGTAGCGTGATATCGACAACTGGTCCCTTTTTCTTTCGCAACAAAAACGCATTTTTTCAAACGTTTCCAACCGCAGACGGGTTTCAGACGAACACACTTGATAAAAAAACAGAATAAAGAGACTAATTTGCGAATAAAACTAAAATGTGTATTTTGAACCAGTTTAACTTTATTTGCGATTATCTGCGTAACTAGAAACGGACAACTGGTCCCTTTTCACATCCACGCACACAATTATTATTAAAGTCTGACGTGGCAGTCACGGCACAGTTTATAGTTTATTATTAAACAAGTTGTCAAATTGTTGTTTGAATGAACGACTGCGCCAACGTATTCGGAGCATCTGCTTCATGTATCAGGAGCATGTACTTATCTACGATAATTCGCTTTTATTCATATCGCAGCTATCTTGAAGGGGTATTTTAGTAACCTGCCAACTTCGAGGTTATAGTCTAGGTATTGATTGCATTTTAGTCTGGCATAATAACTCGATGTTTCAGTGAAATAGCGGTCAATGTTTCATCTCTAGTTTCTTGTTCCATAACATCTCTTAAATAAAATTATAAACCCCTAACCACAACAAGTATTTTAGAACCTAAATACGTATTTCAGCAACTATGTTGCCATCTTCAGTAGAAACTAAAAAAAGAAAAGAGATTAGCACTTCATAGTATCTTTACTGGATATTGTCCAAGAAAATCACTAGTGGAAGTGACGTCCATGTTAAAAATTAGCCTATATATACCCATTTGTTCGTCACGCCTCAGTGAATTTTGTTCATTGAAGCGTAAAAAACATGTTTTAATTAAAGCAGGTCAAACAATGGCGAACTAGGTATAGGACCCCTGTCTGAATTTATTAATTTATCTCTATTCAAGTGAATAAAGATACTTTCCAAGCTGTTTAGTTCCCTATTATTTGACACAGCTTTTACAAGTTTTAAGTCATCTACAACTACTTTATGACCTGTGTCTAAAATATGTTGAGCCACACTAGATTTTTCAAAACGATTGTATTTAAAATGAGCTACATGTTCTTTGAACCTAGTTAAAATTGTTCTTCTAGTCTGGCCTACGTATTCTTTTTCACAGTCATGACATTTGATACAATATATACCAGATTTATCAAGTACATCTACCTTATCCTTTGGGTTTCCAAGAAGGGTTTTTATGCTATTATGAGTCGAATATGCTATACAGAGATTTTGTGATGTAAAAATACTTCTCAAACCCCTTGTATATGCACAATCGAACGGTATTTTAACATATTTCTTCTTTTCTACACACAAAGTATTTAAAGTAGATATTTGATTTACATACATGTTTTGATTCTGCTTCTTAATCATTCTATCAACTATTTTCTCAGGGTACCCATTATGTATGACAGCATGCTTAATAAACAATAATTCTTGCTGATATCTATCTGCGGACAATGGAAATTTCAATAACCTATTTACTAAACAACTAATAAAAGACAATTTTTGTTGAAAAGGATGCTGCGAATCATTAGGGATAAACCTGATTGTGTTAGTATCTTTCCGATACACGTCAATTTCTATTATATTTTTGCTATTCCTGACTACCAGAGTATCTAAAAATGGAAGTTGGCCGTTAACTTCTTGTTCTACAGTAAAGTTAATGGTGTTGAATTTAGAATTCAAAACGAGAAGAAAATCTTGAATACTGCACTTCTTGGTGTCAAAAATGGCAAAAATATCGTCGACATACCTAACCCAAGTCTTAGGGAAATATGGTGCTATAGACTTTACATTGGTTTCAAATCTGCTCATAAACAAGTTGGCAATAAAAGGTGAGAGACAGTTACCCATTGCAGTTCCCTCAAGTTGTTCAAAAAACTTTCCGTTTATTTGAAAACAATTTTGAGACATACAAAGGGCAGTCAATCTTACATCAAATTTGCCAACAAGTTGCCGGATATAAGACACAAGAAAAGGCACAAACCACGCAATATTAAGCCAAACATTTCGTTGTCCAAAATGCTTCCCTAAGAAGTGATGACAAGCTTTTAGTTCCCTTCCATAAGGAAGAATTTTGCTCAAGCCAGACATCTCCCAGCAACTGTCAACAATGATCAATGTTCTCAAACAATGTGCATCAAACCTGTAACTATTTGTTCATCCGTTGCCTACATTTCCACTCATTTACACATCCGATATTCCGAAATAAACTTCACTGTGAACGCATTCAATGTAGGTCACTGTTATGCTAAAACAAGAACAGGCATTTAGACCGCAAAGCGATAACAACCCGGCTCCGATAACGCTTACAACAATTTCATTTCCAGTTTGTATGCTCCGCGTGCTAAACGGAAACATCTGAATTGGCGTGAATACTGACAGCAGGCATTGTTATTTTCAGATTTAAAGAAGTGGAACTGGAGATGAGGTCTAGGACGCTTTGGTGCCATGGGAACGACGAGTTTTCCCCTAGAGTCATCTGTGTAACGAAGAGGTGACCCAATTAAGGATACCGCTATGTCCTTGGAAGCCGAGAGGCAGTTTCTCTGCCCCAGACTCATAGATTACTTGGCTATAGTCGGGGTAAAGCCAGTAAACAGCTCAAAGCCGTCTTCAAATCCCTCTATTCAGGTATTTATGACTGAGTGTTTGCTGTCTTAAGTATGGCAAGGTCTTGATATTCTAAAGAATACTTTAAAGAGTGGTATGGGAGATGTTTTAAATCTTTCACTCAAGACTAGAAATAAAATTTGAAACCCGTTTTTGAACGCCTATATATTATTTTCTGAGCTTGAAAGCCGAGACATATGAGGGAGGAAATGAAAAATATAAGCTGTAAAAAATAATTTTTACTTTATCATACGCAGTATGTAAAGTATTGTAATCGTGCCGAAAAAAAAAATGGGATTTTAGCGGAAATAGGTCTTTTTGGGTCCTCTGAACATTTTTGACCAAGGTACAAAAAAATGTCTGTGTGTGTGTGTGTGTGTGTGTGTGTGTGTGTGTGTGTGTGTGTGTGTGTGTGTGTGTGTGTGTGTGTGTGTGTGTGTGTGTGTGTGTGTGTGTGTGTGTGTGTGTGTGTGTGTGTGTGTGTGTGTGTGTACTCAATTTTTGTGAATCCGATTCCGGGGAAACTACTAAAGGTATCGGCACGGAACTTTATATTTAGAAGTTTCATGACCAAACTTAGAGTTGAAAAGCTTTTGGTTCAAAAGGGTCCAAAGGAACTGGGTGTTTACTGCAAGCCTTTTTCAAGGATTTTAGAAATCAGCCGCCATTTCTGTAATTTCGTCAAAATAGTTAAATAATAAATTAAAGCAGAGGAAATTTTGAATAATTTATGCCTATGACATATTTTGGTAAAATTAATAGTTTAGCTTTTTAGTTTATTCTAAGCCTTTTTGAAGGATTTTGGAAATCAGCCGCCATTTCTGTAATTTCGACAAAATAGTTAATTAATAAATTAAAGTAGAGGAAATTTTGAATAATTTATGCCTATAACATGTTTTGGTAAAATTAATAGTTTACCTTCAAGAGCAAATTCTATTTGATCGAGATCGGTCGCATCTGCATTGATATGAAATTACATAGTAGCCAGCATTTTGACAAATATTTTTTTGTGTTGTCACATTCGAAAACAGCTGATATGCAGCTGATCTCATCAGAGGTTGGAGAACCACTATGGAACGTGCCGCTGTAGTGCGCAAAATTATAAAATACAAATTTCAAATAAAATAAGATCACCAATTTGATTGTTTGTTGATAAGAAATATCAACCCGTCTTTATATTCTAAAAATGATACATTGAGAAAATTATAAATAAAGTATAGCGATGAGTGTAGTTTTATTTTAGTATGTTGGTAGGGATGTGTCATGAACAAATATAAATCTGTCAGAATTTGAATTACCTTTTTAAGGTGCGTTTTCATTAGTGATAATGGCAGTGGTAGCAGACGCCGTTATAGTATTTCCAATAGAAAATTGCTAGTGGCTCATGTTTATGTACATGCAAACTAATATGTGTCATTATCACGATATGTAAGAAATACTATAATTTCGTATTCTACCACCGCCATTAGCTACCATTACCTACCAATCGGAACGCACCTTTCGTCAAAGTGGTACCAACCTAGCATTTACTATACAGAAATCATTTATCTATTTTTTTAAAAATACGTATTTCTTAAAAAGCAACACAATAAACGTTGATGTCGCTCCTGCCAAAAACTAGATAGCGCGACTCGCTCATATGCGACGGCGACACTCCGCCTTCGGTGACGCGCCGTATCACCGCTCGTCGCGCTATTCCGTACTTTCGGCATTTGTGACATAAATAACTATTATTGTAATGACGTAGTGTAGGTAGTGTCAAATGCTGATGCTTTGACAATACCTACGATTAATCTCTATAGAATAGATTCTCATGCACCTAAACTATTAATTTTATATATTGTATGATAAAGTCATGTGCCTGGCCACATCAGATTTTTTTTATATTGTTACCTCTGACAGCTGTAAATATAGTTAATTTAATAGTATATTACTCTATGAGGAAGTAATGGAGGCATAGGAGTAATATAGGCATCTGAATATCGAGAATCTTACGAGATACATAAAGGTTGAAGATTTTTGCACATTTGAATTTTTGTTGTTGGTTAGTCCTTCTTTTTTCATGAAATAACACATCCACCATTTCTCTAAAATATCATCCCTTTTAAAAAGAATGCCAGGCGGAACATGGGATGTCTAGGATGTCAGAACTTGCCACTACAGCACTGCTGCCCTCTAGGGTCATGATATAACTTGTTTGTGAAACAAATTGTTAAAATCAAGAAAGACGACTTTTCAAGAAGTTTACAAAGCATGTTTGTAATGTTGGATAAGAAAAAAATAGATATGTCTGTTTGATGAATTTAAATGTTTGATAATTAAAAATATACTAAAAATATCATAACGTTATTTCCTTCCTCAAATCCAAAGAGGCTGCATATTTTTCCAGAGCATTAGCAGAATAACCAATGGAGGTTCACTTTTTACATCATGTCCAAGTATTGATTACTTATTGGAACTGCTTAAAATAATATGCCAAAGGGCAAAAATTCAGTGAAAAGAAAGGGAAGAGAAAAATGACGGGATTTTTAGTTATCTTCTATCTATTTAAAAATCAAGATTTTGTCATTTTTTTTTTTTTTTTTTTCATAGAATATGTTTTGTTTCTCTTATGCCTTATGCTCTATGCCTCTTATTTATTCTATTATTATAGATTATTGCGATATTTTCACTATATTATTCTCATCACAAAAGCAATTCTGATCTTCACGACAATAAAAACGAGTTTGTTATTTATTAGTTTACTAGGCTAAAAATTGGCTAAAATAGTCGAAATTGCAATTCTGACAACTACTTTGTCCCGATTTATGTTTTTGTACTATTTACTAATGTCTGTTTTCTCGAGAATGTATAGTGATTCTTTTCATTTGAAAATGTACAAATGGAAAAGTTTGAGTAGGTTAAGGTAAATGATGATTTCATTCGCATTTTCGTGCTAATCAATTCGCTAAAAAAGTGTTGAAGATGTATGTTTTTGTAAACAGTTTGCAGGCGCAATCAAACTAAGATAACTCTCAAACTCACAAAACCTTTCAGATTTGATATTCGAATTTTTTATTAATATTTTCAAAACTATAAATGTGGATGACATTTTGTTACAGACGAATGATCATATCATTACATTCACGGTGGAAACGAACACTGTGTATAGCCGGTTCATTTTCTGGCCAATCTTAATGAAGAATTTTCATATTACCCTTATTTATGTCCTACATGATCATAAACTGACATTTTACATCTTAAATACTGGGGCGAAAATAGCTACTTTATGCCCGCGAGGGCATTAAGAATTCTTAACGCCCGCGCGGGCATTAAGCGTTGCCATGGTTTATATGTCAATTATATCAAATTGACATTATATTTGTTCGAGCTGCCGCAAAACCAGTTAACAGTCGGGACTTTTGTGATGGACCAGATATGTTGCTATGATAACTCCATTATAAATACCAATGAAACATTATCCGGTTTATCACAAAAGCACTATTTGGAAACTGGTCTTATATATTGAATGACATACAAATTGTAAATTTTAAATCGTCAATGTCAATTATTGGTGATTAAGGTTGTTCTGTTTGACAGTTAATTATCTCCATTGTCACTCAACTCCGAATTGTTAATTGTTTGTATTGTTACTCAACTCCGTAGAATTGAGTGACATGCGTTTACTTGATTACGTCAAAATATTTATTAATATTATTCAAACGGGGGAACAAAACCATTGTAGGACAGAAAATTTTGTAAGTACCACGGGCATTACTTGATGTTTATACCCTCGGGCGACTTAAAAAGGTGGTGGATCGATAGGCCCGGTCACCCTCGGGGCATAAACATCCGTTTAATGCCCATGGTACATAAATAACCATTTTAACCACTCCGCATTTTCAAATGAACTCAGTTTTCGTTTAATCAAGGATAGGGTTTCTTTTTTAGTCATAAATTATATTTAAAAATGGCACGTGTGTACTTACTATGCCATTTCCTAGTTGTGGATATACAAATAATAACACAATTTGAAGTGTGGACTATAAAGTCGCTTTTCTCAGACCTGGTATTTTCTAAACATAATTTTGAAACCGTTGGATCATCAATATTTATCAACAATGAAAGTATTGCGAATCAGTTTTTGAATAGCTTTGTTCTCGTAGTCAGGTCACTCAAACAACGTGTATGTTTATTTTATTTTTTTTATTTTTTGTAATGTTCTGTTTAATGTTCGTCTTTTATCTCAGTACACAATCCGTCAAAAATTGAATTTAGCGTATCAAAGGCACAAAAATCTTCTATTTGTTGATCCCATAGCTCAATTTTAGCGATACAAGCGGTGAATTTAACATGAAATAAAAATATGTTGGTCATACCTTCCAACTTCATATTTCTTGACCCTTGCAACTGAAGATTCAAACGATACAGGCAATGTCTTTTCAGATATTGCATATCGTGATCCACTGGGTCCAAGCTTCATTTTTCTTAATTCATAGTGTGTCCTCGAAGAATTATCGCGGACGGTCACAACAATTACGATGTACGGTTTTTAAGTGACGTTCCAGTTTTGCCGGATTTCAAGCATCACTGGTAAGAACAGTTGCGCATATTACGTATTGAGGTCTAATCTTCCCATTTATTTCTATTGAGGTAAAGCCGAATTTCATATAATCGTGGTGATACATGGTCATACTTGGATTTCTTTTCCTAAAACCAAATTAAGTTCTATATATTTGTCTATTCGCAGATTCTACCTAAGTATACAAAGTATACAAACGTTCACTTTTTGACATTTCAAATCCCAACTTTATACCCAACAGGATTTGCTGCTAGCTGTGAAACTGGCAATGCATTGAACAAAAATAAATAAATTCGATGACAGAGACCACCAGTGGTCCGCGGACCACCGGTTAAGAACCCCTGCTTTAAATGGTAGTACGAAAAACAAAACATTACTAAGTAAATGTGTTTTCCTTGCGTAATAGAATTTCCTCTCAGGCGTTCTGTTACATCGCTCAATCAAAATGATTGTTTGTCATCCGCGAGAAAATAGCGAAAGAAACAGAAAACAATATATGGCGTAAAATTTTAGCACAATTATTGTTTGTATGTGGTTAGATCATATTGAAAAAATAATATATGGAAGTTAGTATTTACTGTTATCAATTTGAAAGCAAAATTCAAATTTAAAGTTCAAAACTGTTCTCATTTTAAAGTGCGAATTGTTACCAACATAAATGTATCAAACGAGAATAGAATCACCACATAACCTACGTCAACGTCAATTTATTCGACTTTATTACTTAAAAAGGAGAGTGATTTTCGAACAGGTCAAAAATACGTTGATAGCAGTGCGGCAAATGAAAAATCGATGTTTCAGCTATAAATAGTCACTCGAACTAACAGTGACTGATTTGGATTCAGTTCGTTCCAAATCAATTTGAGTGCGAAATCATTTGGTATTCTACGAGAAATCCCCTGTATTCTTTAATTGCGTTCTATTTAAAGTTATTTTTTCACTGTTCGTATCTACAAATTGTGTTCAAAACACTTTACAGTCGCTTTCTTTCAACATTTCTTAAGGCAGCGCTACACGATCCTACTTTAAAATACAAAGATCTTCCAACGTCAAGCGTTCGGCAGTTTTGTAGCATCGTGTAGCGCGTGCCTTATGAGAAGTGTGTTTATTGATCGTTTAGGTTTTACTGCATATCTCTTCATATTTATGTATAAAGAACTCGGCGTTTTTAATAACACTAGATGCCGTTGAGGGTCACTTGGAGCAATTTAGTTTATGGAATTTAATTTTCTACACGGGCAAGTAATTTGTATTTGTAACGACTCGATGGTTCTAAAAACTTAATTAAAACTAGAAGGATAAATCTAGAAGATTACTTAAATTTATGAACAGTTTACAATATTCTGTTATTTACAATAGCAACCGCAAGCATAATTAAGCTTGTTTGTACTTTACGTCAAAGGCCGCAAGTAATTCTGAGACATAAATTTTCCTCTGAATCTACGATTAGCTCAGTAATTGAGTTTAAACTGTACCTTTCTACGCTCGTTTGAAAACAAAAGGGCTATTTTTCCCTAAGGTAAATATTTTTTTAAGTTGTTTTTATTTGGTCTGCCCTGGCCAGACGAAACAGAAAAACTTCTCCCCTGAAAACATATCAAAGGTCACTTTGCTCCGCATAAAAAATTAAATCAGACTTTTTCTCTGAAATTCAGTTTTACAAGTCGAATATTTCGTGAGACTCAAGGGAAATCGAGTTTAATATTTTAGGTGTAACCTTGAACCTTGTTTTTTTTTGTTTCTGTTAAAATAGAGGACCGTACCTAACAGTTGAAGCAAACAATATATTTTTTGTTTGTTTTTTTTTGTGTGTATATATTTCGGGACTTGGGCATTGGCAATGGCTTCAATAATGCTTGAAAAAACTTATAAAAATGGTATTGAATACGTTAAGGTCGCACTGAAGTCAGAAAGTATTCGAATTTCTTTTAATCGTTTTTCTGTTTGTTGTTGTGGTCTTCCATATATCCCGCCCTCATAAAACATAAAAAAATCAGGCTTTCTCATTCTTTAACTCTCTTTAACTATCTTTAACTATTCATAACTCTCTTTAACTCACTAACTCTCTTTTCGTTTCCTATTATTTAACTCTCTTTAACTCTTCATAACTCTCTTTAACTCACTAACACTCTTTTCATATTCTTCAACTCTCTTTAACTATCTTTAACTATTCATAACTCTCTTTAACTCACTAACTCGATTTTCTTTTCCTATTCTTTAACTCTCTTTAACTCTTCATAACTCTCTTTAACTCACTAACACTCTTTTCATATTCTTCAACTCTCTTTAACTATCTTTAACTCTTCATAACTCGCTTTAACTCACTAACTCTCTTTTTCTATTCTTCAACTCTCTTTAACTATCCTTAACTCTTCATAACTCTCTATAACTCACAAACTCTCTTTTCCTATTCTTTAACTCTCTTTAACTGTCTTTAGCTCTCTTGAATACTCTTTACTTCTCTTTACCTCGTTTTAACTGTCTTTAAATTTCTTTAACTCTCTCTCTTCCCATCCGAACGCTCGGTGGTCCATTCTGCTTCGCTAGCTGGACAAAAATTAAGAATAAATAATCGCTTTAGTAATTCAAACTGCACTATATAAATATTATGACAAATATGAGAAAATTTGCACAATAGCATATACAGGGTTAGCCAAAATTTCAAGACATTTCAAAAAAATTCAAACAAAAGTTTTTTGACTTTAAACAATCCATCGTTCAAATATATTTTTGATATACAGTGCAAAACTGAAAGTTACCCAGAACTGCTTGCAATAAATTGGTTTTATCAGAACACTGTTTTGGAAACTACTGGAAACTGTTTTAGAAATAAATAACATTTGGCCACCTAGGTCGCCGGATTTTCAAATATTGGATTTTTCTATTTGGGGACACCTAAAGTCCAAGGTTTACACCAATAGGCCGCAAAATATTGATGGGTTGAAGCAGAGGATAGTGGACAAAGTTCAGAGTATTACTGTCGAACATTTAGAAAACTGTTTACGGGAATTTGTTGATAGGTTGGGGCATTGTCACGCCGCTCATGGATGGCAGTTTAAAAATTTAATTTAATTGTTTTGTGATTCTTTCTTGAATTTGTTATTATTTATCCGTTCGGTCAAAATAAATTTTTTGGTGTTTTGATTATTTGCTGATAACAGGATGTTTGAAGAGAACAAGGAAAACTTTTCACTACTTCTATAATAAAATAAACAGCCTGTATATTAAAAGTATATTTAAGCAGAGCTTGTTTAAAAAAATATTTTTTACGGTTGGAGAATTATGTAGGTAACTATGACTAATTTTAATTAATTGTTTATAAATCAAAATTGATGCATTCTAAAAGACAATTATTTAAATAAAAAATGTTTTTAATTAGTGTTAGAATTACAAAATGAAAAATATAAAGGTGTTCCATTTATTAAAAATATATTTCAACGATAGCTTGTTAAGTCCAAAAAGTTTTGCTAGAATGTTTTTTGAAATTTTTTAAGGTTGGATTTATGTAGGTGTTCTGGTAATTTTGACTAATTTTAGTTAATTGGTTAAAATTCAAAAATGGTGCTATTTATAAAAAGATTATTTTAATAAAAAATGTTTGGAATTAGTCCTAAAATTACAAAATGCAAAAATATACCGGGTGTTCCATTTGAAAAAAAAAAGTTTATGAAATTTCTATAATAAAAAAAACTTATATTACACTATATTAAAACTATATTAAAGTATATTAAAAATATATTTGAACGATGGATTGTTTAAGGTAAAAAAATTTTTGATTGAATTTCTTTTTTAAATTTTTTACTGTTGGAGAATTATTTGGGTGTGCAATTTTGGCTAACGCTGTATATGCTTTTTTGTTGGTTATATGACGTGATAGAGGAACAGAAAAAGTAACATAAAATAAGCCTACCTGTGGTATTTCATTTGTTTTGATTTCGCAGTTTTCAATTTTCAGAATATAGGTAGTCAACATCATTCTGGTCTGGAATTTCAAAGGAGTACTTAGGTTGTACGTGGTATCATTGGGTAGATATTTTTAAAAATGAAATACTTTTATTAAAAAAATGTGTCTTCATCCTAGTAATAATAATAATAATATAATAAAGCCATTATTCCAAAAATTTATAATTACAATGCTATTATAAAACAAAAGTACCTATTGATTCAAAATCAATAATTCAAATAAAAAATTAAAAAATAAAATTTTAATACATACAAAGTTTATTCTGGATGTCTAATTTGGACAAATACTGCCCCTAGTTGTTTCCAGAGCTGTCGGTTCCTGGGTTTCGTAGTCCATTGGCTTCCTGCAAAGTTGTTTTGTTTTGACCGCCCCTACTTCTAGTTTTATGTAATGATTTCCATCTGTTCATCTGTCGCAACACACAGGCAATGTCTTAATACTAGTAACGATGTCAGCAAATTTGGTGATATTCTTTATTTTCATTACTGATATTCGATCTTCCCACAAAACTCCTAACATACTTCTCTCCATTTTATTCTGGGCTGCTCTGTTATTTTTTGTTGGCCTTTTTTGTGAGGGGCGCGTTTGTGAACCATATGTGATTACAGGACTCACGCACATATCGAAAATAGGTAATTCTTTTTGTTGTCATACTAGTTTTGCCCTTGAATATATTTTTCAGCGACCAATACTTCTTGCATGTTTTTCCTAATCTTATGCTAACTTCTTTTAGCCTTTTATGCAATGAGACTATTTATTTTGTGGTACTTCTTTTGCGTTCGACATAATTTTAGTTTTTCCAAACTCATACTTAAGCCAGCTGTGCTATGACTTGACTAGCACTATGCAATTTGTTAATTTGCTGTTGTAGGTGTTAGAAAACTGTACTCTATGGATTTTAATAAGAGTTGATTCACTGCTTGTAATTGGTTGATTCTTTTTTCGGAAGCCAGACTGCTCTTCGTTTGGGTACCTATTCCTTTAAATCTTACACTTCAAAAAGAAACGATAATCAGTTATGGTGTCCGTATGTTCTGTAATCAGATGCAAATACATGCAATTGTTTTGTATTTAGTTAGTAGAGGAGGAAAGTGATATTATATCGATATGTAAAGATTTTGCACAATTAATGACGTAAATTTTAAGTCAACTAGTCACGTTACACCAGTCAACTGTCCAAAAAAGCAGTTGTCTCCATAATCCGTGGTCATATGGTTTATTTCGATATCCTGAAAGTCTTCAAGATGGTTAGTTTTTTCCACGAATATCACCGACCATTTTATTTCCATCTACAAGAAAAATATTCTTTTTTGTCCAGCATAAAGAAAAATAAAAACCACTGGAACGGAGGACGTTTGGAAACAAAATTTATTAGCAAAAATTGTTATACCATGACCCTGTATTTCTTAGACATGTCTTGACCAAAACCAAACAAAATCAAACCATAACCCAAACTCTTTTTCGTGATACCTAACTCCAAGAAATATCATATTTAGGCCCCTGAACTTCTGAGGAGGTACCCTGTCCAAGACCACAAGGACTTCCCGTTACCCTTGGATATGGTGTACTTCTGCCAGCCGGAAGGATGCTCATCTGTCGGTCCGAAACGTACAGCCCTTCGGGAAGCGTCTTCTTTTGTTTTCATGTTAACCGACAAGGACTCTGGCCGCACTAGATACGGGATATGCGTGAACTTCTATAGGCCGATCGAGAAGGGTCCGGCTAATACTTGCGCAGCTGGTAGAATAGGTAACTCAACATTGCGAAGGGACTCATGGAGGAAGAGTATGGAGAAAAGCTCGGATTCAGCATTTTCCAGGTAATTGTACCTTTGTATTTATTTGTGGTATGAAGATGGTAAAAAAACGACCAAAATAAGTCTACAGTGTCAACAATCTGTATTTGCAACTCAAATCCATTACTTAGGAAATTAATTTTTACCAAAATAAATCTCTTTTTTAGTGATTATCGAAGTAGTAACATCGGACCAAGTGACTCTGAAAAAGACTGCGCCAGTAGAAGGGATTCCGAGGTTTTAGGGCACTCAAATATAGCTCAGCCACCTAGATTAGGTGTAACGGCTCCTAGTAATGACTCAGAAAGTGGCGGGAGTCACACACCATCACCAAGAGCCAGCAGGAGGAGACAAGTGCGTCAAAAAATGTTTAAATTTTGAATGTCTTCGGTATAATAAATATTGGCTTATTGCAGAGAATTCGAAACCATTCGTTGACATCGTTATGTTTATTATCGCATCACCCGTTCCTCTCAACATTTCGTGAGTGCCTCTTCATTTTAAAGAAGCTCATAGATGCTTGTAATGAATCTTCTAGTCCTAGAAGGGTTGGAGCATCCAGACAAGCTGGAAGGTTGGTGTTTTATAGGATTAGTAAACATTTGTTATGTGATAATATGATTTTTGTGTTATGTTTCATTTTTAGAGACACTGTTTGGAGTGTTTTGACCAACCAATCTAGTGACTCAACGCCTTCTATTGTTTTGCATGACGTTAGAGATATTGAAACGTGGATTTTGAAGTTGCTGTCTGCTCCTGTGCCAGTACCTGGAAAAACAAGGTAATACCACATAAAAATGTACCAACGTTTCTATCCCAACGTTTTCTTCTATGAATTTATATATTATTCTGTTCTATTATTCTATTTATTCAGTAAAAAATTAGAACCAGTTAGAAGAAATGTGTCCTTGAAGCAATGACATCGTTTCTTTGTAGTGGTGTCAATAATTTTCAGTCTACTGGTAGATATTTTATTAATTTGGTTCGTTTTTAACAAATCTGTTACTGAATCTGACATATAATTGATAAATTTTGTGATTCTTTTACGGAGAGCAGAGGTTAAAATTGAAAAAAATCTGATGTGGCCAGGCACATGACTTTATCATACAATATATAACATTAATAGTTTAGCTGCATGAGAATCTATTTGATTGAGATAAATCTCTAAATAGATACTATTGACAGTAGGTATTGTCAAAGCATCCTACTGTCATTAGAATAATAGTTATTTATGTATGACACAAGTGCCGAAAGTACGGAATAGCGCGACGAGCGGTGATGCGGCGCGTCACCGAAGGCGGAGCGGCGCCGTCACATGTGAGC
Source organism: Melinopterus prodromus (assembly GCA_964023965.1). NCBI lineage: Eukaryota > Metazoa > Arthropoda > Insecta > Coleoptera > Scarabaeidae > Melinopterus > Melinopterus prodromus. Next base: position 58,169,153 of record OZ030394.1, read on the forward strand.
GAGTCGCGTTATGTAGTTTTCGGCAAGAGTGACATCAACTTTTTTGTGTTGCGTTTTGAGAAATATGTATTTTAAAAAAATAATTAAAAAATGGTTATATTTCTGTATAGGAAATGTTTATGATTCATGAGAATAGATACAAAATTAAGCTTGTTAAGCTTGAAAATGGCAAAATATCAATACACATTCATACTTTTTTAATCTTTTTAATATTTGTATACGAATTCTAGAGTTGAAGTTGAAGTATTATCTTCAACGGTGTACGAACCTCTCTTCTTTGCCTTACCAGACCATACCAGGTTTTCGTTGGTCGACTTCCCACTACATTTGCCTTTAGAATTATTAGGTAAGATTCGTTGGTTCATAGTTATTATTAAGTTATTAAAAAGTATGTATTAAATAATCGATTGTTTTTTAATTTAATAATTTTCCAGGTGTCGATACTTGTTTAAAAGTATTAACGTTGATTTTATTAGAAAACAAAGTTGTTCTTCAGTCCAGAGATTACAATGCTCTCTCGATGAGCGTCATGGCGTTTGTGACGATGTTATACCCACTGGAATATATGTTCCCTGTGATTCCATTGCTACCAACATGTATGAGCTGCGCAGAACAGGTATTTATTTATCAGGCTAATAAATAACTTTAGGACAAAGTATATTTATCCATTCGAAAATATAATATTTCTTATGTTTATAGCTTCTGCTGGCACCAACCCCGTACGTTATTGGTTTGCCAGCCAGTTTCTTGATGTACAAAAAGAATTTTAGGTAAGTTCACCAAATTTACATTAAAATTTTCGATAGTAGTTATGTATCGCGGGTTCTTGACACATTATTGTCCCAGAATCGCTGCAGTATAACTACTTGCGATCAATATAGCTAAACCAAACTTATTTTTTTAGGCTTCCAGATGATATATGTTTAGTAGATTTAGACTCGAATAAATTGATAGCGCAAGGTGAAATTCCCCCTCTACCGGAACCGGAAGGAACTATTCTCAAGAATCATCTAAGACAGGTAGGGTCGTTTGACTACTAATCGTCTCATATTGATATAACCTCTTTTCTGGAACTTGCTTACTTACTTACTTACTGAACTTTTCGATCTGTCTCGACTTTTTGAACCTATACAATGTTGCATTTTATTCCCTGTTTGCTGACCAATTGTTTATAATACAGGCTATGCAACTTATGGATCAAGTCGGCACTGGAGTAAATATCCGTTTTTTCTGCACAATTCTTAGCATGTTTAGACGTCGTCAAGGAGATATTTTGTTTTTGTAACTAGCGTCCGATGATATTCGATATGGAAGATACAAATGCGAAAGGAGAAAGTCTCAAAAAATGATGTCATTGTCATAAATTTGTAACGCTCCTCTCGTATTTTCGGTCTTCGAATATTTTGTACATTAGCTGTTTTGTTTTGATCATTTCTGATATGTACTATCGTGTCCACTCTTTTGACGTCGATTTTCTCGCAAATCTAGGGGGAAAGAACTTGCAACTCATAAAAATTAGAAAGCTGTATATATGTTGGCGTTTGCCCGATTTTTTCAAATTAGAGAATATTGCGTTGTTTTTGCCCCTTAAATTTCATTCGTTTAACTTTAGTAAGTAATTACTAGTTTCGGAGTAACCATAGATTTCAGCGAATTAAAAAGTAGAATCATCTGAAGAATGCTAGCTTTCAATGTGCATTTTTGTAAAACGATCCGATTAGTGGTTGACCCACAAAAAGCTACATTATGCAATACCAGCAGTTCCGTTATTAGAAGAGCTAGAATAATGAAACTTAGACTGTAGGCTACCCAATAATTCATATGTTTAAAGTTTATTACATAATCATTGTTTATCTTGCATTTTCCATACAAAAGATCGTGCTGAAGCTCCGTGTGAATTCCGACGCTCTTCGGTCTTTGGTGTGGTACACGAAAAGAATGATAACTTGTCAAGGCAGTAATTACAACTAACAGAATTAAATTCTTAATTTTTGCAGAATTTAGAAAATATTATGTGACCCGGTACGAGCGAAAAGCCCTAATAACTCCTTTTTTACTGCGATACACATCCCTTGAATTTAATAGCATTCCGACTATTTGTATCGGAATTTAAAAAATTTTCCGCCCCTAGATTTTCCAGAAAATAGATGTCAAAAAAGCGCACATAACATATGGCCACGATAATGCATGACTGGTTTAATGTATGCTTAAAGAAAGCAGACCCATGAACCAATGATTAGGGTTTTATTGATAATTTTTTTTCTTGTGTTATTAGTTTTGCATGAAAGTCCACCTCTTACCTTAGCAGAGCACCTATTTTGAAAATAATTAAGTAAAGGGATCATCATTTATGTTATTCAACGCATTACTCTTGGGTATATAGGATAGGTATGGTTTTCATCACCATGCTTGAATATTGGCTATTTGTAGTCCTTCTGACATTGATGGAAACAATTCAAAGAAACTGTTATTTTTATCACTTGTGAAAATAAAACTAAACGATGATCCCGTAGTTATATAAATCACCACAAAATATAGAAAAAAAGTATTCCTAGTAGAACCATAGAGCTTCATGGATCCTAACTCAATTTCCTCTTAGGCTCTTGGAAGTTTGTCAACTCCCAGCGCTTCGTCTTCTCAATTGATGCCGTCCCGACGAGAAAGTATTCCTGCACCAAACACCTTAAGGTATATCCCAACGATCTCCAGCATTACCACCATCATCAACTTTCATTTTCCAGCGTATCATCAGCGAGAAGATCACCAGAACCATCACCACTGGGCACACCGTCCCCAGTCATGCCAAACATCAACAGACAATTCACAGGAAGCTCCCCAGCTATATCACCAAGAAGTTCCATATCACCATCTCAACAATCACCATTCGCACCATTCATCTACGGAAACGACGTTGACTCAGTTGACGTAGCAACTCGGGTTGCCATGGTGAGATTCTTCAACTCACAGAATCTCCTGGCCAACTTCGCGGAGCATACGAGAACCCTAAGGTTATACCCGCGACCGGTTGTGGCCTTACAGATCAACAGCTTCTTAAGATCTCGACCTCGGGCTTCGCAATTCCTCAATCGCTTCGCAAGAACTCAAGCGGTGGAATTCTTGGCGGAATGGTCGCTTACACCGAGCAATGTTGCCTTCCAAAGGGTACAAACCGGGATTTTGGACCCAGTGCAAATCGGTGATAAGCCTAAATGGTACATGCATTGCTTGGATTCCATGAAGTTTGTGGTTTGGGATGATGGTAGTTCGCTGAACGGTGCCTTGAGGAGTATCCAAACAAACGAGAGTCAACCTACTGACGAGAGTGGGTCTGATTCTGAAGAAGGTGAAAGTACAAGTTCTAGTTACTCCTCTTTGAGTGATTTTGTATCAGAGATGGCTTCTTCTGACTTATCACCTGGTGGGATGTCTTATCAAGACCACAAAGCATCAGCCCAGCATATGTCACTATCGTCAAATCTCGATCCAGAAACTGTTTATAAACCACCCTCACAACTCCTGTACCCAGAGGGGGAAATAGCTGATGTTGAAAGAGCTGATTCTCCACAATCATCCAGCAGTAGCAGCCAATCAGATCTAAGTTCACCATCGTTCAACAGAGATTCCGAAATGGAATTCGCGAATAGGATGAAACCCGAAGTGCAATTACTCCAGAAAATCGACAGAGAAGAGTGTACCAGTTTGGAGAATGAATCAGACTCAAATTCAACCACAACTCCAAAGACTATCATCAGTACGAATAAGCCGGAGTCTCCTACGAGTATGGGCGATGACAAGACTGGACCAAGGAAGACAAGAGGTGGAAGGGCTATCACATCAGTAAGGGCTATCTTATAAATAACAGTCTAGTAATAATTCCAACTGAATAAATTCCTTAAAGGTACCACCAATGTCGCCTGGCCTGACGAGACAACCAAGCGTTGGAAACGTCCTAGCAAGAACAGCAAGCTTCAGTTCATCAGGTAACGGCAGTCCTGTCCCATCCTCAGCTGGAAGCATTGGTGTGCAAAGGCAAGGTAGTCAAGGTTCCCTCTTCGAGCAATTTGCCTCGCAAGCGAAAGAATTGGTCAAGGAGACCACGAGGCAAAGCAGCCAGGATGGCATCCTTGCCCAAATGGACAAACTGAAGACGCAAGCTCGAGGAAAGTTTTCTGATGAAGATATTTTTGCACCATTCGACAAAGTAAGTATTTCTGCTAAAGTTTATTAATTATTTCTGATCATGTTTGTCATCAGTTAACCAGTCAAGCAAAGAAGGCTGCAGACGAAGCAGCTAAAAGCGTACACGAAGCTGGTAAGACAGCTATAGAGGCCAGCAAAACAGCTGCTGGTGTTAGCAAGAATACCATAGAAGATTTGACTTATGTTGGGAAATCCACTATAGGTGACTTGACCAAGAGCGCTAAGGAAGCAGTAGTGAAGAAGGGGCTTATGAGAGGCGATTCCTTCGGCAAGAGCATGGAGGGTCGTCGAGATTCCTCTAACTCTCAATCTCTGGTACATGCCAGCTCTGGATTATTAGCTGGAACCAGCAGGGACTTTTTCTCAAATATCAGTTCGGACCTGAATGGTATAGCTGCGTCTACATCCAGCATGTTTTCCGATCTATTCGGAAATAAGAGCGTGCAGAAGAAGCAACAGGAAGCCCAACACCAGGCGCAGCAACAACAGCAGAGGCAGCAACAGCAGAGAAACAAAGATGCGAAGAGTGGGGTGTTTGGACCATTCCCAAGAGGTCCAAAAGGTTTCGTCGAGAAGAGTCCTTTGATAATCCACAGCCCCAGAAAGCAGGAGGAAATCCAGAGGAAGCAATCGGTGGATAAGACCACGACGAATGCCGAAAATCAGGTATTCCTGAAAGATATCGTCAGCCAAGTTCTGGAAGGTGAAGGCGTTGGTTGGTTGAAGCTCAATAGGCTGAAGAAGCTAATGGAAGACGAATCTTATCGTAACTTCGTCTTGAGCAAACTCAACAAGACGTTGGATAAGAAGATTGGGCCTGATGACCATATTGATGATGTGGTATGTTGGTGTTTGTGAAAATGGAAAATAGTTTAATGATTCCTGTTCTAGTGTGTTTCTAAAGCTGTTTGGAAAGGAATGCTTAAAGTTCTGCTGGCAGTTACCCATGGACTAGAGGTGACGTATAGCAATTTTGGGCTGGGTGGTATGGCCTCAGCTTTTCAGATCAACGAGATCGCTCATACTCATTATTGGACTAAGGATATACTCGACGGATCTATCAGTGATGTCGCTACTCAGGTATGAGGTGTGGTTGGTTTCTGGGAAAAGCTTTAAAGTTTCTTCTTTAACCAGAGCTCAAGTCCAAGGTCACCCCAAAGTCCTAAATCCATTCATTCCGAATGGGACTCAAGAAAATCTTCTCAAATTGACGCTCCAGAAGTGAGGCTGATCCAAGGGGATGGCCATGAAGAGCAATCCACCGCTGATATGTTCAAAGACATGCTCAATCAAAAGAAGAACATGCTTCTCAGCAAACTAACCTCATTCGACTCGGACGTAAGTCGAGACTGAACGCTCAATGCATGTTTTTATTTGTGTGTACCCTTTTGTTAAGTCAATACCAAGAGCTTTTCAAGTTTTTGAAGTAAGTCTTTCGAAATTGAAAGTCACATCATCAGGCATATTCATGTTGTACATAGCGAATGATCCTCTTGTGAATATGCCTGAAGTTTATGTTGTCTGGCAGGCGGAACCTCAAGGGTCTGGAGGGACGTTATCGCCAGGAGGGTCTATCACCACTGGACCAGCGTGTGGCCTAAATAGGGGCGGTGCCCAGGCATCGTTTCGATCGACAGTGTCCGACACCGAAGTTGAAAATCTACAGGTAAATTTTGTCGTGGCTTTCAGTGTGTTTCTTCTGTTTCTTTGTGTGATGGGTGTTGAAAATTTTCACTCGTGGGCTTTATTGCAGTTTCCTAAAAATCCAAAGCAGAGGACATCTAGTGTTTGGTCGAGTAAGTCTTCATTGAGTACTGGGTTTCGGTACCATGGTGGGCATATGGTGAACACTGCTGCTACACCATCGCCAGATGTACCAAGGACTTATCTGTTTGAGGGTTTGGTTGGAAAGGAGAGGTCAAACCTTTGGGACCAGGTGCAGTTTTGGGAAGATGCGTTTCTTGATGCAGTTTCACAAGAGAGGGATATGGTTGGAATGGATCAGGTAAAAATACACGGAGATTTGTGTTATGTGGGTATAATATATCTTATGGTTGGTCTATTATTTAGGGACCAAGGGAGATGATGGAACGGTACAAGAGTCTCAGCGACACAGAACGCAAGAGGTTAGAACACGATGAGGATAGGTTGCTATCAACAATGCTCTACAACTTAACGGCCATCATGGTCATGCTCAACGTCAACAAGACCGAAATTAAGAAGAAGATCAGGAGGCTGTTGGGGAAAAGTCATATCGGTTTGGTGTACAGCCAAGAGGTCAACTTACTGTTGGACCAAATCAACAATTTGGTATGTATGAACTACAAACAAACACTATAACAGCAATAGTTATTTAACCAACAAGTATATTAAAAGAGCGATTAATGATCGAGACTGTTTAACGCACGAGCGGTTAGCGAGCGCGTTAATTGTCGAGATCATTAATCGCCTAAATAATTCTTAATCATCAAATTAATTCTAATCAATAAACACCTAAATAAATCTCCAACCGTAAAAACTCCAAAATAAAATTGAAATAAAAGATTTTGGGTTTCAGCAACCTCTCGCTCAAATATATTTTTAATGTACAGGCTGTTTATTTTATTATGCAAATTTGCAAACCCTTCCTTCTTCTATTAGAACAGCCTGTATATTTTACATTTTCTAATTCTAAGAGTATATGTAAGAATGTTTTGTTGGATTTTTGTTTTTATAAAATGCATTATTTTAGAGATGTAAGCAATTAGAAAAAACTGGAATACAATTAAATAGAATATTGTTCAAACGACCAGATTTAAATAAATATGTATCTATGTGGAAAATATTCGTAATTTAAAGTTCAGGAGTTTTGATTAAGTGCTCATAATTCAAAAATAAAAGTTTTCTTAAAATATTATTCCAAAAAAATTCTTGGAAGTAATCTTAGATTTAAAAAAAATACAAATATACAGGATATTCTATTTGAAAAAAAGGCAAGGTTACCAAATTTACATAATAAAATTAATATCGTCTACTTATATAAAAAATATATTTAAACGATAGCTTGTTTAAACTCAACAAACTTTTGCCTGAAATTTTTTGAATTTCTTCTCACGGTGTGTGTATTATTTAGATGTTCTGGTACTTTTCACTAACCCTGTACATATATGATCAAAAATATTTAAGATCGTGTATCAACTTATTGTATATTATGGCAAAAAGTGACTATTTCTTGACATCATGTTACTGGCATGCAAAAAGTATCAGAGATTTCTTTTTTTGGGATTTTTGTATTACACAGTTTTAATTTATACTTATTGAATTATACTTGTCATTGAAATGTGTGTATCAAAATAGCGAAATTCGAGTCAGGATTACTTTGAAACAATTTTTAATTTACTGGGGGTTTCGCAGCTACAAATTCGCTAGAATTAATATCGAGGAAAATTTACATACTTTGAAGTTTTTAGTACATTAGATTCTCACTATTTATTGTCTGAGCTGAAATTGGTATTCACCGCAAGATAATATATGAAATGACCAACATGTTTTCAATAGATTTCAAGGATTTTTAAAAGTTTTAAAGCAAATATTTTAAAAATCGAATATGCAAGTTCAATGGATTGAGGCATTTGAAAATGTTTTATGGCACAAGAGCATTTTTCCGTAATGATTAGATGAAGTATAATTGAAGGTACAATAAATACTAAATAAATACTAATAAATGTGAAACATTTTAATTAGTTTTTGCATTACACAAAATTTGGCAAGTCTGGAATAAATAAATATATAAATAAATTTTTCATATCTGAAAACTTTGCATAATGATATATTTTGTTAAATAACGTTCATAAGCCTGACCTCATCGCTAAAAGTAAATGTGTTTACATTGGCGGCAACTCAACCTAAAAGGCTTTTTATTATTTTCAAAAGGTATTTAATGAAGCTCAGTGCATGAAGCTATAATCTTCCGGAGGGCAATAATCTCTTGTTTACTAAGTAGTCAAAAGCCAAATTGAATTCTCGTAATTTGACACTAACAGATGAATACCTTCATACAATGTTATGATTAAATTGTTTCATTTTACGTATATCAGATTGGCTAAAATGCAGTCGTTTGTTTGGATATAATAAATCGCGATTTAATAGAAATCGTGCGTTTATAGAACTGTTTAATAAACGACTTTCTATTCCCTAAACATCCTCATAAATAAATAATCGACGGAAAACATTGCTTGTGACTAATTAAGGAAGCAAATGATAATTAATCCATATGAGGATAATTCTTTAAAAAATACCTCGGGTTAGATTTGAACCATGAACCTCCCAATTTCCGGTCAAGAGTTCGCCCAGTTGAGCTACCGAGGCAGTAGAAGTTTACTCACCTGGATTAATTATCATTCGCTTTTCAATTTTGTTTTCTGCTAATTTTTCACGTTAGAACCATTTCCTTTGATATTACTGGTGATATATGAGCTTTTAATAAATCATCAGTTTAAGAATGTGTTCTTCATTCCAGCATGGGAATGACATCGACCTAAAACCGCTAGGTTCACGCCTGCTGCATAGACAAAGCTTCACCGTTCATCAAGGCGTGGATGGTGGTGGGGAACTAAGGTTTTTAGAGGTTAGGGATGATGGTCTTGTGCTTCGGTCTGTCTCCGGGGTCATAGTGGAGAGATGGTGGTACGAACGATTGGTGAACATGACGTACAGCCCAAAGAATAAGGTGCTTTGCCTATGGAGAAGGAGTGGACAACAAACACAATTGCACAAATACTATACAAAGAAAGTAAGAACACCAGAGTTTGATGGAAGGGGTCAAAGCATTAATGGTATCCCTTTATTTTTCAAGTGTAAGCAATTGTATTACTGTATCAAGGATGCTATGGAAAGAGGAGGCGTTGCCGGGATAGCCCCAGAGTTAGGAGGTGAATTTCCGGTGCAGGATATGAGTTCCGGCGAAGGTGGTTTGTTGCAGGTTTGCATGGAGGGCGTAGGATTGCTCTTCGCCCATAGTAAGGTACACGAGATCATCTCAATATTAGACCTTAAACCTCCATTATTTATTATTATATAGTTCTTAGTTAATTTAGATACATAGCTACATATTTGTAGTTATTCTTGACTAGTTTAACTTTAGTCCAAACAAAAAAAAAACAAAACTTTGATTCATCTTGCTGTGGTTAACAGCGAAAATTGTGATGTCTTGCTTCAGATGTTGTTTCGATGTTTCGATTAAATACGAGTATTGTTCGTTACTGCAATAATTTGAATCAAGTGTATTGAATGGATGTCAGAATGCAGTCGAGACGGCGTTCTGGCCTTCGTTTTGATCGATATACAGAGTGTCCCAACAATGTATGTGATGATTGCGTAAGTACCACTGTGGTGAGAAAATTTATTGGGTGTTGATATTGGATGTAATTCGAACTTGTTTGAGTTAAGGAATGGGTTTACTGCAATGAATAATTTTTAATTAATAAGAAGTAAAAGAAATAAACAAATTTTTGCAGCATTAGAATTCCGTGTGATAATGCGCCTTATGCCTTAAATTTCATATAAGACTTAGAACTACATGTACTTATCAAATTCAGGGTTGATTACACAAAATGATAGACACACAAAATATTTGTTGTACCTACCATGTTCATAAATATTCATATATATGTATAATGTGCTAGTGCTAATTTACCTAGCTAGAATCATATAACTATCTAGCAGATAATCTTTCCAATTTCTCTTGGCCCCTTTTGAAGGCCCGTCTTACTTCATATAGCGAACTGTAGCAAACTTATCTCCAAAGCTTCGAAATAAAAAATCACCCGATGTAGATGGCGCTACTATAAACATACCTGTTTTTATTTGGTATTTATTACAATTGACGTATGGTATAACCTAAAGAAATTAATGTATTGCTTTCTATTTGTACAAATATTCAAACTGTACTGACTTTTCTAGTCGATGATAATATACAGTACTTTCTCAATCGTCGCTATTGTAAACATGGTTGCCAACTTATTACAAACACGCACTACAATACTCCAGAGTGCAAGTCTAGAGAAGTTCAGAAGAAAATAACTTGTGCTCGTATAGTTTGCCAACAAAGTATGCAGAAAGCAGCAGAAGAAGAAAGGGCTACAATTCAATTGATAATAGTAAAAAAAAGATTGGTGTAACTCCCCGGACGATGGATCATGGAGAAAACATAGCTTTCTTCTCTGTATGATTGGTGGCGCTTATCAGCTGGCGAATTTTTCTTGGTATTCTCATAAAATCTAAATACTGGAACGCTTACAAATACTGGAACAAAAAAAGAAAATAAAAAATTGATAGATTACTTGAAAAACTCGTCCCCGCCATTTGACAAAAATCAGTTAGGGCAGTTAACCAAGAAGCCTCGAAATGAGCTATGAATTTATGATGGACTAGCCATTCGTTGTAACCATGATTCAATGGATAAACTGAAGAAAATAGATCTGGGCGACACTGCTCAATACATGCTGACCGATGAAATGCCACAGCACGAGAATTGTCCACCTGGTGATTCATTTTTATTTTCACTTTCAAGTAGCAAAGTAATTGTGGATATTGCAGCAAGTATAGCCAAATGTGTTGTCTATGATCCAGTCTTATAAAGATTATGGGGGTATTATGTATGACCATCGAGCCAAACTGCAATAATTTCTGCGCGAAGGCTGATGCACGGCGCATCATGTTTTCAGAGCCATCGCTGACTGATGTTACAAAACAGGCCCGTCTGTCGTCAAAATCAAACAGAAAGAAACAAGAGGTGGAACATATTAATTTGAAATGATAATTATATGGTCCAGGCATTGCCGACTATATATTGTTACATCTTGTGCCATCATTTTTAAGAATTATGAAGAATTGTGTCTTTTTTGGGTTAAAAAAAACTAAAAGATTGACTATAAGACGTGTTATGGCGAGCTTTTGTTTTATCTGTTTTTCAGTTAGCAAATGCCATTAGAAAATGTGTTACTAATGTTTTTTAACACTACTTGCTGCAGCAAACTGCATAAGTGGGTGCTGGTCCAGTACCAGCAATATTTTTGTAACCAAACATGGAGGCTTTGATAAAAAATTTAATAATTATGCAACTGGCCATAATTTCCTGTGATTATCAGCCCTGGAATAAGGCATGTAAATGTAATCGATTTCCCCTAGCTCAAACATTTCTATGGGAACACATACATTAAATCACTAAAAATAAACACTGATATTTTTATCATCAAAGTGTGATATCGAGACAATACATTGTTGGGTCAAACTGTAGATGAAAGAAATCTCTTTTTTGATACTTGTTCAATGTTGTTTGGTGCGCTATGAGATGTGCATTTGTTCTGCAAGGACCACTCAAACTTTCTGATTGCTCTGCCACTCGCAGGTTGCTGATCCCTCTCATGCATCTATCATTTCTTCTCCTTGAGTTGACTTGTGTTATATATTATTTCACTTTTTACTTTTTCGTTTGTGACTTTTATTCATTTAGGTTTAACGTGTGTTATATTTAATTAATTAATTATTTATTTAATAATACTTATTATAAAACAAGTACCTATCGAATGCGGAGAGTTCACTTGGAGCCTGTCTCTGAAGGTAGTAATTTTTTTGATTGATTTCTTGAGTTTTTTTTTAATTTGTTTGTTTTGTTATTTTTTATTTAATTTGTAACTATCAGTGTCTATATATTTATATTGATCTGCATGCAGCTCGATGTGCAAAGTAAATACTACTATCTACATTTTATACAGTTGTATGTTGGATATGCTTCTTTTCCTTTATTCTATCTATCTCTCTATTATATATATCTCTCTCTCTATATGTACAAAAGACTATCGATGTACGAGTGGTCGCGAAAGCGACGTGGCCTTCTTAGATGGTTCTTTTTTTGTTGAAATTTCGGAGCCGATCTAAGAAGGCTAAGATTGGCAAAGCGTAGGAACTTGTGAGATGGTCCTTGTCGGGCATTTCTGAATTACGTCACTAATATGTTTTGTGTTTGGTTTTCTACTCCTGTCCACGTCGAAATCGCTGGCTGCTTTAACAGGACTTTGAGGTATATAAAAACCAATTTCAATCTGATGAACGTTAGTTTAGCATTAAAATTAGTCTTTGTTTAGTTTTTAGCGCTTCTCTCTTCCTTGTAGTTTCTTGCTGCATCCCCCCCACCTCTCTCAAAAAAAAGATAAACGAATAAAAACTCACCCCGTTATCCCGGACAACATTTCTGATCACCCTGTAGAAAGAAACATTTCTTTTATTTTTATCTTTTCTTCACATCCACACACACACACATGATGTAACACGGTTCAGAAGTGGGATGGGTTTCTTTTTGTGTGGGCGGTTTTGTACGGGGTTTTTAGGTGTTTCGCATAGTTGTAGTCTTTTTTAGAAGTGCTGCTTCGTGCGAACACCGCATGGCAACTCACCTCTACGTCATGGCACCGCTCCGGCTGAAGCAACGACGACGAGAACAACCACACTTGACACGCATAGTATAGGCCCATCATACATCTGAACTTAACCATCTCTAAAGTTGCCTACGGCTTCTGGCATGGTACACGCATGGCATGTTCTTATCTCGCTTCGCTTCTGCATTTGTTCTAAGGATGTCGCCACGTGTCTCTACTAATGCGCTTTACATTGCAGTTCTTCGTCAGGATCGACCACATCAGGAAGTGCTTTACCCTGAAGGGAGGAATTTTTGTATTGGAGGAATTTAGTAAGTTAATTATCCGTTGAATATCTTTAGTTTGTATTGATGTTGTGTAGGTGATTGTTTAAGAAGATAATTAGTTTCAGGGTTATGCCAGGAATAGCTTAATTAATTAAATTCATTCCTGATGTTTGAAACCATTGTTTACTTCTTTAGAGCTAACTGAATACTGAATACAAATACCAAGGCCCTATTTAATTTTTGTTTTAAATATAATAATGAAAAATAATAATCTTCTGGAATACAAACTCCTGGAATACAAACAATTTATCGAAATATTACGCATTAATTGTTTGTATTCCAGGAGTTCGTATTCCAGAACACAAAAATTCATCAAATTTTCTTGAAAAAGAAAAATTAGAAATGACAAAATGAACAGTAAAGAAGGTTTCGTTGTAACTAACAACGAATTTGATCGGATTATCCATCTAGAAATTCTTTGTAATTCATGAATATTCAAGAAAAGGTAAAACTCTAATATTTATTGGATAACTTTGTAATACTGGAATTTTGACTAACAGTCTCCCTAACAGTCATAAATTTTCTTATCACGGACAAATGTTCATTTTTGTTATTATATTCGCTATAATGGACTTTTTCAATTATTTCTAGGTCTGGTTTTACGGCCTAATTTTTTTGTTATACGGTCTTAAAACTCCCCAGAAAATGTTTTTTTTTAAACAAACTTAACGTCAAACATACCGCGGATATTATTGACACGTTACACATACAATAAATGAGCCGCTATTTCTGTAATTTCGTCAAAATAGTTAAATAATAAATTAAAGTATAGGAATTTTTGTATAATTTATGTCTATGAAATTTTTTGGCAAAATTAATAGTTTAGCTGTAGGAGCAAGTTCTATTTGATCGAGATCGGTCGTGTCTACATTCATATAAAACTAGTAGCCAGGATTTGACAGATATTTTCATTCTAATGACAGTAGGTGTGTCAAACGCTGATTGATGGTTTTAAGAAAACCTACTATCAATAGAAACAAAATATCTGTCAAATTCTGGCTAACTAGTTTTATTTCATTGCAGACACGACCGATCTTGTTCTATACAATCTCATACAGCTAAACTAATAAATTTTATATATAGTATGATAAAGTCATGTGCCTGGCCGCATAATATTTTTTGGAGCTATTTACCTAAACAATCTGATGTAGCCTGACACATTACTTTATCATACTATACAGCAGTGTTAACCTGTGTCAAACTCAATGTTTTGAGAATGTCAATAAAATCAAAATATCTGTCAAATCGTTCTAATGCAGTTCGAGCGGTCTCTATGAAATAGAATTTGCTCATGCAACTAAACTATTAATTTTACCAAAAATATGTCATAGACATAAATTATTCAAAATTTCCTCTACTTAAATTTTTTTTAATAACTAATAATTTTTTTATTTAATTTTGTTTTTATTTTTTATTTATTTAACTATTTTAATGAAATTATTATTATTATTTAACTATTTTGATGAAATTAGATAAATTGCGCCTCATTTGCAAAAAATGTTCAGGGGACCCAAAAAAAAACATATTTCCGCTAAAATGTAATTTATTTTTTTTTTTTGCACGATTACATTACTTTGTCTGATACGATCTTTAGTCATAACATTAAATATATTAATTTTTACTATTTTTTTAGTTATTTCTAGAAAAATTGCAGAGAATTGTATTTCCTTTGTTCTGAAACTGTACCTACCACGGATTTCAGGATGTGCTTGATTCGTTCTAGGAGTGAAAACAAGCAGAAAGAAAAAGAAAGAAACAAACAAACCAGCATTTGACAACATTGGAATATATTTCACCAGAACTACAGGACTTTAAGTCTTTTAGATCAGTTGAAAAATAAAACAAAACACTGAGTGCTTTCCAATGTTTATTTCTTTGGGGGGCTTTCGGCTACTAGTTTCGATTCATATCGTCATCAGGCCAAGCTAGATCATGTTTTTAGCACAAATAAGTCATAAGAATCCCGCTAATTTATTATCATAGATTAAAAAAATATTTTTGTTTATTTAACTAAATAAGTCGATTGAGTTTGATCATTAGTAAAAATTGTATATGTCATTACATCATTACAAGAACATTTTCTTGTACACGTATGTACAGAATTTCGCCCAGTAATGTCTCCTACGTCATCACTTTTGCAATCTACCACAGACCAATGTTCACTTGTTATTATGCATGTCGGAGAGAAAAGTTGCCTTTTCTTCTGATTTCATAATAACCACATTTTTTTGCACCGGTCGTATGTAGAAACTATTGAAATATATATTTTTTTGTAAAATTGGATTATATGGAAATATATTTTCATTTATAAGGCATTTCGCTTTACATCCTGGAACGTATATAGACCGTAAACCGAGGTATGACTGTATAAAACTTTTTTGTAGATTTTGTTTAGCTCTTACAATCGTCAATAAAATGCTGTAATCAGAAGAAAGTTAATAAGAATGTTAAATAGCGTCCAATTTTTTGAGTAAAAACGGACAACGAGAATGTGCAATGACATTTCTTAAAAGATTATTTGTCAGTGTAAAATTTAAAATGCCTATTTATCTGGAGCGTCTTAGTTCAGCTCTGTAGAAGCGAAAAACATGGTTCGCGAATT
This sequence comes from Melinopterus prodromus, assembly GCA_964023965.1. Lineage (NCBI taxonomy): Eukaryota > Metazoa > Arthropoda > Insecta > Coleoptera > Scarabaeidae > Melinopterus > Melinopterus prodromus. The sequence goes on from OZ030394.1 coordinate 58,184,695, forward strand.
GTAAGCAATGTCATGACCCAGAAACTGTATCAATTTTTTAAATAATTTTCTTAGTAGAAGCTCTTGTATTAAATAATTGTCTTATTTTAGATCCCAAGACCAGACAAGTTATTCAAAGAAAATACAAATCCTCAATGGTAAGAAATGTAGCATTGGTTGTAAATGTGTGTATATTCTTCAATAGTAAAAGTGAACTGTTAGTATTGCTGCATGTAGATCTTTCTTGAGCCACGAACACATTTATCTGTTATAGTAAGCTCTAGTAAGTAACCCAGTTTGTTTTTTTAACAGTTGTGAGTGCAATTTCCATGATTAAATTACAGTTTTTCATTAGACAATAGGTTCGATTTTTTGTTCTTATTTCAAGGAAAATATTCTATAGAAATATTCGTTCGTTCCCATCATTTATTTTGTAGTTGTCTAATAATCAATAAATGATTAGAATCAATAATTAATAAGCACGCTAAATAGAATAGTTCAACACATATTCCAATATAACTACTGAAAACTTTTTCTATGCTAGAGTATACACCTGTATCGTGCATGTTATGTTGTTTGCTGTTATTGTTGTTGTTATAGGCCAACCAGATGACGTACACTATGCACCGGATTTTTTCAATATGCATGACGCAGCGCATTCATGAGTTTGTACCACCGCCATCAGCATGAACCCATTCAATTGTTCTGTTATTACCTATTCGTTAGGTAAATTGGTATTACTTAGTTACTTAGTTTTGTAAAACGATTTCTTGTTATTAAAACGATCACCAAAAATCTCTAAACACTTCACTTATTTGCACAATTTTGTCAGGTTTATATCGGCAGGTAAGTATATTTTTTAAGTTTGCAGTGGCTCTGATTAATAACAGGTTAGTGATAGCTTTTTAAAATAATTCTAGCCAAACTTTGCTTCTTAAATTTTAAATTTCGACTTCTTCTAATTAAAGAAAATGCAACATCAAGTAAGATATATTGACTCAGATATTCATGAAAACTATTAGTCAAGTAAGTGTGTGTTTGTAGCACATAAATTCAACTGTACGCTGATTTGTATGGCCATATAAGATTTTATACATATCCATTTTTCACCAATACATTTTTGGAACAGCATAAAGTATAAAATATTGAATTCATATAGTTCGTCCGCCGACGATGTATATGTAACCAAGTCTTTCATGGGAAAGATTTTGGATAGATTGGTTTATCGTCAAAGGGTTTAAATGTATGTTTAAAGTGTTTTTATCTCAATGCACGTGAAGTTTCCGTTATAATTTGTATTTTTCTTTTGCCCTTTATGTTAAACAGCTTGGCTAATGACGTAGGTACAACATCTTTGACACTTTCACTGATGATGCCCTTGATTGAAAGGGCGAAACCGGTCTGATATAAGTAAATAAATTATAAGTTTCAAAAGAGAGGTGTTTTACTTTGTTATACTATAAAGATATATAATAAAAACAAAAAGAGGTTGTCCCAATATTTTATTTTGTACTTATTAATTACAAACATAATTTTTGTATCTGTTTTGCTACTCAAAACCACTAGAAAACTTATTGGGAACCAGGTTGAAAAATAGCTGCAAAGTACAGTCGTCTATTTTAGACACCCATTTATCTGTTTCAGGTAAAATAAAAGGAATAAAATAAATCTTTTCAAAGTTCTTTACTTACAAAAAATAATATTTTGTTACACCACCTCTTGCTTTGAGAACAGCACCTTCCCACTTTGGCATGATGGACACGACATTAAAACATTCCTGTTGAGTCAAAGTTTCCCATGCTTCACACACTTTGGTGTTTAAAAAATTTTAAAAATCTGTATTTTGACACTTTCAGTTTTAATATCTGCCATAAATGCTCTATTGGTGTCAGTAGACATTCTTCGCAAGGCGTTCGGAAGACATTAAAGTGGTAAACTACGCAAATGTGTGCTCTTTACCTGTTTATAGGTGATATTTTCCAACTAGCCATAAAAATCCCGGTACGAGCACGAAAGTCAATGCATCAATGCGCCTAAATTCTTAGAACTTCAGCGGATGCAATAATATTGGGTTTTCCGAGGGTGTCTACTACATATGAGCACGACTTTAGATTCTGTGAGGTATCATAGGATACTATTTTAAAATCAAAGTTTTGTCACTGGAACGAATTCAAAAGATATAAAGAATATAGCCTACATCAGATAAAATATGTTTCCGAAGCAGTTTATTTGTACACAAAAAGTTGTGATTCTTACCGTTACCTAGGGTTGCCGCTAGTCTTTATAATGGGATTTAACGTAAACCCAAAGATGAAAAAAGCACTGATGTCAAATAGTGTTGTAACTATTTTACCTTCTACCAGACTCAGATATTTCAGTTATATTATTCAGGTATTTTGACGACTATAATAGTTTATTGATAACTTTTTAAAATTGTGATTTGCAAATTTATTTAAATGAATCAACATAAAATATTCTTTTGTCAAAACTAAGTTTGACAGCTGGTAACAACCGCTAAATATTATATTTTTGTTAGTTTATTTTGAATATTAATGAAATTGTGAAAAAAAAACTGAAACTCAATCGTTTTCATATAGTTAAACCTCTTAAAAAGAACACGCTTGAGAAAGAAAGAAAATAACCCAATAAGGGCCACCTTACACTTATTATTTAATTAAATTGTAGTACTATGAGAAGAATAATATAAAAGTAATCAAAAACAAACAAACCTACATGCAAACCTTACAGCACAAAACTCAGATTCTCTCGATAATTTTTATGTTTTTTTTTACGTGAAACAACAACCAAGATCGGATCGACTCATTTTGCTTCAAACGTGATTCGTAAAATCAGAAAACATTTTTTAAAACGTTTGAAACGTTTTTTGAATACTTGAATATTGAATATTTTCCAAGTAAAACATTAGTAGATGAGCTATAAGGGTTCTGGATCACTTATACGTGTTAGTTGAAATGCGAGTATAAAAATATTTTACTTCTAGTTTCGTGCATCTAAACTCGTGCATTTGTAAACCTATTATTGAACGAAAACAAGGAAAGGGAAATGAAAAGAAGCAATAAGTGCAACAATTATTGTTGTGTTCCTCATTGCAGTTCACTTTACAGTGAGGCATTGTCATTGTCAGGACTTTATCCCGTTTAGAGCTGCCATAATAGCGCCATCTACATTTGCTCGTTGAGGCGAATTCGTTATAATAATAGTCTTGCCTCTATTCAATAACGATGGGTGAATATAAATTTCTTTTCTTTTTTTGAACGAATGGAATCCATGTAGATTTGTTTTCAGGTTATTGTCAGATCACTTACGTCATTTATGGGATAACATCTGTATGCGTTTGTAGTGTATCTCGGGTGTATCAGGGAGTGTATCAGGGAGTCTACTCTCGCTATCTTTTTGAATCGAATGCGAGACTTCTCGATTGGTTTGGTGAGACGGAGCGGGGATATCGGCGGTTGCCATGTGTTTGGAACGTATGGGCGTAGCGCGTTCGTTATTGTCTTTAGCGACAAGCAAACTTGCTGATAGATACGTACCAAAGAGAGGGCAACCGCTGATATCCCCACTCCGTGTCACCTAATCATTCGAGAAGTCTCGCATTCGCTTCAGAAAGATGACGAGAGTAGACTCTTATGTCTTCAAATGACACAGAGCTCATGCTTTTGAACGAATTTCAGGAACTAGTTATTGAATTTGAGTTTATTAATGTCTCTATATTTTATTTTAACATAGTATTGAAAGATCTTGATAAAAAATATTGGTGTTGCATTTTCAATATCTCAACAAATGAAACTCATCACATAAACTGCAATCATTAATTCTTTATTTATGATGTTCCACCAGGCTGACCAAATCTGCTACGCAGTCCTCTGCGTATTTTCCTACGTGGCAGCCGGTACCGACAAACGCCTCCACATGAGTAAAACCCCAACGGTGGTCTCAATGGCAACCACCCCATTGCTCACGGTACCGACAATATCACGCCCCCAAGAACTACAACAACACAAAGAGGAGCCCACCCACCAACAACAACAACAACAACCGGAAGAAGACACATCTACAAGTAAGGATGCGTCACTTCATGCAGTTTTTGAAGCGGGCAGCGTAACCCCCGTTGGTGGGCCTCCGACTTATCCCCCACCCGATTTGCCCCCAGGTGTACCACCTCCAGCAGCACCGCCAGGCTTGAAAGGCCATGGAGTTCCGGCTCAGCTTCCCGGAGCAAGACCGCTACGACCACCCCCAGTACCAAGTAGAAACTTACCACCAGGGGGTGGACCGCCCCAACCACCCCCGCGACCGAAGTGACGACGCAGTAGACGATATTCTTTACCGTTCCTTCAAGGAAATGAAGCTTGTCTTATGCCATCGTGTCTACCATGGAATATAAAGCATTTCAAGTGAAGAACACCAATAAAATGAAGTGGAGGACACTTCTCGCCCATATTATAGCATTATAGTGTAGATAATTCTCGTAATACCTTTTAGGCAATGTAAATTTGGATGTATATATAATTAAACAAATGAAATATATCACACCAAGAAATTCCTAACGCTGTATCATAGAATTTGTATTTTGTAAGTATTATGTGGCAATAAGCCTATGAGACGATGTAGATTCTGTTGTGTGGGTTTTCTTGTGTTTCGCTGAAGACCGAGGATATTTTATCTATAGTTTATCGTTTAAGTGAGATGTTTAATAAAATTCGTGCCTATCCTGTTTAGTACCCTAATCGATTTGTAAATATGAGAACGGTTGTAAGTGACGGAACCTTAAAATAGGTTTATAGAAGCAATATCGATGTCTTGTTATACAATTATCTGATATTAGTCAAGCTTTATGATGATATTTTTATGTCGGAATAAATATCAAGTTAAAATAATTTGTTTTGTTTGATTTACTACACCGCCATAAGCAAATTATCTGATATTACTGCTCCAAGAATTGAATATGGATGAAATTGGCAACACACAGGAACCGAAATTTTGTCTAATACATCCTCCGTGCATTATCAACATATTGTTTGCGAGTAAGTAGTGTGGCTTGGCTGAACTAGTTTTTCCCACTTAGGAAGATATTAGCTAGTTATTTTTATTAATGGTCATGCACTCTTTTGGATTTGCTCGGCTAGTCTTTGAAGATGGTCGTGGATTATATGATAATAATGCAATTCGTAAACAAAAGACTACTCAGTGGACTGCGAAATATTGCTGTTGAAGATAGTTACAGCACTTCAATAGAATGAAAGATCTAATGTGACTTAAAATTTATATTGTACTGAATAAATAAAAAAAGTCTAAATATTCTACATTTTATATTATATATTTTTCGCAAAACTACTTCATACAAATACAGTCAAAATGGAACTTTTTGTACATCAATATTTTGTACATCAATTGAATACAAAATATTGAGCTCTATCAATCATTTCCTGGTCTCTCTCTTTTACCTAACAGTAGTTTCCGAAATATTTATTGATTGATCTTTTTGGTAAATACATAAGTATGGTCCTGATATTAGTGAATGAATTTTACCGCTTATTGGTTTTGTGAAATGGATGAATTCTGTTTGAACGGTCAAAATACACTAAATAGCACATAAAGCATTCAAAAGGGCGACAAGGAGGACATTTTGCAAGAAATGATTACGCTTGGATGACAATAATAAAAATCTGATGTGGCCAGGCACATGACTTTATCCTACTATATACAGTGTGTCCACCGATGGACCTATAGGGATGTTACGGAGGTGACATTTCGGTGACGGAGGCGAAGGCGGAGGCCATGTGTCGACTTTCCCGGAGGCGGAGGCGAAGGCGGAGACGGAGGTTATGAAAATTATATACAAACCAAAAATTTTAAAAAAATATATGAGAATAAAATACAGACTCATAATAAAAAAATATATAATATAAAAACACAAATACATATAAAATACAAACTCTGTGAAATAAATATAATTTAGGAACAAATTAAAATAAACTCTAAAACAAAAATTTCAATTCTAATATTCAAAGTTCAATACAGGCAAATTGTACTTTAAAAACAATTATTTTGCAGCCTTCTCTGTGTCCAATCTGCTTCTCGTTAGTTGATAGATTAATCCTGCCGAACTGAAAAGTTGCTCACTTGGCATACTATACTTTATAATGCAATGATTTTAAATGACCCTTTAATGGCGTCGTAGTGCCGCCTCGTCTGGAATATATTTTGTTGCATATCTTGCACTTAGCTGTGTTTGCATCTATAATGTCAAAACAATTCCACAGTGGGTTTTTTGGTTTCAGCGGAAACCGCGCGGATCTATCCGCGCGGTTCCTTGTCGGCATCGACCACGGTGCCGACAAAGGACCAGCCGACAAACAGAGCGTTTTGCTGCCCGGTTTCCTCCGGCCTAGACATAGGCTAAATGGTCTCGAAACTAAACCTGCAACTGCAAAAAGCATCCGAAAATAACAAAAATCTTTACCGACAGCCAATTAGGTGTCAAGCGAAAGCGGCATGTCGGCAATGCTTTAACTTTTTGTCGGCGTATGGCTGGCGGCGCCGGCGGCACCGTAGCAATTGGTGTACGGGCCGTGGTGAGCGGCGTGTATCATGCCTTCGCCTCCGCTATACCTCCGTCAACGAAAATGCGAAGGCGGAGGCGGAGCCGGAGGTTGAAAACACACGAAAGTTCCGTCTTTACGGAGGCGGAGGCGGACCTCCGTTACATCCCTAGACCTAACTATACATTGTTAATATTTTGATTTAGCATACAGGGATAGTTAGAAAACACGAAAATGTTAAATTGGCCAAAGTGTAAACTATCGGTTTTTCTTCTTTTTTTATGTTGGAAAATATTTTGCTACCTACATACAGCTCAGGTGTTCACTACACTATCAACACGACGGTTGTGCTGGTCATAGCGCATATCAAGTCAGGGATTGGTTGAACAGACATTTTCTAAATAAGTGGATTGGACGATTCGGTCCTATAGGATGGCCACCACGCTCACCTGATTTAACGCCGCTTGATTGTTTTTTCTGTGGCATTATTTAAAACAAAAGGTGTATGCGAATAATTTTCATGATAATGTAGACATTCAAAAGTTAAAAATTAGGAAAGTAGTAGACGAAATAAATGAAGAAACAATTGATTTGGTATATCGGGAGTTTAGAGGAAGATTGGAAAAATGTGTAGTTGTAGGAGGGGAACATGTGGAGTAATGTTTTGTTAAATTACTTCGTTGAAAATAAATAAATAAAATATAAAACTTATTATAAAACACAACATTGAAATTTGATATCTGGACATAAAACAAATTCTGGCTAACTGGTTTTATATTAATGCAGACACGACCGATCTCAATCAAATAGAATTTCTTCATGCAGCTAATCTATTAATTTTAACAAAAAATGTCATGGACATAAATTATACAAAATCTCCTCTACTTTAATTTATAATTTAACTATTTTGACGAAATTACAGAAATTGCCGTTCATTTCCAAAATGTTTGATAAATTTATAGAGTTAACATTCAGTTCCTTTGCACCTTTTTGAACAAAACGCTTCTCAGCTCTAAGTTTACTCATGAAACATCTAAATATGAAGTTTCGTCCCGATAGCTTTCGTAGCTTCTCCGGAATCGTCGCCACAAAACGCGTACACCCACACACATACACACACACCGAAAGGGGACGCAAAAAAAACACATTTCCGATAAAATCTAAAACTTTTGTTTTGCACGATTACAATACTTTATCATACTATGTATGATAAAGTAAAAAGGAGGAGTGTTGGTTACTTTACTTATGCGATAATATGAACTTATTCTACAGGGTCATTATAAATGACTGTAGTCGAAGTAGGCAATGCCCATCGTAGAACATTTTTGCCGCTTTGCACAAAAAACTGTCTAACTTTAAATATGTTATGCAACAAATTTTATTTTTGCGTGAAAAACCAAAAATTCCATTGAAATAGAGAGGAAACCAAAAATCTTTATAATTGGTATCTTGACCTACTTCAACTACAATCATTTATAATGACTCTTTATAAGTTACATCCATTTTAAATAAAATAAGAAAAAATATATATATATATAAAAAGAATGGAGGGAGTGTTTGCGTATAGAACTATGGCGTCGTTAATATCAATTTGAGGTATGTCCTAGAGTTTTTTGTTTATAGAGTGGAAAGATTTCAATTCGTTAAGCTTGGTCCATTTTTGGTTGATCCCACTGCCATTAGAACCGTGTGGCGACTGTCACATTTTCTAGCTGTGGTAGGTCACTTGTATATGATAGTTAGAGAATTGGTCCCAATAAACTACCCTGGGGTACCCCTGGATTTACTTCTTTTAGGTCCGTGTATTCATCTATCTGTTGTAAGGGTACTCTTCAGTTTCATTGAAGGACTGACACATCCTTCATGCTAAACCTCATCGAAAGATTGTGTTACATCAAGAAAGCTTTTTCAGGACATAAGTCATTCTTCTAATGCATTATCTTTATTATATACTATATTTTATAACATTGATCAACAAACCTTTATTCTAGAACATTCAGGTAAACTGCAAATTGTTTTATAGTCATCCAAAACCGTTATTATCGGACATCTAAAAGCACGTATACTCAACGGAATATTCCAGAGAACTGTAGGTGAAAGTCATCTTTCTGGTCTTCTTAGAGACTCTAAGAAGAAGAGACTCTTCAGTCTCAAATTTAGCGCACCTCATCTAAGCATATTCCAGGTAAAGTACAGCTTGGGGCCAGTCCGTGCACTAGCATAGCAACTCTTCCCTTCAACAATTTAATAAAGATTTCTTTGTAATGGAATTCTCCGTAGGAGAGTACATCTTTTGCGGAATGAAACATAAATGTAAATTTTTATGCAAATGCGGGGCGCTTTCTCGCCCTTCCCTCTCCCGCGTCGTATTAGTATGCAAAGTCCGGACTAGCTTTTAGAAGTAAACGTTTAGATGTGACGATAACTTCCATTTCCTCCTTTGTGGTCGGAAATATGACTGGCGCTACGCTGCCGAGGTATGGCCGTACATTACAATGCTCGCAATGCGAAACTCGAGCATTACCCGACAACACTTGCGTAACTAATGCGTGCGTAATTATCACAGGTAAAGTTTTTGCTATAAATTATTTTAAATTAATGTTATAATTTGCAAATAGCAAGTATTACGCATGGGTATTAGGAGTTAGACTTTTTTGGGTTGGGTTGTCAGGTTGAATTCGCAGGACATGGGGTTTAAAAAAGGAGGACAAATGCCAAAAATTCAGGAGAAATATAGATAATAGTAAAATTGGGATAGCTAAACAATATTGCAAAACTTATTTAGAAACAAGCTGATTTCTTGAGCCAACTTTATTTTAACAAATTCTTAAAAGTAGATATCAAGCCCGTGGCTTTTAGATGGTAAAACAAGAAGAATAAGAAAGAAGAATTCAGTTTTTTGTTATTGTCCAAAAGTTTGTTTCCGAGAAAAGTAATAAATAAATAAATGAAGCATTTATTCAATAAACCAAGAAGCATAGAACAAGTCAACATAAATCAATATAAGGTATGTAATTTAATACATTAATAAAACTACAAATCAAAATGTACACATGTGAAAAAGGATGATAATGAATAAAAACCATTTTTTGCCAAATGTCTCCTAAGTTTAGTCTTGAAATTCTTCAACGACGCCGAAGTAGATTGCGTGGTGTGTGGAGACAACGGTTGTTTTAGTCCATTACCAGCTGTTAATCAGATTTCAACGAAAATTTTAAGATTTTGTTTTTTTCAACGTTTAATGTCAGATCATTTTGTCTGAACCAATCTTCCAATATTCCCAAGCTGTCGCATATCTCACGTCTTAGCTTTCATCTTTAGCTTTCAAGGTCACTGCTGTGTCATCCGTATACATGCTGAAATTGTGTTGGAGAAGTGAAAATAGATCATTCGTATAGATTATATATAGCATAGGGCAGAGGATAGAACCTTGTGGAACTTCCTTTTTTACGAGGTACCAGTCGCAACCAATTTCCATTCCGTTCCGATCCGTTGCGATTATGCGTTGCTGCCTGTTACTCAAATATGATTTGATTATATTAAGGGTAGGACCTCTAATACCCATCAATTCATGTTTCGCCAAGAGAAATCTTTGAATTTTGTACACATTTGCGTACAAAATTCAATATTTGTCTTACAATTTTGTTCACTAGAAAATCTTACCTTATGGTTTAGGAAGAAAGTGGGGTCAAAATGTAGGAAAATCGTAATTTTGGCAACCTCGTAAGCGTCGTAAGAGAGAGTTATTTTATCATACGTAGTACGACAAAGGATTGTAATCGTACCGAAAGAAAATTTTGAATATTTAGCGGAAATATGTCCTCTTAGGTCTCCTGAACATTTTTGACAAAGGTACAAATTCATATTTAGAAGTTTCATGATCAAACTTAGAGCTGAAAAGCTTTTTGTTCAAACGAGTCAGAAGGAACTGAATGTTTACTCAAAGCATTTTTCAATGTTTTTGCAAATGAGCGGCCATTTATGTAATTTCGTCAAAATAGTTAAATAATAAATTAAAGTACATAGACGAAATTTTGTATTATTTATGTCCATGACATTCTTTTGGCAAAATTAATTGTTTTGCTGCATGAGCAAATTCTATTTGAGTGAGCTCAGTCGTGTCTGAATTAATATAAAACTAGTTAGCCAGGATTTGACAGACATTATTATTCTAATGACAGTAGGAAGTGTCCAACGCTGATGTTTTGACAATACCTACTGTCAATAGAATCAAAATATCTGTTAAATCCTGGCTAACTAGTTTTATTTTAACTCAAATACGACGGATCTCGATCAAATAGCATCTCAAGTAGCTACACTATTAATTTTATATGTAGTATAAGTCATGTGCCTGACCACATAAGACTTTTTTTAAATATTTTTGGTTGCCATATTACTTCTCCTAATTTGAATCCAAAAGGATTACTGACAAATTTTTAGCTAGTTTCGTTTTGTACAAAACTATTACATAGAATGAAAAGATGTCGATCAAAATGCTTACAAATAAAAATTGTGTAATTTAAAATATGTTTGAAACAAATTTAATTCCTGTTTTAAAACACGTTTTTTACGTGATTTAACGTGATTCAATCACGTGTATAGATTACAAAAAAATATTTACATGTATAAACATGTTTTTTTTTGTAAAGTGTTTAAAACTGCTTTGTTAAAAAACATGATTATATAAAAAACTATATTTATATTTAACGTTTTTTTATAACAACTCTGGTTGCGGGCGACTAGTCGGTTGGTCAATTGGTTTCCTGAGTGGACAAAGGTTAAAACCAGATCTTGAACTTGCATTACCAGCTCCAAAGTCCTTCAAAACTCTCAACAGGTATCAGAACAATTGATGTATTTATTATTCAATTCATTAATATTTCTTCTTTTCAAATCTCGAGTCGAGGGTGTACGACTAAATACACATCATCTTAAAACGCATTTTATCAGTAAAACGACAAAAAATTCAAAGTAACAACATTTGTTCAAACCTTGTCAATATTTCAGTATAAGAGATTGCTTTCTCGCAGAACTTATTGCATATGCATACACGTTTTAGAATTTAATAACGCAGAAAGGCGTTTTCGAATGGCCATGCATCGAGATGTTTAATATAAAATTCCATTACGTCGACAAAGCTTACAATTCCCGAAGGAAAAGAATTGACAGTCCCGAATAGAAAAGCAAAAAAAAAACGCAACCTAGAGCGTAACAATAACGAAATCTGAAAATTCCCGTACGAATTTTCATAAAATAAACGTTATATACGTGGAAACGTGACAATGGCGACAAGAGGCGGTCGTCGCGTTGTCAAACAAACATTTGCCAGTCGGTTCGGGTCCTGCTTGCTGAGAGTTTATGTACTTAGCAGTTTCAATTACCTTCCGACTGAACGTCTCGTCTCAGTTTCCTTCATTCAAGTTCTGAATATAAACGGAAACTGCCGTACTGTGCGGTAATTATTGATAAGTTCTCTGCTGCCATTGCTATGTGTGTATTGCCGTGTGCCCTAAGCCGCTAAGTTTCGCCAAAATAGAACCGAATTAATTGATTTAATATGGTATACAGACGTTTAATTATAATTCAAGGGATTAACATTATTATTATATTTAGTACTTAAGATAAACGTCCCAAATTCAGACGCTGTCCTAAATTCCGACATGTTTCTGTTTAGTTGGATAAAATAAGAAATCTCTAACATTGAACTTTATTTTAGGACGTCCGGTTTGTTGATTTGATATTATACATATAAACCCACAATCGTTTCTTATATTAGTTTGACTGATCTGGATAATTGAGTTATGCTAAAAGTTGTTTGTTTCCTTATAAGATAACAAAATTCTTATAATATAGATACCAATAATATAACAATAATTCCGAGAACTTATCAAAACAAAAACAAACAAAAAAATTACTCTAGAGTCTAATTACACGTAATTGCAGCAAATCTAACTCAACAAAACATCGCACTTGCCCATAAAAAATAAAAATTAAAACAGCCTCCGATGTGCGCTCAATGCTTCACCTTTCCCCCAAAACTGTTTAACGATAATTTTTTCCTATCTTCCCTGAGACCATTGAATATCTGACTGACCTGGTAAGAGAATGACCGTTTATACAGCTCAGCGCGATGGGCCGGTGGAGCAAACAAACCCCTGAATCTTAAATTAAGGTTATGGACATCCGTTCTACAGCGTATCTTCCGCATGAGGTATTGCGGGATCCTCTTGGATAGCAACTTATGATATAATATTGCTGCATGCAACACCCTAGTGCTATCCATGATCAACCACCCCCAAGTCGCCCGCCCATTCGATACATGATCATACTTCCTCAAACCAAAAACAAACAGAACACATGCATTTTGGACACGCTGAACACGCTGCCTATTCGACGCCGTCAGGCAAGGACCGTACACGGTATCACAATATGAGATCGTTTTAGTATGGACAGTAGATATAGTGAGATATTGTCAAAACATCAGGATTTGAACTACCGGTACTGTCATTAGACTGAAAGAAAATATTTGGAAAATCCTGGCTCACTATATAGTATTATATCAATGCAGATGCGACCGATCTCGATCAAATAGAATTTGCTCTTGCAGCTAAACTATTAATTTTACCAAAAAATGTCGCAGACATAAATTATTCAGAATTTCCTGTACTTTAATTTATTATTTAGCTATTTTGAGGAAATTACAGAAATGGCGGCTCATTTGCAAAATCCTTGAAAAATGCTTAGAGGAAACGTCCAGTTCCTTTGGACCCTTTTGGACCAAAAGCTTTTCAGCTCGAAGTTTAGTCATGAAACTTCTAAATTTGATGTTTCGTCCCGATACCTTCAGTAGTTTCTCCGGAATCGTCTCCACAAAAATCGTGTACACAAATGCACACACACATACACACACATATACACACACATACATACATACACACACACACAGAATTTTTTTTTTGTCCCTTGGTCGAAAATGATCAGGGGGCCCAAAAAGACCTATTTCCGCTAAAATCTCAATTTCCTTTTCGGCACGATTACAATACTTCATCATACTGCGTATGATAAAGTCAAAATCATTATTTTGGAATGAATTAAAGTAAATAGAAATTGTTCTTCTGTAACATTATTATCTGATGCTAGGCGAGAATATTTGTTAATAAAAAAGAAGAAAGCACAAAAGAAAATCATTCGAGAGACATACGAAAGGAAGCGAAAACTTTTTGATAGAAATTCCATTTTAGCAAATTGACCATCATAAACATCCGCAAATTTTCTTTAATTTAACATTTTTTGTTTATCTTCAACTAACCAAATATTGCAGTTGCTGTCGCAAAAACAGATACCTTGTTTTGTAAAAAGTATGAATGAGGAAAAAATAGTTGCCTGAGAAACAGTTCGGCAAGGATAAGGATAAGGTAAGGTTATACCAACCATAAAATTATCTAAAACATTTTTCTTATATAGCTAACCAATTGCCAATTTCATTCGTAGATATCATAGATTGCCCTGTATTTTACTTTCTTTATTTATTGTAAATTATTTGTTAATCTCATACAGAAATGTATGCAAGCAAATTTCAAACACTTTTGGAAAATTTGAAGCAGATGATTCAGATTTAGGATTTCTATTGTTTTTCTTGTCGCCTAATGAATTGGTGTACATCTTAATGTCTTCCATGTTTCTGGTAATTTCATTGTTTTCAGGCTGTTTTTAAATATAATCTGAAAGGTTTTAGTCAATAGAGTTGAATAAACCTTTATAATAAATGTTGATACCCCATCTACTTCATCAGTAGACTTATTATTTTTACTTTATCATACATAGTATGATAAGGATCTGACATGATTAAACGCATCAAAATTACAAATACTGTAAGCTTTCTTAATTTGATTTTTAATAATAATATTAATATATTTTAATTTTGTACTCCTATTTTGTTCATGTTCTTCTTACCTTGACTACCGTATCATTTCTTTAGGAACAACCTACAGTTAAACAGACTAACCTCCGACTTTTTCGTATATCAACATGTGCTTAGAACATAAACGTATATTTATTAAGATACATAATTATATGTTAAAAAAATAAGTAGAGATTGCCTGACCTATGGAACCACTAGAATACCGAGAAGGGTACGGAAAAACTTGGAGAATACTTTCGGGTCACTTAAAACGAGCACGCGAGAATTTCAAAGTCAAAACGTCATTATGGAAGTTTTATTTTCGCAGAATGCGAACGGGCGGGCACATTACCTCCCTGAATTTTCAAGAATTCCGCCCCGACCGCCCGTACCGCCCTTACAGCCCACTCGGAGGCTTTTAGTTTTATGTTTTTCTTGAACTCGCCCCCACGTCGCGCTTTCTGACTGCAAACCGGTCTCGTAAAAATATGTATGTCCCCTGGGACGCGTTTTTACATCCAGAATTACGGCCTTAAATCTGCCTGCCTTTTACTATAAAACTTAATGTAATTAGTTTATCATTGGTTTTATTCCTAAAAAGTAAAATTTATTACGTTTCCAGCTGTTAAAGGAAGAAATTCCGGCGCATCCGCCAAAATTGAATATGTTGAAAACGTCGCTTCTAAGTCGTTTTCAGTCTTTGTCTACACCCAAATGTATTTAAGAAATAGTAAACTCCTTTCGCATATACCGTGTATAATTTTATTCTTTATAGACGTTTCTGGATTGTCTTAAACCTAACATGCACATATTAGAAGTAATGATCTGCTTGCATGTACCGAGTGTTACCAAAACTATGAAAAACACTTAAGAGTAAAGTACCTTTCATTTGCAAACTATGGAAACTATGGAAAAATATGTAAGTCCTCTGGGACGCGTTTATACATCTAGTATTACAGCCAAATCTGCCTGCCTCTTACTATAAAACTTAATGTAATTAACCCCACTCATTAATGTAATTAGTTTATCATTGGCTTTATTCCTAAAAAGTTAAATTTATTACGTTTTCAGCAAATTTCATTTGTCTACAGCCAAATGTATTTAAGAAATGAACTCCTTTTGCATTACCGTGTATAATTTTATTCTTTATAGAAGTTTCTGGATTGTCTTAAACCTAACATGAAAATATTAGAAGTAATTATCTGCTTGCATGTACCGGGTGTTACCAAAGCGATGAAAAACACTTAAGAGTAAAGTACCTGTCGTTGGCAAACTATGCACAAAAGTTAAATGAAAAAAGTTTTCATAAGAGCGAAGGACCTTTATTTTGAAAGATAGACAAAAATGGTATGTGAAAAAGGTATTTAAAAATTAAAGAAATCATTAAATACGAAATTATAACCACCTTCGTCGTTTCATATACCGGAAGTTATCAAAATTATGAAAATGACAGAAGAGTAAAATACCTACCATTATTTTGTTGTTTAGTTTGTTTATCTGAGGTAGATGTTCTGAAATATTGGAAGGTATTAAATACGAAAATAGATGTTTTTTTGGTTTATTTGCTTTAAATACATAATTAATTAAACAAAAATGGAAATTAATAATATATGCATTTTAGGTTTCAGAAAATCCAGAAACTTTCATGAAGAATACAATTAACTTAAAAACTGATAACAAAATGTGTTCAACTTTCTGCCAGGAACGGTTTAGGATAAGGTACTAAGCATTACTAATGTTACTATAATAATGTGATAAATTCTTTTTTTCTACTCGTATTGAGGAATGCATTCATTATCATGGCAATTTATGATAAGTAATACTAACCATTCCCCACACATATGACAAATATTTCATTCCTGGCTCCTCATACCCCGCCAGTAGTGAGAAATATTTCATTCCTCACGGCTTTAGAACCAATCACAGCTCTGGATTTTTCATTTCCAAATTGTTGATACACTGCTTAGCGACATTGTCAAGCCATTGACAACGTCGCTAAGTGACAAGGCGCACCAAACAATTTTAATCTGTCTAAATCCTGTAAACCGTCATAGTGACATACAGCTGTCCCTATATGCACAAAAATTAATTTATAAAATTTCGTTGCATGGTCGTAGAAAAAGTATAGTATTCCATTCGCAAGTAATGGCAATTTCTCACTCGAACGCTTTGCAGCACTCGCCTACGGCTCGTGCTGCAAACTTCGTTCTCGTGAGAAATTGCTTACATTACTTGCTCATAGAATAATATACTATTTTTCATGCTTACGTTAATAAAATTAACCGTTTTCGATAAAAATGTTACAATTAATTAAAATATTCAGTGTAGTGCTAAAAGTTATATCATATAAAAATAATTTAATTTTATTTAAATATAACCTTATGACTCTTATTCCACAATTTTACAAGAAGTTCTCAAAATATTTATTGTTTCCTTCCACACATTTTGGAGAGTCTTATAACATGAAAACCGGTCTGACAAATTTTGGAGATTCCAGTAAAAAATGTGTTGATGCATACGAAGATTAATTTCTTAGTTTTTGCTTATTTTAGCTCTTAGTTTTTCATTGACATGTTTAATTACTCTTTTCTTGAAAACTATCCAACATCATATTTAAAATTTTATGATCTTGATCAACTTAATAATAATACAAAAATATGACAAAAATTACAACTACCGTCACTAAAGTACATATGCTATTTCGATTTTTATGAGAAATTACGTGTATAGGAAAACGCTAATTACTCGAGTACCCTTAGAGGTATCGCAATGAAATTAACACTGTTCGAACGAGCATCCAAAACGACTCATCCAAAAGTGGAAAAGTCCGATCTGAAATGGGTAAATTAGTATCCGCAATTAATTAATAACACAATAAGAACGCAAACTGTCGCATAACACGCCAACCTTTATGTACGCCTGCTGTTTCAAGGCTGTATAATCGCGATCAGACATTTCAACATTCCTATAGCTTAAGAAGAGGGGAATCTAATGGTGTTGGTTTTATTAAGACTGGACAAACGGTCAACGAGATACAGCCTATTAAATGTCCTGATTTTTGCTAATATTTCCTGTCACCTAATCAGTTAATAAATAATTACGGATACTAATTTACATATTTTCGACCGGACTTTTCCACTTTTAGATTGACCGAAGAATGCTCGTTCGAGCAGTGTTAGTTTCATTGCTATATCTCTCAGGGTATTGGAGTAATTAACATTTTTCAATACACGGAAATTTCCATAAGCCGGAGGCTAACTGTACATAGGTTAATAGTATTGTTCTAGTTAGCAAGGCAAATTATGTATCAAATCCAGTTCTGGGACATCTTACGGCTTGGAACGATATAGCTGCACTTATGTAAATCCTAGTTTCATCCCAAAAAAATATATATAAAAAAAGAAATTGATGTTATCCTCAGAATATGCAATAAAAACGATTTCGCCCTAATATAGATTCCTATAGCATATTTCGAGTCATAGCGACGCATCGGTCGTCTGGGCCGTCGTCACGATTTGCTGGCAGCGTGTCGTTTGAAATTGGAACCGGGGAAAATTTAATATAGCTCGTCGGACCTTAAGAAGAAATATATATTCAGCTTTTGAGAAAATCACGTACCCAAGCCCAATATTAAAAAGAATTATGAACGGCGCGTCCGCGACGTCCCTTTACCCACGCTAGGTACTACAGTTCTCTATCATGCAAATTCTCATTAGGATTTTTCTCGTTAGCGCAAACTGCACGGAGAGCGCCCGTGTACAGGGAATAATAAATTAATCTGCATTTTTCAATTTGCCAAAGGAACATTTTTAACACATTTCGCTCACGTACCAGCGAGATTTATCTAGCATGCGATACGGTGTCTTAATTTTTTTATCGGTGTCGGCCGGTGTCGCACCCTAGGGACAGAGTTAAAGAATTAATTAGTAAGTCTGGATGAGATTCTGAATATCCCATATCTTTGTGACAGTTTGCGAGACAAATGTAAATTTAAAGGAGAGTTATGGGTTGGTACTTATTCTTTGGTGCGTCTAGGAATTTTTCTGTTGCGGTGTCTATAGTAGTGTTCGATTATGTAGTGCATTTCGCTTATTTTTGTATTATTTGAAAAACCGTAATTTCAGCACAACTCGATAACCAGTAGAGACAGAGACTTTTCCTATGTAAATTTGTAATTAGCGCACCCATTTTAGTAAGATAGCAAAGACGTCATGTTGATCCGGGTCCTAGTTTTTGAGGTAGGTGTGCCACTACAACATTATAGTTTAAAATTTGTGATTTCTTACAAACTTTTAGCCAGTCGGCAAAAACCCAACTACCTTCAATCAATTTAAGGTTGTGATTCTTGATACAATTTTTGACGCTGATTACGCCGGTATCATTAGATTTTATTTATTTGGAACGGTTCGGCAGTTATTACGTACCCAATTATCAAAAATGATGCTAAAAACACACTTTTTACTATATTTACTATATTTGAAACTTTGAATGCAAACTGTGTCCGATCCAATCGATCGATGTTGACGGTTTCAACGGTATCGGATGGGAAATTGGCCTAGGAATTCATTTCTCAAAGTGTCGTAGCTCTAAGATGCGCGGTTTGCGCGAAAACCGCGAGAAACCGCGGAAACTATGGTTTTCCACTTTCTGGCCAAACCGTACGCGTTACTTAAAAACCGAGCTCACCGTTGAATTCAGCACATCCCAATGCATAAGTATGACTACATTACAACGCTCTATTTCTCCAAAAGTTATAAGTGTTTCTTTCGGTCTAAATTTAACACTTTTAGATAGAAAAAAATTGAACATTGCAACCGTTGGTGATAGAAAGGTTTACCCACTACCAAATGATAGCTCTCGTTGAGTCTAACAAAAATATGTATACTTTTATCTGCCTAAGATTTACCATTTTCAAGTTATGTGGTCCATTTCGGTTATTTTTGTATTATTTGAAGAAACGTAATTTCAGCACAACTTGATAACCAGTACCAGTGGCGTAGCTGCGACGTTCAGAGGTTTGCCCCCCTTAAATTGCGATAATTTTCGCTCCTATAGCTAACGTATTTCAATCAGTTTCCACAGAAAAATGTTTATAGCTTCTGCAAAAATGTTTGCATAAATTTCTATCATACCTCAAATTCTAGGTAATTAAGGGACCTAATATCCCTATGACGTTCAGAGTTTTGCCCCCTCCCCCTAAATTGCGATAATTTTCGTTCCTATAGCTAATGTATTTCAATCAGTTTCCACAGAAAAGTGTTTATAACTTCTGCAAAAATGTTTGCATAAATTTCTATCAGACCTCAATTTGTAGGTAATTAAGAGACCTAATATCCCTACAACGTTCAGAGGTAAGAGCGTATAGGTCTCTAGGCTGTAAACTCTCATGATAAACTTTTTGCATGTACACTAGGGTGGTCCAAATTTATACCTAGCAAAATCTTTTTTTTTGCTGGAGGGCAACGATCCCCCCCCCCAATCTGTTCCTTTTCCAGAAATAAAAATTCCCCCCAAATTTGAGAAGAATCGGTTAACGTTAACACGTGCCCCCGAACACCTCAAATTTCCCATTTAAAATACATTGCAAAAAAGCATCTTTTTTCCTTTTTTTTCACGTTTCGTATTTAGAAAAAAACTTGCGGGAGATAATCAGAAATTGTTTAGAACTCCCTAAGAAACAAATCCACAATCACTATTTTTTTTTCACCATCCCCCACCCTCCCCTGCAGCCTACACTAATTTCAAATTGTTTAAACAATTACAAATTGTTATTAATATTTAATGTAACTGCCTCATTTTTATATTTTTTGCAGAAATTATTGGAATATTGGCATTTTTGTCATTTATTAACTAATTTGCAATTGTTTAAAGAAATACCATTTGGTTAATAATGCAATGCCACGGACACATTTTTGTATTTGTTGCAGAAATGATTATTATATGAAATACTGGATTTCACAGTTTGGCGCTTACCTACGTTGTGATGTATTAGGATATGATCTGTAACTAGAAATATATCCTTCTCCTTTCTTCCTTTGGTTCATCAGAAATGTTTTCTGTTCTTCTGATATATTAGCATCCTGTAGTACTTCATGTGGTGCAATATCAAAAAGCCCATCCAGGTTTTCCAGAAAATCATCTTCTTTCTTAGTTTGTGCCGATGTTTTCTGACCCGCTCTCTTTTGTATTGTTCTGTATTGGGAATATAAATCTTCTAGCTTTTCCACGCAACGTTGCTGATCTCCCGTAAGAAGGCGTGCTTTTGCCCAAAAAAGTTTCATTTCGTCGACCGCAAGATGAGCACCTGCTCTTAAACTTAGTTTTACACATCTCATATTGTAAAACAACACTCTCATTACTTGCATATTGCTTGGAAGCTTATTTCCGATAATTTGGTGATCATAATGATTAATCAAATATACGGTTCTTCGCAATTCTTTAGAACCTAACATTCTCAATGATGTAATATGCAAACACACAAGTCGAAACAGCTAACAACGAAATCAAAATACCATAAGGAGTACAAGCTAAGCAATATAACACTAGGGCTGTTCGAGTTATCAAAAAATTCAAGTCTCGAATTTCAAGTCGAGTACAGCTAGTTTCTTTCGGAACCGAACCAAACACGATTATTTGAGTTGTCTCGCATTTATTCGAGTCTCGATATCAAAGTCGATAGCTTTTTTTATATGGAATGTTCGTAAAATGAACAGAAAAATATGTACGTAACTTTGTATATTATTGTTTAAACAAATAGTATGTTTAAACAAGTGCAAATTAGTTAATAAATAATAAAAATATACAAATAATCTAACAGTAATTTCTGCAAGAAAATAGAAAAATATGTCAGTAACATTGTATATTTTTGTTTAAACAAATGGTATTTGTTTAAACAATGCAAATTAGTTAATAAATGACAAAAAAAGCCAATAATCTAATAATTTCTGCAAAAAATATAAAAATGTGTTCGTGACATTGTATATTTTTGTTTAAACAATTTGTAATTGTTTAAACAAATTGAAGATAGTTCATAAATGGCAAAAGGACATGTCAGTAATCCATTAATAATACTTTATTAAAAAAAAAATAAAAAACACGGTACATTGTCAAATTGTAAATTTGGAGAAAATGTTGCCTCATATTTATGGTATTGCAGGGGAGGGCGGGGGTGGTGAAAAAAAAAAAACTTGTTGTTGATTTATTCCTTGTGGACTTCTGAACAATTTCTGGTAATCTCCCGCAATTTTTTTTCTAAATCAGAAATAAGAAAACGACGCAAAAAAATATGCATTTTTGCAATGTATTTTAAATGGGAAATTTGAGGTGCTCGGTGGCACGTGCTATTGTTAACCGATTTTTCTCAAATTTGGGGAGAATCTTTTTTCGTGAAAACGAACAGATCGTTGCCCTCCAGCAAAAGGTCCGTTTTTTGGACTACACTAATGAACACTTGGCCGTTTCTTCATCAAATACAACATAAACTTTAAAGTATTCCATAAATATGTGTTGTTGTGCATAACCGACACATATTCCATAATGCAAAGTTCGGCGTAAATTCTAACGAGTCTGGTGGGGGTTCCTGAAAATTGACGGTTAATTAAAGTTGTTTGCAATTTATGAGGGGTAGGAGTGATCAAACGCAAGGGTTAAGCTCGACCATTGATCTAAAATTTATGGAGATAATTATCCCGGACGTCAGAATTTTCATACTTTGTGGCCGGGAGTAGGTCCGTGGTCGGTCCGTACCACATGGGGGTATAGGCAGGGCGCCACGGTAATGTGTGCGTGCGTTCGGTACGTGTATGTGTGTACTTTATATATTGATTACCGCAGTGGACAGGATATTGGCTGCGGCCGTACTCTACCGTTATATGCGCGGATATGACGGTCGGCTGCCACCGTAACACCGTTAAGAAAATAGCTCTGTTGCCGCACACTCTACGCAAACTGCGGAGGCAATTATGCTAGGTAATCAGTCGTAAATTGGACAATCGATGACCATAATCCTGAACTCAATATTACACCGTAATACCCATAAATCTTCTGTCTGTCTATTGTTTCATCGAATGCAAAGGCCCTGCAATTAATTAACAACTGGTGCTTTGATAAAGGACTCGCCGTTAACCCAAATAAAACCACAATAATCCCATTCACAAAAAGGTGGAAGCTTCATTTAAAAGCACCCACTATGAAAAGGACGATCATTAACTTTTCAACACAGGTCAAATACCTGGGGATCACCCTGATCATAAACTCAGCTGGAAAGCCCACATTGACAGGACCATAACTAGAGCCACCAGAGCGACATGGTCATGTAACAAACTGTTCGACAGAAGTGGGGGCCTGGCCCCGAGGATGATCTACTGGCTCTACACCACGGTGATTAGACAAGTCATCACCTACGGATCGATTGTCTGCTGGAACAAGACATCGGAAAAGGCAACCCAGACGAAACTGACAAAGATAGAATATTTTATATGTTTGGGCATCACAGGGGCAATGCGAACATGCCCTACTGGCGCAATGGATGCAGTGCTAAACCTCACACCTCTGCACATGCATGTTAAAAGAGAGGCTGCTCTCAACGCCATAAGAATAATCCAGGCACAGAACCTTAAGGCAAATCAGGCCTGCGGTCACTTAAACATTGCCAACACGATATGTGGCAATGGCGTGGAAATGCCAAAGAACATGATTTCACCCGTCTACACCTTTGATAGTGCAGTAGAAGTGGTAATAGAGGACCGCGCGAATGCAGCTCAGAGGCTCAGACAGATCAGCAATTCCGCATCACTGTGGTTCACATACGGATAAAAACCAAGGAGGGTGTTGGGGTCGGCATTAGTGGACCGGATTTCTCCCTATCCAAAGCCATGGGCCATTCTCCAACCATCTTCCAGGCGGAAGTTCACGGAATTGACTTATGCGCCCAGGAATGTTGCCATAGGAACTTACAAAGGGCAAACATCTACATATGCTCAGACAGCCAGGCGACATTGAAAGCGCTGTAATCAAAAGCCCACAAATCCAAAACTGTCTGGGACTGCAAAATTTCCCGGGAAAAACTAGCAATAGAGAACAAGGTTTCACTGATGTGGGTTCCAGGACATTCAGATATCGAAGGCAATGAACAAGCTGATATCCTAGCCAGAGAAGGCTCTAAGACTCCCTTTTACGGACCTGAACCCTGTTGCGGTATCACAAAGAGCCACATCAGGAAGATGGTGCAAAACTGGGAAGATAAAGCTAAACGAGCTTACTGGGAAACATCACCTGGCATGAGGCAAGCCAAGGCTACCATAACCTTCTCCACCTCCAAGGCCAGACAGTAGCTCCAGTTACAAAAAACAGATCTTCGACTGATTACAGGTCTCCTTACAGGACATTGTCCACTGAGATACCATCTCACAAAGATTGGACGGACCAACAATGCAGACTGTAGATTCTGCGGGGGGTCCCCCGAAACAGCGGTACACCTATTGTGCGAATACGACGCTCTAATGCGCACAAGACATAACCACTTGGGAGCCGCCAACATTGAACCAGCAGAGCTGACACAACTTACTCCTCACAATAACTGACTTCGTAAAAAGGCTCAACATCGAAGGACTGTAATGTATGAGGGAAATACAAAAGATCTTCTAGGTCAACGTATATCATATTATATTCGTTATATTTTGTTCGAAAAATGTGCGCAGTTTTTTATATATTTTTAGCAAAAGTAATCCTTCAAATTGTTCGTTTAAAACAAAAATAATTACACCATTTAAAAGGAGGTGTATCCAGTTATCACACCTCTTGCTATTAAAAATAATGATTTGTTTGATTTTAGTTTTCAATATTCTAAACAAAACATTGAAATTACGAAATCATGAGTTCGAAAAATCGTTACATAACTGAACTATTCACCAATAAGTGTTGGGACCTTTTACATATTTTACCTTCTTTCTAGCAAGATAATCGTTCGTAAGGAATATTCAAAGAGTAGAATAAACGGCGGATATTTATTTAATTCAATCCCAAAAATTGTAAACGCGTTCATTTTTGTTAGCGTATGTTAACTATTCTAAACATGTCTTTTCTTAACAACCACAATAAAAACTAACAAAATAATATAAAATATACTTTTCTGATAGAGTTCAAAAATTACCTAACTGATTTGTTGCAACGCTGTCAACTGGGACGTTTTAGAAAAATCTAGCAGTCACTTCATTTCCGATGAAAACATCTGATAGGAACATAATTTTTATGTACAACTCCCTCCCCTTGCCCATTCATTGGTGTTGTTGTTTTTGCAGAAAAGATTTGAATTAGAAAAGATTAGCAGTAGATTTATTAGTTAAGGATTTCAAAACAAAAAGTTTGCACATAGGCTACACGGGATCTATACCAGTGGAAAAATCTTATCTTGCTATAGTATTTAACTTATCTTTTTTAATTGAATTTAGTTTAGGTCCAAGTAGCCCAGTATCATTAATTAGAAATTTTGGAGTAGTGTTTTTGTAGTTGTACCTATATGGTACAAATCCTACTTGTTAACAACGTCTTGTTGTCATTTGTAATATGTCACTCAAGACAACAGTTTTTTAGTGATTTACGGTTTACACTGTGTACAGAGATTCATTTGTGTTACGACAATGTATGGATGGAAATTGCTTATATGATAAGATATGGTTAGATTGAGGAAATTTTGCACATTTTAGTGTTTGTCAATTAGCTAAAAATGAAATACAATCTAACGTGTCATTTCAGTTTTAAATAAATCGTAAAAGAAATTGAAAAAGTTTTAATTTCCTTTCTTCTGCTTAGCTGCCATTAAATAGTTGGAAACTATTTTCAAATTGATCCCGTTTCGCGTTCAAACAGACACCCGGTATATCTAATAACTAATAATATCCAAATCCTAATCACTTTTTTACGCATAGGTCAGGAAGATAAAAATTCTGTAACACTTTGGCGATTGTAGCAGTTCAAGGTAAAATCAGTATAATATAAATAACTAATTCATAAACGCGCGATCATTTGCCCAGTAAAAATGAAGACCGCCGCGGTTGTATTGGTTGTTTTGAACTTGTGGTGTTCCACCATCGTATGCAATGCTGATATCAGACCTTGGCCAGTACCATATCCAACACAAAGAAACTCATCCAACGAAGAAAATCCACAGAATCAGCCAATCCAACAACTTCCGAATTACGGTGGTCAATTCCCACAAACTGCACAGCAACTGAATCCGTTCTTCCAAAATTTACCATCGGTAAATCAAGGATATCCAGGTAATTCCATCCCGTCACCTTACCAATTTTCACCAAGTGACGCTCAACCATCTTTTGGAAATGCTGCAACACCAGGATTAGCTCAAAGTTTTCCATCAGCCGTTGGATCTTCTTTATATCCAGTGGGACAGACTTATCCGGCTGGCCAGAGTTATCCTGCAGGTTTTCCATCGTTTTCTCCTGGTCAGAACGTATTCCCAAATCAGCCTTTGACTCCTGAAGCATTCCCAACTCAATCGTTTGTTCCACAGTCGTTCCCATCACAATCTTATACTCCACAGTCATTCCCAGAACAATCTTTTGGCCCCCAGACATTACCGGAACAATCTTTTGCTCCCCAGCCGTTCCCAGGACAATCTTTTGCTCCCCAGACATACCCATTACAATCTCTTGCTCCCCAGGCATTCCCAGGACAATCTTTTGTTCCGCAGACACTCCCAGTACAATCTTTTCCTTCCCAGTCGTTCCCAGGACAATCTTTTCCTTCCCAGTCGTTCCCAGTACAACCTATACTTGCCCAGGCATACTCGTCGCCGTCATTGCCTGTCCAAGGTACACAACCAACTTCATTTCCTTCTCTCCCAGGTGGTTTTCCATCAATAGGTTTTCCATCAATAGGTTTTCCAAGTCCTTGCTCGAGTCCCAACCCTGTTCCATCCCCATGTCAGTCGCCATGTGGCCAACCACAATATCCCATCTCGCCATGTAGTTATACAGGGTGATTTATAACTAGTCTAGATATAAAAATTTGTAATCCAACGTACTATGAATGTTAACTGTGTTAATAAATTGATTTATATGTCTGGTTGTGCTTTTTTTGTGAATGGGGTGCCGCAAGAGTCCGCTTTTGCACCTCTTTGCTCGAATTTGTAGCGAGTAATTTATCATATGAGTAATGCAAACAAACTGTTACCAGGTAGGGAAGGTAAGTAAATAATGTGTTTTTTGCTGTGTGGTCACTGGGCAGTGACAAGTGGAGTTCTCGGGGAATAAATAAAAGGCGGTGAGGTCAGACTGTCGGTCAATACAAATGAGATCGTTGCAATTCGGTCCAGCGCCGTCCTAGTTTGGTGTGCACGGGCTTGTGGGTGCGCACTTCGGGGCAGTAGTGCCCCCTAGGGAGCATCTTCTTGCATCACGCTATCAGAATATTGGAACGCTGGTCGCATAGGTGACCTTAGAAATGTTTACTGTCCTACATCTTATCATATAGTTAATATAATTATTTATAATTACATAGCTTGAAGGTTATTTTGATTATATTATAAGGAAAAAGAGTAACCCTTTTAATTTCGTATATGACACAAGTCATTTAATACAATCAGATTGACAAACAGTAAAAATTAGTATGTTTTAGAAATTTTGCAGAACTTTATGTTTGCGCTTACTCCATGGAAATCATGGGGGCCATGAACTTTTTATTATTTAAAAAATAATAGATCTTTTGCTGAGACAAAAACTACATATTAACAATCAAAAACAAACAAAAAGTCGAAACAATGTTGTTTCTCAGTGCTCGATATAGTTGTATCAAACATTGTTTTAAATTTTAGAAAAAATTTTCTACAAAGTAAAGTTGTCTTTTACGATATATTATTAAATACTTTTGTAACTTGAAACTTGTGTGGCCAGGCACATGACTTTATCATACGATATATAAAATTAATAGTATATGAGATTCTATTTGATCGAGATAGGTCGTATCTGCATTAAAATAAAACTAGTTAGCCAGGATTTGACAGATATTTTAATACAATAAAAAGTGGTCGGATTCCTTATTTTTGTTTTATCTCAGCAATCGCTACATGTTTCGTGTCTTACTGGGCTGTTCTTCAGGCGCTATAGCAAATGAGATATAAATTACACAATTAACAAACAAATCAAACTCCAAAAACACAATTGTAAAAACTTACATTTTGTTGGGGTGGGCCGTGGAGAACATAAAACAACATAGAAAGGTCACAAACAAACATATATGAGACTGCAGAATAGCCTTTTTAGACATTTTGATACTAAGGACATCCAGTGGCACAAAAATTGTCAAAACATCAGCATTTTACACTACCTACTGTCCTTAGAATAAAATTTATTCGTCAAATCTTGGCAAACTAGTTTTATATTAATGCAGACGCGACTAATCTCAATTAAATATGGCGGTTTATTTGCAAAATTGTTAAAAAATGTTAAGAGTAAACATCTAGTTCCTTTGGACCCTTTTGAACCAAAAGCTTTTCACCTCTAAGTTTGTTCATGAAACTTTTTAATATGAAGTTTTGTCTCGATACCTTTAGTTTCTCCGGAATCGTAGCCACAAAAACGGGTACACACACACACACACACACACACACATGCACACACACATACACACACACAGATACACACACACACAGACAATTTTTTGTTACTTGGTCAAATATGTTCAGGGGCCCAAAAAGACATAATTCCGCTAAAATCTCAACATTTCTTTTTCACGATTGCAATACTTTTTCATACGCAGTATGATAAAGTGATAAATTTACTTTATATCACAGTAATATACTACTTTTGTTTACGTTTTGTTTATGAATTTTGATTTATCTCTAATAATTTGTGGAAATTAGGTAATTTTATATTTAGCAAATTAGGTGTCATTTACTTTGAATGTAATTGCAGATAATCAACATTAAACAATAAGATTACTAAAATATATTTACAGGTCATGATTCCATTATATTAGTCTATCCGAATATCTCTAGTTAAAATAACTAAATAATAATAATTAATAATAAATTTACTATATGTACATTTTTGGGTAAACTGTGCGAGAATAACTTACTTTGTATAATATTATTTTTTACTAATTAATAAAGGCGTTCTTATTATTATTGCTTATCGAGTTCTTTAAAAATATTTACAGGAAGTTGTTGCGCCTACTAGAAATGTAACAGTAGGTCAAGGTTTTGGCAACTTTAATGACACTAGATTCTTTTCTGATATCTTTGTAAGAGCATATGATATAACCAGGTATAGATATTTTCCCAGTGGCTTAAGTCAAATTTAGGAAATTTAAATGCAGTTTCAACTTGCTGTAAATGTAACATAATTCAGAGTATTAATTTATCATTTGTTGATATAACAGCATGCAGTCAACCTAGCATCGAATGAATTAGCGCTAAAATCTTAATTTTTCAAAAGAAATATATGGTTTTTATATTTTTTGATTTTTGATGAATCTAAAAACAAAATCATCAGAGTAGAGAATGTTACTAATGAGACGCTGAGTAAGATTGTTATTTCCTAGTTGGGGTGACTCACATTTAAACAACAAAACACCACTTTGGTTCTCCTGGTCTGCTAACTATGGATCTGTATTTTTCTCAAAATTATAATAGCATTTCAGAATTCTCATGATGTTCTTTACAATGCGCCGAACAAATGCTAAACATCGGTTTCGAAATATTAATTACCTAATATAGGTGCCCGGATTTTTTGTTCATAAATATACTTATTGAAAATGTTATTATAAACTGCCTTAACATAATTTACTTAATTAGGTACTTTACTTATCGTAGAAGAAAAATCCCTTAGGTCAAGTCCTTACAAACCCAAGCATTGGGTCAGATATATTGATGATACCTTTGTGGTTTGGCCACACTGTAGAGATAAACTTACTGAGTTCGTTAGCCACCTGAACAATGTTAATCCTTCTATCAAATTCACGATGGAAATAGAAGAGGATAATCAGCTGACATTTTTGGATGTACTGGTATTCAGAACGTCAACGGGTACGCTTTGACATATAGTCTACCGTAAGAAGACACATACCGATCGGTACTTGAACGCCAAATCACACCACCATCCCCAACAGAAGAGAAATGTTATTAACACTCTGTTCAACAGAGCCGAGAAGGTGTGCGACTCCAGCACCTTCGACGACGAACGGAAACACTTGGAGTGGGCTCTACGTCAGAATCGATAAACCAAGTCTGACATACGGGGTGTCACACAAAGAAAACCGCAAGGCGCAGAGAAGCGGCAAGAGTCAAAGGGTTTCGCTTGCTTAGCATACGTAAGTGGAGTATCAGAAAGAATCGGTAGAATACTGAAGAAATCGGGTGTCACGGTAAGGTACAGAGGACCAGCAAAGGTAGACGATCTTTTGCCTAACCCAAAGGATATCACACCACTCCTGAAGAACGAAGGGCTATACAAGATAACAGGTGAGTGTGGAACATGCTATGTAGGACAGACAGGACGAAGTATCGAATGTCGAGTCAAGGAGCACAGAAGAGACACCCGGCTACGCAAGATTCAACAATCCGCTGTTGCTCAACACTGCTACGAGTCGGGGCACACAATGAATTTCGATGACGTGATGATGTTCGCAAGGGTGGGTAATTATCATCGAAGGCTTATTAGAGAAGCCATCGAAATTTACAAACATCCTGACAACATCAATCGCGAGGACGGTACTGACATTAGTAGGGTGTAGAAATCGATCCTAACGCTGTCAGGGGGAAAAGCACATGGGAGCGGTAGCTCCAGAAGTGCGCAGTGACGTGTAAATTTACGTATATACGGGAGATTTTCTTGGTAGGTCTTCAGTATTCAATTAGCTTT
The DNA here is from genome assembly GCA_964023965.1 of Melinopterus prodromus. Classification (NCBI taxonomy): domain Eukaryota; kingdom Metazoa; phylum Arthropoda; class Insecta; order Coleoptera; family Scarabaeidae; genus Melinopterus; species Melinopterus prodromus. The sequence continues at coordinate 58,215,015 of OZ030394.1, forward strand.
GAAGAAACGAGCAACATGGTGCGCGAAACGTCAGCATTTACAAATATTCACACACGGCATAACCCGGAAGCAGTTTATTTTCTAAATAATTTACTTGTTTGTGTTTTAGCGCATGCTAAAAAAACGCAAGCAATATACTTGCGTTTCCGGCAACATTTCATGGATTTCGAGTACACCAAAACTGCCAAAATTATTAAATTGAAATTTGATAGTTGCGAACAAAATGTTGAACTAAACCGCCATAAATTTGTACGACAATGCACCGGCAGACACACGTTCTGCAAAATATAATTCAACTCGAGTTAGTGCAGCATACACAGCAGCAGCACAGCACACGTAATTCAGGAGATTAATTATTGCTTCGTAGGTATATTAATCTGCGAAGTATCCTCTAATGGCACTGGCACGGTTCGCTGGGAGGTCTCGATGCATCAGCGAATATATTGTGTCCGCGAGTCATGCATGAAAATTGCAAGAAAACCGCAAATTAAATCCAACTGTGTGACAAACGATCCCCGCTCAAGTGAAACTAACGAACCGTTGTTTAAATATCTAGTTTAATTACAGCGTGACGGTGCAGTTAGCAGGAAAAATATCGGGTTGTTTTTTTTTTCGTTGTCGTTTTGTGTGGCCTTACTTTAATGAATTTTGTTGAAAAGTCGGTGATATTTCGGATCTGCTAATAAAAAGTCGAAATAGAAACTATTTTTGACCTAATTAAGTAACTGCATAGTATTGTTAAGTTCGGATGTTTGTTAATTTTACTAGTTTTTTTTTTCTTTCCAAAAACATGTCCATGACTTGATTTGCATCAAAATATCAAGTGTTATTGTATTCGGAAACATATTTCCATCAAATAATCGGGGTGTAGCCATGGGATACACATGAGAAAAAAAATAGTTCTTGGACAAAAATCAATAACATCATGCAAGAGGGCGCCAGTGATATTTGGCTAATTTCGGCCAAAAGCGTGTCTATTTGTCGTGTCTATTTGAGAATTTTATTCAAAAGAATATCGAAGAATGCGTTTTTGTCTATTAGAGCTCATCAGAATTTATTAGTCATCATAAATAAAAAATCTGATGTGGCCAGGCACATGACTTTACCATACTATTTATACAATTAAAGAAACTTAGTTTGTCGGGCAATTCCGTCATATGGAGAAGCAACCGTAGACACGTGTTTCGGACTATTAGTCCTCATCAGTACGGTATAGCCAAGGAGCAAGATGGGCACTCAATGGGAAAACACTCAAACGGATACCATAAAGGGGGTGACCTATGTCGTGAATTTGGTGCTTCAGTTGCAACATCTTCAGGATTCGAAGATTTACGTTGTAATTACAACGACCAACGATTTTCGTTGTATTTACAACGACAAATCTATGTACAGCACCTTCTTTGTTGCCCGCCGACCCATCAACAAACTTTGTCAGAAGGTCAAGGCCATTAGTGACCTAACTTTGAGCATTACAAGTAAAAAGTACACAGTTTGCTATTTGTTTGAGATTTTTTGAAGATTCTTGGACAAATCACGTGTTTTTTGCCTTTTAACCTCATTTTTCGTTCGTACCTGACGTGATAGAAATATTTCAACGGCGTTTTCGTGATCAGCAGGTTGAGATTAGCTAAACATACTTATTTTGAATAATGTTAGAAACAATTTCTCTCAATTTGTCACGCAGTGTAATTTGCGTGTTGTCACTCATACGCGTTATCATAATTTAAATGACCATGAGAGAGGGTCACAACATTGCAACACAACATTCTTTGACCTATTCTATTATTAATATCGTAGACGTACTAACACCTAATCTCTGATTGATAACAGCAATAATTATAAATGACAAAATTGTGGTAATTAGGAATTTACGATAACGTTTTTTTCTTTATTCGCTCTATGAATGATGAAATATTGTTGTAAAATCCGACGCCTATTCACTTTTCATTCATAATCAAAAGTTAACAATATTCTCTAATAAACTGCAATTGAAAAGAAAAAGAATAGATATTTCATAATCAACAAGAAAACTATGGGATTGTCATTTAATAAACGTGTCGATGACGTCATATGTAAAAAATAGGGTAGGGAAGACCGGGGCAGATTGGGACACGGGTTAATTGGGACACTTTAAATTTACCGCCTTAATGACTTGTTAAATGCTCCTTCACACAGAATACGTGTCAGTGAATGTAAACAATATCCAAAAAAGATCAGTTTTTGGTTAATCAAGTAAGTATTTTCTACGTCTATTCGTAAGGCTCTACACCATTTTCTATGTTATATTGTATAATATTATGTATATTCATGCAATTATACATATATTCTTCATACATCACCGCTATTGGCACCTACCAAGTCAAAACCTTCAATTTTCTAGAATTTTCTAATTCCTAAAACTCAAGTTGGGGCACATTTCAACTGAGGCAGTTTGGGACAGAGAAATAAGGGGAAATGTTCCATTCGAAGTTTTATGTTCAACTATTTCTATATATTTCCATGTTTGGGATCAGGATCTACTCGCGTTGAACTTTGAAACTAAACAACTCTCAAATTTACTGAAGTGTTTGAAAATTTATATCTTTGTTGTTATTAACAGTTTCAGGCTTGATGGACCCATACGTTAACATGACTAACAGTATCATGTTTACTTCCTCATTATAATACAGGATGTTTAAAATTAAGTTAATTCATCAAAAAGTAAGAAAATCCAAATAACTCGGATATTATCATATGTAGGTACCTATAGGGAAACCTGATGTATTTTGACACCTGGAAACCAAACGTTGAATAAAATACACATTATTTTATTTCAAATGACAATGATATTTGTTCCCATTAGATCGGTAGGCCAGTCAACTGGAGACTATTCCGAGGTCCATGACTATATTCTAAAATTTAAAATACAGGTGTACTCCAAAATTACCGGAACAACTAAATAATTCACCAACCGCAAACAATTTAAAAAAGTTCAAGCAAAGTATTTTGGTTTGAATGTATTTTAATATTCAGCATGTTCATATTGTTCATTTCATTAGGAAAATTTCGAAACCTTTCCATTTTCTTACTGAACAACCTGTATATTAACCTGTATATTATATATAAGAATTTTTTGAAGGAATAATTGTTGTGATAACATACATCATTTTATAAGCAATTAATCAAAACTCTTGAACATCCACATACATACACATTTATTTTAATTTGGCAGTTTGACATTTAATTTAATTCTATTTAATTATTTTGTTATATTTTTCTTCATTTTTTTAAATTTTTATTCAGTTTGGTTAAAAGAAAAGTTTATACATTCTGATTAATTGCTTATAACTCAAAAATGATGCATTTTATAAACAGCCTGTATATTAAAAATATATTTAAACAATATCTTGTTAAAGACCAACAAACTTTAGTTGGTCCTTTGTTGGAACATTTTTTGAAATTTTTTACGATTGGTGATGATCTATTGAAATAGTGGAAAATCAAATAGTTAATGTTATAATGTTCAATAACTAGTTATTAATATGTTTCATACATAATCTTGTAATAAATGCTTTTTCCATAATTTCTGGTTTTAGTCATCTTCGCACAAACATTACTGTCCGAACACGCCCTTGTTCGGTAGCCTCGTCAGTAGCCAAGGTGTAAATGCCATCCTGTACCAAAAGAATTAAGACATTTGCGCCTCTGTGAATCATATTTGAGGTTAAAATCGTCTCTTTTCCTTTTCGGCCGAATCTTTGAATAATAATTTTAAAATATTGGTATGCTGGTTTTGAAGAAACTCCTTAACAACCATTGTAGGCCGTTCATACAACACTTTGACCTTCAGAAGGTCACACCATACAATCAAGTCACCGTTATGCTATATGTTCATTGATGTTTTTCTTCATAAAATAAGACGCTCTTCACCCCTCCAATATTCGGGACGTGGAACAACACAGTCTGTATAATAATATAAAAACTATTTAATTTTTAAGTATATTTATCAGGTATAGTCTGGAATAACTGAGAGAATGATTTTATTTCGATAGATATACACGTTGTTCAATTTAAAAACACGATTTTTTTAAGTTTCAAAATGTGATAGTTGTGTTACACATTTTGATCACACTGTATAAGATATAATAATAAACTTAACGGCATTTTGTTTGTCCATGTTGATGGTTGGTACTCACCAAACATCAAATTAGTATGTATCTTCAATAATAATCACACTGACCCAATGTGCCCCAATCTTGTCCTAATGTGCCCCGGGCCGGGGCTCATTGGAACTAACTGCCATTTGAAAAGAAATTATAATAATTCCAAAAATATTGTATTCAACTCCAAATTTCCAGTGTATATACCTGGATAAATCTATATATTAAGTTGTATTGCCATTACCAACTAGTTATTGTGAAAAATAAGACAGCTCTATGCGGATGTCAAAATTCGTCCCAATGTGCCCCGGTCTCCCCTAATTGAATTTATTATAATTTATTACTTATTATTATTTTTAATTCAATATCTGTGTTTTGATAGCTAAAAACTGACATGTCAAAGGGTTAACGTTTCCATATTTCTGGCCTCACTGCAGATTTTTTACGAAATAACAAAAAAAATCACTACGCAATAACAGTTCATAATTAAGTAATAGATTATTAAGATTGCTGAAAAAAACACGAAATAATACATACAATGAAACGCCTTTATAAACTAAAAGTACTAAAAATATGGAACACCCAAGCAAAAAGTGCAATTATACTTATCAAAAATAATAATATGAGTTTTTGTACAACAATAAAATTGATCACTGAACGATTATCGTCCAGTGATCAAGTTTAACGTTTGTTATTATTGATTTAATCGTGACGTTCTTATATATGTTGAAAAGTAAAATCTGGCAACCTTATATGATTACTAAATAGTGACCAAAGCATTTGAGGCAATCGTTTTATAAATTTTTGAATCAATCAGACAACTGTAGTAAAACTATACATCTATATACTATGCATAAACGGTGACCCAATTCAAAACTACTAGCTCACTATTAGTTCGGCTAATTTATTTAAATGAATTTGACCCAATTACCTGGAACAGATTACTTTCTAGGAGGGGGCGGTGGTGCGCTCCTCTTCTAATCTAGTCGGTGCCTCATCTGGCGCTCAAGACGTTCCATTTTGAATTTCATTAGCAATGGATTAAGCGGCCGACTTCGCTCTTTCCAGCTTCCTGCACCCACCGACCATATAAGTAAATAGATTCCCGGTCGCTTAAACCGTATAACTGTTTCTTATCCAAGGTCGCGGTTTCCGAACTTAATTTCGGCGGGATCTTAATTCCGGTTATCTCCTATTATGGCGTCGTTCGGAAACCCGCCAGCTCACCGATTCTCGTATATTTCAGACCTGGTATCTCTAACCATGCCTGCTTCGATCGTTTTTGATAGTAACTTACGTTTTGTTACTTTTTACTTTATCATACGCAGTATGATGAAGTATTGTAATCGTGCCGAAAAAAAATTGAGATTTTAGCGGAAATAGGTCTTTATGGGTCCCCTGAACATTTTTGACCAAGGTACAAAAAAATGTCCGTGTGTGTGTATGTATGTATGTCTGTGTGTAAACGATTTTTGTGGCGACGATTCCGGAGAAACTACTAAAGGTATCGGAACGAAAGTTCATATTTAGAAGTTTTGTTACCAAACTTAGAGCTGAAAAGCTTTTGGTTGAAAAGGGTCCAAAGGAACTGGTAGTTTATTCTAAGCCTTTTTGAAAGATTTTGCAAATGAGCCGCCATTTCTGTAATTTCGACAAAATAGTTAATTAATAAATTAAAGTAGAGGAAATTTTGAATAATTTATGCCTATGACATTTTTTGGTAAAATAAATAGTTTAGCTTCAAGACCAAATTCTATTTGATCGAGATCGGTCGCATCTGCATTGATATGAAATTACATAGTAGCCAAGATTTTGACAAATATTTTTTTGTGTTATCACATTCGAAAACAGCTGATCTCATCAGAGGTTGGAGAACCACTATGGAACGTTTCCGCTGTAGTGCGGCAAATTATAAAATACAAATTTCAAATAAAATAAGATCACCAATTTGATTGTTTGTTGATAAGAAATATCAACCCGTCTTTATATCTAATTCTAAAAACGATAAATTGAGAAAATTATATATATTTTTTTTTTTTTAACTTGTTTATTTTACGTCGGTCTAGTTCCGCAACTTAGGCCAATCACCGACGCTGAGGGCAGGCTACACACACCCAGGAATTTTGTCCTACTGAAGGAATTCCAACCTCCAGTAAGAGTTCTTTAACGTGCACGTCGCATAATGACAGCACACGGGGCCACCGGCTTTACTTCCTCATCCGATGGAAGGCGGCATGCAAAGGTATTTGTTCCCTGCCTAAAATACCAGGACAGTCGATTTTAGCCCGAGCCGGGATTCGATCCCGGGCCTCCAGCGTAGATAGCAGCCGCTCTATCCTATACGCCATCGACCCCCCCGAGAAAATTATAAATAAAGTATAGCGATGAGTGTAGTTTTATTTTAGTATGTTGGTAGGGATGTGTCATGAACAAATATAAATCTGTCAGAATTTGAATTACCTTTTTAAGGTGCGTTTTCATTAGTGATAATGGCAGTGGTAGCAGACGCCGTTATAGCATTTTCAATAGAAAATTGCTAGTGACTCATGTTTATGTATATGCAAACTAATATGTGTCATTATCACGATATGTAAGAAATACTATAATTTCGTATTCGACCACCGCCATTAGCTACCATTACCTACCAATTGGAACGCACCTTTAAACTTGACGTTTCGTTAAAGTGGTACCAACCAAGCATTTACTATACAGAAATCATTTATTTATTTTTTTAAATACGTATTTTTGAAAAAGCAACACAATAAACGTTGATGTCGCTCCTGCCAAAAACTAGATAGCGTGACTCACTCACATGCGACGGCGACACTCCGCCTTCGGTGACGCGCCGCATCACCGCTCGTCGCGCTATTCCGTGCTTTGGGCATTAGTGACATAAATAACTATTATTCTAATGATGTAGTGTAGGTAGTGTCAAATGCTGATGCTTTGACAATACCTACGATTTATCTCAATAGGATAGATTTTCATGCAGCTAAACTATTAATTTTATATATTGTATGATAAAGTCATGTGCCTGGCCACATCAGATATTTTCTAGAAATGTGCAGCATGGCATGCAATTTGAATAAGGGCCAGATGTGTAATGTACTAACACACTATGGAAGTAATAAATAATTATTTGAAAGCGAAGAAATCAACTATTACAACAAGTCACCTCCTAATTCAGCACACATTTGAAGTTGAGTTCTCTTTTAATAGCGTTATTGTTGTAATTATTTGTTTTCTAATTATTTGAGTTTTTTTAATATAATTTTCTGTTGTTGTTGGAGGAAGATAGTCAACAAAAAACAAAACGTAACAATGAAATAAAACTGTATACAGAATAAAACGCTGTGCGGTTGTTAGTGTTTTATTGTCCATAAAAAATTGTCAAGCTATTTCAATAAAAAAGCTGAAAAAGCTTGACAATTTTTTATCGACAATAAAACACTAACTACCACACAGCGTTTTATTCTGTATACAATTATTCCAGTCGATAATGGAGACATTCGTACAAAAAATGAAATAAAAGTTACTATTATATGATTGATCAATTCGTTTTTCCTAATTTGTGTCATCAAATGCGACTGCAACTACTTCTGCCTGAGTTTACAGATAAAAAGATCTGCACGTAATATTATTAATACATTTAATTTATAAATAATAAGACTATAATAATACATTATGCCGCTTCTCAGGAATTGTTGAACACAAATTAATATTAACATTTATTATTAACAATATGAATCTAAAATAATCGAGTTAATTTTTGTGATATGACTAGTCTATGATAAGACTGGTGTTGGTACGTAGTGAAGACCTGTGTCTGCGAGCTGCAACCCGCTCATGCTATGCACAATTGGTAAACAAATCATTACAGCCACATAACTAAAAGGCGCAACCAAATTTTGAATTTTGTAAGCTAATACACTTACCTAAAGCCCTAAACCTCAATCTTTCTAGAATATTGTGGTATATCTTACTTTACATCTATTTGAAAGTTGAAACCTCTAAAATTTCATCGCTTTTGCTAATATACCAAATATGGCCGTATTTCACGCAGTTAACACTATTTTATAAGTTAATTAAAACAGAAATAATTTTCCATACTTCAAGCATTAACACATAAAATTAAATATTACTATTAATTTCCTAGATACGCAATTTTAAAATATGCCGTTTTTGGTCCATGTTCTCGCTCAGGTCCAACACTTTCATGAAAGACCAACTTTGAACTCAACTATCGACCTTAGTATAAAGAGCTAGGTCTTCAGGTGCGTGAAGTTCGCCCCCCCCCCATCATTGGAATTTTCAACTTTTTATTAAACCTTCGCTTGACCATTTGTAGACCATATTTGACCATATTTTTTTTTCGCTTGACCACCCTCCGTTTTGGAGATATAGACATTTTTAACATAGGGACTACCGTGAAGCTGCCCCCCCCATTATTGGAATTTTGAAGTTTGTATTACACCATCGTTTAACCATTTGTTTGACCATGTTTGACCATATTTGTTTTTCGCTTAACCACCCTCCGTTTTGGAGATATCTAGGCAATTTTAAAATAGGGACTTCCGTGAAGCTGGCCCCACATCATTGGCATTTTGAAGTTTTTATTACACCATCGTTTGACCATTTGTTTGACCATGTTTGACCATATTTGTTTTTCGTTTAACCACCCTCCGTTTTGAAGATATCTAGGCAATTTTAAAATAGGGACTACCGTGAAGCTGGCCCCCCCATCATTGCAATTTTGAAGTTTTTATTACACTATTGTTTGACCATTTGTTTGACCATGTTTGACCATATTTTTATTTCGTTTGACCACCCTCCGTTTTAGAGATATAGGCACTTTTAAATTAGGGACTACCGTGAACCTGGCCCCCCATCATGGGAATTTTGGAGTTTTTATTACACTATTGTTTGACTATTTGTTTGACCATGTTTGACCATATTTTTATTTCGTTTGACCACCCTCCGTTTTAGAGATATAGGCATTTTTAAATTAGGGACTACCGTGAACCTGGCCCCCCATCATGGGAATTTTGAAGTTTTTATTACACTATTGTTTGACCATTTGTTTGACCATGTTTGACCATATTTTTATTTCGTTTGACCACCCTCCGTTTTAGAGATATAGGCATTTTTAAATTAGGGACTACCGTGAACCTGGCCCCCCATCATGGGAATTTTGAAGTTTTTATTACACTATTGTTTGACCATTTGTTTGACCATGTTTGACCATATTTTTATTTCGTTTGACCACCCTCCGTTTTAGAGATATAGGCATTTTTAAAATAGGGACTACCGTGAACCTGGTCCCCCATCGTTGGAATTTTGAAGTTTTTATTACACCATCGTTTGACCATTTGTTTGACCATGTTTGACCATATTTTTATTTCGTTTGACCACCCTCCGTTTTTGAGATATTGACACCCCAAGTCTCCGCCCATGCTTGGTTTTAATATCTCATTCGTTCTTGTAATACTTGCTTTACCGCAGTTTTTACATTTGATCATTATCCATTTTCCGTAATGGAATAACCATGATTGGCCATAGTTTGGAATTTTGGAATTTAAAATCTCTGCTAATTTTGAATTACGGCCGACAAAGTAATTTTTCCGATGACTTTAATTAAAATATGTTCGCAATTTTAACATTTGACCATTTTCTGTAATCGAATGACCTTGACTCACCATATTTTGGAATTTTCAAAACCCCTACTAATGTTGAACTACTGCCGCCAAAGTGATTTTGATGGTTACCATTGGAACAGGTAACTGCGATTTGTCATAGTAAGAGGTTGAATATTGAAAATTTTGAGCTTTGACTATTTTCCGCAATCGAATAATCTTGATCGACAATATTTTGGAATTTTAAAAATCCTTCTGAATTACAACCGCCAAAGTGATTTTCACCGTTACCTTTGAAACGCTTAATTACGGTTTATCATAGGAAAAAGTTAAATATTTGCAATGAGTTTTGGCCATTTTCCATCATTGACCATGTTTTTGAATTTTTGAAATTGCTACCAATTTTGCATAAGACCGCCGTGTTTCAATGGTAACCGTCAAAATCACTTTGGCGGTCGTAATTCAAAATTAGTAGGGGTTTAGAAAATTCCAAAATATGTGGACAGTCAAGGTCGTTCGATTACAGAAAATGGTCAAACGTTACAATTGTGAATATTCAACTATTTACTATTATAAATCGCAACTGCGAACATATTTTAATTAAAGTCATCGGCAAAATCACTTTTTCGGCAGTAATTCAAAATTGGTAGCGATTTCAAAAATTCCAAAATATGGCCAATCATAGTTATTCGATTAAGGGAAATGGTCAAACGTAAAAATTCCAGAAAATCAAGTATTACAAGTACGAATGAGATATTAAAACCAAGCATGGGCGGAGATTTGGGCTGTCAATATCTCAAAAATGGAGGGTGGTCAAACGAAATCAAAGTATGGTCAAACATGGTCAAACAAATGGTCAATCGATGGTGTAATAAAAATTTCAAAATTCCAATGATGGGGGGCCAGCTTCACGGTAGTCCCTATTTTAAGAATGCCTATATCTCCAAAATGGAGGGTGGTCAAACGAAATAAAAAAGATGGTCAAACATGGTCACGCGATGGTGTAATAAAAAGTTCAAAATTCCACTAATGGGGGGGGCCAACTTCAGGCACCCTAGGTCTTCCCCTTTCAGGGATGAATGCAGTAATCATATCTCTATGCAACCCAACAGTCAAACATCTGCGAATAAAATTTTCATTGTTTGATGTTTTGGCTAGCTTTTTGGGATTTCGCCCCACGGTGCGCTGGCTGATGCCGGTCGCACAATGCACCAGGATGCGCGACGTCCTCGTTATCACTGGCCCATTAGGGACTCCATCCGTCGCCTAATGGTGATTACTATGCGTCTGGTAGTAATCCACGTCAACCCGGCTGTAATCTCATATTCGAGGACCAATAAACTGCACTTAATTAGTCAGCGAATCGGCCGCGACGCGTCGCTAGTAGATAGCGGAGAACCGACGTGCTGCAAACTTCGCGATGAATACGTGGAGTACAGTATTATTAAATCGATGCGATTTGCACTCATGGGTAGGTACCGGTGAATGGAAGTTCGGGTTGTGGAAAGTTGAAGATGGCTGTTGGGCATGGTAAAGTCTAAGTTGAGCCGGCCAACTAGTTGAACTGAAATGTTAGAAACTAACGATGAGGAGGTGCTGTTTTGTAAGTACTAGTGCTTACTATCCATGCTAGCACTGTCTATTTCTGCCTTTTTGGTGGAATATACTGATTTTAATGGTTTCTTCAGGACATGTAAATAAATTCATTAAGATTATCACTGACAATATTTTGGAGACTGTGGCGAACTTAATAATAAAATTATAAACCCCTAACCACAACAAGTATTTTAGAAACCTAAATACGTATTTCAGCAACTATGTTGCCATCTTCAGTAGAACCTAAAAAAGGAAAAGAGAGATTAGCACTTCATAGTATCTTTACTGGATATTGACCAAGCAAATCACTAATGGAAGTGACGTCCATGTTAAAAATTACCCTATATATACCCATTTGTTGTTCACACCTCAGTGAATTTTGATCATTGAAGCGTAAAAAACAAGTTTTAATTAAAGCAGGTCAAACAATGGCGAACTAGGTATAGGACCCCTGTCTAATTTTATTAATTTATCTCTATTCAAGTGAATAAAGATACTTTCCAAGCTGTTTAGTTCCCTATTATTTGACACAGCTTTTACAAGTTTTAAGTTATCTACAACTACTTTATGACCTGTGTCTAAAATATGTTGAGCCACACTAGATTTTTCAAAACGATTATATTTAAAATGAGCTACATGTTCTTTGAACCTAGTTAAAATTGTTCTTCTAGTCTGGCCTACGTATTCTTTTTCACAGTCATGACATTTGATACAATATATACCAGATTTATCAAGTACATCTACCTTATCCTTTGGGTTTCCAAGAAGGTTTTTTATGCTATTATGAGTCGAATATGCTATACAGAGATTTTGTGATGTAAAAATACTTCTCAAACCCCTTGTATATGCACAACCGAACGGTATTTTAACATATTTCTTCTTTTCTACAGACAAAGTATTTAAAGTAGATATTTGATTTACATACATTTTTTGATTCTGCTTCTTAATAATTCTATCAACTATTTTCTCAGGGTACCCATTATGTATGACAACATTCTTAATAAACAATAATTCTTGCTGATATATCTGCGGACAATGGAAATTTCAATAACCTATTTACTAACCAACTAATAAAAGACAATTTTTGTTGAAAAGGATGCTGCGAATCATTAGGGATAAACCTGATTGTGTTAGTATCTTTCCGATACACGTCAATTTCTATTATATTTTTGCTATTCCTGACTACCAGAGTATCTAAAAATGGAAGTTGGCCGTTAACTTCTTGTTCTACAGTAAAGTTAATGGTGTTGAATTTAGAATTCAAAACGAGAAGAAAATCTTGAATACTGCACTTCTTGGTGTCAAAAATGGCAAAAATATCGTCGACATACCTAACCCATGTCTTAGGGAAATATGGTGCTATAGACTTTACATTGGTTTCAAATCTGCTCATAAACAAGTTGGCAATAAAAGGTGAGAGACAGTTACCCATTTCAGTTCCCTCAAGTTGTTCAAAAAACTTTCCGTTTATTTGAAAACAATTTTGAGACATACAAAGCGCAGTCAATCTTACATATTCATCTATTTCTGACGGGTCAAAGTTGTTATTGTTCAATAATTCCCTAAGAAAATTTCCGGAATAGGCACACTAGGAAACAGTGAAGCAACATCAAATGAAATCAACAATTCGCCATCCTCTAGTTTTACATTGTTAACCTTATTGATAAACTCCAATGAGTTATTAACAGAGAAGCTTGGTTGAGGAACAGGTAAATTGTTGAACTCATTCGATAACCATTTCGCTAACTGGTAAGTAGGTGAATTAATACCTGATACAATAGGTCTCACTGATTTACCATAAAGTAGTAGTCAGTAGTAGTCATAAAGTAGTTGTAGATAACTTAAAACTTGTAAAAGCTGTGTCAAATAATAGGGAACTAAACAGCTTGGAACGTATCTTTATTCACTTGAATAGAGATAAATTAATAAATTCAGACAGGGGTCCTATACCTAGTTCGCCATTGTTTGACCTGCTTTAATTAAAATTTGTTAAATTAAAACTTGTTTTTTACGCTTCAATGATCAAAATTCACTGAGGTGTGAACAACAAATGGGTATATATAGGGTAATTTTTAACATGGACGTCACTTCCACTAGTGATTTGCTTGGACAATATCCAGTAAAGATACTATGAAGTGCTAATCTCTCTTTTCCTTTTTTAGGTTCTACTGAAGATGGCAACATAGTTGCTGAAATACGTATTTAGGTTTCTAAAATACTTGTTGTGGTTAGGGGTTTATAATTTTATTATTAAGATTATCACTAGCTATTTTTTGCTTTAACGACTATTTCTTAATAATTGAATTCCAACGTATATAATCAGACGCAGATGTTTTCTGTTGTTATTGAATATAATATATTCAGTTTTTGCTTCATTTATTGACAGAACAATGTTGTAGAACCATTCTTCCATCAGCTTCAACTCCGCGTCTATTTGTGCTTGTAGTTGTGATATTTTCTTTGCTGAGTACAACAGACACGTAGCATCCGCATACATATACGGTTTACCACACAATGGTAGCTCAAAAACGTCATTGACGTATAATATTGTGTATAAAGTCGGTGGTAGATTTCCTCCTTGGGGTATTCCGAATTCCGCACATCTGGACCTGCTTTCTTTGTCTGTTATTATGGTTGTTTGCTGTCGGTCCAGTAGGTATGTTTGTAGTATTCTCAGTTCATTATTCTTTATTCCCGCTGCCCTTAGTTTGTCTATAAGTTTTTGCTTGCAGACCGTATCGAATGCCTTCTGTAAATCAATCATCAGTGCAGTTGCAATTTCTTGTTGGTCCAAACTGTTTTTTACGTATATTAAATCAAGCGCTGCTGATGTGGTGCCAGCGTGTTTTTGGAAAGCGTACTGTTGTTGGTGGATGATATTAGTCTCGCGAATGTGGTCGTTTAATCTGTTATTTAGTACTTTTTCTAAGATTATTTTTCCTATTTCCCTTTTTGTATGTAGGTTTTATTATTGTTGTTTTTAAATATTCAGGGTATATTCCTTCCTTCAGTACTTTGTTTGATAGTCGTTCTAGTATCGGTAGTAGTATAGCGGTATTCTGCTTTATTGTTTCTGCTGTTATTTTATCAAACCCAGGGGCCTTGTGTTCTTTCAATTCTCCTACTATTCTAATTAACTCATCTCTGCTTGTTTCCCTGAAGTATGCCGTGGGATAGATCTTAGCTGAGACTGTGGTGGAAGACTTACGGGCTATTCCCTGTACTTGCTTTTGTGCTAGGCTCTTTCCGATGTTGCTGAAATAAGTATTGATTTCCTCAGCAATTTCCAAGCGATGCTTGGTGGGTTGGCCATCAGACTTAATAATCTCCTTTATCTGGTCCAGATTCCGCATCTTTCTGCTGGCTACTTTATTTATCAAGCTCCAAGTCTTACTGGGAAAAATACCACACCTGGCGGTATGTAACCTCTTAACGTAGTTACTATACACTCAGATGGTTTGATGTGTTTAGTTGCAAAAGTTTTGCACAGTACTGTATGTTCAGGAACTGTTCTACGCTAAACAAAATCTCAAAATCTCTTGGCAAAGATTAATTTCGTTAGATGTTTCCCACTTTAAAGTCCAGTTTACAGGTTGATCCTACTTTGTAGATATAATGCGCTCTTTGTACTACAACAATGCGAAACTTTATAATCTCTCGGATACTACTACTATACTGAAGTAGTGTTCTCAACTAACTTACAATAGGCCCATAAGAGCCGTCATTAGAGGCTTATTGATTAAGTACAAGAATGATTTTGTTACTGTCTTTTTACCTGTTAAGAAATGGATAATTCAAACCTTTAGGTATTTAAATGAGATGTCTGATGTCTGTAGACTACACCTACTACAGATAACAGGTATCAAATAACTGATGTAATTTCTAGTAATTTATTTATCAAGATTTTATATACAGGGTGGAAATTAAGTAACGGAATAATTCAATAATTCTGTTAATAGCTAAAACAACGAAAAAATCTGAGGGGAATAGCGATTAAAATTATACAAGCTATTTTCATGGATTTTCATCGATATTTGTAAGAGTTATGACGTCATCGATATTTTTTGTAAATGGTAACCTATATTTTTTATTTTTTATTTTGATAGTGCTTTTTAATCTCTTTTCGACGGTATAAAAATTTTATTATGTTACATCAGTTATCTTTTTTATTAGTTACTTGTTTTGAACAAAATTGTTCAATTGTTCAATTGGCATTTTTTATTAAAAAATTATCAAGAAAAACTAGTTTGGCTTGTACGTTTCATTACATTAATTGTCTATCCAGCTATTCCGAATATAAAGAGTCAAAATTTAAAAATGATAACGAAAACTTATTTAAATTTTCTTTACAAAATTACATAATGCTGGATCAGACGTGATCAAATTGTCGACCTTGCGCAACTTGACAACTTCCAAGTCGTTTATAAAACGCATCCACGACATTTTGAAGCTGTTCGACAATTATTTGTTGACACTCGTGTTGTATTTTCTATTGAAGGTGTTCCAAATTGTCGGGACAATCTTTATAAACTTTATTTTTTTTAAATAACCCCACAGAAAATAATCAAGCGGTGTAAGATCTGGTGATCTAGCTGGCCACTCCATTGCTCCCCTTCTTCCAATCCATCTCCCAGGAAATTTAGCGTCCAAATAATTACGCACATTAGCGGCATAATGCGGTGGGGCACCATCCAGCTGGAACCAGATTAATTCATGTGCCTGTTCTGGATTGTTGTGGATTCTTTGTGGTTCTGGATTCTCCGGAACGCTGACATGACTTCATTTTGAAAAATTTGCAAATATCGGTCGCCAGTTAACTTGTAATTAAAAGAGAATGGTCCAACAATTTGAGTGCCAACAACTCCTGCCCACACATTTATTTTTTGGGGATATTGTGATGCCGTTCGACCGTCCAATGCGGATTTTCTCTATCCCAATATCGACAATTATATCGATTCACCAAACCGGACAATAAGAATGTTGCATCGTCCGAAAACGCTATCCGATTGGCTAACATTGGATCTTGGGTGCAAATGTTCATCATGCTTTCACAAAATTCCAGTCTGTGGTCAGTATCGGTTTAGGCAATCTGATGAATGAGTTGAATTTTGTAGGGGCGAAATTTTTCTACTTTAAGTAAATTTAAAGCGGATGTATGACTGATGTCATGGTCTAAGGCCAATGCACGGCTGCTTTAATGTTGATTTTCACCTAGATCCAACAAAACATCGAGTTTAGTTCGTCCGTAACTTTTTTCGGGCGTCCAGACCTTTTAATTTATCTTTTTAATTTATCCTTTTTTAATTTATCTGACATAATTCTGTCACATTTGTTCGTTATATTGGGTCCGCCATTTTGTTCACAATAATTTAGCTTTTGGATTCGTTATCGGCAACTTCATAAACTACTGTTAACAAATTTAATCTAAATCGAAGTTTATTTGAGGTTTTGGTCAGGTTTTCGGGATTTCGTCCCACTGTGCAGCTCTTTAAACGGACTGCAGCGACATCAGGGAGTGGGGCAGACTGCTGAGGGAGAGGGACGTAAAAACTAATTACATATTGTAGGTAATCCCTTTATAATTGTTCACCGAATGACAATGGTGCTGACTGAGCTGCTGGCCCGGTGCCCGGACGGCCACCAGAAAATGGTGCTGCTGAATTATACAATAGGGTATATATGGGGTCACGTACCGTCTGTATATTTCAACATTTGCTCGACCGGCGGGCGAAATATGTCCCCCGTCATTATGTCGAATTCACCGCCATACTTGACGGTACTTCCGTCCCCCAGGCGAGGTCATACGTTTTACGTTTTGGTCGTATTCATTAGCTTTGGTGGGGAGTGGACATTGCAGCGTCAAAAAGTTGGTTTAAATATGGACATCGCCAAAACACAAAGGTTAAAAGTGCACAGTGAAAACCTGCTATTAGAATAGTACTTATTCTGGCCGTCGTAATGTATAATAATAATAATAATAATCTTTATTGGTGTTATTACAAAGAAAATTGTTTACACAAGTCAGAACAGAAAAAGAAAAACTCTATGCACTACATATTTCTACGAAATTACAGTTAAAGTATTCATCGTAATAGAATATACATTTTTCAACCAAGAATTGTTTCATTACTGTCTTAAATCTGTTATTGGAGTAACACTTAATTGCTGGCGGCAGAACATTAAAAATCTTTAGAGCCCAGTAATTTGATGCGTTGCGCGACTTCTGCAATCTCAGAAAAGGTCGGCGATACTGCTGATTCTCACGAGTGTTGTACGAGTGAATTGCATTCGATGTCACAAACGTACTGGCATTGACCTTAGCGTACATTAAACATTCCAATATGTAGGCGGATGGAAGTGTCAGAACATTGAGATTTCTGAAGTGTTCACGGCAATCTTCCCTCCAACCGACTCAGAGTACTACTCTTATGCATCGGCGTTGCAGAGAAAACAATTTATTGCTGTGACCTGAATGGCCCCAGTTAAATATTGCATATGTCATCAAGGAGTGAAAACAGGCAAAGTAGGCAACCCTAAGACATTTTATAGAGATTGATTCTCTCAAGATTCTCAAATAATGAATCACCCTCGCAAGTTTTCCTGAAACATGTCCGACATGACTTTCCCACTTTAATTTGGAGTCAAGAATAACACCCAAGAATTTTACACTCTCATTATCGTCCGTACTGGAACGCGCTTCATGTCGCAATGTAAACAATACCGATAAGCACTTATCCTGATTGATGCAAAGCGCATTTGAAGAAAACCATTCTTTAATATCTCTGTCACATAGGTCAACTGTATTAAGAAGCTGTTCATAATCATCACCTCCCTTAATTACCGTTGTGTCATCCGCAAATAGAATAAGATCAGTTGCTTCAGTAGCACAATTAATGTCGTTGATATACATTAAAAAGAGAATGGGGCCCAAAACTGATCCTTGGGGTACCCCGTAACTGCAAAGTCTGTTCGATGTATAGTGTGGAATGCTCAGAATCCACCACGTGAAGCTGGCTGCAACTCGAGTTATCATGTATTATCTAACTATGCTAGAAAATACAGACAGGGATGGTTATATATGAATAGCAGTGTTATCGTGATCCAGATTGTTGACACAGAGTAATGGAAAGCTATGGCAAAAGACTAACAGTATAGAATACTGTATTATTGTTAAAACAGTTACAAAGTGTTGACTAGTCGCTGGAAATCCAATACCTTCCGAAATAAATTAGTTTTATTAAGTTATCTCAAACATTTTCTGTTGCGTGAGGTTTTCGAAAAAAGGTAAGACAAAATGTAAAAACAACGCGATTTTGGTAATTTTATCAGCTGAACGGATTGTCCTAGAAACCTCATAATGGTCTCATAGCAAACCTTAATCTTTGCAATTGTCTCTAAAATCCTGAAAGTTTGTTCACACATTCTGAAGCATTTATACGAAATAACTTAGAGAGTTTGTGCGATATACAACTGTCAAGTTTGTGTATGTATTCAGCGCAAATAAATTAATCAAATACGCTTGTTTGCTTTCCATTATCAAACAAAAGTTATCAATATTAATATAATGTCAATATTAATGTTACAGTAAATGATGACATGCGCAGCACAGTTCCTATCAACTGCACTACAAATTCAAAGTTATGTTACATCAGTAGTGAATCTGTTTGAAGTCGATCTACACCAAGAGACTCCGTTCTAAAAACATCGCAACTCCAAAACGAAATATTTCGTTTCGATGCTTTTTTTGCTGTCTACACCGGGCAGCGGTAATATGGGCAAATAAATACATTTCTGGCAATTACGCTTTATTATCGCAGTTATATTTATTGGGTTTCTTGTTTGTGGAAATTTTTAACTGAATTCCTATTCAATTAAATAAACAATGAAACAACATAATAATATTAGTTGATGCAAAAACGACAATACACAGAAAAATTACTAAATCGATCACAATTAAAAGTTATATTTATAACAGCAAATTAAATAAATAAATAATCAGACGCAAAATCATTGAACGTCGTAAATAATTTAGCTTATGAAAATAGTATAAATAGATTCAGAAGAATGTCGTGAACTTCATATCAAATTGCTTACGGAATCTTTGATGGTATTGTTATTGTAATTTAAAAACGATCAGTGATTATGAAATTTGTCATGAATTTTTGTGTAGGTTAATTTACTGTTAAGGTATTTCTTCGCTAGAGCCAGTGAGTTTCGAGTAATTAACAAAAAAAAAACTGAAAAAAGGAACCTGACCTACCTATCGACCTATCAACTATTGCCTGGCATTTTTTTTTTGGTATTCGTTCCACTAAATTGCTAAAGCCAAAAGATAATAAAATTTCATTTTCATTAGACAGTATTTTTTAACCTTCTTATTAGCGTTTTTTTGCGGTAACAGTTTGGAACTAATTTGGACAAGATTTATAATAAGACCTATAATGGACCAGATGTGTCATTGGGACGAAGGTGGGAGAATCATAGGTAGACACACATTCACTTCATAATAACTTAATAAATAAAAAAAATGGTTCAAATTGGGAAAAAACACTCAAATGGAGACCAATGTCGCCATTTTGGTGCTTCAGTCACAACATCTTCAGGATTCGAAGACAAGAAGTGACGTCGCGCCGCGTGACACCAGGCACACCATAGCCTATGGAAATACTAAGGAAAACTGGCTAATCGACGGTGAGATATAGAAGGACAAAGGTATTTGTCGGGCAATTCCATTGGTTACCCCCCTTATGGTCTCCATTTGAGTGTTTTTGCCATTGAGTGTCCATCTTGCTCCTTTGCTATACCGTACTGATGAGGACTAAGTAGTCCGAAACTACGGTTGCTTTGTTCGATGACGGAATTGCCGTACAAATACCTTTCTCCTTCTGTATTTCACCGTCGATTAACCAGCTTTCCATATATTGGAAGACATCAGTGTATAGATGTCCAAATCTAGAAATCTTTGTGATAATGTTCTCTAAGTGAGACCTCATAAAATGTTCCCAAATCATAATTTTGTATAGTCTCTGCTAAATTGTTATTGATATTAGTAGTAGTATCATCTTTATTTATGTCAAATTTCTCTCACGATACGACCAACCATAAATATAAACTATTATCTATGAAAATACAGCTTCCGGCCATTTACAACATACGGTCACGTACAGCCGTTATATTTCCACGTTTTCGCCCGGTATGAGGGTCGGACGAAATATGTCCCGTCATTACGTCGAATTCGCCACTTTTGACGGCAGTTCTGCCCTCTCGCGCCTACGTTTTACAACTCGTATTCATTAGTTTTATCGCCGATGGGCCCTAACGTTAAGCTCAGCGCCGGCAGCGCCGCCATCTACGGCAACGGCGAAACTAATAACGAACTGCGCAGTTATCCAGTCAACCTAAAACTCTTAACTGTAATTTATTCCCGGTGTTTATGTATAGTTTTATGAAGTGTAACGGATTTGTCGTTGAGCGCGCGACGCGGTCGGAAAAGTTGTCGGAAGCTTCGTATAAAATTGATGGTAGAGCTTTTATGGGGCAATCCGAATATTTCCGGTTGCCATCCGGAAAGTTACTTTTTGCTGTGTTTTGGCGTAGATGGCCACGCATCGGATGTGAATTAGGGATTTATTACAGTAATTAATAGTTGGTATTTATGAATAATTTATGAAGTCGTATTACCAGAACACATAATAGTTTTATAGTTATGAATACTTTGGTTTCGAGGGGCTTTCCGTAGAATAAATATGTAATAGAAATTTTGACTTGAGTCTAGTTTTTGAGAAAATCAATGGAAAATACCACAAATTGATTTTTACCGGTATTAAGTACAGAGTGATCTAAAATGGCGAAGGACAGGTTGAATTTTCCGCCACATTGAATAATTGTGATGTTGGTTATGGTTGCAAATGACAGCTGTTATTTTTGTTCATTATCTGATTATAATTAGGTATATTAAATTGAAAAAGTGAATGTTTGGTTGGTTAGTATTGGCAAAGACATTGGACATGAATAAAACATTAACAAGACAGCATACTTTAAAACTACTGTATATTTCATAAAATTAATGTGTAGAAAAATAAATGTTCGAATATAACATACAATATTTAAAATTAATAGTTTAGCTGCATGAGAATCTATTCTATTGAGATAAATCGTAGGTATTGTCAAAGCATCAGCATTTGACACTACCTACACTACGTCATTAGAATAATAGTTATTTATGTCAGAAATGCCGAAAGTAAGGAATAGCGCGACGAGCGGTGATGCGGCGCGTCACCGAAGGCGGAGTGTCGCCGTCGCATGTGAGCGAGTCGCGCTATCTAGTTTTTGGCAGGAGCGACATCAACGTTTATTGTGTTGCTTTTTAAGAAATACGTATTTAAAAAAATAAATATATGATTTCTGTATAGTAAATGCTAGGTTGGTACCACTTTGACGAAACGTCAAGTTTAAAGGTGCGTTCCGATTGGTAGGTAATGGCAGCTAATGGCGGTGGGAGAATACGAAATTATAGTATTCATGTCGTGATAATGACACATATTTGTTTGCATGTAGGTACATAAACATGAGTCACTAGCAATTTTCTATTGGAAATACTATAACGGCGTCTGCTACCACTGCCATTATCACTAATGGAAACACACCTTAAAAAGGTAATTCAAATATTTCAAATATTTCATCAAATACAAATATTTGTCAAAATCCTGGCTACTATGTAATTTCATATCAATGCAGATGGGATCAATGCAAATGCGATCTCGATTAAATAGAATTTGCTCTTGAAGCTAAACTATTAATTTTACCAAAAAATGTTATAGGCATAAATTATTCAAAATTTCCTCTACTTTAATTTATTAATTAACTGTTTTGTAGAAATTACAGAAATGGCGGCTCATTTGCAAAATCCTCCAAAAAGGCTTAGAATAAACTACCAGTTCCTTTGGACCCTTTTCAACCAAAAGCTTTTCAGCTCTAAGTTTGGTAACAAAACTTCTAAATATGAACTTTCGTTCCGATACCTTTAGTAGTTTCTCCGGAATCGTCGCCACAAAAATCGTTTACACACAGACATACACACACACACACACACAGACATTTTTTTGTTCCTTGGTCAAAAATGTTCAGGGGACCCGTAAAGACCTATTTCCGCTAAAATCTCAATTTTTTTTTTCGGCACGATTACAATACTTTATGCGTATGATAAAGTAATAATATACCACATGTAATCAAATGAAAATAACCCATTATCTAAATATCAAATAAAAATCATCTCGATCTCGCACACCTTATAATCAAATACACAGATAAAATATTGTTGCAGAGGAACGTAACCCTTAAGTTGAACAAAAGGAACCAAAAAATAATTAAGTTAATATGTATGACTGAAACAATGCATTACTGCAGTATAGCTAAGAAGTGAATGTTAATCTTAAATATTTTCATTTTAATACTGGTATAAAACGATAAAAAAATAACGAACTAGGCTTAAAGTAAAAAAATCTGATGTGGCCAGGCACATGACTTTATCATATAATATATAAAATTAATAGTTTAGCTGCATGAGAATCACTACGTCATTAGAATAATAGTTATTTATGTCACAAATGCCGAAAGTACGGAATAGCGCGACGAGCGGTGATGCGGCGCGTCACCGAAGGGCGGAGTGTCGCCGTCGCATATAAGCGAGTCGGCTATCTAGTTTTTGGCAGGAGCGACATCAACGTTTATTGTGTTGCTTTTTAAGAAATACGTAATAAAAAAATTATTTCTGTATAGTAAAGGCTAGGTTGGTACCACTTTGACGAAACGTCAAGTTTAAAGGTGCGTTCCGATTGGTAGGTAATGGTAGCTAATGGCGGTGGTACAATACGAAATTATAGTATTTCTTACATATCGTGATAATGACACATATTAGTTTGCATGTACATAAACATGAGTCACTATCAATTTTCTATTGGAAATACTATAACGGCGTCTGCTACCACTGCTATTATCACTAATGAAAACGCACCTTATAAAGGTAATTCAAATTCTGACAGATTTATATTTGTTCATGACACATCCCTACCAACATACTAAAATAAAACTACACTCATCGCTATACTTTATTTATAATTTTCTCGTATCGTTTTTAGAATTAGATATAAAGACGGGTTGATATTTCTTATCAACAAACAATCAAATTGGCGATCCTACTTTATTTGAAATTAGTATTTTATAATTTGCCGCACTACAGCGGCAACATTCCATAGTGGTTCTCCAACCTCTGATGAGATCAGCTGTTTTCGAATGTGACAACACAAAAAAATATTTGTCAAAATCCTGGCTACTATGTAATTTCATATCAATGCAGATGCGACCGATCTCGATCAAATAGAATTTGCTCTTGAAGCTAAACTATTAATTTTACCAAAAAATTTCATAGGCATAAATTATTCAAAATTTCCTCTACTTTAATTTATTAATTAACCTTTTTTCAAAATTACAGAAATGGCGGCTCATTTCCAAAATCCTTCAAAAAGGCTTAGAATAAACTAAAAAGCTAAACTATTAATTTCACCAAAAAAAGTCATAGGCATAAATTATTCAGAATTTCCTCTACTTTAATTTATTATTTAACTATTTTCACGAAATTAGAGAAATGGCGGCTCATTTGCAAAATCCTTGAAAAAGGCTTAGAATAAACTACCAGTTCCTTTGGACCCTTGTGAACCAAAAGCTTTTCAGCTCTAAGTTAGGTCATGAAACTTCTAAATATGAACTTTCGTTCCGATACCTTCAGTAGTTTCTCTGGAATCGTCTCCACAAAAATCGTTTACACACGCACACACACACACACACACACACACACACAGACATTTTTTTGTACCTTGGTCAAAAATGTTGAGGGGACCCAAAAAGACCTATTTCCGCTAAAATCTCAATTTTTTTTTTCGGCACGATTACAATACTTTACATACTGCGTATGATAAAGTAAAAAATCACTACCAAGAGACAAATCGTAAAATAAATAATTGTACCTTACTGTTTTCATGCACATTCTGGAGAACATTTTATTGTTTTGAATAATTAATTCGATATTTTTTTTTTTGGCAGACAGCCATTTATTCTTAATATTTAGCATTTCAAAATACACTACAAAGTTGAAAAACTTTTGTCTTGCACGTTTATAGCCGGTATATCGCAATGCATTAGATGCGATTTTGAGCGATTTTTGCGATTTTTTAGGCGTTTATGCGCAGACCTACGAAATCAAGAAATACACCAATCACAATGCTCGGTCTGACGCCAGCCACTCGGCGTATACACGGCAGTGATCGAGTCTGTTCGGTTTGTTTTTGTTTTTGTCACCGTCGCACTAACCCGCTAAAAATGGGTATAAACACTCCAAAACATCCGTAAAAAGGCAAAATAAGCAGGGATATGTCAAAATAAGCACATATTAGCAAAATCTGAGAAAAACAATACAATATAAAAAGACAAAAACAATTTTCTGAATTCGTGGAGATCGTTAACCTTTTTAAACTGCTTAAATTAAAACTGCCTAGAATCCGCACTCTAGTGATCATAACCTATATCCTGCATGCATACCATCTCAGTAACACTGAATAAGTTCGAAACTGTGGCGGGAAATTCAAACTGTCCTTTGTCTTTTTAGATCACATGTATTGATTTAATGAAATTAATTAAAGTGATTTAGGATTTAAACAGATTTTTGTTGTTTGAGAGTGTTGTGGAGCTAAAATCAACATATCCTTTTATTCAGCAAAAATTATAACACTTCTCTCACCGACAGGTCTATTCATTTATTACGTAAAAATTCCCAGTTTCTAATAAATAAAAATAAAACGATAAAAGTAAGACTAACCTGATTAAGTCAGATACTTCAGGCTGACATTGGAAACGCACTTTATTTAAATATGAAAGTATACAAAATGAAAAGATTAAGATTAAGATGTATTAATGAGTTTTTAGTGTATCCATCTCCGATTCAGTCTTTACAAAAACAAGCAATAAACAGCAACATTCGTGTAAAATAATTGTAAACGCCTCAATAAACAACACGTATGATAGATCATAATTTAGAATGTAGTACTCAATTAGATATCTTGTGCCCGTGAAATTCTTTTGTAGAAATAATAAAGACCTGTGTTTTAAACTTATACCCTGTATCTGAAAAAAAACACCATATATACGGCGCTATAAAATCTCCACGATTCATTTTGACTAAACTCAAACAAATGTCTATCTACTGACATTGAAACATTTTTCGTTTCACATTTTCATTCACACGTTGCGACATTATCAAAAATACTCCACGGTCCTACAAAAAGTAACATAACTTTGTATGTTAGCGTTTTGTTATTGCAAATATGGTATCATTCTTCACAATGTAGGTAATTCGTTTTTCTAACAAAAAAAAACAATATGAACTGTGTGAGTATTATTGGATATCGCTTAATTAAATTTTTGTGCCTTTTTTTGCCTACTGTGTAGAACAGATTGAATGTATTCATGAAAAATAGTCACCATGCACCAAACAATTGTAATCCACCTACTTGTTTGACGTTTTAAACAATATTTGGAAAATTCGAATCAATATCACCCCTACAGAAGTGAAATTATAGGTAGTCAAAACTGAATATAATTGTTTCTTTTTTAAAATTTGCAATTTTTTAATGCACATTTCTGAGATAATCACATATTTCATTTTTACTCCATATATGATTTTATTGTGGGGTGATGTTGATTAACATTTTGCGTTCTTAACTTGGACTGTCGGGTTCAGCTCCCCTTATGGGATTTTACGTTTATAGAAAGACGCTAATTACTCGAGCACCCTTGGATATATCACAATAAAACTAACACTGGTCTTACGAGCTTTCTTTGGCCAATCTAAAAGTAGAAAAGTCCGATCCGAAATATTAAATTAGTATCCGAAATTAATTAATAACTAATTAGGTTATGCAGAATATTTCAGGAAATCGGGATATTCAATAGGCTGTATCTCGTTGACCCTTTGTTCAGTCTTAACAAAACCTACACCATTCCAGCCTTGAGGTAGCAGGAGTTTTTTTACTCTTCAATAATGTTATTTTTGACAATATTTTGGAGACTGTGGCTAACTTAATAATAAAATTATAACCCCTAACCACAACAAGTATTTTAGAACCTAAATACGTATTTCAGTAACTATGTTGCCATCTTCAGTAGAACCTAAAAAGAGGAAAAGAGAGATTAGCACTTCATAGTATCTTTACTGGATATTGTCCAAGCAAATCACTAGTGGAAGTGACGTCCATGTTAAAAATTGTCCTATATATACCCATTTGTTGTTCACACCTCAGTGAATTTTGATCATTGAAGCGTAAAAAACAAGTTTTAATTAAAGCAGGTCAAACAATGGCGAACTAGGTATAGGACCCCGGTCTGAATTTATTAATTTATCTCTATTCAAGTGAATAAAGATACTTTCCAAGCTGTTTAGTTCCCTATTATTTGACACAGCTTTTACAAGTTTTAAGTCATCTACAACTACTTTATGACCAGTGTCTAAAATATGTTGAGCCACACTAGATTTTTCAAAACGATTATAGTTAAAATGAGCTACATGTTCTTTGAACCTAGTTAAAATTGTTCTTCTAGTCTGGCCTACGTATTCTTTTTCACAGTCATGACATTTGATACCAGTATATACCAGTGATACCAATATATACCAGATTTATCAAGTACATCTACCTTATCCTTTGGGTTTCCAAGAAGGTTTTTTATGCTATTATGAGTCGAATATGCTATACAGAGATTTTGTGATGTAAAAATACTTCTCAAACCCCTTGTATATGCACAATCGAACGGTATTTTAACATATTTCTTCTTTTCTACAGACAAAGTATTTAAAGTAGATATTTGATTTACATACATTTTTTGATTCTGCTTCTTAATCATTCTATCAACTATTTTCTCAGGGTATCCATTATGTATGACAACATTCTTAATAAACAATAATTCTTGCTGATATCTATCTGCGGACAATGGAAATTTCAATAACCTATTTACTAAACAACTAATAGAAAAGGATGCTGAAAAGGATGCTGCGAATCATTAGTGATAAACCTGATTGTGTTAGTATCTTTCCGATACACGTCAATTTCTATTATATTTTTGCTATTCCTGACTACCAGAGTATCTAAAAATGGAAGTTGGCCGTTAACTTCTTGTTCTACAGTAAAGTTAATGGTATTGAATTTAGAATTCAAAACGAGAAGAAAATCTTGAATACTGCACTTCTTGGTGTCAAAAATGGCAAAAATATCGTCGACATACCTAACCCAAGTCTTAGGGAAATATGGTGCTATAGACTTTAAATTGGTTTCAAATCTGCTCATAAACAAGTTGGCAATAAAAGGTGAGAGACAGTTACCCATTGCAGTTCCCTCAAGTTGTTCAAAAAACTTTCCGTTTATTTGAAAACAATTTTGAGACATACAAAGGGCAGTCAATCTTACATATTCATCTATTTCTGACGGGTCAAAGTTGTTATTGCTCAATAATTCCCTAAGAAACTCCAAAGTTTCCGGAATAGGCACACTAGGAAACAGTGAAGCAACATCAAATGAAATCAACAATTCGCCATCCTCTAATTTTACATTGTTAACCTTATTGATAAACTCCAATGAGTTATTAACAGAGAAGCTTGGTTGAGGAACAGGTAAATTGTTGAACTCATTCGATAACCATTTCGCTAACTGGTAAGTAGGTGAATTAATACCTGATACAATAGGTCTCACTGATTTACCGGGTTTGTGAATTTTGGGAAGAACATATAATCTGCTAAACATATAATGCTGAAATACGTATTTAGGTTCTAAAATACTTGTTGTAGTTAGGGGTTATAATTTTATTAAATGTTATTTGTGTTTATCTCAAAATTCACTTTTTACGAGCTTCCTCTTCTTGTAGCAGAAGCCGCAATTTTAATCGCAATTATTCGTTTTGTTGAAAAACCGGTAGGTTGTTCTGTGATAATATCAAGAAGCAGAATTCTTATCAAGTTTTCGGCATAAATTTATATTTATAAACTGTTATAAAGACATGAACCCATGTCTATCGCATTTTAGTTTTTTCAAAGCTAACAAAAAATGACTTAGTTTAATATTAAGAATTAATTAATAATATTTATATATTAATAATATTAATTAATTAATTAATATTAATATTAATTTATTTTAATATTAAAAAATGTCCCACATGCTAAAAATGACACATAGTCCACTTCTCCAGCTAAACTGTTGTTTAAAAATATATCGATCGAAATAAAACACATCAACGTAGCAGTTTCTATTTTTCCTTGCAACATAAAGATACTTTTTTAAAACTCCTTTTTAAAAATAAACTGACAAACAACACCTTTTTACCCAAATCTCCATTCCAAATAAACTCCAAATTTTCCTCACTCAAACTCACCACATCGTCATAATTTAAGAGAACTTTGCAAAACAGACTGGTACAGTTGTAGCTGCCCGATGTACCATTATTAAATAGCGTGACACTCACAGATGATGACGGTTCCACCGCCGCTCTATATTAATATCCGAAACGGCCTTTACTAATTAGTGCGCCTAATTGGAGCTTTAAGTGAAACTTTGAATACAAGATAGGCCTGTATAATAGCACAAAGGTCTCAGAGAAGCCGTCATTGGACGTACCACTATATACCGAGATCTGGTTCTATTAATTGATTCATTTGTATAGTTGATAGTGCTGTATCCAGTAGCAACGGATTTCGCTATAGTGCTGATAGAACTCGGATCGAGTGAAGGCAAATTTACAATTATGTTATATAATTTAATTGAATTCGAACTATTAGTCAAGTGTAGGTGAGCGTAGAACCATAGAAGCATCGAATGTATGCGATGCGAATTAATTCGCATGTGCTGGGATAGCTAATAATTTATATATGGTGGCGTGCGCTAACGTTTGTATCAACTGTTGATAATCCGGCGCGTTTATTAATTAATCATTAGAGAAAATCGGTGTTATGGGTAGTTTGTAGTTTGATGTATCACTGTGTGTAAATCATGCAGCTGGTGATATTTTCTATTGATAGATACGAGTGATAATTAAATCAGTTTATGCATCCCAGAGTTGATTGATTATATAACTGACCACAATATTGTTAGAACCACTCTGAAAGTGGCTGCAAGTGAAAAAGATGAATAAATACTATGAACACGAACGTATAAACAAAGCAAAGTTGAATCAAGACATCGGCAAGATGAATTCCGAAAACATAAAATACTTTGAAAACCTCTCCGAAATGCTCCAAAACATTGGAGAAACAAATACAATAACAAAACGAATAAAGAGAACCGAAAGATGTAACTGAACAACAGAAAACATAATAAAAAATATAAAGGATAGAACTAAACTATTCAAACGACACAAGAAAAACCCGACAAACCAAACACTACAACAAGACTATCATAAGAAAAAAGGCGAAACAGCAAAAATAATAAAGCAAACTAAGAAGAACTATTCTCTAAACTAACTGACAATCAAAGTAAGACGTGGAAAAAAATAAACACGTATATGAATACAAAGGCCAAAGTCGATGCAGAAATCGTTGAGATTACGAAACAAAATGGAGCGAAAATAACGATACTGAGGGCATGGCTACGGAAATCAATAGTTATTTAGCAAAGATTGAAAAAAAAAATCTGATGTGGCCAGGCACATGACTTTACCATACAATATATAAAATTAATAGTTTAGCTGCATGAGAATCTATTCTATAGAGATAAATCGTAGGTATTGTCAAAGCATCAGCATTTGACACTACCTACACTACGTCATTAGAATAATAGTTATTTATGTCACAAATGCCGAAAGTACGGAATAGCGCGACGAGCGGTGATACGGCGCGTCACCGAAGGCGGAGTGTCGCCGTCGCATTTGAGCGAGTCGCGCTATCTAGTTTTTGGCAGGAGCGACATCAACGTTTATTGTGTTGCTTTTTAAGAAATACGTATTTAAAAAAAATAAATGATTTCTGTATAGTAAATGCTAGGTTGGTACCACTTTGACGAAAGGTGCGTTCCGATTGGTAGGTAATGGTAGCTAATGGCGGTGGTAGAATACGAAATTATAGTATTTCTTACATTTCGTGATAATGACACATATTAGTTTGCATGTACATAAACATGAGTCACTAGCAATTTTCTATTGGAAATACTATAACAGCGTCTGCTAGCACTGCCATTATCACTAATGAAAACGCACCTTAAAAAGGTAATTCAAATTCTGACAGATTTATATTTGTTCATGACACATCCCTACCAACTACATAAAACTACACTCATCGCTATACTTTATTTATAATTTTCTCAATGTATCATTTTTAAAATTAGATATAAAGACGGGTTGATATTTCTTATCAACAAACAATCAAATTGGTGATCTTATTTTATTTGAAATTTGTATTTTATAATTTTGCGCACTACAGCGGCACGTTTCATAGTGGTTCTCCAACCTCTGATGAGATCAGCTGTTTTCGAATGTGACAACACAAAAAAATATTTGTCAAAATCCTGGCTACTATGTAATTTCATATCAATGCAGATGCGACCGATCTCGATCAAATAGAATTTGCTCTTGAAGGTAAACTATTAATTTTACCAAAAAATGTTATAGGCATAAATTATTCAAAATTTCCTCTACTTTAATTTATTAATTGACTATTTCGTCGAAATTACAGAAATGGCGGCTCATTTCCAAAATCCTTGAAAAAGGCTTAGAATAAACTAAAAAGCTAAACTATTAATTTTACCAAAAAATGTCATAGGCATAAATTATTCAAAATTTCCTCTGCTTTAATTTATTATTTAACTATTTTGACGAATTACAGAAATGGCGGCTGATTTCTAAAATCCTTGAAAAGGCTTGGAGTAAACACCCAGTTCCTTTGGACCCAGGGCCGATTTATCCATTAGGCGAGTGAGGCAGTTGCCTAGGGCGGCAGCCTTTTTTAGGGCGGCAAGTTTTCTTTAAAAACAAAATTTATAAATTTTTATTATATTTTCTGTTTTTGTCACCCAGAGTTGAAGTTTTTTTTTTCTAATAAAGTTATACTATTCTGAAAATATCAATTTTTATTTATATAAGGGGGCGGCAAAAAGAAAAATGCCTAGGGCGCTATCATGCCTTAACGCGGCCCTGTTTGGACCCTTTTGAACCAAAAGCTTTTCAACTCTAAGTTTGGTCATGAAACTTCTAAATATGAAGTTCCGTGCCTATACCTTTAGTAGTCTCTCCGGAATCGGATTCACAAAAATTGAGTACACACACACACACACACACACACACACACACACACACACACACACACACACACACACACACACACACACACACACACACACACACACACACACACACACACACACACACACACACACACACACACACACACACACACACACACACACACACAAACACACACACACACACACACACACACACACACACACACACACACACACACACACACACACACACACACACAGACATTTTTTTGTACCTTGGTCAAAAATCTTCAGGGGACCCAGAAAACCTATTTCCGCTAAAATCTCAATTTTTTTTTCGGCACGATTACAATACTTTACATACTGCGTATGATAAAGTAAAAATCGCACAAAAACAAATAACAACACCGCGTCAACCACAGCCAATGACGCTAAGAGATTATAACTATAAAGAATCAGATCTAACTAGCCCAACCAAAAAGGAAATTAAGGAGATAATAGCCGAACTAAAAGAAAACAAAGCACCTGGCTTTGACAATATATCAACCAATACCATAAAGGAAAACAAAAATACACTTATAGAAATGTTTGTACGACTAATAAACAACGTCCTTGATATGGAGATATTTCCGAAATACCTAAAAAAGACAACTATCACACCTATTTATAAAAGCGGAGACAAGACAAAACCCGAAAATTCTAGGCCAATTGCGCTCACATCAACCCTAAGCAAGATAATTGAAAAAGTATCTAACAACATATAAACAACAACAAAATCATAAACGAAGGTCAATACGCATTTGAAAAGCGATCTGGAGCAATGATAGCGGCCCTTGATCTATATGAGGATATAAAACAAACAATGGACCTCAAAAGCACTACAGCATGCCTATTCATCGACCTGAAAAAGCCTTTGATACTCTATCAAATGATAATATAGTAGAAAAGCCTAAAATTCTTGGAATACGTGGTAAATTTCTAAACTTAGTAAAAACATATATCGATCAACGGCCACAAATTGCCATAATTCATAACAAATACAGCCAAATTGCGTACGCAGACTTCGGTATTCCACAAGGACGAATAATGCCACTCGTCTTATGTATCCTATACACAAACGATTTGTTCGATCTTAAACGTAAGGGTACAGTCTATATGTATGCTGACAATACCTGTGTCCACTACACGGCCGAAACATCGAAACAACTGCAACAGAATATCAATGACGACATCAAAATTTTAGAAAAATGAGTCAACAACAATCTTTTAACAGTCAATGAGGCCAAAACTGCATACATCTTATTTTCTAACAAAAAATAAAACATGGAACTAAATGTGATTTTCAATGAAACACAAATTAAAAGAGCTAGAAAAATAAAATATGTAAGACTGATAATACAAGACAATCTGACATGGAATGCACACATACAAAAGCTAATTACCACCAACGCAAGGACAATAGCTGCAATGCACCACTGCTTAGTCACATCCAACATAAACTACATGATAGCCATTTGGAGTAACACAACGAAACATTATAAACATTATAAACAAGTTAGAGACTGCAAAATAAGATTTTAAAAACTCTTTATGGTCTTGACCGAAGAACACCATCATCTGATGTATATAAACAGATTGACGAATTAACCATTCCTCAATTAATATTACAAAATAAAATTCGACTAATACACAAAATAAACAATAACTTAATAAAAACTAAAATAAAATTTGAAATTTTTTTTTCTCTTTGATGAATGAATATGGTAAATCAATTGTTGAAGTATTTCTTCAACTCCATTCCCATACATACATATTCAATAGTTTTTTTTAGATATTGGTAACGTCTTGTGGGCTTTGATATTTTGACAGGTATTGTATGTTTTGCACTATTATTATCTACGACATTTTATAATTTTTGACCACATGGCATTTCTAACTGTAATAATTCAACAATAAAACAAGTAGGGTGAATAGAAATATTTTAAATTTAAACTTCATACATGTAAGTAATATTTTAGAAAAACATCTTGTGCCCTTATCTGCATTTCTGAACATACATACCTATAAAATAATGTAAAAACTACGTACAGTTTCAAATTCTTGTCGTAAAGTCCGTAATTTTTGTCCCATATAATTGTAGGTACCTAAACCTTAAACAAAATGTATCTCGGAAACTTGTTTCTCTTCTAACATACAATATCATACTGTCCGTGGGCATTTTTTGGCTTATGAGTGTAGTAACATACAGCGTCAAAAATTAAGTTTGAACTTATAAAATGTAAAAATGTAAGAGTTGAGTACCAAATTTTGTCACTCTATACGAGATATAATAATGTACTAAACAATATTTTGTTTGTCCATATAAAACGTACGTACTGACTTAACCTGAAACCGTTTCTTTTCTATAATAAGTATTACCCAAGATAATCAACAACAAAAAGAATATATAAAAGTCGTTGTAATTTCATTCGTGGAAAATATTGAGTCATAATAGAGGAATTACCTACTATACATATGTACGTACTACAAAAAAATCAATAAGTTAAACATAGATAATAAACATAAGTCGTAAAAAATCAACCAGTAATATCTGAGAAAGATAGTATATTAACCCTATGTTTTCAGCGCTATACTAATATAATCAAATGACTTGACCATTTTATACCAATGCATCGTACAAAATTATAACAACTATTATAGTACCATAAATAATTGCTACCAAATCATTACGAATTAATACACAATCATAATAAATTGGTGTATTGTGTATTGGCGTTTCAAATTATTCAAGACGCACTCGCTAATATACGCCTCCCCACCTATCTCTCGTCCACGCACATCGACGCGAAATTCTTTTGTTTTTTGCGTACCGGTTTTCAGACCCAGCTGTGTTTGGAAAACGTTAGTCTCATAATTTTGACGCGCGTCTCGGTTGTTGATTTAAGAATTATCTGTGTTTTGGTTTATAACGTGGTTAAATGTGTGACATTAGGTGTTTGTTAAGTTCCCGTTATGTTCCCGGGCAGAAGAATTGCCGAAATAAGGTAGGATGTCTTTTCTATTCCGTAATCGCTGTTGATGTTGCTGGATTGCTCGCGTTGTAAAGTAGTTTTGGACTTGATTTACTATAATATAGTATTCCAAGAACAATCAACTCTCAACCGTTAATGTAAAATGTTTTGGAAAATAAGAAATTGCGATCTCAGCGTTGGATTGTTTAAATCAAAGTGCTTTGAGTAATTCTGCTAAGTTTGTATACTTTCGTTTAGCTTTGTTACTAGATATGTTCTTCAAATAGGAGTGTACATTTTCTTTTGTTGTGAAATTCCGTGAAGATTTTCTTGGGTTTGCAAAAGATCTATAGTTTTTAATTGGAAACTTGTATGTTAGGGCCCTAATAAAAAGCAAAAATTTGCACCCTGACGAGAAGTTTCTTTAGAAGCAACTTATTGGAAATAACTTCTGATCAAAAGTGTGTGTTTTTGATATCTCGCATCCACCTCATTATAGAGTAAATGTTCAAATTTGTGGCACATACTAATTTTCTACCATTTTTGGATTAATCTTCTTTTTTAGATTTATAGTTTACGAGGTATGGGAGACGAAAGTGAGACATACGCATACAATATTAAGATACTAAATAGCATATCTACTATGCTTTAAATTGCAAATATCACATATATATCGCAAAATCTAGACAAAATAGATATACGATATAGGGCATATAAATTAAAAAGAAGGATATTTCAATTAGCAAATAATATACAGGATGCTATGATTATAGCGCATCTAAGTATTCATGACATCAGCTGTGGGCTTTGTTATTATGTGACAACATTTTTAGGACAATATCTGCAAAAATGTAGTATTAACGTAGTTTTTAATAAAGGCATGTAATTGCCAATTTTTTAACAAACAGTTGAATATATTAGAAACTATTTACTTTCCACAGGTACCACTTACACAGTTGACAAGACAACTTCCTTGGTATTCATAATATGCTATGATACACAGGGCGTTCCATTTTTAAAAAATTACTTACTTTCCGTCACACCCTGTATAAATGAAAATAATTGTACATTATACCTAGGCTTACCATACATCCCGGTTTGACCGGGACAGTCCCGGTTTGGGACATCGGTCACGGCGTCCCGGCCGGTTTGGTATTATATCCCGGCTAAAATTCTTTACTGGAATTTAGATCAGTATCAATTCACTCAGATCAAAAGATTGATTGATTATTGTCAAACTAGTGGATCAGGTATTATTTTTGATCGGTAGAACACATCTAGCTTTGAAACTTGCAAATGGTAGAATTTTGGAAATCTAAAAAGGCCTCAAGTCGTATGTTCTTTGCCAAGAAAAATGCCTCCATTTTACTACTTTTCGATCCTTATTGAGAGATAAACAAAATAATGATGATTTAGGGGTAATAACTCCGTTGCTAACAGGCAACAGAGCGACCAGCCGATTAGTATTGTAACAATATTAAGTATCGACAGCCAAAGAAACACAAAGTTGAATGCTAAAAATTGTTTATACCGTTTTAAAAATTACTGAACGACGATATTCCATACGTCAAAATGTAGGCTACCTCGGCTACCTATCTCAATTAGTTTGTCACTATTTCCCGTTCTGTAGCAAACAACCTTTAAATCACAATAATTTGCATATACTTTCTATGCAAGCTTTGAGATATACTACGAAAAGCGCTACAGAAAATTTGTTATAACTTTTTGAAAAATTAAATGTCAAGGAAATGGAAAAAAATTGTTACATATGTTTGCTTCATATGACAAATTCGTAGGTAATTAATCGTTGTATTTAAAGTTTACGCTGAGAAATTTTCTTTGTGGCATCCATCCCCTAAATAACGGTAATTTTGTCTACAGCTTATATGAATATTGCGGTACAAATTACATATCTTTACAACAGGAAAATGTTTATAACTTTTACAAAAACAGTTTAAATCCTTTTCTCCTAGGCCAAATTGTGGGTAATTGATTGGGATTATATTTTAAATGATTATATTAAAAGCTGAAGAGCCTCCACATTACGATATTATGTATGACACCAAGTGGAGTGAGTTGATATTTTGGTTGGCTGTGATAACAACATGTTTATAACTTTTTCAAAAATTATTCTATAACTTTCCACCATAACTAAATTATAGGTAATTAGATGCGGTAGTCCTATTCATGAATGCAAAATGTTTTGCTTTGAGGTGAAGAACCCCTAAATAACGATATTGTACTTATGTTGTGTGGCTTCAACTGAACGTTACTTTGTTCTGCTTTAGCAAAATGTTATAACTTTTCTAAATGTTGTTCTATAATTTTCCGTCATGCGTCAAATTGAAGATCACTAATGGGGGTTAAATTCGTCGGTAGTTATTTTCGAACATTTTGTAAATACATGCTATGATTGTTAGCATACACAATTTAATAATCTAACAAATGTGAATATTTATAAAAAACAACCGTCAGGTTTTTAGGTATAATGGTTCCAGTGCTTTAAATTTGTAACGTTTTCAAAAAATAATTATTATAATATGATTATTTCCAACGGCTTCCGAGATGACGCACTATTTCTGTCTTATTTAACACCAATAGTAACAGCAATATTGTTCTGCAAAATAAAATTTGTGGAATCCTTCATTTGTTTTCTTTTTATTTGATTATAGAAAATATTATAATATTAAATATACATGCAGCGAAAAATACGAGAGTTTCAATGAATAATTACACTTATTCCAGTTTTTCTTTTGTCACAAATGTTATATCGACATTTCAAAGCACTTTTTGTTTGTAGATGACAAACCGGGTACGTCTCCATCACGTCTTAGATTTGCGTTACGGAGACTTCTTGGTTTGGAATCTATGAAAACAAAATTGAAACGATATATCACACCTCTTGTGACAACATCAGTGTCACCATCACGTCTTATCTCTGCACAGTATTTTTTGCTGTTTTGTGTTGAAATATATGCATGATTTGGTATTCAAATTTACTTTTGTGGGAACGTCCCAATTGCTGATAATTTTGGTATATCTGATGTTCGGATTATATAAAAGACGAAATACATAAGAAAATACTTGAGAAGCAGTAAAAGAAGGACACAAAAAAATTAAAGACTTATAAAAAGCCATCACAGGGCGCTGATGGGGTGTTGACTTATTTTCAAAAGTAGGTAATTCCTGTCCTGGTTTGAAATTTCATAATTATGGGAAGCCTAGGTATAGCAAACTAATTCTATCTCAAACGATTTGATGACTATCGACCACCGTGATACTTATTACTCAATACTCACCCTGTATAGTATAATAAAATTATAAACCCCTAACCACAACAAGTATTTTGGAAACCTAAATACGTATTTCAGCAACTATGTTGCCATCTTCAGTAGAACCTAAAAAGAGGAAAAGAGAGATTAGCACTTCATAGTATCTTTACTGGATATTGTCCAAGCAAATCACTAGTGGAAGTGACGTCCATGTTAAAAATTACCCTATATATACCCATTTGTTATTCACACCGCAGTGAATTTTGATCATTGAAGCGTAAAAAACAAGTTTTAATTAAAGCATGTCAAACAATGGCGAACTAGGTATAGGACCCCTGTCTGAATTTATTAATTTATCTCTATTCAAGTGAATAAAGATACTTTCCAAGCTGTTTAGTTCCCTATTATTTGACACAGCTTTTACAAGTTTTAAGTCATCTACAACTACTTTATGACCTGTGTCTAAAATATGTTGAGCCACACTAGATTTTTCAAAACGATTATATTTAAAATGAGGTACATGTTCTTTGAACCTAGTTAAAATTGTTCTTCTAGTCTGGCCTACGTATTCTTTTTCACAGTCATGACATTTGATACAATATATACCAGATTTATCAAGTACATCTACCTTATCCTTTGGGTTTCCAAGAAGGTTTTTTATGCTATTATGAGTCGAATATGCTATACAGAGATTTTGTGATGTAAAAATACTTCTCAAACCCCTTGTATATGCACAATCGAACGGTATTTTAACATATTTCTTCTTTTCTACAGACAAAGTATTTAAAGTAGATATTTGATTTACATACATTTTTTGATTCTG
This sequence comes from Melinopterus prodromus, assembly GCA_964023965.1. NCBI lineage: Eukaryota > Metazoa > Arthropoda > Insecta > Coleoptera > Scarabaeidae > Melinopterus > Melinopterus prodromus. The sequence continues at coordinate 58,253,792 of OZ030394.1, forward strand.
CTTCTTAATCATTCTATCAACTATTTTCTCAGGGTACCCATTATGTATGACAACATTCTTAATAACTAATAATTCTTGCTGATATCTATCTGCGGACAATGGAAATTTCTATAACCTATTTACTAAACAACTAATAAAAGACAATTTTTGTTGAAAAGGATGCTGCGAATCATTAGGGATAAACCTGATTGTGTTAGTATCTTTCCGATACATGTCAATTTCTATTATATTTTTGCTATTCCTGACTACCAGCGTATCTAAAAATGGAAGTTGGCCGTTAACTTCTTGTTCTACAGTAAAGTTAATGGTGTTGAATTTAGAATTCAAAACGAGAAGAAAATCTTGAATACTGCACTTCTTGGTGTCAAAAATGGCAAAAATATCGTCGACATACCTAACCCAAGTCTTAGGGAAATATGGTGCTATAGACTTTGCATTGGTTTCAAATCTGCTCATAAACAAGTTGGCAATAAAAGGTGAGAGACAGTTACCCATTGCAGTTCCCTCTGTATAGTATGATAAAGTTATGTGGCCACATCACACGTTTTTATAAAAAAATGTAGATGCGTCGGAATATTTTAATAATCTCTAATATGCTCAACCTTATTGCCTTAATTAATATTTTTACTTTATCATACGCAGTATGTAAAGTATTGTAATCGTGCCGAAAAAAATTTTTGAGATTTTAGCGGAAATAGGTCTTTATGGGTCCCCTGAACATTTTCGACCAAGGTACAAAAAAATGTCTGTGTGTGTGTGTGTATGTGTGTGTGTGTGTGTGTGTGTGTGTGTGTGTGTGTGTGTGTGTGTGTGTGTGTGTGTGTGTGTGTGTGTGTACCCAATTTTTGTTAATTCATTTCCGGAGAAACTACTAAAGGTATCGGCACGGAACTTCATATTTAGAAGTTTCATGACCAAACTTAGAGTTTAAAAGCTTTTGGTTCAAAAGGGTCCAAAGGAACTGGGTGTTTACTCCAAGCCTTTTTCGAGGATTTTAGAAATCAGCCGCCATTTCTGTAATTTCGTCAAAATAGTTAAATAATAAATTAAAGCAGAAGAAATTTTGAATAATTTATGCCTATGACATTTTTTGGTAAAATTAATAGTTTAGCTTTTTAGTTCATTCTAAACATTTTTCAAGGATTTTGGAAATGAGCCGCCATTTCTGTAATTTCGACAAAATAGTTAATTAATAAATTAAATTAGAGGAAATTTTGAATAATTTATGCCTATAACATTTTTTGGTAAAATTAATAGTTTACCTTCAAGAGCAAATTCTATTTGATCGAGATCGGTCGCATCTGCATTGATATGAAATTACATAGTAGCCAGGATTTTGACAAATATTTTTTTGTGTTGTCACATTCGAAAACAGCTGATCTCATCAGAGGTTGGAGAACCACTATGGAACGTGCCGTGTAGTGCGCAAAATTATAAAATACAAATTTCAAATAAAATAAGATCACCAATTTGATTGTTTGTTGATAAGAAATATCAACCCGTCTTTATATCTAATTCTAAAAATGATACATTGAGAAAATTATAAATAAAGTATAGCGATGAGTGTAGTTTTATTTTAGTATGTTGGTAGGGATGTGTCATGAACAAATATAAATCTGTCAGAATTTGAATTACCTTTTTAAGGTGCGTTTTCATTAGTGATAATGGCAGTGCTAGCAGACGCCGTTATAGTATTTCCAATAGAAAATTGCTAGTGACTCATGTTTATGTACATGCCAACTAATAAGTGTCATTATCACGAAATGTAAGAAATACTATAATTTCGTATTCTACCACCGCTATTAGCTACCATTACCTACCAATCGGAACGCACCTTTCGTCAAAGTGGTACCAACCTAGCATTTACTATACAGAGATCATTTATTTTTTTTTAAAATACGTATTTCTTGAAAAGCAACACAATAAACGTTGATGTCGCTCCTGCCAAAAACTAGATAGCGCGACTCGCTCATATGCGACGACGACACTCCGCCTTCGGTGACGCGCCGTATCACTACTCGTCGCGCTATTCCGTACTTTCGGCATTTGTGACATAAATAACTATTATTCTAATGACGTAGTGTAGGTAGTGTCAAATGCTGATGCTTTGACAATACCTACGATTTATCTCTATAGAATAGATTCTCATGCAGCTAAACTATTAATTTTATATATTGTATGATAAAGTCATGTGCCTGGCCACATCAGATTATTTGTATTACCCATTACCCGTGCTGGTTTTTCCTCAAACATACCGTATAATTTGCCCGGCTCCATTATAAGCGCGTTACAAAGTTTCTCGGTTTTTATCTCATGTTTGCAATTTATGCACCCCCACGCTCCGTCGACCGCTGTTGTTGGTACTGCTTGCTGCGTGCTATTCTCGTGTTGTTTCTGCTCGAGGCAGTGTGTACAATAAACAGTGTCATTTAAGCCGTTACGGTACGTAAACCGGACGATTTATAAACCTTACTTTGTGCGAAATTAACATAGAATCTCAATCAATTTTACGGTGGCGGCGCCACGAGCGCTGTTCAAGTTTTACATCTCCGCCCTGTCGAAAAAAAAAGAAGGCAGAGCTTTGTCGTTATTTGTCCGTGGGGGTTGTTTGGTAATCGACTTCCGGAAACGATTGAAACCCGGAGACTGCCTGATCAATGTGGACATTTTGGCCTCAATTTGCTTTGCTTTTATAGTGTTTATTAATGGCATTTTTATAATTTTGTAGCAATCGGAAGATTAAGATTAGCAATAAAGTTGAGTTATTGGGAACTGTTGAGACATTGTAGAAATTATACCATGATATCAAAAATTATCTTGGTCAAGGGTTGTTATGGAATGTAAAACGGTTGTCTTAACTTAAATCATTCTTAGATAGTTAATTACTTTATGAATTAGTATTTTCCTGGAAGTTTTTTTAACATACTAAAAATGTGTTTTTGAAATATTGTTAATAAAATATCTTACTACTATTAATAACAACTCAGTTTTATGAAGCAAGAACATCCTAGAACAAATAATATACTTGCTGTAGATTATACTACATTTCATGCTTAAACAACAATGTATTGAGTGTTTAACTGTTTTATTTTAGATCACGGAGATTTTTGTGCTTAATTAGTTTTACCATTAGACAGGTTTACTATCGTTATTAAAAGAATATTATTTTAATTCATTATATATGTTGATTATAAAAAAATATTGCAGAAACAATGAGAAAGATCAATTGACTTCAGGCAATTGTATTTATGAAATTTAAGCTTCTTCATTATCACTGTCAAACATTGCTGGTGCTGGAGTTTCTTCTGCCTAAGAATTTCTATACTAGACTTGCCTATTTTTTCCCTAATTTCTAACTTTTTAGCTTGTTAAGGAGCAAGTATACTCCACTAATGAAAATGGTGTTTAGAAAAAAATCTATTTGCAATAGAAACTAACTACAGGTAATACAGGACGTAAAAGGCATACATGGTGGAAATTAAGTAACGGAATAATTCAATAATTCTGTTAATAACTAAAATATCGATGAAATATAAAAGGGGTATAGCGATTAAAATTATAGCGAATACGGGCAAGCTATTTTCATGGATTTTCATCAATATTTGTAAGAGTTATGATGTCATCGATATTTATTTTAATGGTAACCGATACTTTTAGTTTTTGTTTTATTTATTTTATTATAAACTCAAGGTTGTGTAAGCAAAAAAAATATAATTTTTTTTATCGTAAATTCGAAATTGCTTAGAAACGGTAAATAATCTAAACTAAATTCATTCGTGAAACTTTTCTAATTTTATGTTTTACCTCGATAGTCATTTTAATAAGAAATCAAGGTTTACTTAGAAAATTTGAAATACGGTATTTTTCATTACTTTTATATACTTTCCAGGGTGCAGTAGTACATCAAAGAACCACTGTAAAATGTTCATATCATTACATACAATTCTTATTAACGCTAGGATTCCGAATCTACTGTATACTTCCGGGGGTCTACATCATTAATAAGCTGTTGTAAGCTCCATAGTTATTTTTAAGAAGGGTTTAAGAGGGGTTCTTGACCCTAGAACAAAAATGTCCAATGCAATAAGAGTTAGCTTCCTAAATTTTCAATTAAATTCAATTAAATCAATTCATTATTCAATTCTGATAATCTTAAATGAAAATTATTGTGGTAGAACCACCCCAGCCAGCCCAAGGTCAATTACTCACATTTCCAATGATAATAAATAAATTTAAGCATACAAAAACAAATTGCTTACCTTGTGAAGATTGACATTTTATTACAGAAGAAAAGTATGTCAATATTTTAACCACTTATTAGAATTTAAACCTTCTAATAAGTTAATTTTACGTTAGTCGTTGTGTATTATTGTCCCTACTGATATGTATTCTGTACGAATTCCTTTTTAATAGTTTAGTAACTGTTGTTGTAAGTTAGTTGTAATTAGTAAGTCACGAAGTTACTAATTAAGTTAAAGTTCCCATCGCTTCCACCATAATGGCTGTGACGACATTTTCATAGTTTCTCATCACATCTTCGTGTAACCACTGGTTATAATCTTTTTCCACACCACTCATCTAACACAAATATTTTATTTTTTCTGTTTACTTGTGCACTGTCCATCAGCAACTCCTAATTGAATGTATCACAGCCGAAAGTTCGTTCCACTTTAAGACCGGACACCATCCGGAATTTCAATGCCACTCTTATTATTCGTTCCGAGAGGCTCCGTTCGTAACCAGACTGTACTCGGTAGTCGCTCTACCTCTCTTCCATCTGCAATCGAATTAGAAGCTTCCCTAAGAATTGGAAGCGGCGTACGTCTGGAGCAGACGGTTAATGTGACCTAAAATCGGTTTTTGTTTGGGATGTTACCGAAATCTAATTTGCAAGGACGGTTCGAGGACGAACGGGAAGTGCAGGGAAAAGCTTACTGGTAGTTCGGAGCGCATAGAGTGGCTGCTATGAGAGATGCGGTTAATTAAGTCTTGGGGTCGTGAAATTGGCAATGCAATTTTGACATATTCTGTAAGTCGATGAAGTATACTGTTGGATGATATAAAAGAAAGCGATAACTAAGAACGTAGGGGGCTCTTCTTTACAAATGTAATGCAGAAGATAAAATCTGATGTTGCCAGGCACATGACTTTATCATACAATATATAAAATTAAAAGTTTAGCTGCATGAGATTCTATTTGATCGAGATCGATCGTGTCTGCATTAACATGAAAATAATTCTAGTGTATATTTATGATTTCTGTGTTCGTATCGCACTACCACGACCAACATCGCCAAAGACATGCCAGCTTTCAGTTATATTCTTTATTTTCTAACTTATTTTCATTCAAAACATATGACAATAACAACACAAAACTGTTTTTGGCTAGCCACGACAAATTTATTGGACAAAATGCTGTTCGTTTGTCTTTCAACATTGGACCTAGTACGCATAGAAAGAGAAACTGAATTTGTAGGAATTTTATGAATATGCTATATGGGTTTGTGTCTGTAATCTCATTTGGTATGGTATTAGGAGATTTGGGTTTACGTCAAATTATTTCCATCTTTTCCAGTAGATCCATTCTATTTGATTTATTTACATTTTGTAAAAGTCTTCAGTTGCCTTGTGGTTATTTAACATGCAGAAGATGTGGTTATGAGAAGGGTTTTGCTCTTTTGATACCCTTGATGGACATCTTCTGACAAACAATTTGTGAACAGCGCAAAATAATGTATCAAGAGCACCTTTTCACTTCTCATTCACAAAACCAATGAACCCAAAGTTATCAATGTGAACCAAAATTACAATTGGTTTTTATTCAAACATATTCTGATGTAAGGTCAAAAATATTTTTTTCTATCATGATGATAATTCTGGCCGAATTAAAAAAAAAATCTGATGTGGCCAGGCACATGACTTTATCATACAATATATAAAATTAATAGTTTAGCTGCATGAGAATCTATTCTATAGAGATAAATCGTAGGTATTGTCAAAGCATCAGCATTTGACACTACCTACACTACGTCATTAGAATAATAGTTATTTATGTCACAAATGCCGAAAGTACGGAATAGCGCGACGAGCGGTGATACGGCGCGTCACCGAAGGCGGAGTGTCGCCGTCGTATATGAGCGAGTCGCGCTATCTAGTTTTTGGCAGGAGCGACATCAACGTTTATTGTGTTGCTTTTTAAGAAATACGTATTTAAAAACAAATAAATGATTTCTGTATAGTAAATGCTAGGTTGGTACCACTTTGACGAAAGGTGCGTTCCGATTGGTAGGTAATGGTAGCTAATGGCGGTGGTAGAATACGAAATTATAGTATTTCTTACATTTCGTGATAATGACACATAGTTTGCATGTACATAAACATGAGTCACTAGCAATTTTCTATTGGAAATACTATAACGGCGTCTGCTAGCACTGCCATTATCACTAATGAAAACGCACCTTAAAAAGGTAATTCAAATTCTGACAGATTTATATTTGTTCATGACACATCCCTACCAACATACTAAAATAAAACTACCATCATCGTTATACTTTATTTATAATTTTCTCAACGTATCATTTTTAGAATTAGATATAAAGACGGGTTGATATTTCTTATCAACAAACAATCAAATTGGTGATCTTATTTTATTTGAAATTGGTATTTTATAATTTTGCGCACTACAGCGGCACGTTCCATAGTGGTTCTCCAACCTCTGATGACATCAGCTGTTTTCGAATGTGACAACACAAAAAATATTTGTCAAAATCCTGGCTACTATGTAATTTCATATCAATGCATGCGACCGATCTCGATCAAATTGAATTTGCTCTTGAAGGTAAACTATTAATTTTACCAAAAAATGTTATAGGCATAAATTATTCAAAATTTCTTCTGATTTAATTTATTATTTAACTATTTTGACGAAATTACAGAAATGGCGGCTGATTTCTAAAATCCTTGAAAAAGGCTTGGAGTAAATACCCAGTTCCTTTGGACCCTTTTGAACCAAAAGCTTTTCAACTCGTTTGGTCATGAAACTTCTAAATAAGAAGTTCCGTGCCGATACCTTTAGTAGTTTCTCCGGAATCGGATTCACAAAAATTGAGTACACACACACACACACACAGACATTTTTTTGTACCTTGGTCAAACATGTTCAGGGGACCCAAAAAGACCTATTTCCGCTAAAATCCCAATTTTTTTTTCGGCACGATTACAATACTTTACATACTGCGTATGATAAAGTAAAAAGGAAACGAAAAATCCTTATTAACAAAAGAACTTCAACAACATTAGAAATAGTATTTTTATTGAGTTCAGCCTTAACGTATACAACTACATAACGTATATATCACGAATCGTCACTCTCTAAATAAGAACCCTTACTAAAGCTGCTTCCGTCATTAAGATTATGGAGATCGGTATCGGTGCGCAAAGACGCTACCAATGAAACAGCGTCATCGTCGAGGTCGTCGCTAGTTCCAGTCGTCCATTTCTCGTATAAATCAGGCCTATATCCTACAGGTTCGTCCCATGCTTTCCTACAATTACGAATGATCCAATCCTCTTCGGCTTTTGTCGGTATTCTCAATACGACCGAAGGATCCACAGCACTGACGACGCATTTTAAATATGGATCGAAAAATCCGTCACCTGTGTCGTAACAACCTTTGGGTATCGGCCTGTCCCTTGCGGCACCTTGTGGAAGAACACTGAGTTAGTGGAAGTGTTTAAAAATTGACAATAAAAGAGACCACAGAGGTGCAATTAAATTTTCTATGATTAGAAATAAAAAGCAGAAATTATATTGAATACGTTGTAAAATATTGAAAAGTTGTTTGCTTACTTTACTTTGGTATTGTGTGTTCGGATAATGTAATGACTACCTACTTTCTAGTTTTAAATGATGAATCTTGTGAAACAAATTCAGAATCTCCATTTTGGGTTTAGACAAAAGCTTTAGAGAAAGCATTGGAAGAAATTGTAATGATTGGCATTATTTTTATAATAATTATTTTATTTAACGGGGGAGGAACGTAATGATTGCTATTACTCTGTTTATGGGATCAACGTTATCGATTTATGACTTTTGTCATAAACTGTTTAATATACTGCTGTGCGAGATATTTATGCTTTTAGGGCAACTAGCTTGCCATCTACACATTCCATTTAACTTGTCGTGTGGTCCTTTTTTCTCCTGATATGAAGTCAAGGAGGGGGGAGTTTTAATAAATTGGTGAGGTGTAGATTCGTTGGCATCCAGAAGAGACAGAGGGTGGTTTAAGATGTAAAACATACCAGTTGCAAGCATCCCGCTTGCTTAATATTAAAACTTAGTTTTTTAGTGTGTGCTTTTGTAAATGGTAAGCCGATCATTACTTCACTACTTCGTGATTAATTTTAAATTTAATCTGTTTTGTGTAATCTGACAACTCCTCAAAAAGATTTGGTAGATTTAGAGTTTCAGTTTATTGTTTTAATTCTTTTGTTTTAATTGTAATTAAATATTTGTTATTCTTTCATTGAGATTTGCGTTTTACTTATGAGTAAGTTTCTTTTAGTATTTAAAGTGAGCAAATCAGCTACAAAAATTAATGGTAGAGATGTTGATTACATTTTTATTATGTTCAAATAGTGATTATGGTTATCATGGTAAGTGTGATGAGCTTTCTCTGATAAGATGCTGCATTGATACTATTGCAAGAACTCGCGTGCTGAGCGTGTTTAGAGATATGAATTTCATAATGGTTAAGGTTGTGGTACTTAGATAAAGTTCTTAAAACTAAAATTGTGGTTACTTAATAACCAGATTTTACCCAACCGACGAACTATTACAAAATATTCCTATAAAATTAGGTCTAAAAATGGCTTAACTAAAAAATATAATTTGGATTTTAGTAACTAACATTTTCATAATAAAAAAAAACTTTTGTAGTTACCATTATAGTTTCAGATATAATATTATTTACTTCTGAAGTGAAACTTTTTTACACAGTCTACATAAACAGCGTTTTAAAGAGCCAATACTGTTATCTAATAACTGTCAGATTCATAAAATTCATTAAACCATAAGAAAATTTGCTCAATTTAAAAGTTTATTTTATCTCAAACCGCTCTACGATTTTCATGATTGTTTTGTTCAATTATTTAATTATTCAATTATTCTGTGGTATAACGTTTTATTTAAGTTTCAGTTTCTAGCATATTGTGTAGAGTACAAAAAATAGAATAATATTTTGCTCTTTTTGGTCCATGATTAATTTCATTATCTCTCTCAATAACCGATATACAAGAACATTAATGACAAGACAGTACTACAGAGGTACTCATGTTTTGTGAATACATCACCGACCAATATGGAAGCGTTCTCTTATGACCAAAACAGTTATATTCGCAGTCCATAATTGAATGGACAATTTAACAAATGCTTACCAATGACTAGAGCTTATTTGGTAGACAGAAAGTCCGTTTTAGTCGTTCGTAGCTGTATAAGCAAAATATGGATTCCTGAAGATTCAAACATCATTACACGTTAATGTTTGTAAAAATCAAATCAAATATTATTTTTATAACATACTTGTGAATTACAGGGTAAAATATTATTAATTTTCTATAAATTGTTCATTAAGGTGCGCTGTTTCAACATGTTATACGATTGCATTAAAAAATAATCAACGTTTTGTTTTTACTAGAATATATTTGCACTCTACAATAATTAAGTAACCCAATAAACAAAAAACAATAAATTTTTGAATGTATACGTGTAAATGTAATACTCCATAAGCTAAAGATATCACTAAGTCAGAAGTTTCTCAAAACTGTACCAAATTCACAATTTTGGCTTTCCAGAATTATGAATTTAAACTTGTTTTTGTGAAAACCAGTACAAGAAAAATTATGAAAAGCGCATTTCCTTTTGCAAAAACCAGACTCACGTAACATGTTCTGCTTTCAGATTCATTTTCTACCGAAGAAAGCATTGTCTTTTTGACAGATTATTTTTAAGAAGTCAGTTTATTGGCTTAACTTTAACAACCGACAGCAATCCACAAATATTTTATTAATATGAAAAAAATCATGCCATTGTGATTTTAATGAAAAAATTTGAAAAATGTAATAAGTAGGTACTATAAAATACACCAAACAGTAGATGAGCAGATCTACTTTCAAAGCAGTCGATCTGGTAACACTACAACCGATTATTGGTTAAAAACAGCTGCTGTCAAGATGTCAGATAGATAACTTAGAAATTAAGCAAAAAAGAATACTGCTTTATTGGTATATTTTATGGGAGTTCAATTTTCAATCAGTTGTAAATCTTACTAATTACTAGAGAAGGGCTTAAATTATAATTTATTATGAGAACTAAATTCCAGTTGCCAGGAAAAAAATTATTTGTCAAATTAAAATAGCGGACTTTAATTGAAAATGAAAGAAAATTGGAATTAAAAGAGAATTCAGATTTTTTTTTTAATTATGGCATACTTCTGTTTTTTTATTGCCGAAGCTATGCACTCAATTTATTCCAAATTTGGTACACATATTTACTAACATTTCTGGTATTTTCCAATAAAATCAACCATGACGATGCGTGGAAATCAGCGGTCTCTGGTTGACAAATGCCGTTGTTATGCTATACATAAGTAGTTATCGTTTGTCGAACCAGAAATAAAAAAATATTTGTATTTGAGGAAATGGTTGACTTGTCAAAGCAAAATTATCGATTTCGCGCAAAAAATCGAAATTTCCTTTGAGTGTTTTTGAGTTATAATTGCAGAAGTAGGATATCCGGGGATATATGATTTCCTACATTTTACTTAAAAATTCATATATGTAATTTGCTCCATGTTTATGCTAGATTTGGATTCCTAAATTTCCTAATTCTATTTGATCGAGATCGATCGTGTCTGCACTAAAATAAAGCAAGTTGCTAGGATTTGACAGATATTTTGATTGATAATATTGACAGTAGGTATTGTCAAAAAACCAGCGCGTGACACTACCTACTGTCAAAATGAAAATAATTGTGAAATCCAGGTAACCTAAGTTTTAATGCAAACACGATTTCGATCAAAAAGAATTTGTTTATACAGCTGAACTCTATCACACTGCGTAAAAAGTAGAAACATAAAAACGCTAATAAACTAGATTTTGACGAAAATACCCTTAATTTTCGTTTACCAGTCCGGCATTTTGGTCTGCCATTTTGAATTTGGCCAAAATTAGATTCATCGTCATTCAATACACATAAATACCAAGTTTGAAATAGTTATGAGCGATTGCAGACAAATTAGGGTAGTTTGGGGTAAAATACCCTAAAAATGCGTGACGCGGACGCATGACTCTTAGTATGTTGTTCTGGGGACAAAATAGAAGGCTGGGAGAATAAGGAATAAAGGCTCTAACATGACTGGGCAAAAAATTAACTTAAATAAAAACTAACCTGTTACACGTTCATGACCAGCTGGTTTAAAACCACCTATTATCGTGGGCCAATACCGCCTATCAGATTTGGTACAATACTTTGATTTATCGATGTATAACATGCCATCGCGTAACCGTACGTAGTTGTGCTCTTCAAAGCCGTCAACTTCTTGTCCCATTGGAAAAAAATACACCCCCTTATCGAATTGGCCATCTTTAAAAGTTCCGTGAAATCCCGCGTTGTGGGGGAATGTGTAGTGCCCTTTACCATCCATTTCGTCAAAACAATTCCATTCTCCATCGTATTTGCTATCGGTGCAAAATTTGTATGGTGGTCTCCTTTCCGGAGCGAAATTGTCGCTGAGTAATTCTTCTTTATGTTCTTTCAGTTTGCTTAGTTGGTTCCATGGCGGAGGCCACGCTGTTGTAGACTCGCCGGCTTTACTCATTTTTATTATCGAATAATGCACAAAATGTCGTGGTTTATACAACAAAATACAACTATGGTCTTATAAATCGAACCATAAAGTTATGCACACAAATTAAAATAAATACTGCTACTGAAAAAGTCAGACATAAAATAATGTGGTTTGACATTAATGTGATGATTCTCGTCGCTATGGTTATTTGATTATCCTGCAAGACGTAAGATGTGAAAAATTGTTTTTATCCTACACGATGCGAAATGCGAAAATGTCGTTTTCGCGTATCTATGGAGACACGAAAGATGCTATTTGCCAGCCAGCCCCAGCCCGGCCTGTATTGAACACTTTTCTGGGCTAGCTCGGAAAATGCAATATCTCTGTCCAATCAAAACACAGTTTCGATTCGGTTTGGCGTTTGTGATTAAAACGTCAACGGATTTTATTTGTCAAAAGTCAATATGTCAGAGATTAGTCTTTAGAAGCGGGTAATTTTATTACGATATTATTGTGTAGGATAAAAACTATGTGTGCACCACGCCCAGAAAGTGGTTTTCCGGGCTCGCTACGTTTGCCTGTGCAACTCCTCTCTCGCCCCGGAAAAGAACCACTTTCTCGGCGTGGTACACAATATACTATTGTAACTCGATTAAAAAATTCGAAAATTCTAGTGTAAGTAGACTTTGTCGAAAACTATTTTCTGGGAGATTAGGAATATTAATACGATAAGTCTAATTCTACTTACAAAATATGTAGGTACATCATGTTCTTATTATGTTTCCATATTGTAAATAAATTCATTGAAATTGTGATTTAATCACCACTGTGTAAGAAAATTTATTAAGATTATCAGAATCGCCAACACCAGAAGCTACTAAGATACTGACGTTGTATTAATTAATACGCTATACAGGTGATCCTAATATGTATTATTACTTTTTCATACGCAGTATAATAAAGTATTGTAATCGTGCCGAAAAAAAAATAGATTTTAGCGGAAATAGGTCTTTTTGGATCCCCTGAACATTTTTGACCAAGGTACAAAAAAATGTCTGTGTGTGTGTATGTGTGTGTGTACGCGATTTTTGTGGAGACGATTCAGGAGAAACTACTAAAGGTATCGGGCCGAAAGTTCATATTTAGAAGTTTCATGACTAAACTTAGAGCTGAAAAGCTTTTGGTTCAAAAGGGTCCAAAGGAACTGGGTATTTACTCATAACATTTTGCAACGATTTTGCAAATGAGCCGCCATTTCTGTAGTTTCGTCAAAATAAATAAATAATAAATTAAAGTAAAGGAAATTTTGTATAATTTATGTCCATGACATTTTTTGGTAAAATTAATAGTTTAGCTCCAGGAGCAAATTCTATTTGATCGAAATCGTGTCTCATTAATATAGTAGGTAGCCAGGATATTTTGAAACTTTTAACAGTATTCAGAGTCAGCGGTTTCGAAACGTTAATTCAACACGCAAATGCATGGAGAATGCGATGAGGAGGAGAAACACGCGCGCACGTACGCTATGTGAATTAATATTGAAACAGCCTGGTGTTTCCATGGTGTTTACAAAGTCAATGTGTATTTCGAGTGCGGGTAGCAATATTGTTACGCATTTTCAAGGATTTTGCAAATGAGCCGCCATTTCTGCAGTTTCGTCAAAATAGTTAAATAATAAATTAAAGTAAAGGAAATTTTGTATAATTTATGCCTATGACATTTTTTGGTAAATATATAGTTTAGCTGTAGGAGCAAATTCTATTTGATCGAGATCGTGTCTGCATTAATATAGGATTTGCCAGATATTTTTATTCTAATGACAGTAGGTAGTGTCAAAGGCTGATGTTTTGACAATACCTACTGTCAATATCTGTCAAATCCTGGCTAATTCGTTTTATTTTAATGCAAACACGATCGATCTCGATAGAATCTCATGCAGCTAAACTATTAATTTTATGTATTGTATGATAAAGTCATGTGCCTGGCCACATCAGATTGTATATGAAAATTCGCATTGAAATGTTCAAAAAATATCAAGCCCAGTTATAGTAACACATTTGCATCTGCAATGCGGTTTTCATAGTTTTTTCTTTGTTTAATATTTGCGATCCGCAGCGTACCGGCTCCGAACAAGTCTAGGGAATTGAAACAAAGGACAGCAGTAGTCGCTGTATCGCTTGGTGGAACCGAAAAGGAGCTTACTCAAAGAAACCCGCACAGAATAGAACGGGCAGATTATCCTCAAGAAGCGGGAGAGGATATAAATTTCAACTTGGATGACTTTTTTCTACAGCGGCATGCACTTTTATATGGGCATTCAAAGACTTCCCTTTGATCTTTCATTTACAGAAATATGTTGCGGTTTAGACCTTCCGTACCTTTTGCGCTTTTAAAATATTTGCTTGTCCATTTGCGTGGGCATAGTTTCCTTCTATAGAATTTATGGTCAGAGATAGGTGGATAATATTTTATTGAATAGTGGAAAATATGCTAACAGAGTGATGTCTTGATGTTTCTTTGTTGATGGATATGTTTGTCTCCAGTCTATTGTGAATAAGTTGGTATTAATGTATCATCTGCTTTCATGCACCCGCTGTTGGAAAATCTATGAAAAACTGTATAGAGTAAAGTACCTTTATGTTGAAGCGTATGCAAAATTTTTATTTGAAAAATGTATTTAGAAATATTACACGTCATCAAATACGAAATTGGAATCAGCTTCTCCATTGCATATACCTTGTGTTTTTATTAACAATTAACATTTGTATCATCAAATTTTCAGAAAATGTGATTCTTTTAAAAGTGTCTGGATTGTCTTAAACCTTATAAGCAAATATTACAATGTACGTATTTGTTTGTACCGGATGTTACCATAACAACACCGAAGGGTACCCTTATGTTGAAAGCTATGCAAAAATGTTATTTCAAAATTAGTATTAAGGATTTGGAAATATTACAGGTCTTTAAGTACGAATCTATAATCGACTTCTCTGTTCGATATACTGCGTGTTGCAAAAAAGATGAAAATAACATAAGAGTAAGGTACTTTACTTTCATGTTTAAAGCTATGCAAATATATATTTGAAAAGGTTATTCACTGAATAAAACAATTGAACTCAATTAACAAGTGCTTTATTGACACCTTGCACTTCGGAGGAGTTTTCGGCGATTAACCAGAATTCTACATCATCAACGTCGAAGAAATTTTCAATATATGTAACTCTAAATATATAGGCCAAACAGGTAGAAAACTCTCTGAAATACTCAAGGAACACACATACCATGCTTCCTCAAACATTCATCAGCATTCATTAACAACGGGTCATATAATCAACTATACTGATACTAAGCTGCTTCACAGCTGTAAGAAAGGTTTCAAAATAGATCTCATTGAACAATACCATATCTATAAATAGTTTTTCTTTTTCTTTTTGTAGATTTAGGATTGATAATAGCGTAACTGCCGAAACATGTATCCTATATAAATGACAAACAAATATATATCTTGCAAATCAAAAGAGGGCTTTTCGTCTAATTAAATAAAAATATGAGGTTCCCATACTTCCCATTTAAAAAAGTGCGGATGACGTCATAAGTCGATAACATTTGAAGGAAACTAAATTTATTTAAATATGTATATTATGATAATTTTTATCCTACACGATGCGAAAATGTCGTTTTCGCGTCTCTATGGAGACACGAAAGATGCTATTTGCCAGCCAGCCTCAGCCCGGCCTGTAATGAACACTTTTCGGGGCTAGCCCGGAAAATGCAATATCTCTGTCCAATCAAAACACAGTTTCAATTCGGTTTGACGTTGAGATTAAAACGTCAACGGATTTTACTTGTCAAAAGCAATATGTCAGAGATTAATCTTTAGAAACGGGTGATTTTATTACGATATTGTTGTGTAGGATAAAAAATTATGTGTGCACCACGCCCAGAAAGTGGTTTTCCGGGCCTCAAGAAGTGCCCAGGCTCGCTACGCTCGCCTGTACAACTCTTCTCTCGCCCGGAAAAGAACCACTTTCTCGGTTTGGTACACAATATACTATAAAAATCTACGTGTGCGAGTAATTTTTCAAATACCAAACCGATTCAGAGATTTTGGCAAATTTCCATACTCACTGTATTTTATTTTTCTCGAAATTTGTACCTACTCAAGACAAAATTTACCAATAACATTTGAACTACTTTACCGATTTTGAGTTTCTTTGAGACGTAAAAATCATAAATATTGTCACGTGCTGTTACAATAAAAATGCTGCTTATTTTAACAGGATAACCAAAACTTTGATTGGATGAATGTTTACTTTCAAGATTTACTTGAAACTGTGCTTCTTCTACAAAAATTATATTGATATTGAAACAATGATGAGAATAGATGAATGTTTGTAACACAGTTTTTGAGACTCTCACCAAGTGAGAGTTATTATTTAATGGTTAGGATGCAGTGGCGTGCGGTGCTTTTGTTCATAAGATGTGCAGTGAAAAATAAATACTTGTAAATTTTTAATAAAAGATAGAGATTGCATAAAAAAGTATAAAAATGGTAAGCTTACAGTCAAAATCAAGTGCAAGACGCACAAGGCATCAGATATCAGGCAACAGAATGATGCATCAGTGTTTTTTATGTTACAATTTTGCGTTGTTTCTTGTGATTGATTTGTGTTTTTATAGTTTTTGGCTAATGATGATTTGTTGATCAAAACTTGTACATAAGTACCCATTCTTGCAAAATTGAGGGTGTTAGTTAACTCCTATCCTTTATTAATGATATTTACTTATATGCTATTGATAACTCAATGCTCCTTTACGCATTTTAAAAACATTTATGACTTTTGCATAAATATCCGTCTCAGATTATTAATAACATTGATTTAACCCAGAAATAAAACTGACTGTAATGTAGGTAAAACTGAAATAAATTTAATTTAATACGACAAAACTATCATCAATAGGCACAACATACATCATCTTAGCAGCATTATTGAGTTATTAAATAAAAATCATAAAAACATGGACACAAATAATTCAAACTTCAAACTCAACAAACATTTCCAACACAAGTTTCCAAACGCCAAACGTCAACTGTGCATCGGAGCTGCTGCACGCTGGAAATACGTTTGCCCAAAGGAGAATTTAAATTAACAAATATAAGCGAAATACATAAAAAATCTGATCAGGCTTTCTCCGGATTATTTATTGGAGTTTAAAGAATGCATAGGTAAAAGTCCGATCAAAATTAGTTTGGTAGTTTTTGAATTACACCATTAGTAATTGTTTGCCGTTCGTCGGTGCGGCCCTAGCCACTGCACGCTGGGGCGATATGGTTGCGTGTATACCTTCTATATGCACTGCGTGCGTATCGGTTGGTAGTAAAGTTCGGACAGCGGACAAATAAATTGGTGTGTTCTGTATTCGATTTCTAGAATATACTTTAAATTTGTCGTTGGTAGAGTTTGCGAAGGCTCATACATTATTTACATACGTATAAAGCAGCTATGATTCTTCAATTCGCCGATTTTAACCCAAGTTAAAGCGGTATACCGTCTGGTGCAGCGCTTGTGGCTGCACGACATGGCAGTAGTCGCAAAGGCGGGTGTCGGTCGGGACGGCTCTAGCAAGTAGCAATGATATGGTGTGATTGGTCCGGACAAATGCAGTGGAGTTTTAACACCATGTGGTGTAAATTACTTTAAATTATTATTACGAAGAACTATTACTAAATATGTCGGTATATACATAAATACATAATATATCATTTTTTGCCAGGACTATTTTTAATATTCTTCCTTCTTTTTTCCCTAAATCTTAGGGTGTGCACTGCACGCTCTGCACGTATGGACCGCACGCCACTGTTAGGATGTTTCAAACTTAGACACCAAAACACACATTTTGGTTCACCTAGTGTAATACCTAATCTGTATTTGTTTCTTAAATTTTTTCTTCAAAGTTTTTAGTTTACAAAGCAAAAAAAAGTTTAAATACAATCGTAAAAAATATGATTTGTTGAACAGTGTAATTAATATTTTAACGTATTTTTTAATATTTTTTTTACTCAAATCAAACAAACAATTTTGTCTCTCAACAATTCATATTTCCCATTATGATAATTATGATAAAGTATAAGCTGTTTCAGTAGGAAATATACACATTAACTTCAACGTAGACAATATTTATGACCCGGACAACACAACAAAAACAAACACACAGAAAATAAAACAGAAAAATCCGTACGATCAAATCCCTCGTTCCCATTTGTCTCGAGCGTCCACTGACAACCAACTTAAGGGACAACTCGTCGGCAAACCTCAACTTTAATAACCCCATCTGGGACACTACCTGTCGATCACGGACCAACTCAAATGGGAATATTTTCCCAGCAAACGCCAACGCAAAAAAAAGAAAGAAACGGTTTTCCCTCGATAATATATCGGCGGGGTTTCCTCCGGAAAAATAGCCGCGTATTGGCTGCTTGTTGTTGTTGGGGGAGTCTAACTTCGGCAATCTTGGTCTTCAGAAGTCCTAAGGGATAACAAACTCGGACCCTCATATGTCCTCGAATAATCTGTAACGGGGTGGCGCGAAATGCGTACGGCAGTTGTTATCTCTGGTCGGGGAGGTCTTCTCTACCCTTTGGAATAGTGGTTGGTACTCAACCCTTTCGCCCCACGCGGTGGTAACAATGCGTTGCCTTGTGGGTTAATGTAATTTGTCCTTGTTGATGGGCCCGACCCTAATTGATTATATCCAATAATTCGTGACCTAGATCAATGATTTCCGCACCTCTCCGCGACTGGGAACTGTCAAAACTATTTAAGCTACGAGTTTATCAATGTGCGATTAGTTAAGATAATCCAGGTTCATTAAGTCAAGCACAGGTTAGAACATTTTTATCATTTTTAATGCAACACAGTGTAAAATAAGTGCTTAGTCTTGTTCAGTCCTTCTTCAGTCTCTCTCCCTTATCTGTATTTTAATGTCTCTAGCATCTGGAATTTTTAGTGTTCTTCTTGCCGCAGCTTTTTATTCTGTTCCTTTTTCGCTTCCTTTCTTATTTCTCTAGAATGATTTTCTATTATGCTTTCTTCTTTTTTATTAACGAATATTCTCTCCAAGATTAATGTTACAGTTTCTTTTTACTTTATTTGGGTATTTCAGGCCAGAATAATGATTTTTTTAATGGAGATGGCATGGGTTCAACTGTTATCTCCAAAGGTGGTGTTTTAATGCCAAAATTGCTACATTCTGCGTCAAGTGTAATTATTAGGGATTGTTGATGTCCGTAATTCCGACACTCGTGTCGGAATTTGGACAAAATGCGTACAATTTATTGTAATACAGCAGTGATGTCAAACCTGCGGCCCGCGGCCCGCATGCGGCCCTCAAGACCCTGCGGTTAGGCCCACGAACCATCGCTAAAGATTGTGTTTTTATCAAATCAAATTAAAACAAATATAAAACCTAGTTATTTACATTTTTTTAAAAATTAAGTTTGCATGGTTTTTTGGTGTATAAACATTAGTTATTACTTATTAGGCAGCAGAATAGTAGGTATATTTTGATATTCCTATTACAATTTGGGCTACTAAGCAGTAACAGAAAGTAAATAATTTAAAGAACGTGGAATTTTCTTTAAAATATCGTTCATTGTACTAAAGTCAAATTTACGGATCACGGACTTCATGAATGTGACAAGGAGTTTTTAATGTTTTTTAGCGATGAATATCCTGTGTTTAAAGTTCCCTATCATGTCAGCAGTTTGAGAAAAGAAACGTGTTTTTAGAAATTAAAGAAACTAAATGACTGAGTCAGTTAGTTAGTCAGTTAATTAATTCTTTAATTAGCGTCTATTGCAAGCTTGTTTTCGCTATTTCAAATATTTAATTTAAGTGTTACATTTGTATTTGGAGTTAAATTGGATCAGCCATTTTTAGTTTTGCAATGTTTACGCCAGATTTGGATCACCGTCCTTGAAAACCCATAAAAACGCTTATAAACTAGATTTGGCAGAAAATTCCCAAGTTTCCCAAATTACCTCAAGTTTCATTTTCTGGCCAGCTATTTTAAAAACGCTTTTATTGCATTATAAAAAATCTGATGTGGCCAGGCACATGACTTTATCATACAATATATAAAATTAATAGTTTAGCTGCGTGAGAATCTATTTGACTGAGATAAATCGTGCCTGCATTAAAATTAAACTAGTTAGCCAGGATTTGACAGATATTTTGATAGTCAATAGTATCAATCGAAGGTATTGTCAAAGCATCAGCATTTGACACCACCTACTGTCATCAGAATAATAGTTGTTTATCTCACAAGTGCAGAAAAAAACGGAATAGCACAACGAGCGGTGATGCGGCGCGTCACCGATGGCGGAGCGTCGTCGTCGCATGTGAGCGAGTCGCGCTATGTAGTTTTCGGCGGGAGTGACATCAACGTTTTTTGTGTTGCTTTTTGAGAAATAAGTATTTTAAAAAAATTTCAAAAATGGTTATATTTCGGTATAGTAAATGTTAGGTTGATACCACTTCTACGAAATGTCAAGTTTAAAAAGCTAATTCAAATTCTGACAGATTTATATTTCATGACACTGTAGATGACATTCCATAGCGGTTCTCCGAGTATGACAGCGTGGTGACAGCCATAGACATTTCTGTGGTGACAGCACAAAAAATATATTTGTCAAGATCCTGGCTACTATGTACTTTCATATCAATGCAGATGGGACCGATCTCCATCAAATAGAATTTGCTCTTGCAGCTAAACTATTAATTTTACCAAAAAATGTCATAGGCATAAATTATTCAAAATTTCCTCTCCTTTAATTTATTATTTAACTATTTTGACGAAATTACAGAAATGGCGGCTCATCTGCAAAATCCTTGAAAAAGGCTTAGAATAAACTACCAGTTCCTTTGGACCCTTTTGAACCAAAAGCTTTTCAGCTCTAAGTTTAGTCATGAAACTTCTAAATATGAACTTTCATCCCGATACCTTTAGTAGTTTCTCCGGAATCGTCGCCACAAAAATCGAGTACACACATACGCACACACACACACACACACATACACACACACAGACATTTTTTTGTACCTTGGTCAAAAATGTTCAGGGGACCCAAAAAGACCTATTTCCGCTAAAATCTCAATTTTTTTTTTCGGCATGATTACAATACTTTACCATACTGCGTATGATAAAGTAAAAACAACGCCAAATTTTCCAGAAAAAAAAAAACGCTGGAAACACTGTATAATTTTTACTTTATCATACGCAGTAAGATAAAGTATTGTAATCATGCCGAAAAAAAAATTGAGATTTTAGCGGAAATAGGTCTTTTTGGGTCCCCTGAACATTTTTGACCAAGGTACAAAAAAATGTCTGTGTGTGTGTGTGTGTGTGTGTGTATGTATGTCTGTGTGTAAACGATTTTTGTGGCGACGATTCCGGAGAACCTACTAAAGGTATCGGAACGAAAGTTCATATTTAGAAGTTTTGTTACCAAACTTAGAGCTGAAAAGCTTTTGGTTGAAAGGGGTCCAAAGGAACTGGTAGTTTATTCTAAGCCTTTTTGAAGGATTTTGCAAATGAGCCGCCATTTCTGTAATTTCGACAAAATAGTTAATTAATAAATTAAAGTAGAGGAAATTTTGAATAATTTATGCCTATGACATTTTGTGGTAAAATTAATAGTTTAGCTTCAAGAGCAAATTCTATTTGATCGAGATCGGTCGCATCTGCATTGATATGAAATTACATAGTAGCCAGGATTTTGCCAATTACTTTTTTGTTATATTATATTATAAAATACAAATTTCAAATAAAATAAGATCATCAATTTGATTGTTTGTTGATAAGAAATATCAACCCGTCTTTAAATCTAATTCTAAAAACGATAAATTGCGAAAAGTATAAATAAAGTATAGCGATGAGTGTTTTTGTGTTGTCACATTCGAAAACAGCTGATCTCATCAGAGGTTGGAGAACCACTATGGAACGTTGCCGCTGTAGTGCGGCAAATTATAAAATACAAATTTCAAATAAAATAAGATCACCAATTTGATTGTTTGTTGATAAGAAATATCAACCCGTCTTTAAATCTAATTCTAAAAACGATAAATTGCGAAAAGTATAAATAAAGTATAGCGATGAGTGTTTTTGTGTTGTCACATTCGAAAACAGCTGATCTCATCAGAGGTTGGAGAACCACTATGGAACGTTGCCGCTGTAGTGCGGCAAATTATAAAATACAAATTTCAAATAAAATAAGATCACCAATTTGATTGTTTGTTGATAAGAAATACCAACCCGTCTTTAAATCTAATTCTAAAAACGATAAATTGCGAAAAATATAAATAAAGTATAGCGATGAGTGTAGTTTTATTTTAGTATGTTGGTAGGGATGTGTCATGAACAAATATAAATCTGTCAGAATTTGAATTACCTTTTTAAGGTGCGTTTTCATTAGTGAAAATGGCAGTGGTAGCAGACGCCGTTGTAGTATTTCCAATAGAAAATTGCTAGTGTCTCATGTTTATGTACACTCGTGGAATAAAGTATGTTCTGATCCGTATTTCAGCAGTATGTCGATGTTACATCCCTGTACGAGTTTTTTGTTACTCTAGTCGGCCGGTCGGCCGCTAAGTGCAAAAAATTGTCCGCTTACGCTGCATACTCGTATATCGGAAATTTATTATTTGAGAAACCTTGTTCGAATGCTTTGAATTGGTTAATAATGATTTATATATTTCTATTTATTAGCCTAAAGTGTAATAAATTAATGTAATTCCTACATTGCAATGTAATTGTGTTTATATTAAACATAATTTATTGTATAACATAAAATGAAAATTTCATTTCAAGATATTGCATAAAACACAACAAACTATACAAACTTATTGCATCTAATAGCTTTTTTCGTTAATAAATACAAAAATCAATTTCTTGTGGTGAATATTTTTACTGAAGGTTATTTCAGAACTTTTATGTATTAACATTTATTCACAATATAGAAATAAATTAATAAAATTAAATTGCTTTAAATTTGTATTTATGGTAATTTGTTACTTGTGATTTACTGTTGTTTTCGAGATATTTAGCTTCAACGATATTTGGCAGTTTAACTTAATAACCAGAAAGGATGTATTTTGTATAGCATAAATGTATCATTACAATCTTTTTATATTATTATTTTGTATTTACTTTACAGCAATATTTTTCAAATATCTGACAACTGAAAATAATGACAATTATGTATATCACTAATTTACAAAAATTGATAATTGCTTATAGAAGCAAGCTCTAAATTTTCGACGAATTTTGATGGAATGTAAATATGATATAATTAGTATTAAAAAATAAATAAACCAAAATATACGACCATCTAAAAGAACATTTAGATGACATTATTGTTAAAATTAGTTCCCTCTATGTCCAAAACTACTACAGCAGAAGAAACGTGGGACAGCCTGCATATATTATTGCTATAAATTTATATTATTTTGGTTATCAAGCATGTATTAGATCTCATGAAAGATAATTGAAACATTAACTGCTATAAAGTAAATACAGATATATTTCTATTCTATCCTTTCATACAAAATACATGCTCAGTCCTAAATATAAATTTAAATTAAATTTAGAGAATTTATTTACATTTAGTGAATACATTTTAATATTACAATTCTGAAATAGTCTATATTCAGTGATAATCTTTGGCAACAAGATGATTTGTGCATTTACTTACTTACTTACTTAAGCCCATCATCCCACTGCTGGGCAAAGGCATTTACTTACGTAATTAATATGTGTATTAGATAAAATAAATTTAAATAATGTGTCGTGATATTACGCAATATCTTAATATCAGATTTTCGTATCATATTATCAAATTTCATGTTTATTAATATTATTATAAAAGTAATTTTATATTTAATTAAATGCACTACTCGTAAAGTTAAATGTTGTGGTCATATTACATTTATTACATTGCAATGAAGGTATCACATTAAGGAAAAGATCGGACACGCTCAAAATAAACTAAATTCCGTTACATTACATCCATCGAAAAACCACCTCGTGACGGACAACTTTTTGCGAAGCGGCCGGGCCGAGGGAATATACAACCGAATATATAACCGACATACTATTTTCAAATCCTGCGATAGCGATACGAACATACTTTTTTCCATGACTGTACATGCAAACTAATATGTGTCATTATCACGATCTGTAAGAAATACTATAATTTCGTATTCTACCACCGCCATTAGCTACCATTACCTACCAATCGGAACGCACCTTTAAACTTGACGTTTCGTCAAAGTGGTACCAACCTAGCATTTACTATACAGAAATCATTTATTTATTTTTTTTTAAATACGTATTTCTTAAAAAGCAACACAATAAACGTTGATGTCGCTCCTGCCAAAAACTAGATAGCGCAACTCGCTCACATGCGACGGCGACACTCCGCCTTCGGTGACGCGCCGCATCACCGCTCGTCGCGCTATTCCGTACTTTCGGCATTTGTGACATAAATAACTATTATTCTAATGACGTAGTGTTGGTAGTGTCAAATGCTGATGCTTTGACAATACCTACGATTTATCTCAATACAATAGATTCTCATGCAGCTAAACTATTAATTTTATATATTGTATGATAAAGTCATGTGCCTGGCCACATCAGATTTTTTGTTGTAAAATGAAGACTTTAAATACGAAACATAGAAGACTTTTATTTCCATTTTAACTGTTAATAATTTTTTTAGTCTTTTTATGCGGCCTGCCGAAGCTCTGATTAGAATTTTGTGCTCGCGTCCATAAATGAGTTTGACACCACTGTGATACAGCAAACGATGTAAAATATGTTATTTTCTTGTGTAAAGACAGCAATAGAGCCATGTGTATTACCTCCAACCATGTACACAATTCCGACACACTTGTCTGATTTAAGGACGTGCTATACTTACATGTACCTAATTCCGACACCCCTAAATTTGTAAATAATAGTGGTTGAAAGAGTAATACATTGTATTATTATGAAAATATAAAGCATTTCTAGTCAGCCTAAATAGATATTATTAGAATTTTCTTAATTACGGTTATCCTGTATTGACGTAAAAGGAAGGTGAATTGCAGTTACCTTATGAGGAAGAAATCAACTTTTAGAATAAAAATTAATTATCAAGATCAGTCAAACTTTTAGGTTATATTCCGACCGCTAGAACATTGGTAGAATAAGAAACGATTGTGGCTTCATAAATGCAATGTCAAATCAACAAACCGGATGTCCTAAAAGAAAGTTCAATGTTGTAGATTTCTTATTTTATCCAACTAAACAGAAATATGTCGGAATTTAGGACAGTGTCTGAATTTGAGACGTTTACCTTATGCGTGTAGAACACTGGTGTTCCATTCAAATAGAGCGGCAACCAAAAATCTTTACATTTGATATCATGGCCTACTTCGACTACAATCATTTATAATGACCCTTTAGTTAGGTAATAATAATTATAGTATAGTATAGACAATGGGTGATATGAATAAAACTGACTTTATGCTCCGAGTATTCATTCATGAGCATAACCATAAAGAGCGAGTTTATGCTCCAGTTTATATGAATAAAAGTCAATTAATTATCTTAGCTGGGTATTTCACAGGTTTTTGAGGATGATTTGAAGACTGCTTTTTTTATGAGAATGTATATAATATACACCGGATGAACTGGATTTCATAAAATCCTTGAAAAAGTGTCAGGGAAAAGCTTTAACTCAGCTTGAAACACTGACAAAGTTTCTTGGTACTAGTGGAAATCCAAGCTGATTACGTTCTACTCGCAAAACACCTAGAACTTCTGAGCGGGGTTCTCAGCTATTAATTCACAGAATCGTACAAGCAAAACACCAAATTGAAAATAAAAGTTATACAATTTTCTATCTAGTGGTAGAATTCTTCTCTCGCCCGGAAAAGAACCACTTTCTCGGCGTGGTACACAATATACTATTTCGCGTCTCTATAGAGACACGAAAGATGCTATTTGCCAGCCAGCCCCGGCCCGGCCTGTTTTCGATTCGGCTTGACGTTTGTGATTAAAACGTCAACGGATTTTATTTGTCAAAAGCCAATATGTCAGAGATTAGTCTTTAGAAACGGGTGATTTTATTACGATATTGTTGTATAGGATAAAAAATTATGTGTGCGCCACGCCCAGAAAGTGGTATTGCGGGTCTCAAGAAGTGCCCAGCCTCGCTACGCTCGCCCGTGCAACTCTTCTTATGGTCCGGCAAAGAACCACTTTCTCGGCTTGGTACACAATATACTATGTTTTAAAACATTGTTTTAAACATGTTTTGTTTTATAACGTGTTGTAAACTACCAATTTTTGAACAGTTTTTGTTGTTTTTCATAAAATATTTCTATACAATATCAATGGCAGCTAGTAAAATAAGGAAAGAAAGGACGCTGATTAAAATGCTTACAAATAAAATAATTGCATAATTTAAAACATGTTTAAAGCAAGTGTTCATCCTTCTTTAAAATATGTGTTTTTTTTGTGTCGGTGTGGGTGTGATTTAAAACGTCTTTTATTTTTTTCGAGGTGTTAAAAACGTTGTTCCGTTAAAAACACATTTTATAAAAAAAAATTAGTTTGTTTTGTTTAAAAATAAAAAAATACCGGTTTTTATAACTACCCTGATTTACAGTTTATAGGCAAAACTGGGAGAGCCTGAAGGTGATTCATCGCTTAAAATCGTATGAACCAAGATATGAACGGTACGTTCATATCTTGGTTCATACGATGAACTGGTTATTAGCTGTGTATATTAATTTGCCTACTAGGTAGTTCGTTCAAGATTAATATTTAATTATTAAAAATACTGTCCTTTAATTGTGATAATATTGTCCTATCTAATTTATATATCCATCATTAGCATGTTTAACAGAAGCAAAGTGAAAACATACCGACAAAAACATCTTGTTCACATCACACGTTCGCGCTCGAATTGGAGGTTAGGTTGCTACCGCTGTCATTCGTTCTTATGGTTCTAAGAACAGACGTACTTTTTTGTCTTGCCCATTTAAATTATACAGCAGACGTATGAAAAGTATGCTATTTCGTTTTAACACGCGTCAATATTTAGAAATATTCTGTAACGTATGTCTAAAATAACAGCTGAAATCTATGAGTAATCTTCAGCTCTCCCAGTTTTGCCTATAGATAGGTTATATCTGTAGTGATCCTAATAAACACTTATTACCGCGTATTCGAAAATGTCAAACACAGGCCTGCAATAATCGCAAATTCAATATTCCCCAACCGAGAAATTCCTAACATACAAAAAACGTTACGGAACACCGTAAACAACGTTTACTAATTAACTAAAGCCGTTACCGTACAATACCAACGTCCACTACCAACCTCCAGAACTGAAACTACCTAAAACGCCATCAACACACATTCCGCCGCGCGTAGCCTAGCCGTACACCCGCCTAGAAACATTTGCATTCGGCGGGCCGACCTGGCTAACAACCGTTATTGGATTCTTTATGAATTTGAGGTTATGTCGCTAGCGCGCGTGCAGGTGATCCCCCTTATATTTTTAAATTGAAATCCATAGTCTGCACCTGGCCTCGCCTGGCGCCGTTTCAGGGTGCCGTCGATGGCAGCGCCCTCTCGATGCATATCCAGCGATAATCCGCACTCGAAAACACTTGTAAACAGAAACGCTGATCTCGCAATCTTGTATGTACATTTTGCACAGTGGAGACGTACAGTGGCAAAAGTAAGGCCAAAAATACCTTCCAGAAAACGCATTTATTGTACTTGACTTGAACTACACTAGAATTTGTAGTTTGTACTAATTTGTAAACTACTTCCACTAGTGATTTGCTTGGACAATATCCAGTAAAGATACTATGAAGTGCTAATCTCTCTTTTCCTCTTTTTAGGTTCTACTGAAGATGGCAACATAGTTGCTGAAATACGTATTTAGGTTCTAAAATACTTGTTGTGGTTAGGGGTTTATAATTTTATTATGAACGTCAGTAGTAAACAATACTAATATTAAAACGTTTTTCTTTAAATTTCTTAGCAAGATTGGACAAATCGTTGTGCTTGCTCGTGTGAAACCACTTTACTCACTTGTATGTCTTACCACACTCGACTGCGCCTCGTGAGAAACTCCAACACACGCGTGAATAAAAACACGTGATTTCTTCCGTTTTACTAAAATATATTATTACTATAACCTCAATAGTTACTAAATTCTCAAATCCTTTCGACGGTGCGTCAAGGTCTCGTCTCTCAGCATAGGGAATAGGGTCAGTAGTAGTGTTGGTTGCCGGGTTTTACGACACCGTGGTCGGAACTCAAGTGAATATAAACTGTTTTCATAAACCTCAATTTATTAAAGCCCAGTCATTACTCGCAGCATATCCTGCGGCCATTCCGGAAACTGCACAGGCCGCCGAGGTCGGGGAACGTTAAGAACTCCCTCATATGAGGGCCGATATTAACATTTTGACGTGAAAATTTATTTTACTCCGTACAGGACGCGCAAGCTCTAACCAGAAGAAAATGCGGTACTGCGGCTAAACCGCGTGATGCTATCGAATTTCTTGTGGACAATAACGTAGTTGGCGATATCGGTCAGGTTAAAGATAGAAGTCACGAAGTAAATCTTACTACTATTGTGAAAAACAATGATTTTTAGGGAAAAAAATAATTCAAACAACATTTACATTCTACTACATGTTTGTGCTTTGCTTTTTGCACCCGTTGAATACCGTATTTACCAAATCGATTTTAGGTAAGGTGACCAGACGACAGTAACACTATTTCTATTATTATATTTTGAAATTACATTTTGGGGTCGCTACCAATTTACTTATGTTAGTGAAATTAGTGATTTTCTTAGAAAGAAAATTATAGGATACTCATTTTATTTAGTACACATACCACAATAATTATAAATAAATTATATTTTTAGATTAGCTTATAAACTATAAGACACTTAGCTGAATGACTATAAAACAGTAAATTTCTGCCATTTTAGGATGATTTGGTTTTCAAGGCAAGGGCAAATAAATAAAACTCGCTAGTGCATTAGAAATTGTTTGCTCTTTGTAAGCATGGTAAAAATGGTTAGAATTCACGTGCAATTTGGTCTCAATTTAAACTCCTTCAAGTCAAGTTAGTAAAAATAGCTCGAAAAGCAATTTGTGCACGGTTTGCTTTTTATCTTACTCTCAAGGGCTTTCTAACATCAAAGCCCACCAGAGGATGATTGTGTCCAATGTATCGTTTTTCTGCGAATCTGTAATTAAGTACATTTGAACAAAAAAAAATTTTTTCTTTTCATATATTGTCAACCTTCAAACGGAATCATAATTACAGTGATAATAAGTAAAACGTTTTAAGAGGTATTTTTCATAGTTTCGTTTGTGTTTTAAAAATCTGTCCCTAAGGGAATTTGACAAAATAATTAGTTTTTTTTAATTGGAACTATCTTACCATCTTCTTGGACCTTAAAATTTGTGTCATTAACTGTAAGTCTAAAACTAATTGTTCTTCATGCCTCCGCCCCCATTTTAGCGTTTGCTCCCTTGATGGTCAATCTCTATCTGAATATAGGTAACAATATTCCTATTTCTGGATAAAAATTTATTTAAACGTTTTCAATATCTGTATTGATACAAACAACGTATATTTGAAAAATGTTTGTTTTAAAGAAAAGAGTTAACATTTTAGTTTACCGCCAAACGTAAGATTATTTCCACTGGCCTATAATACACAAATTTGTTTTAATATTAAAGGTACCTTTAAGAGAAATATCCATCTGTTTCCATCTATGTCATTTTTGTAGATACTTCTATGAGCAGCAGTATAAGGAACCATTACGAAAGAACATGGTTCTTGTCTGAAAACAATATTTATTCAAAAGTTGAATGAATAAACCTTTGCGAACATTAAATCAACCTTTCTCGACATGGACTTATTCCAAATATTTAGTTAATTGAAATAAATATGATAAAACAATATTAATCCTTTTAAGCAAACTTTGTAGAGTGTTATTTTTGATATGTTAATATTATAGTGACATACAGGCGGGATGCAAATATTAAATAAATTAAACATTACATCCACAACCTGGATTCAGGTTGTATATAGACGTTTTATTACGTAGCACTTTTTTTGTAGTTAATATACACTAGGACAGAATGTCACAAAGTCAAATTGATCTTGAAAATAAATTATATAGAATTCAATTAAAATAAATTAATAATTAATTAATAATTAATAATAAAAACGAAAACTTAAAGTATTTATTTAACACAACTGAATTGTGGCCTGATCATATCAACGGTGACATTTAACTGTCTTACAAAACACGTTAAAACATTATTGCCAGCAGTTACTACTGGCAACATATAGCAACAAACAAATTAACCAATGGGAGGCGGCATAGGCTTACTTATTCTGATATCAACTATCCGACTAGTTATTCCGGCATAAGCCGCGCTTAAACAAACAAAGGATAAACAGCGTAGGTACTATAGAATTATTCATAAAGTCATTGGCTATCATATCGATAGCTTACTATCGGATCACTTTTACTAAAGAATAGCTGCAGGTTATTTTTAATGCTCCTAAATAAATAAATAAGATTAGCTTTAAATTACAGAAAAGTTTGAAATGAAATGAAAAACTAACTTAGTTTTAAAATAGCTTTCCGATGATACCTCATAAAGACTTCTTGCCTAGATTATTTCCAAATCTCGTATCAATATCACCCACATCCGGTCAAACAGGGAGGGCTTCCAGTTCAAATCAAAAGTTGATAATATCACTATCGTTTATCCTCCTCGAGCCCTGTCAACTTTTGTCCCAGATATTTTCACGTGCAGCAAAAATATTCTTGTTACTTAAAAATTTTAAATGCAAGTTAATATAAAATAGTAAAATATTTATTGTTATCGCCCCCCCCCCCCCCCCTAATTATCGCGCTTTTCCTCAAGAAACTTTAGGTCACGTTAGTTTTAGTACTTTGTTGTATACTTGCAATTTGTTATATACTCTGAAAACTGAGAGTTTTTTCGGAAGGAAATATGGCGTGGTTAATCTTAACATGAGGTTTGTCCTCGATTCTTTCATGGGTAAAGTTAATGTGGACTGATTTCAGTTTATTGAGATTGGTCTTCCATTTTTTGGTCCATTAATGTAGAGAGAATTGGTCCCAACACACTACCCTGGAGGACTCCTTCTTTTACTTATTTTTCGTCCGAGTGTTCATCTATCACTTTTATTCCGAATTGTTTATCTAATTCTATTATATACTAGGGTGTTAGCCTATGTAGTTTTGGCTTCATGGTTAAAGTTTGTGCCACACCCAGAAAGATTGCTGAGCAAATAAGCTTTTCTTCTAATGCTTTCTTCTATTATATCTGTTCTTATATGGACTTAATCTTTTGTAGAATGATTTCCTTTAAAACCAAATTGGTGATTTGTTCATGGTTCAGGTTTGTTTTGATATCTTAGGCAACTTCCTTAGAAGTAACTAGCTGGCTTCTGACGGTTTCTGGATGGATCACTGTCACTCTGTTGGGTCTGGAGTTATTGCAGTTTGTCTTCATCTTCCTTTTTAGTTTGGAAATTGCTGGTAACTTCGTGACTTCTTGAACCGATTTAAGCTACATCGCACTTTGTTAAAGGTAGACCTTATGCATTTTACACTGTTTTACAATTTTTTAGTATACGTTTTGCAAGTTTAAAAATGATATTTTCTGAAAAACTTATAGCAGTTTTATAGGAAGCATTAGAACACTTTCTAGTGCCTTTTACCTCTAACCCGACGATATATACTTGGAAAATGACTACTTGAGTAACTAGTGTTTTAAGAAAGATTTAAAAGTACAAGGTGGATGTGCTCTAGTTACAAAGTTGCAAACGAAATTTATTAAAAGTAAACATAATTCTTGGCAATCAAAAGTTGTTATGACCGTAGCCGTGCGCAAACAGCATCGCAACATAACCTCAAAAGTTATATTAAACTATTAATTGTGGCCTGCGGCGAGGACAGAGGGTTCAAGGGGTCGAACGTGGACGTGAGTTAGTAACAAAGTCAGACTCCTGCGGCATATGGATGATATCGCCCGGAGTGTCCGTACTGTAGGAAGTTCACAAAGACGCCGCGTCGCGCTGCCACCGCTGTGTAAATGTACAAGATTGTGCCGGATAGGAGTTCCTGTTTACAAGTGTTTTCTCGTAAGGATTATCCCAGTATCCTACCTGCGTTTGAGGACAACGGTAAAAGAAGTATTTCTGTAGTTTTAAAGGAGAGTGCAAATACAAATTAATTTTAAATGTCTACTGGTCCTGGTAGTTCAACTGATTAGGACACCCCACCGGAAATTATGATATTTCTAGTTCAAATCCAGGCAGAAGTATGTTTTTTTAATGTTTTAAATATAAGTCATAAATGTTTTTTTTAGAAGTAGCTAATAGCTAGCGAATAAATTAAAATCAATAAATGTTGCAGATATACAACATTGCGCGTTATGAACATGTGACCTAGTCTACGAAAAAGGGGCTTATCAAAAATGATGCTAAAAACAACCATTTTACTATATAAGAAACTTTTAATGCAAACTGTGTCCGATCTAATCGACCGATATTGACGGTTAAAACGGTATCGGATGGGAAATTGGGCGAGAAATTCATTTCTGAAAGCCGCGTTGCTCTAAGGTGCGCGGTTCGCGAGAAAAACGCGATACATCGTGGAAATTATAGTTTCCCACTTTCTGGCCAAACCGTACACGCTACGGGAAAACCGACCCCACCGTTGAATTCAGCACATCCCAATGCATAAGCATGACTACATTAGAATGCTCTATCTCTCAAAAAGTAGTAATTGTTTTTTCGTTCTAAATTTGGCACTTTTAGATAGAAAAAAGTTGAACATTGCAACCGTTGGTGATAGAAACGTTTACCCACTACCAAATGATAGCTCTCGTTGAGCCTGTCAAAAATATGTATACTTGTATATGCCTAAGATTTATTATTTTCAAGTTATGTGGTCCATTTCGCTTATTTTTGCATTATTTGAAAACCCTTAATTTCAGCACAACTCGGTAACCAGTAGAGACACAGACTTTTCCTATGTAAATTTGTAATCAGCGCACCCATTTTAGTAAGATAGCTAAGCTTTCATGTTGATTCGGGACCTAGTTTTAGAGATAGTAGTGCCAGTTCAAAATTATAGTTTAAAATTCGTAATTTCTTACAAAATTTTAGCCGGTCGGCAAAAACCCAACTACCTTCAATCAACTTAACGTTGTGGTTCTTGGTACAATTTTTGACGCTGATTACGCCGGTATAATTAGATTTTGCTTATTTGGAACGGTTCGGCAGTTATTACGTTCCCAATTATCAAAAATGATGCTAAAAACAACGATTTTACTATATAAGAAACTATGAATGCAAACTGTGTCCGATCTAATCGACCGATATTGACGGTTCAAACGGTATCGGATGGGAAATTGGCCGAGATCATTTCTGAAAGCCGCGTTGCTCTAAGGTGCGCGGTTCGCGAGAAAAGCGCGATAAATCTCGGAAATTATGGTTTCACCCTTTCTGGCCAAACCGTACACGCTACGGGAAAACCGACCCCACCGTTGAATTCAGCACATCGCAATGCATAAGCATGACTACATTAGAAAGCTCTATCTCTCAAAAAGTGATAATTGTTTTTTCGTTCTAAATTTGGCACTTTTAGATAGAAAAAAGTTGAACATTGCAACCGTTGGTGATAGAAACGTTTACCCACTACCAAATGATAGCTCTCGTTGAGCCTATCAAAAATATGTATACTTTTATAGGCCTAAGATTTATTATTTTCAAGTTATGTGGTCCATTTCGCTTATTTTTGCATTATTTGAAAAACCGTAATTTCAGCACAACTCGGTAACCAGTAGAGACAGAGAGTTTTCCTATGTAAATTTGTAATCAGCGCACCCATTTTAGTAAGATAGCTAAGCTTTCATGTTGATCCGGGTCCTAGTTTTAGAGATAGGAGTGCCAGTTCAAAATTATAGTTTAAAATACGTAATTTCTTACAAAATTTTAGCCGGACGGCAAAAACCCAACTACCTTTAATCAACTTAAGGTTGTGGTTCTTGGTACAATTTTTGACGCTGATTACGCCGGAGTAATTAGATTTTGCTTATTTGGAACGGTTCGGCAGTTATTACGTTCCCAATTATCAAAAATGATGCTAAAAACAACCATTTTACGATATAAGAAACTTTGAATGCAAACTGTGTCCGATCTAATCGACCGATATTGACGGTTCAAACGGTATCGGATGGGAAATTGGCCGAGAAATTCATTTCTGAAAGCCGCGAGATAAACGCGATAAATCGCGGAAATTATAGTTTCCCACTTTCTGGCCAAACCGTACACGCTACGGGAAAACCTACCCCACCGTTGAATTCAGCACATCGCAATGCATAAGCATGACTACATTAGAATGCTCTATCTCTCAAAAAGTGATAATTTTTTTTTCGTTCTAAATTTGGCACTTTTAGATAGAAAAAAG
Organism: Melinopterus prodromus; assembly: GCA_964023965.1. Classification (NCBI taxonomy): domain Eukaryota; kingdom Metazoa; phylum Arthropoda; class Insecta; order Coleoptera; family Scarabaeidae; genus Melinopterus; species Melinopterus prodromus. The sequence goes on from OZ030394.1 coordinate 58,288,244, forward strand.
TTGAACATTGCAACCGTTAGTGATAGAAACGTTTACCCACTACCAAATGATAGCTCTCGTTGAGCCTGTCAAAAATATGTATACTTTTATATGCCTAAGATTTATTATTTTCAAGTTATGTGGTCCATTTCGCTTATTTTTGCATTATTTGAAAAACCGTAATTTCAGCACAACTCGGTAACCAGTAGAGACAGAGAGTTTTCCTATGTAAATTTGTAATCAGCGCACCCATTTTAGTAAGATAGCTAAGCTTTCATGTTGATCCGGGTCCTAGTGTTAGAGATAGGAGTGCCAGTTCAAAATTATAGTTTAAAATACGTAATTTCTTACAAAATTTTAGCCGGACGGCAAAAACCCAACTACCTTTAATCAACTTAAGGTTGTGGTTCTTGGTACAATTTTTGACGCTGATTACGCCGGAGTAATTAGATTTTGCTTATTTGGAACGGTTCGGCAGTTATTACGTTCCCAATTATCAAAAATGATGCTAAAAACAACCATTTTACGATATAAGAAACTTTGAATGCAAACTGTGTCCGATCTAATCGACCGATATTGACGGTTCAAACGGTATCGGATGGGAAATTGGCCGAGAAATTCATTTCTGAAAGCCGCGAGATAAACGCGATAAATCGCGGAAATTATAGTTTCCCACTTTCTGGCCAAACCGTACACGCTACGGGAAAACCTACCCCACCGTTGAATTCAGCACATCGCAATGCATAAGCATGACTACATTAGAATGCTCTATCTCTCAAAAAGTGATAATTTTTTTTTCGTTCTAAATTTGGCACTTTTAGATAGAAAAAAGTTGAACATTGCAACCGTTAGTGATAGAAACGTTTACCCACTATCAAATGATAGCTCTCGTTGAGCCTATCAAAAATATGTATACTTTTATATGCCTAAGATTTATTATTTTCAAGTTATGTGGTCCAATTCGCTTATTTTTGCATTATTTGAAAAACCGTAATTTCAGCACAACTCGGTAACCAGTAGAGACAGAAAGTTTTCCTATGTAAATTTGTAATCAGCGCACCCACTTTAGTAAGATAGCTAAGCTTTCATGTTGATCCGGGTCCTAGTTTTAGAGATAGGAGTGCCAGTTCAAAATTATAGTTTAAAATACGTAATTTCTTACAAAATTTTAGCCGGTCGGCAAAAACCCAACTACCTTTAATCAACTTAAGGTTGTGGTTCTTTTTACAATTTTTGACGCTGATTTCGCCGGTATAATTAGTTTTTGCTTATTTGGAACGGTTCGGCAGTTATTACGTTCCCAATTATCAAAAATGATGCTAAATACAACCATTTTACTATATAAGAAACTTTGAATGCAAACTGTGTCCGATCTAATCGACCGGTATTGACGGTTCAAACGGTATCGGATGGGAAATTGGCCGAGAAATTCATTTCTGAAAGCCGCGTTGCTCTAAGGTGCGCGGTTCGCGAGATAAACGCGATAAACCGCGGAAATTATAGTTTCCCACTTTCTGGCCAAACCGTACACGCTACGGGAAACCCGACCCCACCGTTGAATTCAGCACATCGCAATGCATAAGCATGACTACATTAGAATGCTCTATCTCTCAAAAAGTAGTAATTGTTTTTTCGTTCTAAATTTGGCACTTCTAGATAGAAAAAAGTTGAACATTGCAACCGTTGGTGATAGAAACGTTTACCCACTACCAAATGATAGCTCTCGTTGAGCCTGTCAAAAATATGTATACTTTTATATGCCTAAGATTTATTATTTTCAAGTTATGTGGTCCATTTCGCTTATTTTTGCATTATTTGAAAAACCGTAATTTCAGCACAACTCGGTAACCAGTAGAGACAGAGAGTTTTCCTATGTAAATTTGTAATCAGCGCACCCATTTTAGTAAGATAGCTAAGCTTTCATGTTGATCCGGGTCCTAGTGTTAGAGATAGGAGTGCCAGTTCAAAATTATAGTTTAAAATACGTAATTTCTTATAAAATTTCAGCCGGTCGGCAAAAACCCAACTACCGTCAATCAACTTAAGGTTGTGGTTCTTGGTACAATTTTTCACGGTGATTACGCCGGTATAATTAGTTTTTGCTTATTTGGAACGGTTCGGCAGTTATTACGTTCCCAATTATCAAAAATGATGCTAAATACAACCAATTTACTATATAAGAAACTTTGAATGACAACTGTGTCCGATCTAATCGACCGATATTGACGGTTCAAACGGTATCGGATGGGAAATTGGCCGAGAAATTCATTTCTGAAAGCCGCGAGATAAACGCGATAAATCGCGGAAATTATAGTTTCCCACTTTCTGGCCAAACCGTACACGCTACGGGAAAACCTACCCCACCGTTGAATTCAGCACATCGCAATGCATAAGCATGACTACATTAGAATGCTCTATCTCTCAAAAAGTGATAATTTTTTTTTCGTTCTAAATTTGGCACTTTTAGATAGAAAAAAGTTGAACATTGCAACCGTTAGTGATAGAAACGTTTACCCACTACCAAATGATAGCTCTCGTTGAGCCTGTCAAAAATATGTATACTTTTATATGCCTAAGATTTATTATTTTCAAGTTATGTGGTCCATTTCGCTTATTTTTGCATTATTTGAAAAACCGTAATTTCAGCACAACTCGGTAACCAGTAGAGACAGAGAGTTTTCCTATGTAAATTTGTAATCAGCGCACCCATTTTAGTAAGATAGCTAAGCTTTCATGTTGATCCGGGTCCTAGTGTTAGAGATAGGAGTGCCAGTTCAAAATTATAGTTTAAAATACGTAATTTCTTACAAAATTTTAGCCGGACGGCAAAAACCCAACTACCTTTAATCAACTTAAGGTTGTGGTTCTTGGTACAATTTTTGACGCTGATTACGCCGGAGTAATTAGATTTTGCTTATTTGGAACGGTTCGGCAGTTATTACGTTCCCAATTATCAAAAATGATGCTAAAAACAACCATTTTACGATATAAGAAACTTTGAATGCAAACTGTGTCCGATCTAATCGACCGATATTGACGGTTCAAACGGTATCGGATGGGAAATTGGCCGAGAAATTCATTTCTGAAAGCCGCGAGATAAACGCGATAAATCGCGGAAATTATAGTTTCCCACTTTCTGGCCAAACCGTACACGCTACGGGAAAACCTACCCCACCGTTGAATTCAGCACATCGCAATGCATAAGCATGACTACATTAGAATGCTCTATCTCTCAAAAAGTGATAATTTTTTTTTCGTTCTAAATTTGGCACTTTTAGATAGAAAAAAGTTGAACATTGCAACCGTTAGTGATAGAAACGTTTACCCACTATCAAATGATAGCTCTCGTTGAGCCTATCAAAAATATGTATACTTTTATATGCCTAAGATTTATTATTTTCAAGTTATGTGGTCCAATTCGCTTATTTTTGCATTATTTGAAAAACCGTAATTTCAGCACAACTCGGTAACCAGTAGAGACAGAAAGTTTTCCTATGTAAATTTGTAATCAGCGCACCCACTTTAGTAAGATAGCTAAGCTTTCATGTTGATCCGGGTCCTAGTTTTAGAGATAGGAGTGCCAGTTCAAAATTATAGTTTAAAATACGTAATTTCTTACAAAATTTTAGCCGGTCGGCAAAAACCCAACTACCTTTAATCAACTTAAGGTTGTGGTTCTTTTTACAATTTTTGACGCTGATTACGCCGGTATAATTAGTTTTTGCTTATTTGGAACGGTTCGGCAGTTATTACGTTCCCAATTATCAAAAATGATGCTAAATACAACCATTTTACTATATAAGAAACTTTGAATGCAAACTGTGTCCGATCTAATCGACCGGTATTGACGGTTCAAACGGTATCGGATGGGAAATTGGCCGAGAAATTCATTTCTGAAAGCCGCGTTGCTCTAAGGTGCGCGGTTCGCGAGATAAACGCGATAAACCGCGGAAATTATAGTTTCCCACTTTCTGGCCAAACCGTACACGCTACGGGAAACCCGACTCCACCGTTGAATTCAGCACATCGCAATGCATAAGCATGACTACATTAGAATGCTCTATCTCTCAAAAAGTAGTAATTGTTTTTTCGTTCTAAATTTGGCACTTCTAGATAGAAAAAAGTTGAACATTGCAACCGTTGGTGATAGAAACGTTTACCCACTACCAAATGATAGCTCTCGTTGAGCCTGTCAAAAATATGTATACTTTTATATGCCTAAGATTTATTATTTTCAAGTTATGTGGTCCATTTCGCTTATTTTTGCATTATTTGAAAAACCGTAATTTCAGCACAACTCGGTAACCAGTAGAGACAGAGAGTTTTCCTATGTAAATTTGTAATCAGCGCACCCATTTTAGTAAGATAGCTAAGCTTTCATGTTGATCCGGGTCCTAGTGTTAGAGATAGGAGTGCCAGTTCAAAATTATAGTTTAAAATACGTAATTTCTTATAAAATTTCAGCCGGTCGGCAAAAACCCAACTACCTTCAATCAACTTAAGGTTGTGGTTCTTGGTACAATTTTTCACGGTGATTACGCCGGTATAATTAGTTTTTGCTTATTTGGAACGGTTCGGCAGTTATTACGTTCCCAATTATCAAAAATGATGCTAAATACAACCAATTTACTATATAAGAAACTTTGAATGACAACTGTGTCCGATCTAATCGACCGATATTGACGGTTCAAACGGTATCGGATGGGAAATTGGCCGAGAAATTCATTTCTGAAAGCCGCGTTGCTCTCAGGTGCGCGGTTCGCGAGATAAACGCGATAAATCGCGGAAATTATAGTTTCCCACTTTCTGGCCAAACCGTACACGCTACGGGAAAACCGACCCCACCGTTGAATTCAGCACATCGCAATGCATAAGCATGACTACATTAGAATGCTCTATCTCTCAAAAAGTAGTAATTGTTTTTTAGTTCTAAATTTGGCACTTTTAGATAGAAAAAAGTTGAACATTGCAACCGTTGGTGATTGAAACGTTTACCCACTACCGAATGATAGCTATCGTTGAGCCTATCAAAAATATGTATACTTTTATATGCCTAAGATTTATTATTTTCAAGTTATGTGGTCCATTTCGCTATTTTTGCATTATTTGAAAAACCGTAATTTCAGCACAACTCGGTAACCAGTAGAGCCAGAGAGTTTTTCTATGTAAATTTGTAATCAGCGCACCCATTTTAGTAAGATACCTAAGCTTTCATGTAGATCCGGGTCCTAGTTTTAGAGATAGGAGTGCCAGTTCAAAATTATAGTTTAAAATACGTAATTTCTTACAAAATTTTAGCCGGTCGGCAAAAACCCAACTACCTTCAATCAACTTAAGGTTGTGGTTCTTGGTACAATTTTTGACGCTGATTACGCCGGTATAATTAGTTTTTGCTTATTTGGAACGGTTCGGCAGTTATTACGTTCCCAATTATCAAAAATGATGCTAAATACAACCATTTTACTATATAAGAAACTTTGAATGCAAACTGTGTCCGATCTAATCGACCGATATTGACGGTTCAAACGGTATCGGATGGGAAATTGGCCGAGAAATTCATTTCTGAAAGCCGCGTTGCTCTCAGGTGCGCGGTTCGCGAGATAAACGCGATAAATCGCGGAAATTATAGTTTCCCACTTTCTGGCCAAACCGTACACGCTACGGGAAAACCGACCCCACCGTTGAATTCAGCACTTCGCAATGCATAAGCATGACTACATTAGAATGCTCTATCTCTCAAAAAGTGATAATTGTTTTTTCGTTCTAAATTTGGCACTTTTAGATAGAAAAAAGTTGAACATTGCAACCGTTGGTGATAGAAACGTTTACCCACTACCAAATGATAGCTCTCGTTGAGCCTATCAAAAATATGTATACTTTTATATGCCTAAGATTTATTATTTTCAAGTTATGTGGTCCATTTCGCTTATTTTTGCATTATTTGAAAAACCGTAATTTCAGCACAACTCGGTAACCAGTAGAGACAGAGAGTTTTCCTATGTAAATTTGTAATCAGCCAACCCATTTTAGTAAGATAGCTAAGCTTTCATGTTGATCCGGGTCCTAGTTTTAGAGATAGGAGTGCCAGTTCAAAATTATAGTTTAAAATGCGTAATTTCTTACAAAATTTTAGCCGGTCGGCAAAAACCCAACTACCTTCAATCAACCTAAGGTTGTGGTTCTTGGTACAATTTTTGACGCTGATTACGCCGGTATAATTAGTTTTTGCTTATTTGGAACGGTTCGGCAGTTATTACGTTCCCAATTATCAAAAATGATGCTAAATACAACCATTTTACTATATAAGAAACTTTGAATGCAAACTGTGTCCGATCTAATCGACCGATATTGACGGTTCAAACGGTGTCGGATGGGAAATTGGCCGAGAAATTCATTTCCGAAAGCCGCGTTGCTCTAAGGTGCGCGGTTCGCGAGATAAACGCGAAAAACCGCGGAAATTATAGTTTCCCACTTTCTGTCCAAACCGTACACGCTACGGGAAAACCGACCCCACCGTTGAATTCAGCACATCGCAATGCATAAGCATGACTACATTAGAATGCTCTATCTCTCAAAAAGTAGTAATTGTTTTTTAGTTCTAAATTTGGCACTTTTAGATAGAAAAAAGTTGAACATTGCAACCGTTGGTGATTGAAACGTTTACCCACTATCGAATGATAGCTATCGTTGAGCCTATCAAAAATTTGTATACTTTTATATGCCTAAGATTTATTATTTTCAAGTTATGTGGTCCATTTCGCTTATTTTTGCATTATTTGAAAAACCGTAATTTCAGCACAACTCGGTAACCAGTAGAGACAGAGAGTTTTCCTATGTAAATTTGTAATCAGCGCACCCATTTTAGTAAGATAGCTAAGCTTTCATGTTGATCCGGGTCCTAGTTTTAGAGATAGGAGTGCCAGTTCAAAATTATAGTTTAAAATGCGTAATTTCTTACAAAATTTTAGCCGGTCGGCAAAAACCCAACTACCTTCAATCAACCTAAGGTTGTGGTTCTTGGTACAATTTTTGACGCTGATTACGCCGGTATAATTAGTTTTTGCTTATTTGGAACGGTTCGGCAGTTATTACGTTCCCAATTATCAAAAATGATGCTAAATACAACCATTTTACTATATAAGAAACTTTGAATGCAAACTGTGCCCGATCTAATCGACCGATATTGACGGTTCAAACGGTATCGGATGGGAAATTGGCCGAGAAATTCATTTCTGAAAGCCGCGTTGCTCTAAGGTGCGCGGTTCGCGAGATAAACGCGATAAATCGCGGAAATTATAGTTTACCACTTTCTGGCCAAACCGTACACGCTACGGGAAAACCGAGCCCACCGTTGAATTCAGCACATCGCAATGCATAAGCATGACTACATTAGAATGCTCTATCTCTCAAAAAGTAGTAATTGTTTTTTCGTTCTAAATTTGGCACTTTTAGATAGAAAAAAGTTGAACATTGCAACCGTTGGTGATAGAAACGTTTACCCACAACCAAATGATAGCTCTCGTTGAGCCTATCAAAAATATGTATACTTTTATATGCCTAAGATTTATTATTTTCAAGTTATGTGGTCCATTTCGCTTATTTTTGCATTATTTGAAAAACCGTAATTTCAGCACAACTCGGTAACCAGTAGAGACAGAGAGTTTTTCTATGTAAATTTGTAATCAGCGCACCCATTTTAGTAAGATAGCTAAGCTTTCATGTTGATCCGGGTCCTAGTTTTAGAGATAGGAGTGCCAGTTCAAAATTATAGTTTAAAATACGTAATTTCTTACAAAATTTTAGCCGGTCGGCAAAAACCCAACTACCTTCAATCAACTTAAGGTTGTGGTTCTTGGTACAATTTTTGACGCTGATTACGCCGGTATAATTAGATTTTGCTTATTTGGAACGGTTCGGCAGTTATTACGTTCCCAATTATCAAAAATGACGCTAAATACAACCATTTTACGATATAAGAAACTTTGAATGCAAACTGTGTCCGATCTAATCGACCGATATTGACGGTTCAAACGGTATCGGATGGGAAATTGGCCGAGAAATTCATTTCTGAAAGCCGCGTTGCTCTAAGGTGCGCGGTTCGCGAGATAAACGCGATAAACCGCGGAAATTATAGTTTCCCACTTTCTGGCCAAACCGTACACGCTACGGGAAAACCGACCCCACCGTTGAATTCAGCACATCGCAATGCATAAGCATGACTACATTAGAATGCTCTATCTCTCAAAAAGTACTAATTGTTTTTTCGTTCTAAATTTGGCACTTTTAGATAGAAAAAAGTTGAACATTGCAACCGTTGTTGATAGAAACGTTTACCCACTACCAAATGATAGCTCTCGTTGAGCCTATCAAAAATATGTATACTTTTATATGCCTAAGATTTATTATTTTCAAGTTATGTGGTCCATTTCGCTTATTTTTGCATTATTTGAAAAACCGTAATTTCAGCACAACTCGGTAACCAGTAGAGACAGAGAGTTTTTCTATGTAAATTTGTAATCAGCGCACCCATTTTAGTAAGATAGCTAAGCTTTCATGTTGATCCGGGTCCTAGTTTTAGAGATAGGAGTGCCAGTTCAAAATTATAGTTTAAAATACGTAATTTCTTACAAAATTTTAGCCGGTCGGCAAAAACCCAACTACCTTCAATCAACTTAAGGTTGTGGTTCTTGGTACAATTTTTCACGCTGATTACGCCGGTATAATTAGTTTTTGCTTATTTGGAACGGTTCGGCAGTTATTACGTTCGTATCGGATGGGAAATTGGCCGAGAAATTCATTTCTGAAAGCCGCGTTGCTCTCAGGTGCGCGGTTCGCGAGATAAACGCGATAAATCGCGGAAATTATAGTTTCCCACTTTCTGGCCAAACCGTACACGCTACGGGAAAACCGACCCCACCGTTGAATTCAGCACATCGCAATGCATAAGCATGACTACATTAGAATGCTCTATCTCTCAAAAAGTAGTAATTGTTTTTTAGTTCTAAATTTGGCACTTTTAGATAGAAAAAAGTTGAACATTGCAACCGTTGGTGATTGAAACGTTTACCCACTACCGAATGATAGCTATCGTTGAGCCTATCAAAAATATGTATACTTTTATATGCCTAAGATTTATTATTTTCAAGTTATGTGGTACATTTCGCTTATTTTTGCATTATTTGAAAAACCGTAATTTCAGCACAACTCGGTAACCAGTAGAGACAGAGAGTTTTCCTATGTAAATTTGTAATCAGCGCACCCATTTTAGTAAGATAGCTAAGCTTTCATGTTGATCCGGGTCCTAGTTTTAGAGATAGGAGTGCCAGTTCAAAATTATAGTTTAAAATACGTAATTTCTTACAAAATTTTAGCCGGTCGGCAAAAACCCAACTATCTTCAATCAACCTAAGGTTGTGGTTCTTGGTACAATTTTTGACGCTGATTACGCCGGTATAATTAGTTTTTGCTTATTTGGAACGGTTCGGCAGTTATTACGTTCCCAATTATCAAAAATGATGCTAAATACAACCATTTTACTATATAAGAAACTTTGAATGCAAACTGTGCCGGATCTAATCGACCGATATTGACGGTTCAAACGGTATCGGATGGGAAATTGGCCGAGAAATTCATTTCTGAAAGCCGCGTTGCTCTAAGGTGCGCGGTTCGCGAGATAAACGCGATAAATCGCGGAAATTATAGTTTCCCACTTTCTGGCCAAACCGTACACGCTACGGGAAAACCGACCCCACCGTTGAATTCAGCACATCGCAATGCATAAGCATGACTACATTAGAATGCTCTATCTCTCAAAAAGTAGTAATTGTTTTTTAGTTCTAAATTTGGCACTTTTAGATAGAAAAAAGTTGAACATTGCAACCGTTGGTGATTGAAACGTTTACCCACTACCGAATGATAGCTATCGTTGAGCCTATCAAAAATATGTATACTTTTATATGCCTAAGATTTATTATTTTCAAGTTATGTGGTACATTTCGCTTATTTTTGCATTATTTGAAAAACCGTAATTTCAGCACAACTCGGTAACCAGTAGAGACAGAGAGTTTTCCTATGTAAATTTGTAATCAGCGCACCCATTTTAGTAAGATAGCTAAGCTTTCATGTTGATCCGGGTCCTAGTTTTAGAGATAGGAGTGCCAGTTCAAAATTATAGTTTAAAATACGTAATTTCTTACAAAATTTTAGCCGGTCGGCAAAAACCCAACTATCTTCAATCAACCTAAGGTTGTGGTTCTTGGTACAATTTTTGACGCTGATTACGCCGGTATAATTAGTTTTTGCTTATTTGGAACGGTTCGGCAGTTATTACGTTCCCAATTATCAAAAATGATGCTAAATACAACCATTTTACTATATAAGAAACTTTGAATGCAAACTGTGCCGGATCTAATCGACCGATATTGACGGTTCAAACGGTATCGGATGGGAAATTGGCCGAGAAATTCATTTCTGAAAGCCGCGTTGCTCTAAGGTGCGCGGTTCGCGAGATAAACGCGATAAATCGCGGAAATTATAGTTTACCACTTTCTGGCCAAACCGTACACGCTACGGGAAAACCGACCCCACCGTTGAATTCAGCACATCGCAATGCATAAGCATGACTACATTAGAATGCTCTATCTCTCAAAAAGTAGTAATTGTTTTTTCGTTCTAAATTTGGCACTTTTAGATAGAAAAAAGTTGAACATTGCAACCGTTGGTGATAGAAACGTTTACCCACTACCAAATGATAGCTCTCGTTGAGCCTATCAAAAATATGTATACTTTTATATGCCTAAGATTTATTATTTTCAAGTTATGTGGTCCATTTCGCTTATTTTTGCATTATTTGAAAAACCGTAATTTCAGCACAACTCGGTAACCAGTAGAGGCAGAGAGTTTTCCTATGTAAATTTGTAATCAGCGCACCCATTTTAGTAAGATAGCTAAGCTTTCATGTTGATCCGGGTCCTAGTTTTAGAGATAGGAGTGCCAGTTCAAAATTATAGTTTAAAATACGTAATTTCTTACAAAATTTTAGCCGGTCGGCAAAAACCCAACTACCTTCAATCAACTTAACGTTGTGGTTCTTGGTACAATTTTTGACGCTGATTACGCCGGTATAATTAGATTTTGCTTATTTGGAACGGTTCGGCAGTTATTACGTTCCCAATTATCAAAAATGATGCTAAATACAACCATTTTACGATATAAGAAACTTTGAATGCAAACTGTGTCCGATCTAATCGACCGATATTGACGGTTCAAACGGTATCGGATGGGAAATTGGCCGAGAAATTCATTTCTGAAAGCCGCGTTGCTCTAAGGTGCGCGGTTCGCGAGATAAACGCTATAAATCGCGGAAATTATAGTTTCCCACTTTCTGGCCAAACCGTACACGCTACGGGAAAACCGACCCCACCGTTGAATTCAGCACATCGCAATGCATAAGCATGACTACATTAGAATGCTCTATCTCTCAAAAAGTAGTAATTGTTTTTTCGTTCTAAATTTGGCACTTTTAGATAGAAAAAAGTTGAACATTGCAACCGTTGGTGATAGAAGCGTTTACCCACTACCAAATGATAGCTCTCGTTGAGCCTATCAAAAATATGTATACTTTTATATGCCTAAGATTTATTATTTTCAAGTTATGTGGTCCATTTCGCTTATTTTTGCATTATTTGAAAAACCGTAATTTCAGCACAACTCGGTAACCAGTAGAGACAGAGAGTTTTTCTATGTAAATTTGTAATCAGCGCACCCATTTTAGTAAGATAGCTAAGGTTTCATGTTGATCCGGGTCCTAGTTTTAGAGATAGGAGTGACAGTTCAAAATTATAGTTTAAAATACGTAATTTCTTACAAAATTTTAGCCGGTCGACAAAAACCCAACTACCTTCAATCAACTTAAGGTTGTGGTTCTTGGTACAATTTTTGACGCTGATTACGCCGGTATAATTAGTTTTTGCTTATTTGGAACGGTTCGGCAGTTATTACGTTCCCAATTATCAAAAATGATGCTAAATACAACCATTTTACTATATAAGAAACTTTGAATGCAAACTGTGTCCGATTTAATCGACCGATATTGACGGTTCAAACGGTATCGGATGGGAAATTGGCCGAGAAATTCATTTCTGAAAGCCGCGTCGCTCTCAGGTGCGCGGTTCGCGAGATAAACGCAATAAATCGCGGAAATTATAGTTTCCCACTTTCTGGCTAAACCGTACACGCTGCGGGAAAACCGACCCCACCGTTGAATTCAGCACATCGCAATGCATAAGCATGACTACATTAGAATGCTCTATCTCTCATAAAGTAGTAATTGTTTTTTCGTTCTAAATTTGGCACTTTTAGATAGAAAAAAGTTGAACATTGCAACCGTTTGTGATTGAAACGTTTACCCACTACCAAATGATAGCTATCGTTGAGCCTATCAAACATATGTATACTTTTATATGCCTAAGATTTATTATTTTCAAGTTATGTGGTCCATTTCGCTTATTTTTGCATTATTTGAAAAACCGTAATTTTAGCACAACTCGGTAACCAGTAGAGACAGAGAGTTTTCCTATGTAAATTTGTAATCAGCGCACCCATTTTAGTAAGATAGCTAAGCTTTCATGTTGATCCGGGTCCTAGTTTTAGAGATAGGAGTGCCAGTTCAAAATTATAGTTTAAAATACGTAATTTCTTACAAAATTTTAGCCAGTCGGCAAAAACCCAACTACCTTCAATCAACTTAACGTTGTGGTTCTTGGTACAATTTTTGACGCTGATTACGCCGGTATAATTAGATTTTGCTTATTTGGAACGGTTCGGCAGTTACTACGTTCCCAATTATCAAAAATGACGCTAAATACAACCATTTTACGATATAAGAAACTTTGAATGCAAACTGTGTCCGATCTAATCGACCGATATTGACGGTTCAAACGGTATCGGATGGGAAATTGGCCGAGAAATTCATTTCTGAAAGCCGCGTTGCTCTAAGGTGCGCGGTTCGCGAGATAAACGCGATAAACCGCGGAAATTATAGTTTCCCACTTTCTGGCCAAACCGTACACGCTACGGGAAAACCGACCCCACCGTTGAATTCAGCACATCGCAATGCATAAGCATGACTACATTAGAATGCTCTATCTCTCAAAAAGTACTAATTGTTTTTTCGTTCTAAATTTGGCACTTTTAGATAGAAAAAAGTTGAACATTGCAACCGTTGGTGATTGAAACGTTTACCCACTACCGAATGATAGCTATCGTTGAGCCTATCAAAAATATGTATACTTTTACATGCCTAAGATTTATTATTTTCAAGTTATGTGGTACATTTCGCTTATTTTTGCATTATTTGAAAAACCGTAATTTCAGCACAACTCGGTAACCAGTAGAGACAGAGAGTTTTCCTATGTAAATTTGTAATCAGCGCACCCATTTTAGTAAGATAGCTAAGCTTTCATGTTGATCCGGGTCCTAGTTTTAGAGATAGGAGTGCCAGTTCAAAATTATAGTTTAAAATACGTAATTTCTTACAAAATTTTAGCCGGTCGGCAAAAACCCAACTATCTTCAATCAACCTAAGGTTGTGGTTCTTGGTACAATTTTTGACGCTGATTACGCCGGTATAATTAGTTTTTGCTTATTTGGAACGGTTCGGCAGTTATTACGTTCCCAATTATCAAAAATGATGCTAAATACAACCATTTTACTATATAAGAAACTTTGAATGCAAACTGTGCCGGATCTAATCGACCGATATTGACGGTTCAAACGGTATCGGATGGGAAATTGGCCGAGAAATTCATTTCTGAAAGCCGCGTTGCTCTAAGGTGCGCGGTTCGCGAGATAAACGCGATAAATCGCGGAAATTATAGTTTACCACTTTCTGGCCAAACCGTACACGCTACGGGAAAACCGACCCCACCGTTGAATTCAGCACATCGCAATGCATAAGCATGGCTACATTAGAATGCTCTATCTCTCAAAAAGTAGTAATTGTTTTTTAGTTCTAAATTTGGCACTTTTAGATAGAAAAAAGTTGAACATTGCAACCGTTGGTGATTGAAACGTTTACCCACTACCGAATGATAGCTATCGTTGAGCCTATCAAAAATATGTATACTTTTATATGCCTAAGATTTATTATTTTCAAGTTATGTGGTACATTTCGCTTATTTTTGCGTTATTTGAAAAACCGTAATTTCAGCACAACTCGGTAACCAGTAGAGACAGAGAGTTTTCCTATGTAAATTTGTAATCAGCGCACCCATTTTAGTAAGATAGCTAAGCTTTCATGTTGATCCGGGTCCTAGTTTTAGAGATAGGAGTGCCAGTTCAAAATTATAGTTTAAAATACGTAATTTCTTACAAAATTTTAGCCGGTCGGCAAAAACCCAACTATCTTCAATCAACCTAAGGTTGTGGTTCTTGGTACAATTTTTGACGCTGATTACGCCGGTATAATTAGTTTTTGCTTATTTGGAACGGTTCGGCAGTTATTACGTTCCCAATTATCAAAAATGATGCTAAATACAACCATTTTACTATATAAGAAACTTTGAATGCAAACTGTGCCGGATCTAATCGACCGATATTGACGGTTCAAACGGTATCGGATGGGAAATTGGCCGAGAAATTCATTTCTGAAAGCCGCGTTGCTCTAAGGTGCGCGGTTCGCGAGATAAACGCGATAAATCGCGGAAATTATAGTTTACCACTTTCTGGCCAAACCGTACACGCTACGGGAAAACCGACCCCACCGTTGAATTCAGCACATCGCAATGCATAAGCATGACTACATTAGAATGCTCTATCTCTCAAAAAGTAGTAATTGTTTTTTCGTTCTAAATTTGGCACTTTTAGATAGAAAAAAGTTGAACATTGCAACCGTTGGTGATAGAAACGTTTACCCACTACCAAATGATAGCTCTCGTTGAGCCTATCAAAAATATGTATACTTTTATATGCCTAAGATTTATTATTTTCAAGTTATGTGGTCCATTTCGCTTATTTTTGCATTATTTGAAAAACCGTAATTTCAGCACAACTCGGTAACCAGTAGAGGCAGAGAGTTTTCCTATGTAAATTTGTAATCAGCGCACCCATTTTAGTAAGATAGCTAAGCTTTCATGTTGATCCGGGTCCTAGTTTTAGAGATAGGAGTGCCAGTTCAAAATTATAGTTTAAAATACGTAATTTCTTACAAAATTTTAGCCGGTCGGCAAAAACCCAACTACCTTCAATCAACTTAACGTTGTGGTTCTTGGTACAATTTTTGACGCTGATTACGCCGGTATAATTAGATTTTGCTTATTTGGAACGGTTCGGCAGTTATTACGTTCCCAATTATCAAAAATGATGCTAAATACAACCATTTTACGATATAAGAAACTTTGAATGCAAACTGTGTCCGATCTAATCGACCGATATTGACGGTTCAAACGGTATCGGATGGGAAATTGGCCGAGAAATTCATTTCTGGAAGCCGCGTTGCTCTAAGGTGCGCGGTTCGCGAGATAAACGCTATAAATCGCGGAAATTATAGTTTCCCACTTTCTGGCCAAACCGTACACGCTACGGGAAAACCGACCCCACCGTTGAATTCAGCACATCGCAATGCATAAGCATGACTACATTAGAATGCTCTATCTCTCAAAAAGTAGTAATTGTTTTTTCGTTCTAAATTTGGCACTTTTAGATAGAAAAAAGTTGAACATTGCAACCGTTGGTGATAGAAGCGTTTACCCACTACCAAATGATAGCTCTCGTTGAGCCTATCAAAAATATGTATACTTTTATATGCCTAAGATTTATTATTTTCAAGTTATGTGGTCCATTTCGCTTATTTTTGCATTATTTGAAAAACCGTAATTTCAGCACAACTCGGTAACCAGTAGAGACAGAGAGTTTTTCTATGTAAATTTGTAATCAGCGCACCCATTTTAGTAAGATAGCTAAGGTTTCATGTTGATCCGGGTCCTAGTTTTAGAGATAGGAGTGACAGTTCAAAATTATAGTTTAAAATACGTAATTTCTTACAAAATTTTAGCCGGTCGACAAAAACCCAACTACCTTCAATCAACTTAAGGTTGTGGTTCTTGGTATAATTTTTGACGCTGATTACGCCGGTATAATTAGTTTTTGCTTATTTGGAACGGTTCGGCAGTTATTACGTTCCCAATTATCAAAAATGATGCTAAATACAACCATTTTACTATATAAGAAACTTTGAATGCAAACTGTGTCCGATTTAATCGACCGATATTGACGGTTCAAACGGTATCGGATGGGAAATTGGCCGAGAAATTCATTTCTGAAAACCGCGTCGCTCTCAGGTGCGCGGTTCGCGAGATAAACGCAATAAATCGCGGAAATTATAGTTTCCCACTTTCTGGCTAAACCGTACACGCTGCGGGAAAACCGACCCCACCGTTGAATTCAGCACATCGCAATGCATAAGCATGACTACATTAGAATGCTCTATCTCTCATAAAGTAGTAATTGTTTTTTCGTTCTAAATTTGGCACTTTTAGATAGAAAAAAGTTGAACATTGCAACCGTTTGTGATTGAAACGTTTACCCACTACCAAATGATAGCTATCGTTGAGCCTATCAAACATATGTATACTTTTATATGCCTAAGATTTATTATTTTCAAGTTATGTGGTCCATTTCGCTTATTTTTGCATTATTTGAAAAACCGTAATTTTAGCACAACTCGGTAACCAGTAGAGACAGAGAGTTTTCCTATGTAAATTTGTAATCAGCGCACCCATTTTAGTAAGATAGCTAAGCTTTCATGTTGATCCGGGTCCTAGTTTTAGAGATAGGAGTGCCAGTTCAAAATTATAGTTTAAAATACGTAATTTCTTACAAAATTTTAGCCAGTCGGCAAAAACCCAACTACCTTCAATCAACTTAACGTTGTGGTTCTTGGTACAATTTTTGACGCTGATTACGCCGGTATAATTAGATTTTGCTTATTTGGAACGGTTCGGCAGTTACTACGTTCCCAATTATCAAAAATGATGCTAAATACAACCATTTTACTATATAAGAAACTTTGAATGCAAACTGTGCCCGATCTAATCGACCGATATTGACGGTTCAAACGGTATCGGATGGGAAATTGGCCGAGAAATTCATTTCTGAAAGCCGCGTTGCTCTAAGGGGCGCGGTTCGCGAGATAAACGCGATAAATCGCGGAAATTATAGTTTCCCACTTTCTGGCCAAACCGTACACGCTACGGGAAAACCGACCCCACCGTTGAATTCAGCACATCGCAATGCATAAGCATGACTACATTAGAATGCTCTATCTCTCAAAAAGTAGTAATAGTTTTTCGTTCTAAATTTGGCACTTTTAGATAGAAAAAAGTTGAACATTGCAACCGTTGGTGATAGAAGCGTTTACCCACTACCAAATGATAGCTCTCGTTGAGCCTATCAAAAATATGTATACTTTTATATGCCTAAGATTTATTATTTTCAAGTTATGTGGTCCATTTCGCTTATTTTTGCATTATTTGAAAAACCGTAATTTCAGCACAACTCGGTAACCAGTAGAGACAGAGAGTTTTTCTATGTAAATTTGTAATCAGCGCACCCATTTTAGTAAGATAGCTAAGGTTTCATGTTGATCCGGGTCCTAGTTTTAGAGATAGGAGTGACAGTTCAAAATTATAGTTTAAAATACGTAATTTCTTACAAAATTTTAGCCGGTCGGCAAAAACCCAACTACCTTCAATCAACTTAAGGTTGTGGTTCTTGGTACAATTTTTGACGCTGATTACGTCGGTATAATTAGTTTTTGCTTATTTGGAACGGTTCGGCAGTTATTACGTTCCCAATTATCAAAAATGATGCTAAATACAACCATTTTACTATATAAGAAACTTTGAATGCAAACTGTGTCCGATTTAATCGACCGATATTGACGGTTCAAACGGTATCGGATGGGAAATTGGCCGAGAAATTCATTTCTGAAAGCCGCGTCGCTCTCAGGTGCGCGGTTCGCGAGATAAACGCAATAAATCGCGGAAATTATAGTTTCCCACTTTCTGGCTAAACCGTACACGCTGCGGGAAAACCGACCCCACCGTTGAATTCAGCACATCGCAATGCATAAGCATGACTACATTAGAATGCTCTATCTCTCATAAAGTAGTAATTGTTTTTTCGTTCTAAATTTGGCACTTTTAGATAGAAAAAAGTTGAACATTGCAACCGTTTGTGATTGAAACGTTTACCCACTACCAAATGATAGCTATCGTTGAGCCTATCAAACATATGTATACTTTTATATGCCTAAGATTTATTATTTTCAAGTTATGTGGTCCATTTCGCTTATTTTTGCATTATTTGAAAACCGTAATTTTAGCACAACTCGGTAACCAGTAGAGACAGAGAGTTTTCCTATGTAAATTTGTAATCAGCGCACCCATTTTAGTAAGATAGCTAAGCTTTCATGTTGATCCGGGTCCTAGTTTTAGAGATAGGAGTGCCAGTTCAAAATTATAGTTTAAATACGTAATTTCTTACAAAATTTTAGCCAGTCGGCAAAAACCCAACTACCTTCAATCAACTTAAGGTTGTGGTTCTTGGTACAATTTTTGACGCTGATTACGCCGGTATAATTAGTTTTTGCTTATTTGGAACGGTTCGGCAGTTATTACGTTCCCAATTATCCAAAATGATGCTAAATACAACCATTTTACTATATAAGAAACTTTGAATGCAAACTGTGTCCGATTTAATCGACCGATATTGACGGTTCAAACGGTATCGGATGGGAAATTGGCCGAGAAATTCATTTCTGAAAGCCGCGTCGTTCTCAGGTGCGCGGTTCGCGAGATAAACGCAATAAATCGCGGAAATTATAGTTTCCCACTTTCTGGCTAAACCGTACACGCTGCGGAAAACCGACCCCACCGTTGAATTCAGCACATCGCAATGCATAAGCATGACTACATTAGAATGCTCTATCTCTCATAAAGTAGTAATTGTTTTTTCGTTCTAAATTTGGCACTTTTAGATAGAAAAAAGTTGAACATTGCAACCGTTTGTGATTGAAACGATTACCCACTACCAAATGATAGCTATCGTTGAGCCTATCAAACATATGTATACTTTTATATGCCTAAGATTTATTATTTTCAAGTTATGTGGTCCATTTCGCTTATTTTTGCATTATTTGAAAAACCGTAATTTTAGCACAACTCGGTAACCAGTAGAGACAGAGAGTTTTCCTATGTAAATTTGTAATCAGCGCACCCATTTTAGTAAGATAGCTAAGCTTTCATGTTGATCCGGGTCCTAGTTTTAGAGATAGGAGTGCCAGTTCAAAATTATAGTTTAAAATACGTAATTTCTTACAAAATTTTAGCCAGTCGGCAAAAACCCAACTACCTTCAATCAACTTAACGTTGTGGTTCTTGGTACAATTTTTGACGCTGATTACGCCGGTATAATTAGATTTTGCTTATTTGGAACGGTTCGGCAGTTACTACGTTCCCAATTATCAAAAATGATGCTAAATACAACCATTTTACTATATAAGAAACTTTGAATGCAAACTGTGCCCGATCTAATCGACCGATATTGACGGTTCAAACGGTATCGGATGGGAAATTGGCCGAGAAATTCATTTCTGAAAGCCGCGTTGCTCTAAGGGGCGCGGTTCGCGAGATAAACGCGATAAATCGCGGAAATTATAGTTTCCCACTTTCTGGCCAAACCGTACACGCTACGGGAAAACCGACCCCACCGTTGAATTCAGCACATCGCAATGCATAAGCATGACTACATTAGAATGCTCTATCTCTCAAAAGTAGTAATTGTTTTTTCGTTCTAAATTTGGCACTTTTAGATAGAAAAAAGTTGAACATTGCAACCGTTGGTGATAGAAGCGTTTACCCACTACCAAATGATAGCTCTCGTTGAGCCTATCAAAAATATGTATACTTTTATATGCCTAAGATTTATTATTTTCAAGTTATGTGGTCCATTTCGCTTATTTTTGCATTATTTGAAAAACCGTAATTTCAGCACAACTCGGTAACCAGTAGAGACAGAGAGTTTTTCTATGTAAATTTGTAATCAGCGCACCCATTTTAGTAAGATAGCTAAGCTTTCATATTGATACGGGTCCTAGTTTTAGAGATAGGAGTGCCAGTTCAAAATTATAGTTTAAAATACGTAATTTCTTACAAAATTTTAGCCAGTCGGCAAAAACCCAACTACCTTCAATCAACTTAAGGTTGTGGTTCTTGGTACAATTTTTGACGCTGATTACGCCGGTATAATTAGTTTTTGCTTATTTGGAACGGTTCGGCAGTTATTACGTTCCCAATTATCCAAAATGATGCTAAATACAACCATTTTACTATATAAGAAACTTTGAATGCAAACTGTGCCCGATCTAATCGACCGATATTGACGGTTCAAACGGTATCGGATGGGAAATTGGCCGAGAAATTCATTTCTGAAAGCCGCGTTGCTCTAAGGGGCGCGGTTCGCGAGATAAACGCGATAAATCGCGGAAATTATAGTTTCCCACTTTCTGGCCAAACCGTACACGCTACGGGAAAACCGACCCCACCGTTGAATTCAGCACATCGCAATGCATAAGCATGACTACATTAGAATGCTCTATCTCTCAAAAAGTAGTAATTGTTTTTTCGTTCTAAATTTGGCACTTTTAGATAGAAAAAAGTTGAACATTGCAACCGTTGGTGATAGAAGCGTTTACCCACTACCAAATGATAGCTCTCGTTGAGCCTATCAAAAATATGTATACTTTTATATGCCTAAGATTTATTATTTTCAAGTTATGTGGTCCATTTCGCTTATTTTTGCATTATTTGAAAAACCGTAATTTCAGCACAACTCGGTAACCAGTAGAGACAGAGAGTTTTTCTATGTAAATTTGTAATCAGCGCACCCATTTTAGTAAGATAGCTAAGCTTTCATATTGATGCGGGTCCTAGTTTTAGAGATAGGAGTGCCAGTTCAAAATTATAGTTTAAAATACGTAATTTCTTACACAATTTTAGCCGGTCGGCAAAAACCCAACTACCTTCAATCAACTTAAGGTTGTGGTTCTTGGTACAATTTTTGACGCTGATTACGCCGGTATAATTAGTTTTTGCTTATTTGGAATGGTTCGGCAGTTATTACGTTCCCAATTATCAAAAATGATGCTAAATACAACCATTTTACTATATAAGAAACTTTGAATGCAAACTGCGTCCGATTTAATCGACCGATATTGACGGTTCAAACGGTATCGGATGGGAAATTGGCCGAGAAATTCATTTCTGAAAGCCGCGTCGCTCTCAGGTGCGCGGTTCGCGAGATAAACGCAATAAATCGCGGAAATTATAGTTTCCCACTTTCTGGCCAAACCGTACACGCTGCGGGAAAACCGACCCCACCGTTGAATTCAGCACATCGCAATGCATAAGCATGACTACATTAGAATGCTCTATCTCTCACAAAGTAGTAATTGTTTTTTCGTTCTAAATTTGGCACTTTTAGATAGAAAAAAGTTGAACATTGCAACCGTTTGTGATTGAAACGTTTACCCACTACCAAATGATAGCTATCGTTGAGCCTATCAAACATATGTATACTTTTATATGCCTAAGATTTATTATTTTCAAGTTATGTGGTCCATTTCGCTTATTTTTGCATTATTTGAAAAACCGTAATTTCAGCACAACTCGGTAACCAGTAGAGACAGAGAGTTTTCCTATGTAAATTTGTAATCAGCGCACCCATTTTAGTAAGATAGCTAAGCTTTCATGTTGATCCGGGTCCTAGTTTTAGAGATAGGAGTGCCAGTTCAAAATTATAGTTTAAAATACGTAATTTCTTACAAAATTTTAGCCGGTCGGCAAAAACCCAACTACCTTCAATCAACTTAACGTTGTGGTTCTTGGTACAATTTTTGACGCTGATTACGCCGGTATAATTAGATTTTGCTTATTTGGAACGGTTCGGCAGTCATTACGTTGCCAATTATCAAAAATGATGCTAAATACAACCATTTTACGATATAAGAAACTTTGAATGCAAACTGTGTCCGATCTAATCGACCGATATTGACGGTTCAAACGGTATCGGATGGGAAATTGGCCGAGAAATTCATTTCTGAAAGCCGCGTTGCTCTAAGGTGCGCGGTTCGCGAGATAAACGCGATAAATCGCGGAAATTATAGTTTCCCACTTTCTGGCCAAACCGTACACGCTACGGGAAAACCGACCCCACCGTTGAATTCAGCACATCGCAATGCATAAGCATGACTACATTAGAATGCTCTATCTCTCAAAAAGTAGTAATTGTTTTTTCGTTCTAAATTTGGCACTTTTAGATAGAAAAAAGTTGAACATTGCAACCGTTGGTGATAGAAACGTTTACCCACTACCAAATGATAGCTCTCGTTGAGCCTATCAAAAATATGTATACTTTTATATGCCTAAGATTTATTATTTTCAAGTTATGTGGTCCATTTCGCTTATTTTTGCATTATTTGAAAAACCGTAATTTCAGCACAACTCGGTAACCAGTAGAGACAGAGAGTTTTCCTATGTAAATTTGTAATCAGCGCACCCATTTTAGTAAGATAGCTAAGCTTTCATGTTGATCCGGGTCCTAGTTTTAGAGATAGGAGTGCCAGTTCAAAATTATAGTTTAAAATACGTAATTTCTTACAAAATTTTAGCCGGTCGACAAAAACCCAACTACCTTCAATCAACTTAACGTTGTGGTTCTTGGTACAATTTTTGACGCTGATTACGGCGGTATAATTAGATTTTGCTTATTTGGAACGGTTCGGCAGTCATTACGTTGCCAATTATCAAAAATGATGCTAAATACAACCATTTTACGATATAAGAAACTTTGAATGCAAACTGTGTCCGATCTAATCGACCGATATTGACGGTTCAAACGGTATCGGATGGGAAATTGGCCGAGAAATTCATTTCTGAAAGCCGCGTTGCTCTAAGGTGCGCGGTTCGCGAGATAAACGCGATAAATCGCGGAAATTATAGTTTCCCACTTTCTGGCCAAACCGTACACGCTACGGGAAAACCGACCCCACCGTTGAATTCAGCACATCGCAATGCATAAGCATGACTACATTAGAATGCTCTATCTCTCAAAAAGTAGTAATTGTTTTTTCGTTCTAAATTTGGCACTTTTAGATAGAAAAAAGTTGAACATTGCAACCGTTGGTGATAGAAACGTTTACCCACTACCAAATGATAGCTCTCGTTGAGCCTATCAAAAATATGTATACTTTTATATGCCTAAGATTTATTATTTTCAAGTTATGTGGTCCATTTCGCTTATTTTTGCATTATTTGAAAAACCGTAATTTCAGCACAACTCGGTAACCAGTAGAGACAGAGAGTTTTCCTATGTAAATTTGTAATCAGCGCACCCATTTTAGTAAGATAGCTAAGCTTTCATGTTGATCCGGGTCCTAGTTTTAGAGATAGGAGTGCCAGTTCAAAATTATAGTTTAAAATACGTAATTTCTTACAAAATTTTAGCCGGTCGGCAAAAACCCAACTACCTTCAATCAACTTAACGTTGTGGTTCGTGGTACAATTTTTGACGCTGATTACGCCGGTATAATTAGATTTTGCTTATTTGGAACGGTTCGGCAGTCATTACGTTGCCAATTATCAAAAATGATGCTAAATACAACCATTTTACGATATAAGAAACTTTGAATGCAAACTGTGTCCGATCTAATCGACCGATATTGACGGTTCAAACGGTATCGGATGGGAAATTGGCCGAGAAATTCATTTCTGAAAGCCGCGTTGCTCTAAGGTGCGCGGTTCGCGAGATAAACGCGATAAATCGCGGAAATTATAGTTTCCCACTTTCTGGCCAAACCGTACACGCTACGGGAAAACCGACCCCACCGTTGAATTCAGCACATCGCAATGCATAAGCATGACTACATTAGAATGCTCTATCTCTCAAAAAGTAGTAATTGTTTTTTCGTTCTAAATTTGGCACTTTTAGATAGAAAAAAGTTGAACATTGCAACCGTTGGTGATAGAAACGTTTACCCACTACCAAATGATAGCTCTCGTTGAGCCTATCAAAAATATGTATACTTTTATATGCCTAAGATTTATTATTTTCAAGTTATGTGGTCCATTTCGCTTATTTTTGCATTATTTGAAAAACCGTAATTTCAGCACAACTCGGTAACCAGTAGAGACAGAGAGTTTTCCTATGTAAATTTGTAATCAGCGCACCCATTTTAGTAAGATAGCTAAGCTTTCATGTTGATCCGGGTCCTAGTTTTAGAGATAGGAGTGCCAGTTCAAAATTATAGTTTAAAATACGTAATTTCTTACAAAATTTTAGCCGGTCGGCAAAAACCCAACTACCTTCAATCAACTTAACGTTGTGGTTCTTGGTACAATTTTTGACGCTGATTACGCCGGTATAATTAGATTTTGCTTATTTGGAACGGTTCGGCAGTTATTACGTTCCCAATTATCAAAAATGATGCTAAATACAACCATTTTACGATATAAGAAACTTTGAATGCAAACTGTGTCCGATCTAATCGACCGATATTGACGGTTCAAACGGTATCGGATGGGAAATTGGCCTAGAAATTCATTTCTGAAAGCCGCGTTGCTCTAACGTGCGCGGTTCGCGAGATAAACGCGATAAATCGCGGAAATTATAGTTTCCCACTTTCTGGCCAAACCGTACACGCTACGGGAAAACCGACCCCACCGTTGAATTCAGCACATCGCAATGCATAAGCATGACTACATTAGAATGCTCTATCTCTCAAAAAGTAGTAATTGTTTTTTCGTTCTAAATTTGGCACTTTTAGATAGAAAAAAGTTGAACATTGCAACCGTTGGTGATAGAAACGTTTACCCACTACCAAATGATAGCTCTCGTTGAGCCTATCAAAAATATGTATACTTTTATATGCCTAAGATTTATTATTTTCAAGTTATGTGGTCCATTTCGCTTATTTTTGCATTATTTGAAAAACCGTAATTTCAGCACAACTCGGTAACCAGTAGAGACAGGGAGTTTTTCTATGTAAATTTGTAGTCAGCGCACCCATTTTAGTAAGATAGCTAAGCTTTCATGTTGATCCGGGCCCTAGTTTTAGAGATAGGAGTGCCAGTTCAAAATTATAGTTTAAAATACGTAATTTCTTACAAAATTTTAGCCGGTCGGCAAAAACCCAACTACCTTCAATCAACTTAACGTTGTGGTTCTTGGTACAATTTTTGACGCTGATTACGCCGGTATAATTAGATTTTGCTTATTTGGAACGGTTCGGCAGTTATTACGTTCCCAATTATCAAAAATGATGCTAAATACAACCATTTTACGATATAAGAAACTTTGAATGCAAACTGTGTCCGATCTAATCGACCGATATTGACGGTTCAAACGGTATCGGATGGGAAATTGGCCGAGAAATTCATTTCTGACAGCCGCGTTGCTCTAAGGTGCGCGGTTCGCGAGATAAACGCGATAAATCGCGGAAATTATAGTTTCCCACTTTCTGGCCAAACCGTACACGCTACGGGAAAACCGACCCCACCGTTGAATTCAGCACATCGCAATGCATAAGCATGACTACATTGGAATGCTCTATCTCTCAAAAAGTAGTAATTGTTTTTTCGTTCTAAATTTGGCACTTTTAGATAGAAAAAAGTTGAACATTGCAACCGTTGGTGATAGAAACGTTTACCCACTACCAAATGATAGCTCTCGTTGAGCCTATCAAAAATATGTATACTTTTATATGCCTAAGATTTATTATTTTCAAGTTATGTGGTCCATTTCGCTTATTTTTGCATTATTTGAAAAACCGTAATTTCAGCACAACTCGGTAACCAGTAGAGACAGAGAGTTTTCCTATGTAAATTTGTAATCAGCAAATCAAATTTGTAATCATTTTAGTAAGATAGCTAAGCTTTCATGTTGATCCGGGTCCTAGTTTTAGAGATAGGAGTGCCAGTTCAAAATTATAGTTTAAAATACGTAATTTCTTACAAAATTTTAGCCAGTCGGCAAAAACCCAACTACCTTCAATCAACTTAACGTTGTGGTTCTTGGTACAATTTTTGACGCTGATTACGCCGGTATAATTAGATTTTGCTTATTTGGAACGGTTCGGCAGTTACTACGTTCCCAATTATCAAAAATGATGCTAAATACAACCATTTTACTATATAAGAAACTTTGAATGCAAACTGTGCCCGATCTAATCGACCGATATTGACGGTTCAAACGGTATCGGATGGGAAATTGGCCGAGAAATTCATTTCTGAAAGCCGCGTTGCTCTAAGGGGCGCGGTTCGCGAGATAAACGCGATAAATCGCGGAAATTATAGTTTCCCACTTTCTGGCCAAACCGTACACGCTACGGGAAAACCGACCCCACCGTTGAATTCAGCACATCGCAATGCATAAGCATGACTACATTAGAATGCTCTATCTCTCAAAAAGTAGTAATTGTTTTTTCGTTCTAAATTTGGCACTTTTAGATAGAAAAAAGTTGAACATTGCAACCGTTGGTGATAGAAGCGTTTACCCACTACCAAATGATAGCTCTCGTTGAGCCTATCAAAAATATGTATACTTTTATATGCCTAAGATTTATTATTTTCAAGTTATGTGGTCCATTTCGCTTATTTTTGCATTATTTGAAAAACCGTAATTTCAGCACAACTCGGTAACCAGTAGAGACAGAGAGTTTTTCTATGTAAATTTGTAATCAGCGCACCCATTTTAGTAAGATAGCTAAGCTTTCATGTTGATCCGGGTCCTAGTTTTAGAGATAGGAGTGCCAGTTCAAAATTATAGTTTAAAATACGTAATTTCTTACAAAATTTTAGCCGGTCGGCAAAAACCCAACTACCTTCAATCAACTTAAGGTTGTGGTTCTTGGTACAATTTTTGACGCTGATTACGCCGGTATAATTAGTTTTTGCTTATTTGGAACGGTTCGGCAGTTATTACGTTCCCAATTATCAAAAATGATGCTAAATACAACCATTTTACTATATAAGAAACTTTGAATGCAAACTGCGTCCGATTTAATCGACCGATATTGACGGTTCAAACGGTATCGGATGGGAAATTGGCCGAGAAATTCATTTCTGAAAGCCGCGTCGCTCTCAGGTGCGCGGTTCGCGAGATAAACGCAATAAATCGCGGAAATTATAGTTTCCCACTTTCTGGCCAAACCGTACACGCTGCGGGAAAACCGACCCCACCGTTGAATTCAGCACATCGCAATGCATAAGCATGACTACATTAGAATGCTCTATCTCTCACAAAGTAGTAATTGTTTTTTCGTTCTAAATTTGGCACTTTTAGATAGAAAAAAGTTGAACATTGCAACCGTTTGTGATTGAAACGTTTACCCACTACCAAATGATAGCTATCGTTGAGCCTATCAAACATATGTATACTTTTATATGCCTAAGATTTATTATTTTCAAGTTATGTGGTCCATTTCGCTTATTTTTGCATTATTTGAAAAACCGTAATTTCAGCACAACTCGGTAACCAGTAGAGACAGAGAGTTTTCCTATGTAAATTTGTAATCAGCGCACCCATTTTAGTAAGATAGCTAAGCTTTCATGTTGATCCGGGTCCTAGTTTTAGAGATAGGAGTGCCAGTTCAAAATTATAGTTTAAAATACGTAATTTCTTACAAAATTTTAGCCGGTCGGCAAAAACCCAACTACCTTCAATCAACTTAACGTTGTGGTTCTTGGTACAATTTTTGACGCTGATTACGCCGGTATAATTAGATTTTGCTTATTTGGAACGGTTCGGCAGTCATTACGTTGCCAATTATCAAAAATGATGCTAAATACAACCATTTTACGATATAAGAAACTTTGAATGCAAACTGTGTCCGATCTAATCGACCGATATTGACGGTTCAAACGGTATCGGATGGGAAATTGGCCGAGAAATTCATTTCTGAAAGCCGCGTTGCTCTAAGGTGCGCGGTTCGCGAGATAAACGCGATAAATCGCGGAAATTATAGTTTCCCACTTTCTGGCCAAACCGTACACGCTACGGGAAAACCGACCCCACCGTTGAATTCAGCACATCGCAATGCATAAGCATGACTACATTAGAATGCTCTATCTCTCAAAAAGTAGTAATTGTTTTTTCGTTCTAAATTTGGCACTTTTAGATAGAAAAAAGTTGAACATTGCAACCGTTGGTGATAGAAACGTTTACCCACTACCAAATGATAGCTCTCGTTGAGCCTATCAAAAATATGTATACTTTTATATGCCTAAGATTTATTATTTTCAAGTTATGTGGTCCATTTCGCTTATTTTTGCATTATTTGAAAAACCGTAATTTCAGCACAACTCGGTAACCAGTAGAGACAGAGAGTTTTCCTATGTAAATTTGTAATCAGCGCACCCATTTTAGTAAGATAGCTAAGCTTTCATGTTGATCCGGGTCCTAGTTTTAGAGATAGGAGTGCCAGTTCAAAATTATAGTTTAAAATACGTAATTTCTTACAAAATTTTAGCCGGTCGACAAAAACCCAACTACCTTCAATCAACTTAACGTTGTGGTTCTTGGTACAATTTTTGACGCTGATTACGGCGGTATAATTAGATTTTGCTTATTTGGAACGGTTCGGCAGTCATTACGTTGCCAATTATCAAAAATGATGCTAAATACAACCATTTTACGATATAAGAAACTTTGAATGCAAACTGTGTCCGATCTAATCGACCGATATTGACGGTTCAAACGGTATCGGATGGGAAATTGGCCGAGAAATTCATTTCTGAAAGCCGCGTTGCTCTAAGGTGCGCGGTTCGCGAGATAAACGCGATAAATCGCGGAAATTATAGTTTCCCACTTTCTGGCCAAACCGTACACGCTACGGGAAAACCGACCCCACCGTTGAATTCAGCACATCGCAACAATGCATAAGCATGACTACATTAGAATGCTCTATCTCTCAAAAAGTAGTAATTGTTTTTTCGTTCTAAATTTGGCACTTTTAGATAGAAAAAAGTTGAACATTGCAACCGTTGGTGATAGAAACGTTTACCCACTACCAAATGATAGCTCTCGTTGAGCCTATCAAAAATATGTATACTTTTATATGCCTAAGATTTATTATTTTCAAGTTATGTGGTCCATTTCGCTTATTTTTGCATTATTTGAAAAACCGTAATTTCAGCACAACTCGGTAACCAGTAGAGACAGAGAGTTTTCCTATGTAAATTTGTAATCAGCGCACCCATTTTAGTAAGATAGCTAAGCTTTCATGTTGATCCGGGTCCTAGTTTTAGAGATAGGAGTGCCAGTTCAAAATTATAGTTTAAAATACGTAATTTCTTACAAAATTTTAGCCGGTCGGCAAAAACCCAACTACCTTCAATCAACTTAACGTTGTGGTTCTTGGTACAATTTTTGACGCTGATTACGCCGGTATAATTAGATTTTGCTTATTTGGAACGGTTCGGCAGTTATTACGTTCCCAATTATCAAAAATGATGCTAAATACAACCATTTTACGATATAAGAAACTTTGAATGCAAACTGTGTCCGATCTAATCGACCGATATTGACGGTTCAAACGGTATCGGATGGGAAATTGGCCTAGAAATTCATTTCTGAAAGCCGCGTTGCTCTAAGGTGCGCGGTTCGCGAGATAAACGCGATAAATCGCGGAAATTATAGTTTCCCACTTTCTGGCCAAACCGTACACGCTACGGGAAAACCGACCCCACCGTTGAATTCAGCACATCGCAATGCATAAGCATGACTACATTAGAATGCTCTATCTCTCAAAAAGTAGTAATTGTTTTTTCGTTCTAAATTTGGCACTTTTAGATAGAAAAAAGTTGAACATTGCAACCGTTGGTGATAGAAACGTTTACCCACTACCAAATGATAGCTCTCGTTGAGCCTATCAAAAATATGTATACTTTTATATGCCTAAGATTTATTATTTTCAAGTTATGTGGTCCATTTCGCTTATTTTTGCATTATTTGAAAAACCGTAATTTCAGCACAACTCGGTAACCAGTAGAGACAGGGAGTTTTTCTATGTAAATTTGTAGTCAGCGCACCCATTTTAGTAAGATAGCTAAGCTTTCATGTTGATCCGGGCCCTAGTTTTAGAGATAGGAGTGCCAGTTCAAAATTATAGTTTAAAATACGTAATTTCTTACAAAATTTTAGCCGGTCGGCAAAAACCCAACTACCTTCAATCAACTTAACGTTGTGGTTCTTGGTACAATTTTTGACGCTGATTACGCCGGTATAATTAGATTTTGCTTATTTGGAACGGTTCGGCAGTTATTACGTTCCCAATTATCAAAAATGATGCTAAATACAACCATTTTACGATATAAGAAACTTTGAATGCAAACTGTGTCCGATCTAATCGACCGATATTGACGGTTCAAACGGTATCGGATGGGAAATTGGCCGAGAAATTCATTTCTGACAGCCGCGTTGCTCTAAGGTGCGCGGTTCGCGAGATAAACGCGATAAATCGCGGAAATTATAGTTTCCCACTTTCTGGCCAAACCGTACACGCTACGGGAAAACCGACCCCACCGTTGAATTCAGCACATCGCAATGCATAAGCATGACTACATTAGAATGCTCTATCTCTCAAAAAGTAGTAATTGTTTTTTCGTTCTAAATTTGGCACTTTTAGATAGAAAAAAGTTGAACATTGCAACCGTTGGTGATAGAAACGTTTACCCACTACCAAATGATAGCTCTCGTTGAGCCTATCAAAAATATGTATACTTTTATATGCCTAAGATTTATTATTTTCAAGTTATGTGGTCCATTTCGCTTATTTTTGCATTATTTGAAAAACCGTAATTTCAGCACAACTCGGTAACCAGTAGAGACAGAGAGTTTTCCTATGTAAATTTGTAATCAGCAAATCAAATTTGTAATCATTTTAGTAAGATAGCTAAGCTTTCATGTTGATCCGGGTCCTAGTTTTAGAGATAGGAGTGCCAGTTCAAAATTATAGTTTAAAATACGTAATTTCTTACAAAATTTTAGCCAGTCGGCAAAAACCCAACTACCTTCAATCAACTTAACGTTGTGGTTCTTGGTACAATTTTTGACGCTGATTACGCCGGTATAATTAGATTTTGCTTATTTGGAACGGTTCGGCAGTTACTACGTTCCCAATTATCAAAAATGATGCTAAATACAACCATTTTACTATATAAGAAACTTTGAATGCAAACTGTGCCCGATCTAATCGACCGATATTGACGGTTCAAACGGTATCGGATGGGAAATTGGCCGAGAAATTCATTTCTGAAAGCCGCGTTGCTCTAAGGGGCGCGGTTCGCGAGATAAACGCGATAAATCGCGGAAATTATAGTTTCCCACTTTCTGGCCAAACCGTACACGCTACGGGAAAACCGACCCCACCGTTGAATTCAGCACATCGCAATGCATAAGCATGACTACATTAGAATGCTCTATCTCTCAAAAAGTAGTAATTGTTTTTTCGTTCTAAATTTGGCACTTTTAGATAGAAAAAAGTTGAACATTGCAACCGTTGGTGATAGAAGCGTTTACCCACTACCAAATGATAGCTCTCGTTGAGCCTATCAAAAATATGTATACTTTTATATGCCTAAGATTTATTATTTTCAAGTTATGTGGTCCATTTCGCTTATTTTTGCATTATTTGAAAAACCGTAATTTCAGCACAACTCGGTAACCAGTAGAGACAGAGAGTTTTTCTATGTAAATTTGTAATCAGCGCACCCATTTTAGTAAGATAGCTAAGCTTTCATGTTGATCCGGGTCCTAGTTTTAGAGATAGGAGTGCCAGTTCAAAATTATAGTTTAAAATACGTAATTTCTTACAAAATTTTAGCCGGTCGGCAAAAACCCAACTACCTTCAATCAACTTAAGGTTGTGGTTCTTGGTACAATTTTTGACGCTGATTACGCCGGTATAATTAGTTTTTGCTTATTTGGAACGGTTCGGCAGTTATTACGTTCCCAATTATCAAAAATGATGCTAAATACAACCATTTTACTATATAAGAAACTTTGAATGCAAACTGTGTCCGATCTAATCGACCGATATTGACGGTTCAAACGGTATCGGATGGGAAATTGGCCGAGAAATTCATTTCTGAAAGCCGCGTTGCTCTCAGGTGCGCGGTTCGTGAGATAAACGCGATAAATCGCGGAAATTATAGTTTCCCACTTTCTGGCCAAACCGTACACGCTACGGGAAAGCCGACCCCACCGTTGACTTCAGCACATCGCAATGCATAAGCATGACTACATTAGAATGCTCTATCTCTCAAAAAGTAGTAATTGTTTTTTCGTTCTAAATTTGGCACTTTTAGATAGAAAAAAGTTGAACATTGCAACCGTTGGTGATAGAAACGTTTACCCACTACCAAATGATAGCTCTCGTTGAGCCTATCAAAAATATGTATACTTTTATATGCCTAAGATTTATTATTTTCAAGTTATGTGGTCCATTTCGCTTATTTTTGCATTATTTGAAAAACCGTAATTTCAGCACAACTCGGTAACCAGTAGAGACAGAGAGTTTTCCTATGTAAATTTGTAATCAGCGCACCCATTTTAGTAAGATAGCTAAGCTTTCATGTTGATCCGGGTCCTAGTTTTAGAGATAGGAGTGCCAGTTCAAAATTATAGTTTAAAATACGTAATTTCTTACAAAATTTTAGCCAGTCGCAAAAACCCAACTACCTTCAATCAACTTAACGTTGTGGTTCTTGGTACAATTTTTGACGCTGATTACGCCGGTATAATTAGATTTTGCTTATTTGGAACGGTTCGGCAGTTACTACGTTCCCAATTATCAAAAATGATGCTAAATACAACCATTTTACTATATAAGAAACTTTGAATGCAAACTGTGCCCGATCTAATCGACCGATATTGACGGTTCAAACGGTATCGGATGGGAAATTGGCCGAGAAATTCATTTCTGAAAGCCGCGTTGCTCTAAGGGGCGCGGTTCGCGAGATAAACGCGATAAATCGCGGAAATTATAGTTTCCCACTTTCTGGCCAAACCGTACACGCTACGGGAAAACCGACCCCACCGTTGAATTCAGCACATCGCAATGCATAAGCATGACTACATTAGAATGCTCTATCTCTCAAAAAGTAGTAATTGTTTTTTCGTTCTAAATTTGGCACTTTTAGATAGAAAAAAGTTGAACATTGCAACCGTTGGTGATAGAAGCGTTTACCCACTACCAAATGATAGCTCTCGTTGAGCCTATCAAAAATATGTATAAGTACTTTTATATGCCTAAGATTTATTATTTTCAAGTTATGTGGTCCATTTCGCTTATTTTTGCATTATTTGAAAAACCGTAATTTCAGCACAACTCGGTAACCAGTAGAGACAGAGAGTTTTTCTATGTAAATTTGTAATCAGCGCACCCATTTTAGTAAGATAGCTAAGCTTTCATATTGATCCGGGTCCTAGTTTTAGAGATAGGAGTGCCAGTTCAAAATTATAGTTTAAAATACGTAATTTCTTACAAAATTTTAGCCGGTCGGCAAAAACCCAACTACCTTCAATCAACTTAAGGTTGTGGTTCTTGGTACAATTTTTGACGCTGATTACGCCGGTATAATTAGTTTTTGCTTATTTGGAATGGTTCGGCAGTTATTACGTTCCCAATTATCAAAAATGATGCTAAATACAACCATTTTACTATATAAGAAACTTTGAATGCAAACTGTGTCCGATTTAATCGACCGATATTGACGGTTCAAACGGTATCGGATGGGAAATTGGCCGAGAAATTCATTTCTGAAAGCCGCGTCGCTCTCAGGTGCGCGGTTCGCGAGATAAACGCAATAAATCGCGGAAATTATAGTTTCCCACTTTCTGGCCAAACCGTACACGCTACGGGAAAACCGACCCCACCGTTGAATTCAGCACATCGCAATGCATAAGCATGACTACATTAGAATGCTCTATCTCTCAAAAAGTAGTAATTGTTTTTTCGTTCTAAATTTGGCACTTTTAGATAGAAAAAAGTTGAACATTGCAACCGTTGGTGATAGAAGCGTTTACCCACTACCAAATGATAGCTCTCGTTGAGCCTATCAAAAATATGTATAAGTACTTTTATATGCCTAAGATTTATTATTTTCAAGTTATGTGGTCCATTTCGCTTATTTTTGCATTATTTGAAAAACCGTAATTTCAGCACAACTCGGTAACCAGTAGAGACAGAGAGTTTTTCTATGTAAATTTGTAATCAGCGCACCCATTTTAGTAAGATAGCTAAGCTTTCATATTGATCCGGGTCCTAGTTTTAGAGATAGGAGTGCCAGTTCAAAATTATAGTTTAAAATACGTAATTTCTTACAAAATTTTAGCCGGTCGGCAAAAACCCAACTACCTTCAATCAACTTAAGGTTGTGGTTCTTGGTACAATTTTTGACGCTGATTACGCCGGTATAATTAGTTTTTGCTTATTTGGAATGGTTCGGCAGTTATTACGTTCCCAATTATCAAAAATGATGCTAAATACAACCATTTTACTATATAAGAAACTTTGAATGCAAACTGTGTCCGATTTAATCGACCGATATTGACGGTTCAAACGGTATCGGATGGGAAATTGGCCGAGAAATTCATTTCTGAAAGCCGCGTCGCTCTCAGGTGCGCGGTTCGCGAGATAAACGCAATAAATCGCGGAAATTATAGTTTCCCACTTTCTGGCCAAACCGTACACGCTACGGGAAAACCGACCCCACCGTTGAATTCAGCACATCGCAATGCATAAGCATGACTACATTAGAATGCTCTATCTCTCAAAAAGTAGTAATTGTTTTTTCGTTCTAAATTTGGCACTTTTAGATAGAAAAAAGTTGAACATTGCAACCGTTGGTGATAGAAGCGTTTACCCACTACCAAATGATAGCTCTCGTTGAGCCTATCAAAAATATGTATAAGTACTTTTATATGCCTAAGATTTATTATTTTCAAGTTATGTGGTCCATTTCGCTTATTTTTGCATTATTTGAAAAACCGTAATTTCAGCACAACTCGGTAACCAGTAGAGACAGAGAGTTTTTCTATGTAAATTTGTAATCAGCGCACCCATTTTAGTAAGATAGCTAAGCTTTCATATTGATCCGGGTCCTAGTTTTAGAGATAGGAGTGCCAGTTCAAAATTATAGTTTAAAATACGTAATTTCTTACAAAATTTTAGCCGGTCGGCAAAAACCCAACTACCTTCAATCAACTTAAGGTTGTGGTTCTTGGTACAATTTTTGACGCTGATTACGCCGGTATAATTAGTTTTTGCTTATTTGGAATGGTTCGGCAGTTATTACGTTCCCAATTATCAAAAATGATGCTAAATACAACCATTTTACTATATAAGAAACTTTGAATGCAAACTGTGTCCGATTTAATCGACCGATATTGACGGTTCAAACGGTATCGGATGGGAAATTGGCCGAGAAATTCATTTCTGAAAGCCGCGTTGCTCTAAGGTGCGCGGTTCGCGAGATAAACGCAATAAATCGCGGAAATTATAGTTTCCCACTTTCTGGCCAAACCGTACACGCTGCGGGAAAACCGACCCCACCGTTGAATTCAGCACATCGCAATGCATAAGCATGACTACATTAGAATGCTCTATCTCTCAAAAAGTAGTAATTGTTTTTTCGTACTAAATTTGGCACTTTTAGATAGAAAAAAGTTGAACATTGCAACCGTTGGTGATAGAAGCGTTTACCCACTACCAAATGATAGCTCTCGTTGAGCCTATCAAAAATATGTATACTTTTATATGCCTAAGATTTATTATTTTCAAGTTATGTGGTCCATTTCGCTTATTTTTGCATTATTTGAAAAACCGTAATTTTAGCACAACTCGGTAACCAGTAGAGACAGAGAGTTTTCCTATGTAAATTTGTAATCAGCGCACCCATTTTAGTAAGATAGCTAAGCTTTCATGTTGATCCGGGTCCTAGTTTTAGAGATAGGAGTGCCAGTTCAAAATTATAGTTTAAAATACGTAATTTCTTACAGAATTTTAGCCGGTCGGCAAAAACCCAACTACCTTCAATCAATTTAACGTTGTGGTTCTTGGTACAATTTTTGACGCTGATTACGCCGGTATAATTAGATTTTGCTTATTTGGAACGGTTCGGCAGTTATTACGTTCCCAATTATCAAAAATGATGCTAAATACAACCATTTTACGATATAAGAAACTTTGAATGCAAACTGTGTCCGATCTAATCGACCGATATTGACGGTTCAAACGGTATCGGATGGGAAATTGGCCGAGAAATTCATTTCTGAAAGCCGCGTTGCTCTAAGGTGCGCGGTTCGCGAGATAAACGCGATAAATCGCGGAAATTATAGTTTCCCACTTTCTGGCCAAACCGTACACGCTACGGGAAAACCGACCCCACCGTTGAATTCAGCACATCGCAATGCATAAGCATGACTACATTAGAATGCTCTATCTCTCAAAAAGTAGTAATTGTTTTTTCGTTCTAAATTTGGCACTTTTAGATAGAAAAAAGTTGAACATTGCAACCGTTGGTGATAGAAACGTTTACCCACTACCAAATGATAGCTCTCGTTGAGCCTATCAAAAATATGTATACTTTTATATGCCTAAGATTTATTATTTTCAAGTTATGTGGTCCATTTCGCTTATTTTTGCATTATTTGAAAAACCGTAATTTCAGCACAACTCGGTAACCAGTAGAGACAGAGAGTTTTTCTATGTAAATTTGTAATCAGCGCACCCATTTTAGTAAGATAGCTAAGCTTTCATATTGATCCGGGTCCTAGTTTTAGAGATAGGAGTGCCAGTTCAAAATTATAGTTTAAAATACGTAATTTCTTACAAAATTTTAGCCGGTCGGCAAAAACCCAACTACCTTCAATCAACTTAAGGTTGTGGTTCTTGGTACAATTTTTGACGCTGATTACGCCGGTATAATTAGTTTTTGCTTATTTGGAATGGTTCGGCAGTTATTACGTTCCCAATTATCAAAAATGATGCTAAATACAACCATTTTACTATATAAGAAACTTTGAATGCAAACTGTGTCCGATTTAATCGACCGATATTGACGGTTCAAACGGTATCGGATGGGAAATTGGCCGAGAAATTCATTTCTGAAAGCCGCGTCGCTCTCAGGTGCGCGGTTCGCGAGATAAACGCAATAAATCGCGGAAATTATAGTTTCCCACTTTCTGGCCAAACCGTACACGCTACGGGAAAACCGACCCCACCGTTGAATTCAGCACATCGCAATGCATAAGCATGACTACATTAGAATGCTCTATCTCTCAAAAAGTAGTAATTGTTTTTTCGTTCTAAATTTGGCACTTTTAGATAGAAAAAAGTTGAACATTGCAACCGTTGGTGATAGAAGCGTTTACCCACTACCAAATGATAGCTCTCGTTGAGCCTATCAAAAATATGTATAAGTACTTTTATATGCCTAAGATTTATTATTTTCAAGTTATGTGGTCCATTTCGCTTATTTTTGCATTATTTGAAAAACCGTAATTTCAGCACAACTCGGTAACCAGTAGAGACAGAGAGTTTTTCTATGTAAATTTGTAATCAGCGCACCCATTTTAGTAAGATAGCTAAGCTTTCATATTGATCCGGGTCCTAGTTTTAGAGATAGGAGTGCCAGTTCAAAATTATAGTTTAAAATACGTAATTTCTTACAAAATTTTAGCCGGTCGGCAAAAACCCAACTACCTTCAATCAACTTAAGGTTGTGGTTCTTGGTACAATTTTTGACGCTGATTACGCCGGTATAATTAGTTTTTGCTTATTTGGAATGGTTCGGCAGTTATTACGTTCCCAATTATCAAAAATGATGCTAAATACAACCATTTTACTATATAAGAAACTTTGAATGCAAACTGTGTCCGATTTAATCGACCGATATTGACGGTTCAAACGGTATCGGATGGGAAATTGGCCGAGAAATTCATTTCTGAAAGCCGCGTTGCTCTAAGGTGCGCGGTTCGCGAGATAAACGCAATAAATCGCGGAAATTATAGTTTCCCACTTTCTGGCCAAACCGTACACGCTGCGGGAAAACCGACCCCACCGTTGAATTCAGCACATCGCAATGCATAAGCATGACTACATTAGAATGCTCTATCTCTCAAAAAGTAGTAATTGTTTTTTCGTACTAAATTTGGCACTTTTAGATAGAAAAAAGTTGAACATTGCAACCGTTGGTGATAGAAGCGTTTACCCACTACCAAATGATAGCTCTCGTTGAGCCTATCAAAAATATGTATACTTTTATATGCCTAAGATTTATTATTTTCAAGTTATGTGGTCCATTTCGCTTATTTTTGCATTATTTGAAAAACCGTAATTTTAGCACAACTCGGTAACCAGTAGAGACAGAGAGTTTTCCTATGTAAATTTGTAATCAGCGCACCCATTTTAGTAAGATAGCTAAGCTTTCATGTTGATCCGGGTCCTAGTTTTAGAGATAGGAGTGCCAGTTCAAAATTATAGTTTAAAATACGTAATTTCTTACAGAATTTTAGCCGGTCGGCAAAAACCCAACTACCTTCAATCAATTTAACGTTGTGGTTCTTGGTACAATTTTTGACGCTGATTACGCCGGTATAATTAGATTTTGCTTATTTGGAACGGTTCGGCAGTTATTACGTTCCCAATTATCAAAAATGATGCTAAATACAACCATTTTACGATATAAGAAACTTTGAATGCAAACTGTGTCCGATCTAATCGACCGATATTGACGGTTCAAACGGTATCGGATCGGAAATTGGCCGAGAAATTCATTTCTGAAAGCCGCGTTGCTCTAAGGTGCGCGGTTCGCGAGATAAACGCGATAAATCGCGGAAATTATAGTTTCCCACTTTCTGGCCAAACCGTACACGCTACGGGAAAACCGACCCCACCGTTGAATTCAGCACATCGCAATGCATAAGCATGACTACATTAGAATGCTCTATCTCTCAAAAAGTAGTAATTGTTTTTTCGTTCTAAATTTGGCACTTTTAGATAGAAAAAAGTTGAACATTGCAACCGTTGGTGATAGAAACGTTTACCCACTACCAAATGATAGCTCTCGTTGAGCCTATCAAAAATATGTATACTTTTATATGCCTAAGATTTATTATTTTCAAGTTATGTGGTCCATTTCGCTTATTTTTGCATTATTTGAAAAACCGTAATTTCAGCACAACTCGGTAACCAGTAGAGACAGAGAGTTTTCCTATGTAAATTTGTAATCAGCGCACCCATTTTAGTAAGATAGCTAAGCTTTCATGTTGATCCGGGTCCTAGTTTTAGAGATAGGAGTGCCAGTTCAAAATTATAGTTTAAAATACGTAATTTCTTACAAAATTTTAGCCGGTCGGCAAAAACCCAACTACCTTCAATCAACTTAACGTTGTGGTTCTTGGTACAATTTTTGACGCTGATTACGCCGGTATAATTAGATTTTGCTTATTTGGAACGGTTCGGCAGTTATTACGTTCCCAATTATCAAAAATGATGCTAAATACAACCATTTTACGATATAAGAAACTTTGAATGCAAACTGTGTCCGATCTAATCGACCGATATTGACGGTTCAAACGGTATCGGATGGGAAATTGGCCGAGAAATTCATTTCTGAAAGCCGCGTTGCTCTAAGGTGCGCGGTTCGCGAGATAAACGCGATAAATCGCGGAAATTATAGTTTCCCACTTTCTGGCCAAACCGTACACGCTACGGGAAAACCGACCCCACCGTTGAATTCAGCACATCGCAATGCATGAGCATGACTACATTAGAATGCTCTATCTCTCAAAAAGTAGTAATTGTTTTTTCGTTCTAAATTTGGCACTTTTAGATAGAAAAAAGTTGAACATTGCAACCGTTGGTGATAGAAGCGTTTACCCACTACCAAATGATAGCTCTCGTTGAGCCTATCAAAAATATGTATACTTTTATATGCCTAAGATTTATTATTTTCAAGTTATGTGGTCCATTTCGCTTATTTTTGCATTATTTGAAAAACCGTAATTTCAGCACAACTCGGTAACCAGTAGAGACAGAGAGTTTTCCTATGTAAATTTGTAATCAGCGCACCCATTTTAGTAAGATAGCTAAGCTTTCATGTTGATCCGGGTCCTAGTTTTAGAGATAGGAGTGCCAGTTCAAAATTATAGTTTAAAATACGTAATTTCTTACAGAATTTTAGCCGGTCGGCAAAAACCCAACTACCTTCAATCAACTTAACGTTGTGGTTCTTGGTACAATTTTTGACGCTGATTACGCCGGTATAATTAGATTTTGCTTATTTGGAACGGTTCGGCAGTTATTACGTTCCCAATTATCAAAAATGATGCTAAATACAACCATTTTACGATATAAGAAACTTTGAATGCAAATTGTGTCCGATCTAATCGACCGATATTGACGGTTCAAACGGTATCGGATGGGAAATTGGCCGAGAAATTCATTTCTGAAAGCCGCGTTGCTCTAAGGTGCGCGGTTCGCGAGATAAACGCGATAAATCGCGGAAATTATAGTTTCCCACTTTCTGGCCAAACCGTACACGCTACGGGAAAACCGACCCCACCGTTGAATTCAGCACATCGCAATGCATGAGCATGACTACATTAGAATGCTCTATCTCTCAAAAAGTAGTAATTGTTTTTTCGTTCTAAATTTGGCACTTTTAGATAGAAAAAAGTTGAACATTGCAACCGTTGGTGATAGAAGCGTTTACCCACTACCAAATGATAGCTCTCGTTGAGCCTATCAAAAATATGTATACTTTTATATGCCTAAGATTTATTATTTTCAAGTTATGTGGTCCATTTCGCTTATTTTTGCATTATTTGAAAAACCGTAATTTCAGCACAACTCGGTAACCAGTAGAGACAGAGAGTTTTCCTATGTAAATTTGTAATCAGCGCACCCATTTTAGTAAGATAGCTAAGCTTTCATGTTGATCCGGGTCCTAGTTTTAGAGATAGGAGTGCCAGTTCAAAATTATAGTTTAAAATACGTAATTTCTTACAGAATTTTAGCCGGTCGGCAAAAACCCAACTACCTTCAATCAACTTAACGTTGTGGTTCTTGGTACAATTTTTGACGCTGATTACGCCGGTATAATTAGATTTTGCTTATTTGGAACGGTTCGGCAGTTATTACGTTCCCAATTATCAAAAATGATGCTAAATACAACCATTTTACGATATAAGAAACTTTGAATGCAAATTGTGTCCGATCTAATCGACCGATATTGACGGTTCAAACGGTATCGGATGGGAAATTGGCCGAGAAATTCATTTCTGAAAGCCGCGTTGCTCTAAGGTGCGCGGTTCGCGAGATAAACGCGATAAATCGCGGAAATTATAGTTTCCCACTTTCTGGCCAAACCGTACACGCTACGGGAAAACCGACCCCACCGTTGAATTCAGCACATCGCAATGCATGAGCATGACTACATTAGAATGCTCTATCTCTCAAAAAGTAGTAATTGTTTTTTCGTTCTAAATTTGGCACTTTTAGATAGAAAAAAGTTGAACATTGCAACCGTTGGTGATAGAAGCGTTTACCCACTACCAAATGATAGCTCTCGTTGAGCCTATCAAAAATATGTATACTTTTATATGCCTAAGATTTATTATTTTCAAGTTATGTGGTCCATTTCGCTTATTTTTGCATTATTTGAAAAACCGTAATTTCAGCACAACTCGGTAACCAGTAGAGACAGAGAGTTTTCCTATGTAAATTTGTAATCAGCGCACCCATTTTAGTAAGATAGCTAAGCTTTCATGTTGATCCGGGTCCTAGTTTTAGAGATAGGAGTGCCAGTTCAAAATTATAGTTTAAAATACGTAATTTCTTACAGAATTTTAGCCGGTCGGCAAAAACCCAACTACCTTCAATCAACTTAACGTTGTGGTTCTTGGTACAATTTTTGACGCTGATTACGCCGGTATAATTAGATTTTGCTTATTTGGAACGGTTCGGCAGTTATTACGTTCCCAATTATCAAAAATGATGCTAAATACAACCATTTTACGATATAAGAAACTTTGAATGCAAACTGTGTCCGATCTAATCGACCGATATTGACGGTTCAAACGGTATCGGATGGGAAATTGGCCGAGAAATTCATTTCTGAAAGCCGCGTTGCTCTAAGGTGCGCGGTTCGCGAGATAAACGCGATAAATCGCGGAAATTATAGTTTCCCACTTTCTGGCCAAACCGTACACGCTACGGGAAAACCGACCCCACCGTTGAATTCAGCACATCGCAATGCATAAGCATGACTACATTAGAATGCTCTATCTCTCAAAAAGTAGTAATTGTTTTTTCGTTCTAAATTTGGCACTTTTAGATAGAAAAAAGTTGAACATTGCAACCATTGGTGAGAGAAACGTTTACCCACTACCAAATGATAGCTCTCGTTGAGCCTATCAAAAATATGTATACTTTTATATGCCTAAGATTTATTATTTTCAAGTTATGTGGTCCATTTCGCTTATTTTTGCATTATTTGAAAAACCGTAATTTCAGCACAACTCGGTAACCAGTAGAGACAGAGAGTTTTCCTATGTAAATTTGTAATCAGCGCACCCATTTTAGTAAGATAGCTAAGCTTTCATGTTGATCCGGGTCCTAGTTTTAGAGATAGGAGTGCCAGTTCAAAATTATAGTTTAAAATACGTAATTTCTTACAAAATTTTAGCCGGTCGGCAAAAACCCAACTACCTTCAATCAACTTAACGTTGTGGTTCTTGGTACAATTTTTGACGCTGATTACGCCGGTATAATTAGATTTTGCTTATTTGGAACGGTTCGGCAGTTATTACGTTCCCAATTATCAAAAATGATGCTAAATACAACCATTTTACGATATAAGAAACTTTGAATGCAAACTGTGTCCGATCTAATCGACCGATATTGACGGTTCAAACGGTATCGGATGGGAAATTGGCCGAGAAATTCATTTCTGAAAGCCGCGTTGCTCTAAGGTGCGCGGTTCGCGAGATAAACGCGATAAATCGCGGAAATTATAGTTTACCACTTTCTGGCCAAACCGTACACGCTACGGGAAAACCGACCCCACCGTTGAATTCAGCACATCGCAATGCATAAGCATGACTACATTAGAATGCTCTATCTCTCAAAAAGTAGTAATTGTTTTTTCGTTCTAAATTTGGCACTTTTAGATAGAAAAAAGTTGAACATTGCAACCGTTGGTGATAGAAGCGTTTACCCACTACCAAATGATAGCTCTCGTTGAGCCTATCAAAAATATGTATACTTTTATATGCCTAAGATTTATTATTTTCAAGTTATGTGGTCCATTTCGCTTATTTTTGCATTATTTGAAAAACCGTAATTTCAGCACAACTCGGTAACCAGTAGAGACAGAGAGTTTTTCTATGTAAATTTGTAATCAGCGCACCCATTTTAGTAAGATAGCTAAGGTTTCATGTTGATCCGGGTCCTAGTTTTAGAGATAGGAGTGCCAGTTCAAAATTATAGTTTAAAATACGTAATTTCTTACAGAATTTTAGCCGGTCGGCAAAAACCCAACTACCTTCAATCAACTTAACGTTGTGGTTCTTGGTACAATTTTTGACGCTGATTACGCCGGTATAATTAGATTTTGCTTATTTGGAACGGTTCGGCAGTTATTACGTTCCCAATTATCAAAAATGATGCTAAATACAACCATTTTACGATATAAGAAACTTTGAATGCAAATTGTGTCCGATCTAATCGACCGATATTGACGGTTCAAACGGTATCGGATGGGAAATTGGCCGAGAAATTCATTTCTGAAAGCCGCGTTGCTCTAAGGTGCGCGGTTCGCGAGATAAACGCGATAAATCGCGGAAATTATAGTTTCCCACTTTCTGGCCAAACCGTACACGCTACGGGAAAACCGACCCCACCGTTGAATTCAGCACATCGCAATGCATAAGCATGACTACATTAGAATGCTCTATCTCTCAAAAAGTAGTAATTGTTTTTTCGTTCTAAATTTGGCACTTTTAGATAGAAAAAAGTTGA
Source organism: Melinopterus prodromus (assembly GCA_964023965.1). Taxonomy (NCBI): domain Eukaryota; kingdom Metazoa; phylum Arthropoda; class Insecta; order Coleoptera; family Scarabaeidae; genus Melinopterus; species Melinopterus prodromus. The sequence goes on from OZ030394.1 coordinate 58,332,363, forward strand.
ACATTGCAACCATTGGTGAGAGAAACGTTTACCCACTACCAAATGATAGCTCTCGTTGAGCCTATCAAAAATATGTATACTTTTATATGCCTAAGATTTATTATTTTCAAGTTATGTGGTCCATTTCGCTTATTTTTGCATTATTTGAAAAACCGTAATTTCAGCACAACTCGGTAACCAGTAGAGACAGAGAGTTTTCCTATGTAAATTTGTAATCAGCGCACCCATTTTAGTAAGATAGCTAAGCTTTCATGTTGATCCGGGTCCTAGTTTTAGAGATAGGAGTGCCAGTTCAAAATTATAGTTTAAAATACGTAATTTCTTACAAAATTTTAGCCGGTCGGCAAAAACCCAACTACCTTCAATCAACTTAACGTTGTGGTTCTTGGTACAATTTTTGACGCTGATTACGCCGGTATAATTAGATTTTGCTTATTTGGAACGGTTCGGCAGTTATTACGTTCCCAATTATCAAAAATGATGCTAAATACAACCATTTTACGATATAAGAAACTTTGAATGCAAACTGTGTCCGATCTAATCGACCGATATTGACGGTTCAAACGGTATCGGATGGGAAATTGGCCGAGAAATTCATTTCTGAAAGCCGCGTTGCTCTAAGGTGCGCGGTTCGCGAGATAAACGCGATAAATCGCGGAAATTATAGTTTACCACTTTCTGGCCAAACCGTACACGCTACGGGAAAACCGACCCCACCGTTGAATTCAGCACATCGCAATGCATAAGCATGACTACATTAGAATGCTCTATCTCTCAAAAAGTAGTAATTGTTTTTTCGTTCTAAATTTGGCACTTTTAGATAGAAAAAAGTTGAACATTGCAACCGTTGGTGATAGAAGCGTTTACCCACTACCAAATGATAGCTCTCGTTGAGCCTATCAAAAATATGTATACTTTTATATGCCTAAGATTTATTATTTTCAAGTTATGTGGTCCATTTCGCTTATTTTTGCATTATTTGAAAAACCGTAATTTCAGCACAACTCGGTAACCAGTAGAGACAGAGAGTTTTTCTATGTAAATTTGTAATCAGCGCACCCATTTTAGTAAGATAGCTAAGGTTTCATGTTGATCCGGGTCCTAGTTTTAGAGATAGGAGTGACAGTTCAAAATTATAGTTTAAAATACGTAATTTCTTACAAAATTTTAGCCGGTCGACAAAAACCCAACTACCTTCAATCAACTTAAGGTTGTGGTTCTTGGTACAATTTTTGACGCTGATTACGCCGGTATAATTAGATTTTGCTTATTTGGAACGGTTCGGCAGTTATTACGTTCCCAATTATCAAAAATGATGCTAAATACAACCATTTTACGATATAAGAAACTTTGAATGCAAACTGTGTCCGATCTAATCGACCGATATTGACGGTTCAAACGGTATCGGATGGGAAATTGGCCGAGAAATTCATTTCTGAAAGCCGCGTTGCTCTAAGGTGCGCGGTTCGCGAGATAAACGCGATAAATCGCGGAAATTATAGTTTCCCACTTTCTGGCCAAACCGTACACGCTACGGGAAAACCGACCCCACCGTTGAATTCAGCACATCGCAATGCATAAGCATGACTACATTAGAATGCTCTATCTCTCAAAAAGTAGTAATTGTTTTTTCGTTCTAAATTTGGCACTTTTAGATAGAAAAAAGTTGAACATTGCAACCGTTGGTGATAGAAACGTTTACCCACTACCAAATGATAGCTCTCGTTGAGCCTATCAAAAATATGTATACTTTTATATGCCTAAGATTTATTATTTTCAAGTTATGTGGTCCATTTCGCTTATTTTTGCATTATTTGAAAAACCGTAATTTCAGCACAACTCGGTAACCAGTAGAGACAGAGAGTTTTCCTATGTAAATTTGTAATCAGCGCACCCATTTTAGTAAGATAGCTAAGCTTTCATGTTGATCCGGGTCCTAGTTTTAGAGATAGGAGTGCCAGTTCAAAATTATAGTTTAAAATACGTAATTTCTTACAAAATTTTAGCCGGTCGGCAAAAACCCAACTACCTTCAATCAACTTAACGTTGTGGTTCTTGGTACAATTTTTGACGCTGATTACGCCGGTATAATTAGATTTTGCTTATTTGGAACGGTTCGGCAGTTATTACGTTCCCAATTATCAAAAATGATGCTAAATACAACCATTTTACGATATAAGAAACTTTGAATGCAAACTGTGTCCGATCTAATCGACCGATATTGACGGTTCAAACGGTATCGGATGGGAAATTGGCCGAGAAATTCATTTCTGAAAGCCGCGTTGCTCTAAGGTGCGCGGTTCGCGAGATAAACGCGATAAATCGCGGAAATTATAGTTTCCCACTTTCTGGCCAAACCGTACACGCTACGGGAAAACCGACCCCACCGTTGAATTCAGCACATCGCAATGCATGAGCATGACTACATTAGAATGCTCTATCTCTCAAAAAGTAGTAATTGTTTTTTCGTTCTAAATTTGGCACTTTTAGATAGAAAAAAGTTGAACATTGCAACCGTTGGTGATAGAAGCGTTTACCCACTACCAAATGATAGCTCTCGTTGAGCCTATCAAAAATATGTATACTTTTATATGCCTAAGATTTATTATTTTCAAGTTATGTGGTCCATTTCGCTTATTTTTGCATTATTTGAAAAACCGTAATTTCAGCACAACTCGGTAACCAGTAGAGACAGAGAGTTTTTCTATGTAAATTTGTAATCAGCGCACCCATTTTAGTAAGATAGCTAAGCTTTCATGTTGATCCGGGTCCTAGTTTTAGAGATAGGAGTGCCAGTTCAAAATTATAGTTTAAAATACGTAATTTCTTACAAAATTTTAGCCGGTCGGCAAAAACCCAACTACCTTCAATCAACTTAAGGTTGTGGTTCTTGGTACAATTTTTGACGCTGATTACGCCGGTATAATTAGTTTTTGCTTATTTGGAACGGTTCGGCAGTTATTACGTTCCCAATTATCAAAAATGATGCTAAATACAACCATTTTACTATATAAGAAACTTTGAATGCAAACTGTGTCCGATCTAATCGACCGATATTGACGGTTCAAACGGTATCGGATGGGAAATTGGCCGAGAAATTCATTTCTGAAAGCCGCGTTGCTCTCAGGTGCGCGGTTCGCGAGATAAACGCGATAAATCGCGGAAATTATAGTTTCCCACTTTCTGGCCAAACCGTACACGCTACGGGAAAGCCGACCCCACCGTTGACTTCAGCACATCGCAATGCATAAGCATGACTACATTAGAATGCTCTATCTCTCAAAAAGTAGTAATTGTTTTTTCGTTCTAAATTTGGCACTTTTAGATAGAAAAAAGTTGAACATTGCAACCGTTGGTGATAGAAACGTTTACCCACTACCAAATGATAGCTCTCGTTGAGCCTATCAAAAATATGTATACTTTTATATGCCTAAGATTTATTATTTTCAAGTTATGTGGTCCATTTCGCTTATTTTTGCATTATTTGAAAAACCGTAATTTCAGCACAACTCGGTAACCAGTAGAGGCAGAGAGTTTTCCTATGTAAATTTGTAATCAGCGCACCCATTTTAGTAAGATAGCTAAGCTTTCATGTTGATCCGGGTCCTACTTTTAGAGATAGGAGTGCCAGTTCAAAATTATAGTTTAAAATACATAATTTCTTACAAAATTTTAGCCGGTCGGCAAAAACCCAACTACCTTCAATCAACTTAACGTTGTGGTTCTTGGTACAATTTTTGACGCTGATTACGCCGGTATAATGAGATTTTGCTTATTTGGAACGGTTCGGCAGTTATTACGTTCCCAATTATCAAAAATGATGCTAAATACAACAATGTTACGATATAAGAAACTTTGAATGCAAACTGTGTCCGATCTAATCGACCGATATTGACGGTTCAAACGGTATCGGATGGGAAATTGGCCGAGAAATTCATTTCTGAAAGCCGCGTTGCTCTAAGGTGCGCGGTTCGCGAGATAAACGCGATAAATCGCGGAAATTATAGTTTCCCACTTTCTGGCCAAACCGTACACGCTACGGGAAAACCGACCCCACCGTTGAATTCAGCACATCGCAATGCATAAGCATGACTACATTAGAATGCTCTATCTCTCAAAAAGTAGTAATTGTTTTTTCGTTCTAAATTTGGCACTTTTAGATAGAAAAAAGTTGAACATTGCAACCGTTGGTGATAGAAGCGTTTACCCACTACCAAATGATAGCTCTCGTTGAGCCTATCAAAAATATGTATACTTTTATATGCCTAAGATTTATTATTTTCAAGTTATGTGGTCCATTTCGCTTATTTTTGCATTATTTGAAAAACCGTAATTTCAGCACAACTCGGTAACCAGTAGAGACAGAGAGTTTTTCTATGTAAATTTGTAATCAGCGCACCCATTTTAGTAAGATAGCTAAGCTTTCATGTTGATCCGGGTCCTAGTTTTAGAGATAGGAGTGCCAGTTCAAAATTATAGTTTAAAATACGTAATTTCTTACAAAATTTTAGCCGGTCGGCAAAAACCCAACTACCTTCAATCAACTTAAGGTTGTGGTTCTTGGTACAATTTTTGACGCTGATTACGCCGGTATAATTAGTTTTTGCTTATTTGGAACGGTTCGGCAGTTATTACGTTCCCAATTATCAAAAATGATGCTAAATACAACCATTTTACTATATAAGAAACTTTGAATGCAAACTGTGTCCGATCTAATCGACCGATATTGACGGTTCAAACGGTATCGGATGGGAAATTGGCCGAGAAATTCATTTCTGAAAGCCGCGTTGCTCTCAGGTGCGCGGTTCGCGAGATAAACGCAATAAATCGCGGAAATTATAGTTTCCCACTTTCTGGCTAAACCGTACACGCTGCGGGAAAACCGACCCCACCGTTGAATTCAGCACATCGCAATGCATAAGCATGACTACATTAGAATGCTCTATCTCTCATAAAGTAGTAATTGTTTTTTCGTTCTAAATTTGGCACTTTTAGATAGAAAAAAGTTGAACATTGCAACCGTTTGTGATTGAAACGTTTACCCACTACCAAATGATAGCTATCGTTGAGCCTATCAAACATATGTATACTTTTATATGCCTAAGATTTATTATTTTCAAGTTATGTGGTCCATTTCGCTTATTTTTGCATTATTTGAAAAACCGTAATTTCAGCACAACTCGGTAACCAGTAGAGACAGAGAGTTTTCCTATGTAAATTTGTAATCAGCGCACCCATTTTAGTAAGATAGCTAAGCTTTCATGTTGATCCGGGTCCTAGTTTTAGAGATAGGAGTGCCAGTTCAAAATTATAGTTTAAAATACGTAATTTCTTACAAAATTTTAGCCAGTCGGCAAAAACCCAACTACCTTCAATCAACTTAACGTTGTGGTTCTTGGTACAATTTTTGACGCTGATTACGCCGGTATAATTAGATTTTGCTTATTTGGAACGGTTCGGCAGTTACTATGTTCCCAATTATCAAAAATGATGCTAAATACAACCATTTTACTATATAAGAAACTTTGAATGCAAACTGTGCCCGATCTAATCGACCGATATTGACGGTTCAAACGGTATCGGATGGGAAATTGGCCGAGAAATTCATTTCTGAAAGCCGCGTTGCTCTAAGGGGCGCGGTTCGCGAGATAAACGCGATAAATCGCGGAAATTATAGTTTCCCACTTTCTGGCCAAACCATACACGCTACGGGAAAACCGACCCCACCGTTGAATTCAGCACATCGCAATGCATAAGCATGACTACATTAGAATGCTCTATCTCTCAAAAAGTAGTAATTGTTTTTTCGTTCTAAATTTGGCACTTTTAGATAGAAAAAAGTTGAACATTGCAACCGTTGGTGATAGAAGCGTTTACCCACTACCAAATGATAGCTCTCGTTGAGCCTATCAAAAATATGTATACTTTTATATGCCTAAGATTTATTATTTTCAAGTTATGTGGTCCATTTCGCTTATTTTTGCATTATTTGAAAAACCGTAATTTCAGCACAACTCGGTAACCAGTAGAGACAGAGAGTTTTTCTATGTAAATTTGTAATCAGCGCACCCATTTTAGTAAGATAGCTAAGCTTTCATATTGATCCGGGTCCTAGTTTTAGAGATAGGAGTGCCAGTTCAAAATTATAGTTTAAAATACGTAATTTCTTACAAAATTTTAGCCGGTCGGCAAAAACCCAACTACCTTCAATCAACTTAAGGTTGTGGTTCTTGGTACAATTTTTGACGCTGATTACGCCGGTATAATTAGTTTTTGCTTATTTGGAATGGTTCGGCAGTTATTACGTTCCCAATTATCAAAAATGATGCTAAATACAACCATTTTACTATATAAGAAACTTTGAATGCAAACTGTGTCCGATTTAATCGACCGATATTGACGGTTCAAACGGTATCGGATGGGAAATTGGCCGAGAAATTCATTTCTGAAAGCCGCGTCGCTCTCAGGTGCGCGGTTCGCGAGATAAACGCAATAAATCGCGGAAATTATAGTTTCCCACTTTCTGGCCAATCCGTACACGCTGCGGGAAAACCGACCCCACCGTTGAATTCAGCACATCGCAATGCATAGGCATGACTACATTAGAATGCTCTATCTCTCAAAAAGTAGTAATTGTTTTTTCGTTCTAAATTTGGCACTTTTAGATAGAAAAAAGTTGAACATTGCAACCGTTGGTGATAGAAGCGTTTACCCACTACCAAATGATAGCTCTCGTTGAGCCTATCAAAAATATGTATACTTTTATATGCCTAAGATTTATTATTTTCAAGTTATGTGGTCCATTTCGCTTATTTTTGCATTATTTGAAAAACCGTAATTTCAGCACAACTCGGTAACCAGTAGAGACAGAGAGTTTTTCTATGTAAATTTGTAATCAGCGCACCCATTTTAGTAAGATAGCTAAGCTTTCATGTTGATCCGGGTCCTAGTTTTAGAGATAGGAGTGCCAGTTCAAAATTATAGTTTAAAATACGTAATTTCTTACAAAATTTTAGCCGGTCGGCAAAAACCCAACTACCTTCAATCAACTTAAGGTTGTGGTTCTTGGTACAATTTTTGACGCTGATTACGCCGGTATAATTAGTTTTTGCTTATTTGGAATGGTTCGGCAGTTATTACGTTCCCAATTATCAAAAATGATGCTAAATACAACCATTTTACTATATAAGAAACTTTGAATGCAAACTGTGTCCGATTTAATCGACCGATATTGACGGTTCAAACGGTATCGGATGGGAAATTGGCCGAGAAATTCATTTCTGAAAGCCGCGTCGCTCTCAGGTGCGCGGTTCGCGAGATAAACGCAATAAATCGCGGAAATTATAGCTTCCCACTTTCTGGCCAAACCGTACACGCTGCGGGAAAACCGACCCCACCGTTGAATTCAGCACATCGCAATGCATAAGCATGACTACATTAGAATGCTCTATCTCTCAAAAAGTAGTAATTGTTTTTCGTTCTAAATTTGGCACTTTTAGATAGAAAAAAGTTGAACATTGCAACCGTTGGTGATAGAAGCGTTTACCCACTACCAAATGATAGCTCTCGTTGAGCCTATCAAAAATATGTATACTTTTATATGCCTAAGATTTATTATTTTCAAGTTATGTGGTCCATTTCGCTTATTTTTGCATTATTTGAAAAACCGTAATTTCAGCACAACTCGGTAACCAGTAGAGACAGAGAGTTTTTCTATGTAAATTTGTAATCAGCGCACCCATTTTAGTAAGATAGCTAAGCTTTCATGTTGATCCGGGTCCTAGTTTTAGAGATAGGAGTGCCAGTTCAAAATTATAGTTTAAAATACGTAATTTCTTACAAAATTTTAGCCGGTCGGCAAAAACCCAACTACCTTCAATCAACTTAAGGTTGTGGTTCTTGGTACAATTTTTGACGCTGATTACGCCGGTATAATTAGTTTTTGCTTATTTGGAACGGTTCGGCAGTTATTACGTTCCCAATTATCAAAAATGATGCTAAATACAACCATTTTACTATATAAGAAACTTTGAATGCAAACTGTGTCCGATTTAATCGACCGATATTGACGGTTCAAACGGTATCGGATGGGAAATTGGCCGAGAAATTCATTTCTGAAAGCCGCGTCGCTCTCAGGTGCGCGGTTCGCGAGATAAACGCAATAAATCGCGGAAATTATAGTTTCCCACTTTCTGGCCAAACCGTACACGCTACGGGAAAACCGACCCCACCGTTGAATTCAGCACATCGCAATGCATAAGCATGACTACATTAGAATGCTCTATCTCTCAAAAAGTAGTAATTGTTTTTTCGTTCTAAATTTGGCACTTTTAGATAGAAAAAAGTTGAACATTGCAACCGTTTGTGATTGCAACGTTTACCCACTACCAAATGATAGCTATCGTTGAGCCTATCAAACATATGTATACTTTTATATGCCTAAGATTTATTATTTTCAAGTTATGTGGTCCATTTCGCTTATTTTTGCATTATTTGAAAAACCGTAATTTCAGCACAACTCGGTAACCAGTAGAGACAGAGAGTTTTCCTATGTAAATTTGTAATCAGCGCACCCATTTTAGTAAGATAGCTAAGCTTTCATGTTGATCGGGGTCCTAGTTTTAGAGATAGGAGTGCCAGTTCAAAATTATAGTTTAAAATACGTAATTTCTTACAAAATTTTAGCCGGTCGGCAAAAACCCAACTACCTTCAATCAACTTAACGTTGTGGTTCTTGGTACAATTTTTGACGCTGATTACGCCGGTATAATTAGATTTTGCTTATTTGGAACGGTTCGGCAGTCATTACGTTGCCAATTATCAAAAATGATGCTAAATACAACCATTTTACGATATAAGAAACTTTGAATGCAAACTGTGTCCGATCTAATCGACCGATATTGACGGTTCAAACGGTATCGGATGGGAAATTGGCCGAGAAATTCATTTCTGAAAGCCGCGTTGCTCTAAGGTGCGCGGTTCGCGAGATAAACGCGATAAATCGCGGAAATTATAGTTTCCCACTTTCTGGCCAAACCGTACACGCTACGGGAAAACCGACCCCACCGTTGAATTCAGCACATCGCAATGCATAAGCATGACTACATTAGAATGCTCTATCTCTCAAAAAGTAGTAATTGTTTTTTCGTTCTAAATTTGGCACTTTTAGATAGAAAAAAGTTGAACATTGCAACCGTTGGTGATAGAAGCGTTTACCCACTACCAAATGATAGCTCTCGTTGAGCCTATCAAAAATATGTATACTTTTATATGCCTAAGATTTATTATTTTCAAGTTATGTGGTCCATTTCGCTTATTTTTGCATTATTTGAAAAACCGTAATTTCAGCACAACTCGGTAACCAGTAGAGACAGAGAGTTTTTCTATGTAAATTTGTAATCAGCGCACCCATTTTAGTAAGATAGCTAAGCTTTCATGTTCATCCGGGTCCTAGTTTTAGAGATAGGAGTGCCAGTTCAAAATTATAGTTTAAAATACGTAATTTCTTACAAAATTTTAGCCGGTCGGCAAAAACCCAACTACCTTCAATCAACTTAACGTTGTGGTTCTTGGTACAATTTTTGACGCTGATTACGCCGGTATAATTAGATTTTGCTTATTTGGAACGGTTCGGCAGTTATTACGTTCCCAATTATCAAAAATGATGCTAAATACAACCATTTTACTATATAAGAAACTTTGAATGCAAACTGTGTCCGATTTAATCGACCGATATTGACGGTTCAAACGGTATCGGATGGGAAATTGGCCGAGAAATTCATTTCTGAAAGCCGCGTCGCTCTCAGGTGCGCGGTTCGCGAGTTAAACGCAATAAATCGCGGAAATTATGGTTTCCCACTTTCTGGCCAAACCGTACACGCTACGGGAAAACCGACCCCACCGTTGAATTCAGCACATCGCAATGCATAAGCATGACTACATTAGAATGCTCTATCTCTCAAAAAGTAGTAATTGTTTTTTCGTTCTAAATTTGGAACTTTTAGATAGAAAAAAGTTGAACATTGCAACCGTTTGTGATTGAAACGTTTACCCACTACCAAATGATAGCTATCGTTGAGCCTATCAAACATATGTATACTTTTATATGCCTAAGATTTATTATTTTCAAGTTATGTGGTCCATTTCGCTTATTTTTGCATTATTTGAAAAACCGTAATTTCAGCTCAACTCGGTAACCAGTAGAGACAGAGAGTTTTCCTATGTAAATTTGTAATCAGCGCACCCATTTTAGTAAGATAGCTAAGCTTTCATGTTGATCCGGGTCCTAGTTTTAGAGATAGGAGTGCCAGTTCAAAATTATAATTTAAAATACGTAATTTCTTACAAAATTTTAGCCGGTCGGCAAAAACCCAACTACCTTCAATCAACTTAACGTTGTAGTTCTTGGTACAATTTTTGACGCTGATTACGCCGGTATAATTAGATTTTGCTTATTTGAAACGGTTCGGCAGTTATTACGTTCCCAATTATCAAAAATGATGCTAAATACAACCATTTGACGATATAAGAAACTTTGAATGCAAACTGTGTCCGATCTAATCGACCGATATTGACGGTTCAAACGTTATCGGATGGGAAATTGGCCGAGAAATTCATTTCTGAAAGCCGCGTTGCTCTAAGGTGCGCGGTTCGCGAGATAAACGCGATAAATCGCGGAAATTATAGTTTCCCACTTTCTGGCCAAACCGTACACGCTACGGGAAAACCGACCCCACCGTTGAATTCAGCACATCGCAATGCATAAGCATGACTACATTAGAATGCTCTATCTCTCAAAAAGTAGTAATTGTTTTTTCGTTCTAAATTTGGCACTTTTAGATAGAAAAAAGTTGAACATTGCAACCGTTTGTGATTGAAACGTTTACCCACTACCAAATGATAGCTATCGTTGAGCCTATCAAAAATATGTATACTTTTATATGCCTAAGATTTATTATTTTCAAGTTATGTGGTCCATTTCGCTTATTTTTGCATTATTTGAAAAACCGTAATTTCAGCACAACTCGGTAACCAGTAGAGACAGAGAGTTTTCCTATGTAAATTTGTAATCAGCGCACCCATTTTAGTAAGATAGCAAAGCGTTCATGTTGATCCGGGTCCTAGTTTTAGAGATAGGAGTGCCAGTTCAAAATTATTGTTTAAAATACATAATTTCTTACAAAATTTTAGCCGGTCGGAAAAAACCCAACTACCTTTAATCAACTTAAGGTTGTGGTTCTTGGTACTATTTTTGACGCTGATTACGCCGGTATAATTAGATTTTGCTTATTTGGAACGGTTCGGCAGTTATTACGTTCCCAATTATCAAAAAAGATGGTAAATACAACCATTTTACTCTATTAGAAACTTTGAATGCAAACTGTGTCCGATCTAATCGACCGATATTGACGGTTCAAAGGGTATCGGATGGGAAATTGGCCGAGAAATTCATTCCTGAAACCCGCGTTGCTCTCAGGTGCGCGGTTCGCGAGATAAACGCAATAAATCGCGGAAATTATAGTTTCCCACTTTCTGGCCAAACCGTACACGCTACGGGAAAACCGACCCCACCGTTGAATTCAGCACATCGCAATGCATAAGCATGACTACATTAGAATGATCTATCTCTCAAAAAGTAGTAATTGTTTTTTCGTTCTAAATTTGGCACTTTTAGATAGAAAAAAGTTGAACATTGCAACCGTTTCTGATTGAAACGTTTACCCACTACCAAATGATAGCTATCGTTGAGCCTATCAAACATATGTATACTTTTATATGCCTAAGATTTATTATTTTCAAGTTATGTGGTCCATTTCGCTTATTTTTGCATTATTTGAAAAACCGTAATTTCAGCTCAACTCGGTAACCAGTAGAGACAGAGAGTTTTCCTATGTAAATTTGTAATCAGCGCACCCATTTTAGTAAGATAGCTAAGCTTTCATGTTGATCCGGGTCCTAGTTTTAGAGATAGGAGTGCCAGTTCAAAATTATAGTTTAAAATACGTAATTTCTTACAAAATTTTAGCCGGTCGGCAAAAACCCAACTACCTTCAATCAACTTAACGTTGTAGTTCTTGGTACAATTTTTGACGCTGATTACGCCGGTATAATTAGATTTTGCTTATTTGAAACGGTTCGGCAGTTATTACGTTCCCAATTATCAAAAATGATGCTAAATACAACCATTTGACGATATAAGAAACTTTGAATGCAAACTGTGTCCGATCTAATCGACCGATATTGACGGTTCAAACGGTATCGGATGGGAAATTGGCCGAGAAATTCATTTCTGAAAGCCGCGTTGCTCTAAGGTGCGCGGTTCGCGAGATAAACGCGATAAATCGCGGAAATTATAGTTTCCCACTTTCTGGCCAAACCGTACACGCTACGGGAAAACCGACCCCACCGTTGAATTCAGCACATCGCAATGCATAAGCATGACTACATTAGAATGCTCTATCTCTCAAAAAGTAGTAATTGTTTTTTCGTTCTAAATTTGGCACTTTTAGATAGAAAAAAGTTGAACATTGCAACCGTTTGTGATTGAAACGTTTACCCACTACCAAATGATAGCTATCGTTGAGCCTATCAAAAATATGTATACTTTTATATGCCTAAGATTTATTATTTTCAAGTTATGTGGTCCATTTCGCTTATTTTTGCATTATTTGAAAAACCGTAATTTCAGCACAACTCGGTAACCAGTAGAGACAGAGAGTTTTCCTATGTAAATTTGTAATCAGCGCACCCATTTTAGTAAGATAGCAAAGCGTTCATGTTGATCCGGGTCCTAGTTTTAGAGATAGGAGTGCCAGTTCAAAATTATTGTTTAAAATACATAATTTCTTACAAAATTTTAGCCGGTCGGAAAAAACCCAACTACCTTTAATCAACTTAAGGTTGTGGTTCTTGGTACTATTTTTGACGCTGATTACGCCGGTATAATTAGATTTTGCTTATTTGGAACGGTTCGGCAGTTATTACGTTCCCAATTATCAAAAAAGATGGTAAATACAACCATTTTACTCTATTAGAAACTTTGAATGCAAACTGTGTCCGATCTAATCGACCGATATTGACGGTTCAAAGGGTATCGGATGGGAAATTGGCCGAGAAATTCATTCCTGAAACCCGCGTTGCTCTCAGGTGCGCGGTTCGCGAGATAAACGCAATAAATCGCGGAAATTATAGTTTCCCACTTTCTGGCCAAACCGTACACGCTACGGGAAAACCGACCCCACCGTTGAATTCAGCACATCGCAATGCATAAGCATGACTACATTAGAATGATCTATCTCTCAAAAAGTAGTAATTGTTTTTTCGTTCTAAATTTGGCACTTTTAGATAGAAAAAAGTTGAACATTGCAACCGTTTCTGATTGAAACGTTTACCCACTACCAAATGATAGCTATCGTTGAGCCTATCAAATATATGTATACTTTTATATGCCTAAGATTTATTATTTTCAAGTTATGTGGTCCATTTCGCTTATTTTTGCATTATTTGAAAAACCGTAATTTCAGCACAACTCGGTAACCAGTAGAGACAGAGACTTTTGCTATGTAAATTTGTAATCAGCGCACCCATTTTAGTAAGATAGCTAAGCTTTCATGTTGATCCGGGTCCTAGTTTTAGAGATAGGAGTGCCAGTTCAAAATTATAGTTTAAAATACGTAATTTCTTACAAAATTTTACCCGGTCGGCAAAAACACAACAACCTTCAATCAAACTAAGGTTGTGGTTCTTGGTACAATTTTTGATGCTGATTACGCCGGTATAATTAGATTTTGCTTATTTGGAACGGTTCGGCAGTTATTACGTTCCCAATTATCAAAAATGATGCTAAAAACAACCATTTTACGATATAAGAAACTTTGAATGCAAACTGTGTCCGATCTAATCGACCGATATTGACGGTTCAAACGGTGTCGGATGGGAAATTGGCCGAGAAATTCATTTCTGAAAGCCGCGTTGCTCTAAGGTGCGCGGTTCGCGAGAAAAGCGCGATAAATCGCGGAAATTATAGTTTCCCACTTTCTGGCCAAACCGTACACGCTACGGGAAAACCGACCCCCACCGTTGAATTCAGCACATCCCAATGCATAAGCATGACTACATTAGAATGCTCTATCTCTCAAAAAAGTATAATTGTTTTTCTGTCTAAATTTAGCACTTGTAGATAGAGCTCTTACATCCAAAATTTGTTAAAAAATGTTGTATTTTTGTAAAATGTTTCAAGAATAGTCACGGCAAAAGAACTTGTTTGATCGAGCGAAATTTTCAATTTTCCATATTGATGCCATTTTGGCCTATTTTTGTTTTCTTCTTTAATAATTGACATTGATGACTTAAAAATTACAATTTGAATGACAAATATTTGATATATTTGGCATATAACCATGGCAACCCTTAATGCCCGCGCGGGCGTTAAGAATCCTTTACGCCCGGGCATTAAGAAGCAGTTTTTGCCCCGGTATCTACGATGTAAAATGTCACTTTATGATCATATAGGACATAATATAATATGGATTCCTCAACAATTTGACATGAGTATGTTTTAGGAACGCACCAGTAGGTGGCAAACACTTCTCTAGTTCGTAGAGCGATGTTTATAACGGAAAAACAAATATATTGCAGTTCTGCAAGAATATGTATTTAAGGGTTTAACTACTTCAATGTAAGGGAAACTTTGTTAACAGCAATATACTCAATTTACTGCCTGTATTAAATATGTTAGAGATTGGACATCGCTTCGTCGGTGAATAGATCTGCAATTGCGGCAACTCTTAGGTAAAGGTTAGAGATTATTATACAAAGTGAGCACCGACGACGAGAGCGCCCTCCCTCTTAACTTGGAAATCTAATACTAATTTCGAAGTTAAATTAAGGCAAAGTTTCTAAATTAATATAACCACTTTCGTTGCTCTTTGCCTGTGAAATTTTCGGATAAGTTCGTTAAAGTTATAAATATGTATCGGATGTAAGGAACTCTAGCCCTAATAGTGCCAAGAATAATGAAAATTTGTTTTAAAATATAATTACTGATAATAATTAAGTATAATCCTTCGCAAAAAGTTAGTAAAAAATGCCTATACAAACATTTCTGAAAATTGTGACTTGGCCAATGTTTCAGAACGGATACAAAAATCTGATGTGGCCAGGCACATGACTTTATCATACAATATATAAAATTAATAGTTTAGCTGCATGAGAATCTATTTTATTGCGATAAATCGTAGGTATTGTCAAAGCATCATCATTTGATTATACCATGATACTACCTACGCTACGTCATTAGAATAATAGTTATTTATATCACAAGCGCTGAAAGTACGGAATAGCGCGGCGAACGGTGATGCGGCGCGTCACCGACGGCGGAGCGTCGTCGTCGCACGTGAGCGAGTCGAGCTATCTAGTTTTGGCAGGAGAGACATCAACGTTTATTGTGTTGCTTCTTGAGAAACATGTATTAAAAAAAAGAAATATGGTTATATTTCTGTATAGGAAATGTTAGGTTGGTACCACTATGACGAAACGTCAAGTTTAAAAAGCTAATTCAAATTCTGACAGATTTATATTTGTTCATGACACTGTAGATGTCACATCCGTACCAACATACTCAAATATAACTACAGTAATCGCTATACTTTATTTACAATTTTCTCAATTTATCGTTTTTTGAATTAGATATAAAGACGGGTTGACATTTCTTATCAACAAACAATAAAATTGGTGATCTTATTTTATTTGATCTTATTTATTTCTATTTTGTAATTTGCCGCACTAGAGCGGCAACGTTCCATAACGGTTTTCCAACCTCTGATGATATCAGCTGTTTTCTCTCATATAATGTAAACGTAAACTTTATCAGATGACATACACGAACAGTTGTACAATTTTCAGTACATACAAAATGAACAAATAATAAAAACAGAGTTATCCTAGCGGGTGTTTTCTGCGATCTAGTAAAATCCAATTCTTAGCCACGGCTTAACGATCACCAAAACTCTCACAAATGAACGGAACAATATTGACGCCAAATATTCCACAACCAAATTTGACCCTGACCAAACTACAAAAACCCCAACTATGGGCCCACGGCCCCCACTGACCCAAGAATTCCTAACTGCCGTCAAAACCGGAATTAAAACCTGAATCAATACTGAACTTTTCGCGACCCGCATCTTACCCTTTCCCCGATTCTTCCCCACCGTTAAACGTTTTCCAAGCCAGCCCACAAAACCCACTTTTAAAAACAACCTACCAATAACCGTTCTGCTATTTTTCAACCCACGTCTATTTTACATCGGCCGTTTGAGGAATTCGTCTATATCATCAAAAGATATTCCCACAGGCTAGAGAACAAAGGGTTTCACAGCTAGTTCTTTGAACGTAAACAGTTGATGTAATCTAGCTCTACTTTCAAAGTTCTTGATCCGCTTAACAAAGGCACCTACAGAGAAGTACCAACAGAAAATAAACTAAACGCGAGTTTTCAAGCCGTTGTTAAACATCCGCTGATAACTCGCGTTAAATGCAGCTGCGCCCGTTTCAACAATTATTAATTATTACTAATCTATATCCAGCGTCTAATTTCCCATACTTTACATTAATCCGTAACCCGGGTGGTTACACAATACAAAGTTATGTTGCTTTGTGTATGGCTATGCAACATTTCTGATAATATCGGATCATTTGGTAAATGAAAGGTGTAACAAAATAGTAGGTAATGATATTTGTTTTATTTTGGTCAAGAGGAATAGTAGAGATTTTATAGCATCGTATACAGGGTGAAATTTTGAAACTTCGTTTTTTGGTGTTATACTCAAAACAACAGTACAATTGGATGTTTGCAACGATAACATCGCATAGTCACGAAAAATCCAATATGTGCTAGGTTATCTTTAAAGATGGTTGAGAAAATATGGCCAACGTTGAGTTTCCTTATGGGCGACATGCTTGATTTTGAATTTTTAGAAGGAATTTTCTTACCTGTTTTACTTATTGTATTACACTTATTAGGCAGTCGATTTTTTGAAAATTTTTGTGTTTGTTTTTCATTGATTTAGAACTAAATCATCATCGTTTTTTAGTGAACTAAGTTTGCTTTCACTTGTCTGATGGTCAGGGCTTTGCTGTTCCTTGTCTTGTAGAAATTACATCTTCAAAAGACAAATATTGAAAAAGGAGCAACTCAATGTTTTCAGGGTTCAGGGTTATGTTGGAAGTGCACTTCATTTAAAAATGACACAAAAAAAGCTGGTTGAACATTTCGATTATTTCGATTATTTCCATTATTTCGATCATTTCGATTATTTCGATTATTTCGATTATTTCGATTATTTCGATTAATTCGATTATTTCGATTATTGCGATTATTTCGATTATTTCGATTATTTCGATCATTTCGATCATTTCGATCATTTCGATCATTTCGATTATTTCGATTATTTCGATTATTTCGATCATTTCGATCATTTCGATCATTTCGATTATTTCGATCATTACGATAATTTCGATCATTTCGATCATTTCGATCATTTCGATCATTTCGATCATTTCGATCATTTCGATTATTTCGATTATTTCGATTATTTCGATTATTTCGATCATTTCGATCATTTCGATTATTTCGATTATTTCGATCATTTCGATCATTTCGATCATTTCGATCATTTCGATCATTTCGATCATTTTGATTATTTCGATTATTTCGATTATTTCGATGATTTCGATGATTTCGATTATTTCGATTATTTCGATTATAACGATTATTTCGATTATTTCGATCATTTCGATCATTTCGATTATTTCGATCATTTCGATTATTTCGATTATTTCGATTATTTCGATTATTTCGATCATTTCGATTATTTCGATTATTTCGATTATTTCGATTATTTCGATTATTTCGATTATTTCGATTATTTCGATTATTTCGATTATTTCGATTATTTCGATTATTTCGATTATTTCGATTATTTCGATTATTTCGATTATTTCGATTATATCGATTATTTCGATTATTTCGATTATTTCGATTATTTCGATTATTTCGATTATTTCGATTATTTCGATTATTTCGATCATTTCGATTATTTCGATTATTTCGATTATTTCGATTATTTCGATTATTTCGATCATTTCGATTATTTCGATTATTTCGATTATTTCGATTATTTCGATTATTTCGATTATTGCGATTATTCCGATTATTTCGATTATTTCGATCATTTCGATCATTTCGATTATTTCGATTATTTCGATTATTTCGATTATTTCGATCATTTCGATCATTTCGATTATTTCGATCATTTCGATCATTTCGATCATTTCGATCATTTCGATCATTTCGATCATTTCGATCATTTGGATTATTTCGATTATTTCGATCATTTCCATTATTTCGATTATTTCGATGATTTCGATTATTTCGATTATTTCGATTATTTCGATTATTTCGATTATTTCGATTATTTCGATTATTTCGATTATATCGATTATTTCGATTATTTCGATTATTTCAATTATTTCGATTATTTCGATTATTTCGATTATTTCGATCATTTCGATCATTTCGATTATTTCGATTATTTCAATTATTTCGATTATTTCGATTATTTCGATTATTTCGATTATTTCGATTATTTCGATTATTTCGATTATATCGATTATTTCGATTATTTCGATTATTTCGATTATTTCGATTATTTCGATTATTTCGATTATTTCGATTAATTCGATTATTTCGATTATTTCGATTATTGCGATTATTTCGATTATTTCGATTATTTCGATTATTTCGATTATTTCGATCATTTCGATCATTTCGATCATTTCGATTATTTCGATTATTTCGATTATTTCGATTATTTCGATCATTTCGATTATTTCGATTAATTCGATTATTTCGATTATTGCGATTATTTCGATTATTTCGACTATTTCGATTATTTCGATTATTTCGATTATTTCGATTATTTCGATCATTTCTATTATTTCGATTATTTCGATTATTTCGATTATTTCGATTATTTCGATTATTTCGATTATTTCGATTATTTCGATTATTTCGATTATTTCGATTATTTCGATTATTTCGATTATTTCGATTATTTCGATTATTTCGATTATTTCGATTATTTCGATTATTTCGATTATTTCGATTATTTCGATTATATCGATTATTTCGATTATTTCGATTATTTCGATTATTTCGATTATTTCGATCATTTCGATCATTTCGATCATTTCGATTATTTCGATTATTTCGATTATTTCGATTATTTCGATCATTTCGATTATTTCGATTATTTCGATTATTTCGATTAATTCGATTATTTCGATTATTTCGATTATTGCGATTATTGCGATTATTTCGATTATTTCGATTATTTCGATCATTTCGATCATTTCGATCATTTCGATTATTTCGATTATTTCGATTATTTCGATCATTTCGATCATTTCGATCATTTCGATTATTTCGATCATTTCGATCATTTCGATCATTTCGATCATTTCGATCATTTCGATCATTTGGATTATTTCGATTATTTCGATCATTTCCATTATTTCGATTATTTCGATGATTTCGATTATTTCGATTATTTCGATTATTTCGATTATTTCGATTATTTCGATTATTTCGATTATTTCGATTATTTCGATTATATCGATTATTTCGATTATTTCGATTATTTCGATTATTTCGATCATTTCGATCATTTCGATTATTTCGATTATTTCGATTATTTCGATTATTTCGATTATTTCGATTATTTCGATTATTTCGATTATTTAGATTATTTCGATTATTTCGATTATTTCGATTATTTCGATTATTTCGATTATTTCGATCATTTCGATCATTTCGATTATTTCGATTATTTCGATTATTTCGATTATTTCGATTATTTCGATTATTTCGATTATTTCGATTATATCGATTATATCGATTATTTCGATTATTTCGATTATTTCGATTATTTCGATTATTTCGATTATTTCGATTATTTCGATTATTTCGATTATTTCGATCATTTCGATCATTTCGATCATTTCGATTATTTCGATTATTTCGATTATTTCGATCATTTCGATTATTTCGATTATTTCGATTATTTCGAATAATTCGATTATTTCGATTATTGCGATTATTTCGATTATTTCGACTATTTCGATTATTTCGATTATTTCGATTATTTCGATTATTTCGATTATTTCGATTATTTCGATCATTCGATCATTATTTCGATTATTTCGATTATTTCGATCATTTCGATCATTTCGATTATTTCGATTATATCGATTATTTCGATTATTTCGATTATTGCGATTATTTCGATTATTTCGACTATTTCGATTATTTCGATTATTTCGATTATTTCGATTATTTCGATTATTTCGATTATTTCGATCATTCGATCATTATTTCGATTATTTCGATTATTTCGATCATTTCGATCATTTCGATTATTTCGATTATTTCGATTATTTCGATTATTTCAATTATTTCGATTATTTCGACTATTTCGATTATTTCGATTATTTCGATTATTTCGATTATATCGATTATTTCGATTATTTCGATCATTTCGATCATTTGGATTATTTCGATTATTTCGATCATTTCCATTATTTCGATTATTTCGATGATTTCGATTATTTCGATTATTTCGATTATTTCGATTATTTCGATTTTTTCGATTATTTCGATTATATCGATTATTTCGATTATTTCGATTATTTCGATTATTTCGATTATTTCGATCATTTCGATCATTTCGATTATATCGATTATATCGATTATTTCGATTATTTCGATTATTTCGATTATTTCGATTATTTCGATTATTTCGATTATTTCGATTATTTCGATCATTTCGATCATTTCGATCATTTCGATTATTTCGATTATTTCGATTATTTCGATCATTTCGATCATTTCGATCATTTCGATTATTTCGATTATTTCGATTATTTCGATTATTTCGATTATTTCGATCATTTCGATCATTTCGATCATTTCGATCATTTCGATTATTTCGATTATTTCGATTATTTCGATCATTTCGATTATTTCGATTATTTCGATTATTTCGAATAATTCGATTATTTCGATTATTGCGATTATTTCGATTATTTCGACTATTTCGATTATTTCGATTATTTCGATTATTTCGATTATTTCGATTATTTCGATTATTTCGATTATTTCGATTATTTCGATTATTTCGATTATTTCGATTATTTCGATTATTTCGATCATTTCGATCATTTCGATTATTTCGATTATTTCGATTATTTCGATTATTTCGATTATTTCGATTATTTCGATTATTTCGATTATATCGATTATATCGATTATTTCGATTATTTCGATTATTTCGATTATTTCGATTATTTCGATTATTTCGATTATTTCGATTATTTCGATTATTTCGATCATTTCGATCATTTCGATCATTTCGATTATTTCGATTATTTCGATTATTTCGATCATTTCGATTATTTCGATTATTTCGATTATTTCGATTATTTCAATTATTTCGATTATTTCGACTATTTCGATTATTTCGATTATTTCGATTATTTCGATTATATCGATTATTTCGATTATTTCGATTATTTCGATTATTTCGATCATTTCGATTATTTCGATTATTACGATTATTTCGATTATTTCGATTATTTCGATTATTTCGATTATTTCGATTATTTCGATTATTTCGATTATTTCGATTATTTCGATTATTTCGATTATTTCGATTATTTCGATTATTTCGATCATTTCGATCATTTCCATTATTTCGATTATTTCGATTATTTCGATTATTTCGATTATATCGATTATTTCGATTATTTCGATTATTTCGATTATTTCGATCATTTCGATCATTTCGATTATTTCGATTATTTCGATTATTTCGATTATTTCGATTATTTCGATTATTTCGATTATTTCGATTATTTCGATTATATCGATTATATCGATTATTTCGATTATTTCGATTATTTCGATTATTTCGATTATTTCGATTATTTCGATTATTTCGATTATTTCGATTATTTCGATTATTTCGATTATTTCGATCATTTCGATCATTTCGGTCATTTCGATTATTTCGATTATTTCGATTATTTCGATCATTTCGATCATTTCGATTATTTCGATTATTTCGAATAATTCGATTATTTCGATTATTGCGATTATTTCGATTATTTCGACTATTTCGATTATTTCGATTATTTCGATTATTTCGATTATTTCGATTATTTCGATTATTTCGATCATTTCGATCATTTCGATCATTTCGATTATTTCGATTATTTCGATCATTTCGATTATTTCGATTATTTCGATTATTTCGATTATTTTGATTAATTCGATTATTTCGATTATTGCGATTATTTCGATTATTTCGATTATTTCGACTATTTCGATTATTTCGATTATTTCGATTATTTCGATTATTTCGATTTCGATTATTTCGATTATTTCGATTATTTCGATTATTTCGATTATTTCGATTATTTCGATTATTTCGATTATTTCGATTATTTCGATTATTTCGATCATTTCGATCATTTCGATTATTTCGATTATTTCGATTATTTCGATTATTTCGATTATTTCGATTATTTCGATTATTTCGATTATTTCGATTATTTCGATTATTTCGATTATTTCGATTATATCGATTATTTCGATTATTTCGATTATTTCGATTATTTCGATTATTTCGATTATTTCGATTATTTCGATTATTTCGATTATTTCGATCATTTCGATCATTTCGATCATTTCGATTATTTCGATTATTTCGATTATTTCGATCATTTCGATTATTTCGATTATTTCGATTATTTCGATTATTTCGATTATTTCGATTAATTCGATTATTTCGATTATTGCGATTATTTCGATTATTTCGACTATTTCGATTATTTCGATTATTTCGATTATTTCGATTATTTCGATTATTTCGATTATTTCGATCATTTCGATCATTTCGATCATTTCGATTATTTCGATTATTTCGATTATTTCGATTATTTCGATCATTTCGATCATTTCGATTATTTCGATCATTTCGATCATTTCGATCATTTCGACCATTTCGATCATTTCGATCATTTCGATCATTTCGATCATTTCGATCATTTCGATCATTTCGATCATTTCGATCATTTGGATCATTTCGATCATTTCCATTATTTCGATTATTTCGATTATTTCGATTATTTCGATTATTTCGATTATTTCGATTATATCGATTATTTCGATTATTTCGATTATTTCGATTATTTCGATTATTTCGATTATTTCGATTATTTCGATTATTTCGATTATTTCGATTATTTCGATTATTTCGATTATTTCGATTATTTCGATTATTTCGATTATTTCGATTATTTCGATTATTTCGATTATTTCGATTATTTCGATTATTTCGATTATTTCGATTATTTCGATTATTTCGATTATTTCGATTATTTCGATTATTTCGATTATTTCGATTATTTCGATTATTTCGATTATTTCGATTATTTCGATTATTTCGATTATTTCGATTATTTCGATTATTTCGATTAGTTCGATTATTTCGATTATTTCGATTATATCGATTATTTCGATTATTTCGATTATTTCGATTATTTCGATTATTTCGATTATTTCGATCATTTCGATTATTTCGATCATTTCGATTATTTCGATTATTTCGATTATTTCGATCATTTCGATCATTTCGATTATTTCGATCATTTCGATTATTTCGATTATTTCGATTATTTCGATCATTTCGATCATTTCGATCATTTCGATCATTTCGATTAATTCGATTATTTCGATTATTGCGATTATTGCGATTATTTCGATTATTTCGATTATTTCGATTATTTCGATTATTTCGATCATTTCGATCATTTCGATCATTTCGATCATTTCTATTATTTCGATTATTTCGATAATTTCGATCATTTCGATCATTTCGATCATTTCGATCATTTTGATCATTTCGATCATTTCGATCATTTCGATCATTTCGATCATTTCGATCATTTGGATTATTTCGATTATTTCGATCATTTCCATTATTTCGATTATTTCGATGATTTCGATTATTTCGATTATTTCGATTATTTCGATTATTTCGATTATTTCGATTATTTCGATTATTTCGATTATTTCGATTATTTCGATTATTTCGATTATTTCGATTATTTCGATTATTTCGATTATTTCGATTATTTCGATTATTTCGATTATTTCGATTATTTCGATTATTTCGATCATTTCGATCATTTCGATCATTTCGATCATTTCGATCATTTCGATCATTTCGATCATTTCGATCATTTCGATTATTTCGATTATTTCGATTATTTCGATTATTTCGATTATTTCGATTATTTCGATTATTTCGATTATTTCGATTATTTCGATTATTTCGATCATTTCGATCATTTCGATCATTTCGATCATTTCGATCATTTCGATCATTTCGATCATTTCGATCATTTCGATCATTTCGATTATTTCGATTATTTCGATTATTTCGATTATTTCGATTATTTCGATTATTTCGATTATTTCGATTATTTCGATTATTTCGATTATTTCGATTATTTCGATTATTTCGATTATTTCGATTATTTCGATTATTTCGATTATTTCGATTATTTCGATTATTTCGATTATTTCGATTATTTCGATTATTTCGATCATTTCGATCATTTCGATCATTTCGATCATTTCGATCATTTCGATCATTTCGATCATTTCGATCATTTCGATCATTTCGATTATTTCGATTATTTCGATTATTTCGATTATTTCGATTATTTCGATTATTTCGATCATTTCGATCATTTCGATCATTTCGATTATTTCGATTATTTCGATTATTTCGATTAATTCGATTAATTCGATTATTTCGATTATTTCGATTATTGCGATTATTTCGATTATTTCGATTATTTCGATTATTTCGATTATTTCGATTATTTCGATTGAAGATACTAAAAAAAGAAAAAACGTTGATACGAGCTACGATTCAATCTGAACAAAAACAAACAGTACCATTCGTCCAATTTTATTTTTTAATTTACAGCTCAGGACAAGTGTGCTTAATTGAAACTGACGCAAAGACCACCTAAATTTTGTTGATATGTTCCCTTTGTCACAGTCGGATGGTTGATGACAACGTTGTGGATTGAGCCTCCTTTTTCGATATAGCTTGTATATTTCCATTGGCTCTCAACCGTAAATTGAGAGTTCCTAATTCAAACCCAGGCTGTTTTTTTTCAATAATTATCCTCACCTGGATTAATTATCATTCGCTTCTTTAGTTGATTCTTGTATATAAGGTTCTTGTTTTGCATACTAAATGTTATTTACCTTACAAAATAAATAAGCAATAATTTTTTAATCACTTAATTGCATTGTCGCCAATGCAACAACTTAATTGCAAATGGTCCTTATAAGGAAATCAAGAAAAACCCACTGCCCAAACTAGTCCGTCAAATAAATAGTACGCTGCCCAGTTGTCCTAATCTTATCACCCGCCAAACTAGATTTAAACTCAAAGTTTCCAATCCTACTGTACCTAGATTATATGTTCTTCCCAAAATTCACAAACCTGGTAAATCAGTGAGACCTATTGTATCAGGTATTAACTCACCTACTTACCAGTTAGCGAAATGGTTATCGAATGAGTTCAACAATTTACCTGTTCCTCAACCAAGCTTCTCTGTTAATAACTCATTGGAGTTTATCAATAAGGTCAACAATGTAAAATTAGAGGATGGCGAATTGTTTATTTCATTTGATGTTGCTTCACTGTTTCCTAGTGTGCCTATTCCGGAAACTTTGGAGTTTCTTAGGGAATTATTGAGCAATAGCAACTTTGACCCGTCAGAAATAGATGAATATGTAAGATTGACTGCCCTTTGTATGTCTCAAAATTGTTTTCAAATAAACGGAAAGTTTTTTGAACAACTTGAGGGAACTACAACGGGTAACTGTCTCTCACCTTCTATTGCCAACTTGTTTATGAGCAGATTTGAAACCAATGTAAAGTCTATAGCACCATATTTCCCTAAGACTTGGGTTAGGTATGTCGACGATATTTTTGCCATTTTTGACAACAAAAAGTGCAGTATTCAAGATTTTCTTCTCGTTTTGAATTCTAAATTCAACACCATTAACTTCACTGTAGAACAAGAAGTTAACGGCCAACTTCCATTTTTAGATACTCTGGTAGTCAGGAATAGCAAAAATATAATAGAAATTGACGTGTATCGGAAAGATACTAACACAATCAGGTTTATCCCTAATGATTCGCAGCCTTTTCAACAAAAATTGTCTTTTATTAGTTGTTTAGTAAATAGGTTATTGAAATTTCCATTGTCCGCAGATAGATATCAGCAAGAATTATTGTTTATTAAGGATGCTGTCATACATAATGGGTATCCTGAGAAAATAGTTGATAGAATGATTAAGAAGCAGAATCAAAAAAGTGTATGTAAATCAAATATCTAATTTAAATACTTTCTCTGTAGAAAAGAAGAAATATGTTAAAATACCGTTCGATTGTGCATATACAAGGGGTTTGAGAAGTATTTTTACATCACAAAATCTCTGTATAGCATATTCGACTCATAATAGCATAAAAAACCTTCTTGGAAACCCAAAGGATAAGGTAGATGTACTTGATAAATCTGGTATATATTGTATCAAATGTCATGACTGTGAAAAAGAATACGTAGGCCAGACTAGAAGAACAATTTCAACTAGGTTCAAAGAACATGTAGCTCATTTTAAATATAATCGTTTTGAAAAATCTAGTGTGGCTCAACATATTTTAGACACAGGTCATAAAGTAGTTGTAGATGACTTAAAACTTGTAAAAGCTGTGTCAAATAATAGGGAACTAAACAGCTTGGAAAGTATCTTTATTCACTTGAATAGAGATAAATTAATAAATTCAGACAGGGGTCCTATACCTAGTTCGCCATTGTTTGACCTGCTTTAATTAAAACATGTTTTTTACGCTTCAATGATCAAAATTCACTGAGGTGTGATGAACAAATGGGTATATATAGGGTAATTTTTAACATGGACGTCACTTCCACTAGTGATTTGCTTGGACAATATCCAGTGAAGATACTATGAAGTGCTAATCTCTCTTTTCTTTTTACTTTATCATACGCAGTATGTAAAGTATTGTAACCGTGCCGAAAAAATTTTTTGAGATTTTAGCGGAAATAGGTCTTTATGGGTCCCCTGAACATTTTTGACCAAGGTACAAAAAAATGTCTGTGTGTGTGTGTGTATGTGTGTGTGTGTGTGTGTGTGTGTGTGTGTGTGTGTGTGTGTGTGTGTGTACCCAATTTTTGTTAATTCATTTCCGGAGAAACTACTACAGGTATCGGCACGGAACTTCATATTTAGAAGTTTCATGACCTAACTTAGAGTTGAAAAGCTTTTGGTTCAAAAGGGTCCAAAGGAACTGGGTGTTTACTCTAAGCCTTTTTCAAGGATTTTAGAAATCAGCCGCCATTTCTGTAATTTCGTCAAAATAGTTAAATAATAAATTAAAGCAGAGGAAATTTTGAATAATTTATGCCTATGACATTTTTTGGTAAAATTAATAGTTTAGCTTTTTAGTTTAATCTAAGCCTTTTTTAAGGATTTTGGAAATGAGCCGCCATTTCTGTAATTTCGACAAAATAGTTAATTAATAAATAAAAGTAGAGGAAATTTTGAATAACTTATGCCTATAACATTTTTTGGTAAAATTAATAGTTTACCTTCAAGAGCAAATTCTATTTGATCGAGATCGGTCGCATCTGCATTGATATGAAATTACATAGTAGCCAGGATTTTGACAAATATTTTTTTGTGTTGTCACATTCGAAAACAGCTGATCTCATCAGAGGTTGGAGAACCACTATGGAACGTGCCGCTGTAGTGCGCAAAATTATAAAATACAAATTTCAAATAGAATAAGATCATAAATTTGATTGTTTGTTGATAAGAAATATCAACCCGTCTTTATACTTATCTAATTCTAAAAATGATACATTGAGAAAATTGTAAATAAAGTATAGCGATGAGTGTAGTTTTATTTTAGTATGTTGGTAGGGATGTGTCATGAACAAATATAAATCTGTCAGAATTTGAATTACCTTTTTAAGGTGCGTTTTCATTAGTGATAATGGCAGTGTAGCAGACGCCGTTATAGTATTTCCAATAGAAAATTGCTAGTGACTCATGTTTATGTACATGCAAACTAATATGTGTCATTATCACGATATGTAAGAAATACTATAATTTCGTATTCTACCACCGCCATTAGCTACCATTACCTACCAATCGGAACGCACCTTTCGTCAAAGTGGTACCAACCTAGCATTTACTATACAGAAATCATTTATTTTTTTAAATACGTATTTCTTAAAAAGCAACACAATAAACGTTGATGTCGCTCCTGCCAAAAACTAGATAGCGCGACTCGCTCATATGCGACGGCGACACTCCGCCTTCGGTGACGCGCCGTATCACCGCTCGTCGCGGTATTCCGTACTTTCGGCATTTGTGACATAAATAACTATCATTCTAATGACGTAGTGTAGGTAGTGTCAAATGCTGATGCTTTGACAATAACTACGATTTATCTCTATAGAATAGATTCTCATGCAGCTATACTATTAATTTTATATATTGTATGATAAAGTCATGTGTCTGGCCACATCAGATTTTTTACTTTATCATACGCAGTATGTAAAGTATTGTAATCGTGCCGAAAAATTTTTTTGAGTTTTTAGCGGAAATAGGTCTTTATGGGTCCCCTGAACATTTTTGACCAAGGTACAAAAAAATGTCTGTGTGTGTGTGTGTGTGTATGTGTGTGTGTGTGTGTGTGTGTACCCAATTTTTGTTAATTCATTTCCGGAGAAACTACTAAAGGTATCGGCACGGAACTTCATATTTAGAAGTTTCATGACCAAACTTAGAGTTGAAAAGCTTTTGGTTCAAAAGGGTCCAAAGGAACTGGGTGTTTACTCCAAGCCTTTTTCAAGAATTTTAGAAATCAGCCGCCATTTCTGTAATTTCGTCAAAATAGTTATATAATAAATTAAAGCAGAGGAAATTTTGAATAATTTATGCCTATGACATTTTTTGGTAAAATTAATAGTTTAGCTTTTTAGTTTATTCTAAGCCTTTTTCAAGGATTTTGGAAATGAGCCGCCATTTCTGTAATTTCGACAAAATAGTTAATTAATAAATTAAAGTAGATGAAATTTTGAATAATTTATGCCTATAACATTTTTTGGTAAAATTAATAGTTTACCTTCAAGAGCAAATTCTATTTGATTGAGATCGGTCGCATCTGCATTGATATGAAATTACATAGTAGCCAGGATTTTGACAAATATTTTTTTGTGTTGTCACATTCGAAAACAGCTGATCTCATCAGAGGTTGGAGAACCACTATGGAACGTGCCGCTGTAGTGCGCAAAATTATAAAATACAAATTTCAAATAAAATAAGATCAACAAATTTAATTGTTTGTTGATAAGAAATGTCAACCCGTCTTTATATCTAATTCTAAAAATGATACATTGAGAAAATTATAAATAAAGTATAGCGATGAGTGTAGTTTTATTTTAGTATGTTGGTAGGGATGTGTCATGAACAAATATAAATCTGTCAGAATTTGAATTACCTTTTTAAGGTGCGTTTTCATTAGTGATAATGGCAGTGGTAGCAGACGCCGTTATAGTATTTCCAATAGAAAATTGCTAGTAACTCATGTTTATGTACATGCAAACTAATATGTGTCATTATCACGATATGTAAGAAATACTATAATTTCGTATTCTACCACCGCCATTAGCTACCATTACCTACCAATCGGAACGCACCTTTCGTCAAAGTGGTACCAACCTAGCATTTACTATACAGAAATCATTTATTTTTTTTAAAATACGTATTTCTTAAAAAGCAACACAATAAACGTTGATGTCGCTCCTGCCAAAAACTAGATAGCGCGACTCGCTCACATGCGACGGCTACACTCCGCCTTCGGTGACGCGCCGTATCACCGCTCGTCGCGCTATTCCGTACTTTCGGCATTTGTGACATAAATAACTATTATTCTAATGACGTAGTGTAGGTAGTGTCAAATGCTGATGCTTTGACAATACCTACGATTTATCTCTATAGAATAGATTCTCATGCAGCTAAACTATTTATTTTATATATTGTATGATAAAGTCATGTGCCTGGCCACATCAGATTTTTTTAGTTTCTACTGAAGATGGCAACATTGTTGCTGAAATACGTATTTAGGTTTCTAAAATACTTGTTGTGGTTAGGGGTTTATAATTTTATTACAATGTTTACGATGGAATAATTGTCGCCAATAAAAGTCATCAATCTGCCTACATAATTACAAAACACATTCGGTACAATAACATGGGCAATTGTATCTCCGGTAAAATGCGATACTAAAACGAAGCGACGAACATTTCCACTTACACTACATCATCACACTTACGAGTAGTTTGCATTTCCTGTAATTCAATTTGGTATCAGATGAAAACGGTGGCGCCACCTTACGGCCGTACCGTAAAAGTACGGAAGAGCGTCCGTATTGTGGCAAGCGTAGTCGCGCGCAAAGAGGTAAGCGGATTTTAAAAATTTACTACTTAATACGAATAAGAGCAATTTTAATGTTTGCGCATGGTTGGGTGCTCGGATGCTGCCTGTTCCTCGGACCTAACAGCGGGCTCTTCTTTAATTAAAAACAAAAACTCCCCCGAAAGTTAATTAAAAGTTTGTACAACGTATCAAGAAATATGAACGAAGTTTTTCCGGTGCTCGTCCAGCCAACAAAAAACAATTACGAGAGATTTTAAATGAATACCGGACACTAACCATTATTAATTTAAACGGAATTTATCTATATGTGAAATGTTGTTTCATCTAATAATAAGATCTAATCCAATGGAGTTTCATAGAATGAGCTATTTACCATCAATATTTGTTTATGACACCAAGAATCCCTACACCACCTTTGGAGGTAGCAGTTGAACTCATGCCATTTCCATTCAAAACAACTAAATTGGTGGTTAACTGCATGAGGTT
Source organism: Melinopterus prodromus (assembly GCA_964023965.1). Lineage (NCBI taxonomy): Eukaryota > Metazoa > Arthropoda > Insecta > Coleoptera > Scarabaeidae > Melinopterus > Melinopterus prodromus. The sequence continues at coordinate 58,363,525 of OZ030394.1, forward strand.
CTTTTTGATCGAGATCGATAGTCTGCTGCATTAAAATAAAACGAGTCAGATTTGACACATATTGACAGTAGGTTGACAGTAGGTATTGTCAAAAAAATCAGCGTTGACACTACCTACTGTCATTAGAATAAAAATGTCTGTCAAATCCTGGCTAATTTTATATTAATGCAGACACGATCTCGATCAATTAGAATTTGCCCCTACAACTAAACTATTATTTTGACCAAAAAATTTCCTAAACAAATTATACAAAATTTCCTCTACTTTAATTTATTATTTAACTATTTTGACGAAATTACAGAAATGGCGGCTCATTTGCAAAATCCTTGAAAAATGCTTAAGAGGTAACATCCAGTTTCTTTGGACCCTTCTGAACCAAACGCCTTTCAGCTATAAGTTTGGTCATGAAACTTCTAAATATGAACTTTCGTCACGATAACTTTAGTAGTTTCGCCGGAATCGTCGCCACAAAAATCCATGTTTACAAACACCCATCTCTGTCCTATTGACCTGTCACAGTCCTTGACCTATCGACACATAGCAGCCAAAATAACGCGCTATTCAAATCTTGCGCCCTTACGGTATATTCTTGCATTGAAAACTGCTGTAATTAAGTCTTCCGGAATCCTATGACATCATATAAGAACTCTTCAATGTTCCAGAAGACTATATGAAATAAATAAATAACCAGTATTCTAGATAAATTAAAAGATCATCCATTAACAAAAACAATTACAAACTAAATATTGAGATTAAAACAGAGTTTTTTCGTAATCGTTCAAAATCATGACATTCCTCAGATTCTGAAATTAGATTTTCGACAGACCCACCAAAGTCTAGACAAGTATAATTTTCAAACAAGCGCGTAGATTTGACATAACAGATACAATAATTCTCCAACAATAAGACATTTCAAAAAAAAATTTAAACGAAAGTGTTTTTACTTTAAACAATCATTATAAAAATGTCATTTTATTATAGAAATTTCGTAAACTTTTTTTCAATTGGAACAGTATATTTTTGCATTTTGTAATTTTTGGACTAATTATAAACATTTATTATTAAAATAATCTTTTTATAAAATGCATCATTTTTCAGTTTTAAGCAATTAATTAAAATCAGTCATAATTACCAAAACACCTACATAACTCCCCAACCGTAAAAAATTTCAAAAACATTCAATCAAACGTTTTTGACATTAAACAAGCTATCATTAAAATATATTTTTAATATACAGGATGTTCATTTTATTATGAAAATATATTTTTACATTTATAATTCTAACACTAATTCTAAACATTCTTATTGGATTATTTTTTTTCATAATTTTTTAGTTATAAGCAAGTAATCAAAACTCCTGTACTTCAAATAAAGAATATTTTCCCATATACATACCAATTTATCTTAATCAAACGGATAAACTATTTTTTCTCGTTTGGTACATTAATTCTATTAAATTTAGAAACTTCGGACATGTTACATCACTTATTAGATAATTTTTGCCTGCGACAGTTTGTTGCTACTCAAGTGTCTATTGGTAGCCACATTGTGGTTATGTATTTTTACTTAACATTTGCTTATTTTGCAAGCGATATCGCCAATCGTGGAAAACTGAAAGTTACCAAAAACTGCTTGCAACAAATTGATTTTATCAGAACACTGTTTTGGAAACTACTGGAAACTGTTTTAGAACTAAATAACATTTGGTTTCAACAAGATGGTGCCGCGCCGCATTATGTGTCCAAGTGCGAATTATTTAAATTCAATTTTTCCGCAGAGTGGATCCAATGAATGGCCACCCAGGTCGCCAGATTTTCAAATATTGAATTTTTCTATTTGGGGCTACCTAAAATCCAAGGTTTACACCAATAGGCCGCAAAATACTGATGCGTTGAAGCAGAGGATAGTGGACGAAGTTCAAAGTATACAGGGTCTCCCACGACGAGCTGCCATTAGAAGTATATGGAGACCCAAATGCAATGAGAGATTGAGAATTTGTGGAATTATATTGTTGGACACGATCGTCTCAGCTAAAATATTTTGAGATTTCGATTACTTCCGGTTACACCGGAAATAATGTCAACTTTTCTATTTCAAATGGAATACCCTGTATTTTATTGCATTTTCCAAATCTTCATTAAATTTTAGATCAACTTTATGTTACATTCCCTATACCTAACCTGTGCCATTTTTGAGATATGCATACTTTTCCTTAAAAAATGACAGCTGCACGGTTACTTTCAATTACTTATAAACTAGCCCTTGTGACCGTTGGAAAAAAGTTGTCCGGCAAAATTGTTGTGAAGGTAACGTATTATCGACACATCGGTAGAACTCTTGTGAAAGTTATACAGGCTGTTCAAATTATAAGATCAAAGTGGAATTCGAGAAAAGTACTAAAAGTCGATTTTTTTCAAATGGCAACCCTAGCATATGAATACATTTCTCAATTCTATGGAAAATTTTAGGTCAACTTTATGTACAATGTCCTATATCTAAAATGTACTTGTACCTACTGAAATCGATTTTTAATTATCACAGTGGAAATTGCAAATATTGCCACATCTAGATTGCTTTTGAAAACAACTGAACAATTTGGAAGAAACAAAACTTTATTAAACAAGTTGTTTACGTCATTTTGCTTTATAATTAATTAAGTATTGATAAAATTATAAGCCTACAATAAAACAATATTAAAAATAAAACAAAATCCTAAGTAAATTTAAAAAAATTGCTTACCACAATTTCAGTAACCGTTCAAAAACGTTGCCGTTTTCCGCTAAACATGCTTCAATTCTTTTTAACCCAATAACTGATGAGGAGAAAATGAAAGATAGGGTTCGAGCTGCTGTCAATGGGTTATGTGCGAACTCTATCAGGGACGCCACCAACAATAGTATGTTAAAAAGACTTAAAGCATGGTTAGCGGAAAACGACAACGTTTTTGAACAGTTACTGAAATAGAATTTAGCAGTTTTTACTTTTCTTTACGATTTTGTCTTATTTTTAATATTGTGTTTTAATGTAGGCCTATAATTTTTTAAATACTAATTATAACGAAAAATGACCTAACAAAACTTGTCTATTAAAGTTCTGTTTATTCCAAATTGTTGAGTTGTTCTCAAACGTAATCTAGATTTGCCAAAATTTCCAATTTCTACTGTGATGTTTAAAAATCGATTGCAGTATGTACTAGGACATTTTAGGTATAGGACATTGTACACAAAGTAGATCTACAATTTTCTATAGAATTTAGAAATGTTTTCACATATTAGGGTTGCCATTTAAAAAAAATCGACTATTAGTACTTTTCTCGAATTCAATTTTGATCTTATAATATGAACACCCTGTATAACTTTTAGAAGAGTACTACTGATGTGTTGATAATCCGTTACCCTCACAACAATTTTTCAAGACAACTTTTTTCCCACGTTCACAGGAGATCATTTATAAGCAATTGAAAGTAACCGTGCAGCTGTCATTTTTTAATGAAAAGAATTAATGTCTCAAAAGTGACACATGTTAGGTATAGGGAATGTAACATAAAATTGACCTAAAATTTAATGAAGATTTCAAAAATGCGATAAAATACAGGCTGTTCCATTTGAAATATAAAAGTTAACATCATTTCCGGTGTAACCGGAAGTAACCGAAAACTCAAAATATTTTAGTTGAGACGATCGTGTCCAGCAATATAAGTCCACAAATTTTCAATCTCTCATTTCATTTGGTTCTTCATATATTTCTAATGGCAGCTCGTCGTGGGAGACCCTGTATATTACTGTATATTAAAAATATATTTAAGCTGAGCTTGTTTAAAAATAGTATATTATTTGACGAGCACATAATTAAGGATATAAATCGCGACCATGAAGTTTACACGCGAGCCGTAGGCGAGCGTGTAATCATGCGAGCGATTTATATCCTTTATGTGCGAGTCAAATACGACGTTTTATCTACGACTTATAAATTCCATTTTATGCAAAATATTTTAAATGTGTTTGTCAATGATGGCGAGGCAAACTGTCACATAATTGTCATCCATGTCGGTTTTGACAGACTTTGACACTAGCGTCATTTAAAGATGACAGTTCGTTCAAATAATGAGGTCATTATTTGAACGAACTGTCATTATTAAATGACGCTAGGAGAGGCTGGAGAGTTTATAGGTGTTCTGGTCATTTTGTCTAATTTTAATTAATAGCTTAAAACTCAAATAGGGTGCATTTTATAAAAAGATTATTTTAATAAAAATGTTTGGAATTAGTCCTAAAATAACAAAATGTAACAATATACTAGGCGTTCCATTTAAAAAAAATACGAAATTTCTATAACAAAATGAATATATATTATGAAGTTGATGAAATGAAGTATATTAAACATATGTTTGAACGATGGATTGTTTAAGGTAAAAAAACTTTTGTCTGATTTTTTTTTTTTAATTTCTTCACGTTGTGGAATTATTTGGGTGGTAATTTTGGCTAACCCTCTATGTATATTCCCACTTACTAATTTGACTTACTAACTTGACTTACCTGTTTGTTCCTCAACTGTATCTATTTCTAATAATTAATTAAGAACTCGTCCTAATTCATGCTTCAAAGTTTATTCAATAAAAATCATACAAGAATATTCAAATTATACAAAAGCATAGCATAATATATGTAACTTATTACTAATTACAACTGATCCTCGTCTATTTGTCGGATATGATTGTATACTTTGAAAGAACGTATAAAGTAACACACAGTTAAACAAAACACGATTAAAAATGCAATTTGTACGACAAGGACTGCCACAACAAATATGTTTGAGTTTTCAGCCACATGTGGAACAACTGTATTTTCCCCGAGTTTCTCTGTTGGGATGATTCCTTGATTACGAGAGTCTGAATTGTTAAGAGTTTTTGCTTGTGGCAGAGTATTATTGAAAATACTTAATAGTTTTTCAAGTTGTTGGTTAGTCTTTTGAGAGAAATCCTTGAGGATATCTGATCCCATTTCTTGGTTACGTGAGTAGTTCAGAGTTTCTGTTGGTTTAAATGTATTATTGAAAAGACTTAAAAGTTTTTCAAATTGTTTCTCGATCTTTTGTGAAAATCTATCTATGATACCTGATGCCATTTTTGTGGTGTCGTCATTTTTGTTTAATTTATTATGTAGTGAATCCTCAATTTCGTCAGAAGTCAGTTCACTACAACTGATTCCCAAAATATTTGACGTATTGTGGTTGCCACCTCGGACAATTGCGTTTTTGTAAAATTTAACAATTTTTGATAGCTCTTGGCAATTCCACGGGTTCCCATTGATGTTAATTGTGCCCTCAAATGGTGGCCCTTTCAAGCTTTTGAGCAAATTGTTGTTAATGTATAATTGAGTCATACTTTCCAAGTCATAAAACATTTCTTCCTGAAAACTGTTCAATTTATTGTTGCTAACATCTAAAATTTCTAGATTTGCAAGCTTTGAAAATATTCCCAACTGTAGATTTGACAAGGAATTCGAAGAATAGTTCAGTAAACGTAAATTGTGTAGATCTTGAAAGATTCCTAAGCTCAGTTGGCCACTCATTTTATTATCACCTAGACTTAATGAAAACAGATTATTTTGTCCGTTAAAAGTATTGATGTCGAGATTCTTTATTATGTTTGACGACAAGTCTAATATTTCCAATGGCACTTGGCTAAATATATATGGAGACAAATCCTTTAACCGATTATTCGCAGCATTTAATACCAACAGTTTGGTGCAATTCGCAATAGATTCTAAGCTTGATACTCTATTGTAAGATAAATCAAAAATTGCCAGCTCTTCACAGTTCTCTACCACTGGACTGACATCCTCAATTTCATTTCGACTAACATGAATTTCTTGAAGTTGAGTACCAAGAAAACTTCCATCCTCGATGTATTTAATTTGGTTCATTGATAAATCCAACGCTGTTAGATTTGACAGGTTGTTAAAGATGCCTTTGTGGATTTTGGTTATAGAATTTCTATTTAATAACATGTACTTCAATGTGGACAATCCATAAAATGCACCATACTCTATGTAGTTGATATTGCAATTGGTCATGTTTATTTTAAGTAAGTTTGGCATGCTTATGAATGAGTTTATTCCTATTATAGGGAGATTACTCTCGAATATAGTAGCCACTGCATATTGTAATCTGTAATAGAATTCTGAAAACAACGGAATTGTTTTTTCATCGTGGCATACTATCATATAACCAGGTACTGAACAATATAATTCACCTCGGTTATACTTTTGTATTTTAAGACTTAATTTATCATAATGTATCTTATAATTATATAAAGATAATATCTCATTGTGAAAACAGAGTTCACCTGTGTTTACTCTAGAACATTGATCTTGACGAGATTGATGTATACAGAAAATCAACGCCAGCAAAATGAAGGGCCAAACATTCATTGTGAAAGCTACAATATTTCAGCTTTTAAGTAGAACGCCTTCGCCAGAGCGTTATGGAATCAGCCGGTTTTATAGATTCTCCGGGATAGAATAATCTGGAATAATATAGATATGTGTTTATTGTTTAGTATCCTATTTATTAGTATAAATTAATAATTTGGTTAATATGAAATTTCCAATTCAGTTTCCAATCCTACTGTACCTAGATTATGTGTTCTTCCCAAAATTCAAAATCCCAAAATCAGTGAGACCTATTGTATCAGGTATTAACTCACCTACTTACCAGTTAGCGAAATGGTTATCGAATGAGTTCAACAATTTACCTGTTCCTCAACCAAGCTTCTCTGTTAATAACTCATTGGAGTTTATCAATAAGGTTAACAATGTAAAATTAGAGGATGGCGAATTGTTGATTTCATTTGATGTTGCTTCACTGTTTCCTAGTGTGCCTATTCCAGAAACTTTGGAGTTTCTTAGGGAATTATTGTGCAATAACAACTTTGACCCGTCAGAAATAGATGAATATGTAAGATTGACTGCCCTTTGTATGTCTCAAAATTGTTTTCAAATAAACGGAAAGTTTTTTGAACAACTTGAGGGAACTGCAATGGGTAACTGTCTCTCACCTTTTATTGCCAACTTGTTTATGAGCAGATTTGAAACCAATGTAAAGTCTATAGCACCATATTTCCCTAAGACTTGGGTTAGGTATGTCGACGATATTTTTGCCATTTTTGACACCAAGAAGTGCAGTATTCAAGATTTTCTTCTCGTTTTGAATTCTAAGTTCAACCCCATTAACTTTACTGTAGAACAAGAAGTTAACGGCCAACTTCCATTTTTAGATACTCTGGTAGTCAGGAATAGCAAAAATATAATAGAAATTGACGTGTATCGGAAAGATACTAACACAATCAGGTTTATCCCTAATGATTCGCAGCATCCTTTTCAACAAAAATTGTCTTTTATTAGTTGTTTAGTAAATAGGTTATTTAAATTTCCATTGTCCGCAGATGGATATCAGCAAGAATTATTGTTTATTAAGAATGTTGTCATACATAATGGGTACCCTGAGAACATAGTTGATAGAATGAATAAGAAGCAGAATCAAAAAATGTATGTAAATCAAATATCTACTTTAAATACTTTGTCTGTAGAAAAGAAGAATTATGTTAAAATACCGTTCGATTGTGCATATACAAGGGGTTTGAGAAGTATTTTTACATCACAAAATCTCTGTTTAGCATATTCGACTCATAATAGCATAAAGAACCTTCTTGGAAACCCAAAGGATAAGGTAGATGTACTTGATAAATCTGGTATATATTGTATCAAATGTCATGACTGTGAAAAAGAATACGTAGGCCAGACTAGAAGAACAATTTTAACTAGGTTCAAAGAACATGTAGCTCATTTTAAATATAATCGTTTTGAAAAATCTAGTGTGGCTCAACATATTTTAGACACAGGTCATAAAGTAGTTGTAGATGACTTAAAACTTGTAAAAGCTGTGTCAAATAATAGGGAACTAAACAGCTTGGAAAGTATCTTTATTCACTTGAATAGAGATAAATTAATAAATTCAGACAGGGGTCCTATACCTAGTTCGCCATTGTTTGACCTGCTTTAATTAAAACTTGTTTTTTACGCTTCAATGATCAAAATTCACTGAGGCGTGAACAACAAATGGGTATATATAGGCTAATTTTTAACATGGACGTCACTTCCACTAGTGATTTGCTTGGACAATATCCAGTAAAGATACTATGAAGTGCTAATCTCTCTTTTTCTTTTTTTAGGTTCTACTGAAGATGGCAACATAGTTGCTGAAATACGTATTTAGGTTTCTAAAATACTTGTTGTGGTTAGGGGTTTATAATTTTATTAATATGAAATAGTTAATTGCTATTTTTTTGTATAAACATTCTTTACGAAAGCTCTTGATACAGGTACGTTAAAGCGACTTTTTACGAAATTTTCATAGGTCTAAGTACTTACCGAAGTATTAAGAATAACATCCAGTCACTGAATATACGCATATAAAACATAAACTATCGCATAACGTCTGCCATACAATGTTCGAATGTACGATGCTGTCTATCACAAGAATGACACATATTTTGTGGACAGGATGCAATATGATTGGCTCTGTTTGTTTAAGATAATTCAATATAAATAAAACCGAATCACTGCCAGTGGCGGCTCGGTAGATTGTGTTGTTTAAAACATCCGCATTGCAGGTGTTAAGGGATAATGCCACTCTGGATTTTTGAAAATTCGAATTTCCTTTTGCTTACGTGGTGTCATCCGATCTGATAATTAAGGTACCATACGATTCACATAGAAACAAAAATATTTGAATGCTTATTTGATGAACATACGGCCAAGTGTCTAGCCGAGCGTACATGCAAAAAGTTTAGCGTGAGAGTTTACAGCCTAGAGACTTCTACGGTCTTATCCTATTTGGAGGAATTATATCCGTGGTGTGAAATATAAAATAAATAATTGTCACGAGTGTCGGAATTACGGACATCAATAATCCCTAATTATTACACTACTAGCTGAGATTAGCGATTTTGGCATTAATACACCACCTTTGGAGTGACAGTTGAACTCGAGCCATCCCCATGAATAAAATCATAATTCTGGCTTGAAACACCCAAATAAAGTAATAACAAACTGTTGTTTTGTAACATTATTATCAAATGCTTGGAGAGAATATTTGATAATAAAAAAGAAGAAAGCACAAAAGGAAATCATTCTACAGAAATAAGAACGAAAGGGAAAAAAGAACAGAATAAAAAGCTGCGCCAAGAAAAACACTAAAAATTCCAGATGAAAGAAACATTCAAATACAGATAAGGCAGAGAGGGCAGACTGAAGAAGACTAAGGACGTATTTTATACTCTGTTTCATTAAACATGGTAAAACAATGTATCCAAGACATAACAGCCCAAATACTCAGAAATGTCCCTAGAGAGTTGTACAAACATATAATATTAAGCATTGAAAATGGAGGAGGCCATATTGAGTAAAATATTGTATTGCGATATGTTGCTAATAAAAAAACGTTCTCTTTTTATTACTTGTAGTATTTTTTCCAGTTGCTCATTCATTAAAACAAAATATAGAATGTGTTACCTTCTTAATAGTTTAACAATAAATTCCTAGCGCTTGTTTTTGTTTGTTCTGTTGTCAATTATCAAATTGAAATGTGAGGCTTATGTGGGTTGCTTAGATAATTTTTAAATACTTAATTTGTTTTTATTTGTATTTGAAATTGAAAGAACAACATAAAGGTACTTTAGTCTTTAGGCATTTTCTTAATTTTGTAACACCCGGTATACGCAAGCAGGTAATTATTCTTCATGTTTGTATTTTAGGTTTAAGACAATACAGACACTTTTTAGTGAATTAAAATTTTATGAAAAATTGATAATAAACATTTGTCCCTTTGTATCCAAGTTAGTGCTGAACACGGTATATCATCGACATTTAGCAAAATTTTAGGAAGCCCATTTTTGCCTGTGTCTATTCGCTTCCGCAAAAGTCGTTCGGCTGTCACATATGCATCCGCTTCCGCAAAGGTCAGTTCCGTTACAACTCTAATCGTTATGCCACGTGTTATTTTTAATATCGCCAATTATCTATGTAGTTAGCTCTTGTTGAATGAAGAGGAACTAATGTATTGGTAAAACTTGCAATATAAGCCTGAACATATCCTTTTATTTTATTGTCAAATACTATCATATGAGAAGGATGCATATGTGGTAGGCAAATGGTTATTTCTGGCAAAAGGCTTTTGCCTAAGCAAAAGCTATTGAGTCTTCATTTATATGTTTAAAGCTATTTGCCTAGGCAAATGCATTTGCCAAGGCCGTTGTTAGGCAAAAAGCAAATATCACGTTTTGCTTCGTTAAAATGTTTATCTTTCATTCCGTACGGGTACAGAAGTCCGTAGCACCATCAATTAATGGGGGTCCCTCTATTCCTTCCTCTGTGCCGGTTATCCTCATTTGTATAACACAAACTCTTTGATGACAAGCATTGCCATACACATGGTAGCAATAAATTTTTATTCTTTATTCTGTGCCAATTTGATTTATACGGAGAAAAAATGATGACGTAAGCAAGCGACTGGTTGTAGTGAACAGAGTGTAACCCTAATAGCATAAGACCGTAAAATGTGCGGGTTTAGAAGAACTGAAGAGTCACCATAGCGTTAGATTGTCAAATTATGTGAGGTTATGTTACTGTTGACAGTCTGTGCTTTACAGTCTGTACGTTCGGCTGTGTGTTTGAAACATCACAGTAACCTCCGCAGCATATCGGTGAACCATTATGAAGACCAGCAAAATGTTTTAACACACCAAATGTTCACTGAGTTGTACCTTTGTTCCGCATGGTTTTCCGTGTGCAAAATGATGCGTCAACTCGCCCAGTCGATAAAAATTCAGAAATTTACTGTTTTTCAGTCTAGTATAACATATTTCCTTGTAAAAAGCCAACTAAACATTCCTAGCCTAAAAGTCTTGTTTTAGTGGATAAAATCCATATTGGTCCATACGTAAATCGTACCTATGCTGTTGATGCTTGGCAAACCAAACTTAGAGCTGAAAAGCTTTTGGTTGAAAAGGGTCCAAAGGAACTGGTAGTTTATTCTTAGCCTTTTTGAAGGATTTTGCAAATGAGCCGCCATTTCTGTAATTTCGACAAAATAGTTAATTAATAAATTAAAGTAGAGGAAATTTTGAATAATTTATGCCTATGACATTTTTTGGTAAAATTAATAGTTTAGCTTCAAGAGCAAATTCTATTTGATCGAGATCGGTCGCATCTGCATTGATATGAAATTACATAGTAGCCAGGATTTTGACAAATATGTTTTTGTGTTGTCACATTCGAAAACAGCTGATCTCATCAGAGGTTGGAGAACCATTATGGAACGTTGCCGCTGTAGTGCGGCAAATTATAAAATACAAGTTTCAAATAAAATAAGATCACCAATTTGATTGTTTGTTGATAAGAAATATCAACCCGTCTTTATATCTAATTCTAAAAACGATAAATGGAGAAAATTATAAATAAAGTATAGCGATGAGTGTAGTTTTATTTTAGTATGTTGGTAGGGATGTGTCATGAACAAATATAAATCTGTCAGAATTTGAATTACCTTTTTAAGGTGCGTTATAGTATTTATAGTAGTATATATAGTATTTCCAATAGAAAATTGCTAGTGACTCATGTTTATGTACATGCAAACTAATATGTGTCATTATCACGATATGTAAGAAATACTATAATTTCGTATTCTACCACCGCCATTAGCTACCATTACCTACCAATCGGAACGCACCTTTAAACTTGGCGTTTCGTCAAAGTAGTACCAACCTAGCATTTACTATACAGAAATCATTTTTTTATTTTTTTTAAATACGTATTTCTTAAAAAGCAACACAATAAACGTTGATGTCGCTCCTGCCAAAAACTAAATAGCGCGACTCGCTCACATGCGACGGTGACACTCCGCCTTCGGTGACGCTCCGCATCACCGCTCGTCGCGCTATTCCATACTTTCGGCATTTGTGACATAAATAACTATTATTCTAATGACGTAGTGTAGGTAGTGTCAAATGCTGATGCTTTGACAATACCTACGATTTATCTCAATAGAATAGATTCTCATGCAGCTAAACTATTAATTTTATATATTGTATGATTAAGTCATGTGCCTGGCCACATCAGATTTTTTGTAAAATCATTGGATTAGTGCTTCTCCCACAAAAAGCTATATTATGCAATGCCAGCAATTCCGTTATTACAAGAGCTAGAATAATTAAATATAGACTATAGGCTACCCAATGATTCATAGGTTGAAAGTTTATTACATAATCATTGTTTATCTTGCATTTTTCATACAAAAGATCGTGCTGAAATTCCGCGTGAATTCCGACGCTCTACGGTCTTTGTGGTGCTGCGGGGAAGGTAGGCGTTAGCGCTGCTGTCATGTCGGAGAGAACCGACACAGCTAGGAGAACTGGGCAGCTTAGTATCAATACACAAAAAGAACGATAACTTGTCAAGGTAGTAATTTTAACTAATAATTAAATTTTTGCACAATTCTGATTATAATATGTGACTCGGTTCGATAGAAATCTGTTCTATCGATTGGCGTTTATGTTTTCTTCAGTTTTATACAATAAGGTTGTAAACAAGATTTTGATGGAAGCGGATAGATCTAATAATATGGAGTTAGCAGATTTTCCGATTAGTGGTGAATACTAAATTAAGTTTGCTTGATAAACCCAAAAAATAATTAAAAAGTATGCCCGATTTTGTTATATAAATATTCAAACTATTATTACAGTTTCAACAGTTTATTTATTAATAATATTTAAGTACATGCACAAACAATATAAAATAAATACAAGTCTTGATATTATTACATATATTACAAACGTCAGCTCTGAGCGTATAAAACTTAAAAATATCAAAAAACCTTTTACAAATTTAGCATCGTAAATTTGTAGACACGTAGAATATTTTGCAGATCACTCATTAATTTAAATGGTGATCCCGACACCCGATTTAAATTCCCTAGAATTCCTATGGGACTTCCAAATGCCTGTTCGTGGTTCTGTTATCTTATTGACTCATTTTGCCATTATTTTTTAATTCGGTAATCTGTCGCCGGATATCCAAATTTCTTTGGCGAGGCATAATCGCCGTGTCGTTATATTGTGTCCGTAAACACTGTTCGTCTAGTAACTAATGCACGTGCGATCCCCCACTACTGGCAGCGTCGTTGTCCGTCCTTTCCCCCGCTCGCCCCAAAGACTGAAGAGCACAGCGTCAATTGTAGCAATCATGAGATGCTTCAACTCGATCATTTGTAGGGAAAATGCAAGAAAACAATGATTATGTAATAAACTTTAAATGAATTAATGGGTATATATTTTACAAATTATCCCAATTCCTGGCACTTACTCTGAACAACCCTTCATTTAAACCACGACACTTTTCCATAGTCTCATGCACATCCAACTGTAAAGACACCGTACAGCAAACCGGTCATATAGAACCGAAGTACATACACTCGCGTTACGGAGTTTGCAGAATATGCGCGCCGGCAGCGTCCAGAGCGGCGTCGTTACGCGTCCCGACGTCTCTCAGTTCACCTCCAGCACTCCGGACGTTCGGGTTCGCGCGCACTAAACCTCTATCTAAACCCGTATCGTATACACACGGCATGTGATTTGTTGTTTCCCGCTTTATCGTATTGCCGTGACTGAACGCGCGGAATTTGAACGTGCCCTAAGGACGGACTAACAATAGGACGCTGCTATTGGTTGTTTGCGAAGTAAATAGATAAGGACAGGAGTTGTAATATTGAATAATGTTTGGTTAATTGAAGAGTTGAAGTTTGTGGTTTGGTCGAAGAACTGTCTGAAGGATTGCTATTGAGTTTGAAGTTTGAAGTTTTTGTTTTGTTGTAAACTGTCCCTAAAAGTTTTTGTTCCCCATCATTCTACTGATTTAGTGATACTGATTAAGGAGCTGCTGTATAGAATAGGTAAGGAATAAGTACGAATTTGATGGTTTCTAAATGATTCTATGAGAGTATATACATAGTTTGTGTATTTTGTTTTATTTTTGGTCTTCATTTCCGTCGATTGTAGCTAAATTAAATAATTCTAAATACTAAAGGCAAAAATTCTAGAAGCACTTAATTAAGCAACAGTTACTTCAAGCTTAATGTCATTTAAAGAGAAAACACACTGTTGAGACTCCTGTGGCAGAATGCAGCAGAGTGCAAGAAAACCTGTTCCTTTGCAATTCAATCTTGTGTTGCCTTATTATTACCAAAGCGAAAGACGACAATAGCAACAGGCAACTATAGAGAACCAGACAAATTACTGTTATTGACAACTTAAATAAAAATAAGATTCATCAACACAACGAATTTTGTTTAAAACTGGTTTCTATTTGGCATCATATTGACTAGTACCGGGCAACTCTAGACACAGCAAATTGGAAGTAGAAGACAGTCGTGTGAAGTGTCATTGGATAGCTCTTTTAAAATCAATTACATTCTATTTGAAACTGGGCTTATTCAATATGAAACTTTACACTCCGAATAACATTTACGTTAAGCATTGTTTGTTGTTCATTCTTTCTTTTTGATTATTCTTTGTATTGTTAGTATGTGTTTCAAACGGCCTTTTTAAACTTTTTAAGGAATTGATTTAGTTCTAATTAAATAAGATGATATTTGCCAATGATTCTCAGTCAATGAGCTAATAAATCACCCTGTAGCTATACAGAGCGGTCAATTCCTTTATCCTCATCGCCGAATTTCATTTATTTTGTTGTCGTCTAGTTTGGGTTTAAAAGTAATTTAATATTGCCATCTTGGCCGTGAGAACTTTTCTACGGAACCCTGCACAAGAATTCATACAAAACTAATAAACCCTTACGAAATACAGTAGATACACAATATAGTACGCTCTCGATAATCCAAATACGGTTTTGCACATTTGACCTGAGGAGTTGTTCACAGCATCAGGTTGCCAATTGATAACAAAGGCAATGTTCATAATTAATGAACATTCTTTACAAACTAATCTGGAATTTTCTTGACCGTTGGTTGTAATATCAAAATAGTAGTTTTTTTGGGTTACAATGACCCCAAATCAAAAATTGTTGATGGTTTGACCTTTTAATTAATCCAATATTTCGCCGATAATTTGCAACTTTATCAGGGACTAAAATAATACATAATAACGACGACATTTTGCGAAACAAATACAAATCAAACATACCTATTTATGGTCTCAACAATTATTCACAGACGAAGAAAACTGCATTGCAAACTATATCGAGCAACAACACATGACAACAGTGCAACGATCAATTTCAAACTGAAGACACCGATGGTCAACGCAAGGTTATTTTTTCCCGGTTTTTGCGCGTTTTTTGCGGCACGTCAAGTGTACCTGTTTCTTTTTTTGTTTTAGTAGAATAAGAACAAATTTTACCTTTTCATGTATACAGGGTCTCCCACGACGAGCTGCCATTAGAAGTATATGGAGAACCAAATTAAATGACAGATTGAAAATTTGTGGACTTAAATTGTTGGACACGATCATCTCAACTAAAATATTTTGAGTTTTGGGTTACTTCCGGTTACACCGGAAATGATGTCATCTTTTATATTTCAAATGGAACACCCTGTATTTTATCGCATTTTTAAAATCTTCATTAAATTTTAGATCAATTTTATGTTACATTCCCTATACCTAACATGTGTCATTTTTGAGAAATTAATTATTTTCATTAAAAAATGACAGCTGCACGGCTACTTTCAACTACTTATAAATTATCTCCTTTGATCGTTGGAAAAAAGTCGTCCGGCGAAATTGTTGTGACGGTAACGTATTATCGACACATCGGTAGAACTCTTCTAAAAGTTATACAGGGTGTTCAAATTATAAGATCAAAGTTGAATTCGAGAAAAGTACTAAAAGTCGATTTTTTCAAATGGCAGCCCTAACATATTAATACATATCTCAGTTCTATGGAACTCAACTTTGTGTACAATGTCCTATACCTAAAATGTACTTGTACCTACTGAAATCGATTTTTAAACATCACAGTAGAAATTGCAAGAATCGCCAAATCTAGATTGCGTTGAAAACAACTGAACAAGTTGGAATAAACACAACTTTATTAAACTCGTTTCTAGGTAATTTTTCATTATAATTAATTTAGTAATTATAAAATGATAAGCCTACAATTAAACACAATGTTAAAAATAAAACAAAATCGTAAGGTAATAAAAAAATGCTTAATTCAATGTCAGTAACTGTTCAAAAACGTTGCCGTTTTCCGCTAAACATGCTTTAATTCTTTTAACGCATTATTGTTGGTGGCGTCCCTGATTGCGTTAGCACATAACTCATTGCAAGCAGCTGGAACTCTATCTTTCATGTTCTCCTTATCAATTATTGGGTTCTCATAAACTACGTCTTTAATAGCTCCCGAAATTAATAATTCCATTGGCGTCAAGTCGGGGGAATGCGGTGGATATTTGTATGGCCTATTAAGCGCATTCAACCGATCGCCGATTATCGCTCGTTAAGCAAACCTCTTATAGCAACTGCTATCTGCGCTGGAGCACCGTCCATTTGAAACCACCCTATAATGGAGGACCCAATAACTAATAAGGAGAACATGAAAGATAAAGTTCCAGCTCCTTTCAATGGGTTATGTGCTAACTCTATCAGGGACGCCACCAACAATAATATGGTAAAAGGAATAGTAGCATGTTTAGCAAAAAACGGCAACATTTTTTAACAGTTACTGAAATAGAATTAAGCAATTTTTTAAAATTTTCTTAACGTTTTGTTTTATTTTTAATATTGTGTTTCATTGTAGGCTTATAATTTTATAAATACTAAACCAATGATAATGAAAACTGACCTAAAAAAGCTTGTTTTATTAAAAAGTTCTGTTTATTCCAACTTGTTCAGTTGTTTTCAACGCAATCTAGATTTGGCAATCTGTGCAATTTCTACGGTGATGTTTAAAAATCGATTCAATAGGTACAAGTACATTTTAGGTATAGGACATCGTACACAAAGTTGATCTAAAATTTTCCATTGAATTGAGAATTGTATTAATATGTTAGGGTTGCCATTTGAAAAAATCGAGTTTTAGTACTTTTCTCGAATTCAACTTTGATCTTATAATTTGAACACCCTGTATAACTTTTAGAAGAGTTCTACCGATGTGTCGATAATACGTTACCTTCACAACAATTTCGCCGGACGACTTTTTTCCAACGGTCAAAGGAGATAATTTATAAGTAGTTGAAAGTAGCCGTGCAGCTGTCATTTTTTAATGAAAATAATTAATTTCTCAAAAATGACAAACGTTAGGTATAGGGAATGTAACATAAAATTGATCTAAAATTTAATGAATATTTCAAAAATGCGTTAAAATACAGGGTGTTCCATTTGAAATATAAAAGATGACATCATTTCCGGTGTAACCGGAAGTAACCGAAAACTCAAAATATTTTAGTTGAGACGATCGTGTCCAACAATATAAGTCCACATATTTTCAATCTGTCATTTCATTTGGTTCTCCATATTCTTCTAATGGCAGCTCGTCGTGGGAGACCCTGTATAATGTATATTTCATTGATAACTGTATTCTTGGCAGCACTATACTCGTCATCTCCCTAAATATCGCAAAACATAAATCGCATAAAATAGTAGGTACTGTAGTAGAAAGTTGGTTAAATGAGAAAAGTAGTGCATACTTATGTGCTCATTCATAATCTGTTCAGAAACAGTTGAATTCCAAATGGTTTCCAAGCTACTTTGAAAAAAACAAAAACTGTAATTTTTCTATT
Organism: Melinopterus prodromus; assembly: GCA_964023965.1. Taxonomy (NCBI): domain Eukaryota; kingdom Metazoa; phylum Arthropoda; class Insecta; order Coleoptera; family Scarabaeidae; genus Melinopterus; species Melinopterus prodromus. Next base: position 58,381,375 of record OZ030394.1, read on the forward strand.
AACGTCATAACTGCTTTATTTGTGATCCCATCAAAAAAGCGTTTTGACATGATAAAGGCACTTTTTTGTGTACAATTTGATTATGTCAGTTAAGAATTTTTTTCGCCAATGAACTCGTCGGAAACAAATGAAAGTTGTGTTTTTCTTATGGACGCCATATTGGTTTCATACATGTTTCGATTCAGAATTTTTTTTTGAGTAGTTAGGTATGCCACTTGCCATATTTAGAATACAATAAACCCGACAAAATTGGAGTTTTTACTTAATATATGAAATGATCGCATGGTACCATGAAAAACACACCGTCCCCAGAGAGCAATATTGCCGACACATATCCGACGTTAAATTTTGGTTAAAAAAATTAACCCGGTTAATCGGTTGGCCACTATACCGCACCATATACATTAAAACCAAACCACACCTGATTACGGCGCGGTATTTGTGCTGATTTTTGCGGCCCCAGTAGTGCGTCTTCTTTCAGTTAAATATACCGCAGTTAGAAAAATATGTTTCATCTAACCATAATACTTTTTTATAAATTCTGGGTTTTCATCAATTTCTTTCAACAGATGGGTACAGATGGGTAGATATCACATTGTTTCACAAAACGTCTTCCATGGCACCATGCGATTTTCAGCAATTGTCGAAGTGTACAACTTGCAGTCAATTCTATTATCTTATTGTAATCAAAATATGGCATGTGGCATACCAAATAACTCAGACAGAAATGATGAATCCAAACATGTGTAAAACCAATATGGCGTCCATAAGAAAAGCAAAAGTTTCGATTGTTTCTGGCGAATCCATAGGCGAAAAAATTTTAAACTGACATAATCAAATTGTAGACAAAATAGTGCCTTTATAATGTTGAAACGCTTTTTTGATGGGATCACAAATGAAGAAGTTATGACCATTATTAAAAAATGACATTTTTGGTGTTTTCAAAATAGCTTGGGAACCATTTTAAATTCAAAACGGTAATATTTAGAACGATCGTCAAATTATAACAAGCGGTTACGTAACAAACGGTTAACTGCAAACTAACTATAACAATCTGCAGGTACTTCAATTCTAAAGAATATCGTCGACTGTATATGTATAGTACCTATCCTGTAAAATTAAAAACTTTTTCTTTTTTTTTACATTGTAAAATTACAGGCGTACTGCTGCAATTTCACAGAAATATATCAATATTAACAACAAATAATATTCCCGTTTGTCCTGTATTTTAATTTACTAGACTTTTATGTTGTTTATTAGAGCAAATCATCATCACTACTAAGATCACTATAATTTAAAATATATTATGTCTTTTTTAATATCTTACCTTCAGAATAAATAGTAACAGTAATAAAATTAAAACGAATTCGTTAAGTATGCAAAGAACTTAAAATAAAATATCTCTCGGGCCATTCGTTGCATTTTCAGCATTTCCGCTGAAGACGTTCCTGAATGGAGTGGTCTGAAGTCTGAAGTTTTTATTAAGACCCTTTGACCGACCGCTTAATTCCGGTAAACTTTTTTAAATTCCTTTAATTTGCATGAACGGAGCTCGCAGCCGAAGAAAATTGGACGCTCCCCGAAGGCCCATAAAACTTTTCACTGTAACTCGAAAGAACTCGGAAACAAACCAAATATCGCGAATATATTAGTTGCTTTGATGCTGAATTGCGTTCCCCGCGCGGAATACACTTAACCTAATTTCGTTTTTGTTTCGATTGCGCTCTAGACTCTTGCGTATTTATGGTTACCGTATCGAGTATAGTGGTACTGAAAATACCGGTTTCATTATTGCTGCAATACGGAAAGTGTTTGTAGAAACGGAGCATACCGTATCCAATTTCATAATAAATTATTTGGACACATATTTGGACAAGTTCAAATTATGATATATAACCATAAATCTAAACCACGTACCAAAGTTTAAGATGCTTAACATATTGAAACTAATCTGAAAGATTAACCATCAATTTAAATCTGAATTTTTAAAACTAATAGGTACTTGTCTCTAATAGGCTATCCACTGTTACTTTATCCTAAACAAGAACCACTAACACTTCACTCACTATGCTCTGGTTTTTACACGCCAATGTGTCTTACAAAACGAGTGTTATATACTATTTTTTCTACTTTGCGACATTAATTTTACACAAATGTCAAAAATTGCGGTTGTCATCTTACAATATAGAGTGATTTTTTTCTTCAACGATTGGTAGTTGTAGTAAAATTCACAAATACGATTGAGGCGAGCCATTAGCGATTAAGATGTCAGCCTTATTTGACACTTGACGTCAATTTCATCAATCTTGGAAAACTAAAAGTTACTGAAAGTTTATGATCTGGTCTTTTCATAACGACGCCGAAAGCAGTTTCGTTATGAGTTTATAACGAACCCAAGGTAGAAAATAGTATATTATAATACAAGTTTTATAAGACACAAATTGGCCCACGATTAGTTTTGGGCACGACGAGCGCCAATACGTCTTATAAAACGAGTGTTATATATATATACTATTTACGACATTAAATTGACATACATTTCGAAAATTGCGGATGTCATAGAGTAGTTTCATATTCACAAATAAAATACAACACACAAATACAACTGACGCGAGCCAATAGCGATAGAGATGTCAGCGTTATTTGACATTTGACGTCAGTATAATCAATCTTGTAAAACTAAAAGTTAACAAATGTTTGTGACCTATACCCTATTCACGATAAGAACATAGTAGTGGGGGGTGGAAACTGAGCCCGATTTACACTGAAGCAATATGCTGTCAAGAGCGGTAAATAGTAAGGTGGGTCGAAACGGCCCGTTTTTTATTTTTTATTTTAAAATTAGAGGCGCTAACCTGAAAAAGTTGTGTATTGATGTCTTAGGGTTCCCTAAAAAAATGGGATATTTTTAACAAATTTTAACCGGGCCCATGGGCCCATTTTTGGGCCAAATTTTTTTTTTCATAAAGGTTTGTGGCGCTACCGAAAAAAAATTTTCTTAAGGGCTTCTCAATACTGTAACAAAAACTTGACAAAAAAAATAGGTATTAACCAGCCCCACGACCTCTGACGCAGGCGAAAGTTTTAAAAAATATGCTTTTATTAAATTTTGTGCAGCCTTTCGCTTGATTTAGTGATTTATAATTAAAAATGGAATTATATATCGCCAATTCAACCCAGAACACACCACGCGGAGGTATCTGCACCAAGAGTTCGTCCCATTTGGAGACCATCCCGCCCTTTTTTAAAGCAAATTACGGTTCATTCCTTTGTTATCAAAAATTGGTAGAATTTGTCGGCCCTCTAATTTTAATCTAATGTAACCATCTCTGGATGACTCACCACAAACGTTACTAGAAGCTTCAGTGACTATTTTTACATACCGTTCCACCGCCTGTGTGTGACACGGAAATTTGTCAAAATTTATGTTTTCTTTTCCGGTAATAATATTATCCAAAGCTCTGTTTGATATTTTAAAGGTTAATGGTGGTTCGGTGATCATAGTTTTCTGCCAATCTATCAGGTCTGTGTAATCATCAGCATTGAAATTAATAAGTGGTACCCTAAAAACTCTGACCGTTTTAGAAGTTTGCATCCTACATTCTCTAATCCTTCTTGCAGCTAACTCTCTTATGTGTGGGCGTGGGTCGCTGAACATTGCCAAAAGTAGGTTTTCGGGATGGCCAAAATATGCATTGTCGGGAAAGACTTTGTCAATGATATTTTTGACCTTATCCGGGAAATCTCTTGAAGCATATATAGCTTTCCACAGGTGTCTCACTCCATCGCCAATATGTGGTTTTGTTTTAATTTCGAACCAAATAGGTACCTTTAAAATAAATTCGGTTAAAATAACTAGATTTTTAGTAGCGATATAAAGGCGTAGCACTCTATTGGCTGTAGTAAGCCACCATGTGACATCTTGCCTGGATCTCTCTTTGCCACATTAGGAGTAATGGTTCCATTTTCAATGCCTACGCAAATCCTATACAAGTACTGCTGATCTGTACTTAAGTCGCCTGGTTCGAGTTGAGGAAGATGCGATTTTATTGGTTAAAATTTTACAACTGGCATGTATTGATAATGTTTTAAAATGGCGCCAATTGGTCCCGAAAAGCTGTGAGGTCCCTTGGTATCGCCATCTAAACTTTGCAATAAATGCCTGAAGGGTAGCTCATTGGTTGCGCATGGAGCAGACATATGCACCAGTGAAAAGGCCTTTTAATGTCATTTTCTATTAATCGAATTATACCTCCCTTCCACCCAGTATTTACATTTGTACCTCAATGACCTGACTAAATAGCAAGCTAGCGAGGACAAGCATATACGAGCGGCACTCAATAAATAATATTGAAATTTTCTGCATTGGAGCGTAAACTATTACATCATGGGACTTTGGGCCCGGCAAAAAATGGTTTTGTTTTTAATAAGTTTTTTGTTTATTTATCATTGGGACAACGAGTAGTTTACTCACTAGCGCCATCAAATCAAAATATTTTTTTTTTGTCATTTTGAGGGCCGATGGGCCCGGTTAAAATTTGTTCGATTAGATCTATTTTTTAACAATACTTTTGTTTTCCTAATTCACAACTTTTCTTTGGCAGCGCTCACAAAAAATTGAAAAAAACATTTTTCGACCCAGCTTAGTAAATAGAAAGGTTATGTCACGACAATGCTGTTTGGAAATTAATAGGTATGTTCGATTGCTGGCCGCGCTCAGTTGTAATCTGTTCAATCTGATCGCAAATTTGAAATACTTGGTTCCTATTGGTGGAATCAGTTCTGCTCAGACGTCAAACGAGCAATCGAACTGCACTTTAGCCAACTGATCGCTAATCAGATTGAACAGAACTAAGCGCGGCCAGCAATCGAACACTACTAATTTCGGATGATAGTTTGACAAACGGGAATTAATTTCACTACTAATGTAGTTGTGCGTACGAGTACCTGCGTCGATTTTCTGATATACACGGTTATAACCTAAAGTTGGATAAAATAAATATAACCTATAAATTTATTGGTTGTATAGAAGAGTGAAACGTGATTGAAGCTTGTATATTTGCACTTTGCATATTGTTTACATAATGTAATTGTTAGGTGGACGAGAACGGTATTAGTATGGCTATTAGCAGCTGCAGCAATAATTGTAAAGAGTGCCGCTGACTTTTACTGGACAAAAGAAATCGTTGAAAATTGACAGACCTGAAACGACAAAGAAAAGTATAGATAAAGAATTGGTTGAGACGTTGTCACCAGGACAAAGTACATTACATGTAGTCTGTACACAATACCATAGTTTTGTTGCGACATTTAGCCATTGTTATGCAATGTAGTGCGTTATATTAACATGTTATACATGCATATTAAATCTGCTATCTTTTATTAAATATTAGTACACAATAAACACTTAATGATACCAATAAAGAATAACAAAGAAAGAAATAAGACACTAAAAAAAGGAATAAATTATCACTGTTTATCCTCGTATATCTCTACGAGCAGCAATTTGCTCCGACAGCAGTTCGCAAGCGTGAATATAAGGAGTACGGGACACATTTTGCGCAGCACTCCCGATGCAATGTCTTGCTTGGTAAGGCATACTTCGATAAGGTACAGCGCAGTGGTGAATTTCACTTCCAAAATATCTATCGTCAGTTATGTTAAGCTTTGTGGTTATGTATTTTCCAAACATTACAATATCTGAATGCTGCAGTACTTCCTCCAGTTTACGTTAACGTTGTATTTGATTTGTTATATCCCTCAAAGCACTGGACTGTTTTGATAATACACTACATATTGATAGTACAAAGGAAATTTCGACATTTTTTCGACCGACATTTCATTTGACAATTCAGTTGTTGGCGCGTGTTGGCTGGTGTAAACTTGGTTCAACTTTCAGCCAATCACAAGCCGCAAATTATAGCCCTATCTTATTCAACGCTTTATTCTTAAAGTGAATAGACTATAGTGTTTTCATAACGACACCTACACCGGTTTCGCTATGAGTTCATAACGAACGCAAAGTAGAAAATAGTATATTATAATACAAGTTTTATAAGACAAAAATTGGCGCACGAGTTGTTTTGGGCACGACGAGCGTAGCGAGGAGTGCCCAAATGGAACGAGTGCGCCAGTGCGTCTTATAAAACGAGTGTTATATACGATTTTTTCTACTTTGCGCCATTAATTTTATATATATGTCAAAAATTGCGGTTGTCATCTTACAATCTAGAGTATTTTTTTTTCTTCAACAGTTGGTAGTTGTAGTAAAATTTACAAACACGATTGAGACGACCCAATAGCGATTGAGATGTCAGCCATATCTGACACTTGACGTCAATATCATCAATCTTGGAAAACTAAAAGTTACCAAATGTTTTTGACCTAGTGTTTTCATAACGATACCGAAACCGGTTTCGTTATGAGTTCATAACGAACGCAAAGTAGAAAAAGTAATTTAATTTATCTAACTTATTAATATATTATCATCATAAACGTAATTTATCTCATGCGTACTCCAAAACAACACATCAAATTAAAACTGTACGGATTATTCAATATTTAATTAAGGGTTGGTTTATGCGTATTTTAAGGTACTTAAACGAGTATATTCGCATATCCTACGTGTATAAAGTTTTAATTAACTTCCGAGCGCGTTTTACGCTGATGGCTTTATAAAACACTCGAAAAAGTTCGTCCTGGAGTCCTTGAAATTGACTCCAGTCCTGGCAGGGGTCATCACCGTCAAGTACAAATTCGGTGGCTTTTAGTTTTACGTTCTACGAGCCCTACTGCTTCACTTTATAGCCCTAATATATATTTCAAATAAATTAACCCGAACCCTTTAACCCTTTATGACTTGAAATTTATTTGTTGCTCTAAGTGTCCATTAAACTTTATCCAGGGATCAAGGAAAAACAATTCTTGCGGTGAATTATATTAAGCGTAGCCTGAGTGGTCGTGTAAAAGTTTGTGTTTTGTGGTTTGTGTTCTTTTAACGATGGTATTTGGAGATGGTTGTCTAAAATATTTACTTCTGTCTTTAGAGCGGTCATTAAACAAAAAAACAGTATATTATAACTACTTCTTGATTCTCCAGGAAAATAACTAATTTTGAATCAATTAACGATGAAAATAAGTAGTTATTGTTGGTTGTTTATTTACTGATTACAAATCTGTCCTGAACGTTGCTCATCAAGTTAGGTTTTAGTGATTTTTTGATAACCGTAATGCGATGTATATGAATGAAGCTAGTTAAATAGATTCTAAATCATTTCTTCTATAACCCTTTAAATATTTTACCAAAAATACACTGTTTTGCAGGTTGTTTTATTTAAAAATCTAAGGTAAACGTCCCAAATTCAGACACTGACCTATATTCCGATATATTTTTGTTTCGTTGGTTAATATAAAAACTCTCCAATATTGAACTATAATTTAGGCCATCCGGTTTGTTGATTTGACAGTTTGACTGATCTTGACAATTGAGTATTATAAATGTTTTTTGACAGAAATTATATTTATTTAAAACATAAATAAAAATACAAAATATGTGTATTGAATTTAACTATTAAAAATCTGATGTGGCCAGGCACATGACTTTATCATACAATATATAAAATTAATAGTTTAGCTGAATGATATTCTATCGAGATCGATCGTGTTTGCATTAAAATAGAACGAATTAGCCAGGATTTGAGATATATTGACAGTAGGTATTGTCAAAAAATCAGCCTTTAACACTACCTACTGTCATTAGAATAAAAATATCTGGCAAATCCGATATTAATGCAAACACGATCTCGATCAGATAGAATTGGCTCCTACAGCTAAACTATTATCTTTAACGAAAAATGTCAGACATTAATTATACAAAATATCCTCTACTTTAATTTATTATCTAACTATTTTGACAAAATTACAGAAATGGCGGCTCATTTGCAAAATCCTTGAAAAATGCATAACAATATTACTATCCGAAATCCGCACTTGAACTACACATTGACTTTGTAAACACCATAGAAACACCAAGCTGTTTCAATATTGTTTCATAGCGTACGTGCGCGCGTGTTTCTCCACCTCATCACATTCTCCATGCAATTGCGTGTTGAATTGACGTTTCGCAACCGCTGACGTTCTGAAACTTTAAAAGTTTGAAAATTTCCTGGCTACCTACCATTAATGTAGACACGATTACGATCAAATAGAATTTGCTCCTGCAGCTAAACTATTAATTTTACCAAAAAATGTTATAGACATAAATTATACAAAATTTCCTCTACTTTAATTTATTATTTATCTACTTTGACGAAATTACAGATATGACGGCTCATTTGCAAAATCGTTGAAAAATAAGAGTAAATAGCCAGTTCCTTTGGACCCTTTTGAACCAGAAGCTGTTCAGCTCTAAGTTTGATCATAAAACTTCTAAATATGAACTTTCGTCCAGATACCTTTAGTTGCTTCTCTGGAATCGTCGCCATAAAAATCGTGTACACACACACAGTCATTTTTTTGTACCTTGGTCAAAAATGTTCAGGGGACTCATAAAGACCTATTTCCGCTAACATCTAATTTTTTTTTTCGGCACGATTACAATACAATACATACTGCGTATGAGTAAAAATTAAACACATTCATTTTACTTCTCTTGATGATTGTTTAAAATTTGGTGAATAATTGGTGACAGCACTTCTCAGTAATTCTTTCAGATGCTGGTTAGTTAATGCTGATCGGTGTTTCGATTTCAAGAATTTTAAAATGGAAAAAAAGATTCACATAAGTACGTTGTTCCGAAAATTGAAATAATTCGTGAGCTACTTCGATTTCCAAATTTCCAAAATTCAGTAATCGGCGTGGACTTATATTTTAATAACAGAGCTTGATCTTCTTGCATCTCTATTAATTCAAATTCTCCAGATGCTTTTTATGTCATAATTATATTGGAAAAGGAAAACTCACCTTGAATTATGTTAATTTCAAATGGATTTAGAAAATAACTCATCAGACAATTTAATATATTTCAAAGTCTTGAAATCTATTTTGGAATTCCGTCAATATTCCTTCTAGCTTTTCTATATATTCGTTGAGTTTTTCTGGTTTAATATTGGTAAATTTTTTTTTAACTCGAGGAATAATATACCACAAGTATCTGATCTAGGAGCGCTGTCTGAATTAGGTTCACTAAGTGTTGGATTTCGCATGAAAAAATACGCTTAGTGTCGGAATTAGGGGCAATGGCATAACTTTCATAACTTGTCATCAATTTTCTTTCAAAATGAATAGCCAGATATCTTTAGAAGGAAATATTTGTCTAAAAACGTAGTCATAGTCATTATCACCATATTAATATAAATTTTAGGGTTACAAATGTAACAAAAATTCCTAAACCTATCAGAATTTGGTACGTTTACCTTACCCTGTATCATACTACTTTTATATTAAATATTTTTTCTACCTCACCTTATATTTTAGTTAGTATTTGCTGTGTTGTTATCAACTAAGCTTTTATAGAACTTGCTGATTCCGGTACATGAATTGGTGGTACGCGTTCGTGTAAAAGGAGTGATTCAAATTTAAAGCACCTAATTTCTTGGTCTTTAGCATAACATGTGTGGGTGGATGTGAAAAGGGACCAGTTGTCCGATTCTAGTTACGCAGATATTCGCAAATAATCTTAAGCGGGTTCAAATACACATTTTTGTTTTATTTGATAGTTAGTCTCTTTATTGTGCTTTTTATCAGATGTATTCGTCAGAGCGGTTTTGTTGCGAACGAAAAACGGACCACTTGTCGATATCACGCTACAGTCTTGCGCATTGCCTTATTTTACCTACTTCTCAGACTTACAGATTTCCGGTGACAATGCATGAAGCAATAAAAAAATTAAAACTTATAAAAAATTTGCTAAAATTTTGAAATTTTGTCCAATCTTGGCCCAGGATAGACAATTTTGTAGTCCCCAGGCCCATGGCGCTATAGATTAAAAAACCTATAACACCTAAACGGAATACTGAAATAATAAGTGCTTCTAAAAATCTTAAAACTAATATCGAAATTTTTACAAAAATGTTGGAGTCGGCGTAACTTGCAAATATGCGCGAAGTTTTAACTTTTAAACTTTACAAAAGTTTGAAGCGTCATAGCGCAAAAGTTTACTTTTTGCATCAGCAACTTAACTATTATCTTGTTTTTCATTTTCCCTTTATGGTAATAGGTTTAAAATGTTGGAGTACCTTTCCCATAACTGATTCTATCCAAAAACACTTATAACTCAATTTCGGACAACTGGTCCCTTTTCATATCCAGGCACACATATATTATAGTTGCAAAGTTTAAAATTTCGTTGGTGCTACTTGTGTTCAAAAGTAGTCAAAAGTCTTGCTCTTTTTTAATCTAATAAAAATGCATACATTTTACTTAAAAATATAAATAATGAGAGAAGACATTTTAATGAGAATTTATTACAGCATTATACTAATTCAATTAAAAGAGTTAATTATTGAATCTCAGCGCTATACGAACCCATCCCCGGCCTGATGGCGATTTATTGCCTGCGGCAGCTTTAAACAAGTTTTATGGCCGTTCCGTGATATTTTAAAAGCGTAATCTAGATGGCGCTTCGATCCGTTAGCAATAAATAACGATATAAATGACACATTACGGCAATGCGTAATATCGGTTTATTTAGTTAAATCGGCCGCATGTAATACGCGTATTTATTATGGAAGCCTTTTGTATATCGATAATGTAATCCTGTTGCGTCCTCATGCTATTGTTATTATTCATCCCGCATATACATTTCGATAATTATCCCGAAACAGCGACATCATCCACTTATGGACTGTTCATCTCTTTCGGTTAAAATGCGATTATTGGATGATTATGACTATTATCAACAATATATCATTCATAAAGATCAAAGTCTATGTTTAAACGCAAAAATTTAGTTAAATTGGGTAATTAGAAACCTATTTATTTTAATTACAATCAGAGTAAAGCAAGTAAATATCAGTTTTTTAGTTCCACAAATGGTATGGGAATTCTTACGTTATCTATTAAATGTAACTTTTAACACATTATGAAAACTATTAGATTTTATCCTAATGTATTTGCCAAGGACGAGCATTAGACAGGTCAGAGGAACGAACATATTGACATATGAAACGTGATTTTTAAAAAATATAAACGTATTTCTCTCGTCAAAATCTAAAATCTTGTCGTAGGAATTTTAGAAGATATACAGATTGATAGACAGATTGTGTCCGCAAAAATTAGGCATAGGTCTATAGAAACTAGCGGATCACGCGACAACAGCCAACGTCGGTTGAGTGGAGCAGCTAATTATAGTGGGACTGTCGACTGGTGGGAGAGCCGGGCTGGTCAGGTCAGTCTGGTTTTGCATTTCGGAGCACATGCACGCAACGGCAGAACTATCGCAGATCTAACAACGCTTCATAATATTCATACCTTTGCAATCGCGATGTACCCTCCTCTAGAAAAGCTACAGATCATCAAGTGGTATTACGGTGGCAATTCGGCGCAACAGTGCGTGGATTTGTTTGCAATCACTTTTGAGGGCAGACCTATCCCGTGCAGACAAACCATTTTCAATATTGTGCATCAATTTGAAAAAGATCTTTGTCTAAAGAGCTGCGGTACTTGTCATCCAAGGGAGGTAAGTCCACAAGAAATTGAGGCAAAAGAACGACGGGATGTACTAATCTGCGGTTCTGTAGTACTGGACGATAAGAAATCCACTCGAGGGATTGGCGAGGAATTGGGTAGGTATTGGTAACAAAACTGTTGCTAAGGCTCTGAAGAAGGGTGATTTCCGGAGTTACAAATACTCAAAGAATCAGGAAACCGCAGAGGACGTATTCGTAGAATGGAGTTTTGTGAAACTGTAATGGAAAAGGCGAACGAAGATGAAAATTTTATACAAAATATTATTTTTACTGATGAATCGACTTTTCCGTTACATGATAAACATAATGCTTCCATTCTTCGATATTGGGCCCAACAAAATCAGCACCGAAGTTATGCTTACCGTACTCGATATCCCGAAAAACTAAATATTTGGGCTGGTATTCTAGGCAATCATTTAGTTGGTCCATTCTTTAGTTTTTAACAACCGCCTTTCCTCACCGTCTTATTAGTGGGACAGGTGACATTCGTTGGCCCCCACGATCACCTGATCTCCGAACGACTTTTTCTTGTGGGGTGATCTTAAAAATACCATTCATGTTGATGAAGTCAATATATAATTACATAGTTTAAATACATAATTTACAGGAGTTGAGAGCAAAAATTACAGAAGCTACCAACACAGTAACAGCCGAAACGCTCTCTGGCGTGAGGGACAACTTTTACAACCGGCTCGGATACTGTCTGGCAGCGCAAGGCGGAATCTTTGAGCCCAAGTTAAAATAATGTTTATTTAGTTGTTTATTCGTAGTAGAATATTAGTTAATTTATATTTTTTTAGAGAATAGCGTTTTTATTTTTGCATATCATTTTCTGACGATAAAAGAGACTTTAGAAATTATGTATGCACCATGTACGTGCATTTTTAAAAGAAACACAAAAGCGAATGCACACAGTCCTGCGAACAACAAACTACTAGCTACTAGCACACGAAGAGCGCACCGGGAACCGCTTAGCCGCTGACAAATAATTAAATTATGTAACCAGATTAGCTAATAGTCAAGAAAAAAAAAGACTCTATATCTATTTGACCAGGCTTTTTGCCTAGGCAAAAGGCTTTTACCAGAAATAACCACTTGCCTACGCCTATGCGTATTATGGTGGTTCTTATTTTGTTCTAATTTTTTTTAAATGCTGCTTTCAAGACCGTTTCATGAAGAACAATAATAATACAGATTTACACATTTCATTAAATCAATTTTTATTAGTGCTTATAAACTTTGGTTATAAAACACTAATAAAAATTAGTTATTTTTTTAATTTTCGAGCAACGTTACCAGTGTTTTCTTTGTAGATTGTAAACGTGGTAACCAAAAACAAGACCACGCCACATTTTAAAAGTGTATGACACATTGGGATGCAAAGAAAATTAGTTTGACAGTGTAAAAATACCATTTGACAGAGTTAACACATAGCCTTACAACTTTTGAAAAATAAAATCGCACAATAAGTGAACAAAATAATAACTTTAACTTTAACTATTTAAAAAAAACTTATTTGATCGTGTTCTTTATTGCAGACAATACTTCTAGTCATTCACTATCGTAACTGTCGGCTTGATCAAGATTCAATCATAATTCCAATTATATTTACCAACACTATCACGATTTTGTGCGCTCTTGAATGCGGAATTTCGGGCTTCGTTCCGTATTAGCGCGTATAATTTTCCGCATTAAAACTTGTAATATTAGTTCTGCCGGATTTTAGTTAAGATAATTACAATCAGGGGACATTGTATCCTAAGTAACTAGTTTTGGTGGGGATCCTATTCAACCCCAGAGCGCGCTAGTAATTTGTAATTTGCGATAAGATGGCGGCAAATGGAATTAAGCCAGGCAGAGGTGCGCCAACGGAAAATTGAATTCGTCTAGTCAGGATTACGGCATATATTTGAAACGTGCCGCTATTGAAAAGATCACGCCTTCCACGGTAGTTAGTTTGAGTTACAATTCATATTACATAGTCAATATAAATCAAAATTATTATTAAGAAAATACAGAACGAAAACTATCATTATATTACGTAATTTATTGTATTAAATTGTGTTATAAGTAAATAATTACTTTGTGAGAATCAGTTTGAAAACTGAAGTGTATTAAACAATAAACATACTAATCGTATGTTAAAACGTGATAAAAAATCGAGATTGATGGACTATTTTTTAATGTTAACTATGAAAATCGTCTTAACACTCTTATTAAAAAATCTGATGTGGTCAGGCACATGACTTTATCATACAATATATAAAATTATTAGTTTAGCTGCATGAGAATCTATTTGATTGAGATCAGTCGGGGTTGCATTAAAATAAAGCTAGTTAGCCAGGATTTGGCAGATAAATAAATAATGAAATAAACAAATAATTCCTTTATTAACATAAAACAATATTAAATACAACAAAATAATATTTATATTTAGGGCGGAGATCAGCACAATTGTTTCCAAATTGCATTGCTCTTCCACTCAGCCCCTTACGCAAACTAGAACTAAGACATAATTGTACCAATAATATAACAATAATTCCGAGAACTTAAAACAAAAACAAAACAAAAATTACTCTAGAGTCTAATTATACGTAATTGCAGCAAATCCAAATCAAGAAAACATCGCACATGCCCATAAAAACAAAAATTAAAACAGCTTCCGATGTGCGCTCAATGCCTAAAGTCCCCCCTGTTGAGCAAACAGACAACACTTCACCTTTCCCAAAAACTGTTTAACGATAATTTTTTCATATCTTCCCTGAGACCATTGTTTATGTGACTGACCTGGTAAGAGAATGACCGTTTATACAGCTCAGCGCGATGGGCAGGTGGAGCAAACAAACCCCTGAATCTTAAATTAAGGTTATTGACATCCATTCTACAGCGTATCTTCCACATGAGGTATTGTGGGATCCTCTTGGATAGCAACTTATGATATAATATTGCTGCATGCAACACGCTAGTGTTATCCATGTTCAACCACCCCAAGTCGCCCAGCCCATTCGATACATGATCATACTTCCTTAAACTTCCTTAAAAACAAACAGATCATACTGCGTGTGATAAAGCAAAAAGGTCCCGGTCAAAGCCGGGATACGCTTATTTGAGTATGTACAAAGAAATGAAAAGTTTTACTGTACACTGTTTATTATGCTTGTCAATAGCGAGAAAAGCTTCTTTTAAAACTAGTGTTAAAAATGCCTCCATATAGCACTTGGTTTTATAACGTTTCCTTCTCTACCATGTTAATTTTTTTGTACTTTTTTAACAATAACTATTCTGTGAAAATTGTATCGATCTATGGAACTTGGACTGGTTTATATGGCAAAATACCATTCGTTGTAGTAAAAGTAACAACAATTTTACCAGAAATCTTATTTATTATGTGAATTAAATTGCTACGTGCGTACAGTGTGACTTTCAAAAAGTCGGTATTATAAGGGAAACATGTATTATCTATTTCTTAGAAAACTCTAATCTACAAAAAAATTACCTGTGATCAAAACCCAAAAATGTAACTATCAGATCTCTATCCGAGCTGCTCGGTATATGGTACATAAATGAGACTGGTTGACGGGACCAACGGCGTTACGTACCTTCCAAAGCACGGCCATTGAGGTACAGATTGGGCCCATTTCTAAGCGATAAATTGCGAAAGCCAATAAATAAATAACGCGTCCGTCATTCGCATTGACTGAACGAGATTATTACCGGTCGGGAGTACCGCATTATTCGAAAACACGTCTCCAATATGTTTCTTTATTGCTGGCGACCCTTATTCCGAGTCGACGTATCGAAGAATTGCCGCCGATGCTGCCATGCCAGGCTGACTCTGATTTCCCAACGGTAAAATCCAATAAAAATGTACGCATCTCAATACAGAGCGGGCGGGCGCTGATATTAAAGTATGTTTTATGTCATGTTTACATCAGCGGCACGTGAATAATTCATTATCCATTCGGGGGCTTGCGCACCGGAGCGCCCTCTACAATGTTGATACAAAGATAACTCTTCCAGATTGGTTTGCCCGGACCAAATTAGCTGTTACGGCACGATGCTCGTATGTTTCGCATTCGCCCTCGTGATCATATATTGTCTACATTGTGGAATCTGTGGAGTAAATGGGGTAAGATAAAAGCGTGGTTGCAGAAATAAGATAAAGCATTAGTATTATTAAAATATTATTATTAAAGGTCGTTTAAAACCGAAAATACCTACAGGGAAAAACTGGAGAAAATCGGTAGTTGTAGTGTTAATCATTTTCATGCTTGTTAGTAAATTGTTAAATGCCAAATTAATAACCAATAGAAATGCGAGAATTATACTTGTAATTAACTCAGATATCGAAAGAGAATGTTTAAAAGTGACAATACAGAAAACATAATACAAAATGCCAATTAAAAATTTTCCAAATAATAATAACGTACACGGACCTGCACATTAAATTAAAATTATTAAAATTCGTTTGCTATATTATCCCGGCAGACATTTTTTTCCTTCACAAAAACAGTACGTTTTTTTTTGTCTTCCGCAATTGTTTCACAACAGAACGGCCGATTTAAATTAGTATAATCACGTTCAAATCTCGGATATATTACTATATAGAATACAGTTAAATAAATATCTATTGGTGTTCATGGAACAAAATTTTTCCTATCCACAGATAAATTATATCTGACCAAAAACTATCCGTCAATAGGTATATCTCTTATTGATGAAATCCGGAGTTTTCAAAGGTTGTAAGCATGAATAGTGGAATATAAGTTCTTTGGTCCTTTGGTGAATTTTTATTTTAATTGCTACCGGTTTCGTTTCTCATCAGCCTAAACCTAAAAAATACAGGAAATACAGGAAGTTTTTTTATACACGTAAATTCTGATAAGTAGGAAGCCTGCCGTCCAAGTTGAGAACGCAAATAGTCGGATAACACGCCGACTTTGGTCCACTCCTGCTACATCAAAGCTATATAATCACGATCGGACTATTTGACATTCCTATAGTTTAAGAAGAGGAGAACCGAATGGTGCTGGCTTTATTAAAATTGATCAAAGGGTCAACTAGATGCAGCCTATTACATACCCACTTTTAGGTACAAAATTAGATTAAAATTTTTATAACAAAAAAAAAAACTGAACGAACTCAAGTCAGTACATGTTGACTTCACGAACAAGAAAATACAACACATCCCGGTTACTATTAATAACCAAATAGTACCGTACTCAAACACAGCCAAATATCTCGGCATGACATTAGACGCCAGGCTCCGCTGGAAAGCCCATGTCAAAAAGAACAGAGAGGAACTAGGAATCCGTTATAGAGAGATTTACTGGCTGCTAGGAAGAAACTCTACGCTGTCTGTACATAATAAGCTTCTCTTGTACCAGCAAATTCTAAAACCCGTGTGGACGTATGGTGCTCAACTCTGGGGTTGCACCAAAAAAAGCAACATTAAAATTGTCCAGACCTTCCAAAATAAAGTATTGAAATGCATTGTCACAATGCCCTTGGTACATTAGGAATGATGATCTCCATAAGGACCTTAAAATGGAGTTTGTTTGCAAAGAAATCCAAAAATTAGCAAGAAGTCACGAGGAAAGGCTTCACCATCACGTGAACGTTGAGGCCATCCAGCTCCTCGACAACACCGCATTAGTCAGAAGACTCAAGAGAAAGAAGCCTTTTGAGTTAGTGTGAATGTGAGATAGTGATAAAAGCAGAGTAAGTGCTGGCTGTAGGTGTTAGTTCCAAAAGCAGAGTCAGTGCTACGTAGTGCGCAAGAAAAACGTGCTCAGTATACCAGGACTAACTGAGAGACATCGATGGGTGCCTGTTAGGTTAAGTTACACTAGTAAAATAAGTTAGAATTAAGTTACTCATTAGTCAATTATGACTAGATTGTAATGCACTTATTGAATAAAAAAAAATAACAAAAAAGTTTCGAACTTATCGTAAAATCCGTACTTATTCCTCTAGATAATGTTGTTCTGAAGCTGCACATACAATTTCAAGTGAATTGACGAAGATCAGTTGAAGTTATCTTTCCGGCCAGTTTGAAAAATGCGGTTTTTAGAAAACACGGTTTAAAGTATTGTGTAACATTGATGTATAGAATTGTTATATTTTACTATAGTCGAAGATGCCTGGACCATATAATTTTATCATTTCGAATTAATATTTTCCTCCTCTTGTTTCTTTCTGTTTGATTTTGACGACAGACGGGCCTGTTTTGCAGCACCAGTCAGCGATGGCTCTGAAAACATGATGCGCCGTGCGTCAGCCTTCGCGCAGAAATTATTGCAGTTTGGCCCGACGCTCATACATAATATCTCCATAATCTTTATAAGGCTGGATAATGTATCATTGACAATACATTTGGCTATACTTGCTGCAATATCCACAATTACTTTGCCACTTGGACAATTCTCGTGTTGCGGCAATTCATCGGTCAGAATGTATTGAGCAGTGTCGCCCAGATCTATTTTCTTCATTTTATGAATTGAATCATAATTACGACGAATGGCTAGTCCACCATAAATGCAAAGCTCATTTATAGGCTTCTGGGTTAACTGCCCTAACTGGTTGTTGTCAAATGGCGGGAACGAGTGCCATTAGTTTTTGCACGTGATCTATCCTTTTCCTATTTCTTTTTCTTATTCCAAAATTTGCAAGCTTTGCAGTATTTAGATTTTATGAAAATATCAACAACATTTCTCCTGCTGATAAGCGCCACCAATCATACAGAGAAGAAAAGCTATGTTTTCTCGACGTTCCATTGTCCGAAAGAGTTACGCCAATATTTTTTTACCATTTTCAGTTGACCTGTAGCCCTCACCTCTTCGGCTGCTTTTTGCATACTTACTTAAAATGAGTGAAAAATCAGTCGATGAAGGTCCCTGAATGCGCAAAACTTTTCAATTGCATCTACACCTATTCTTATGCGCATGGCAAGGATACTTCCGCTATTCATTTCATATTCTTTTCTTCAACCGACATTTCTTTTTTTGGTAAAGTTAAACTTTACGTTTTGTGTTTAAATATTTCAAACTAAAACTGAAAAGTTATTTTTGGATAATTCTTCAGCATAAAAGTGACCTGAAATGTGTACCCTTGTTGAATTAGATTTTCGGACTTATTTTGGTCTATTTCCCTTTTACATATGTTTTTTAACAGCCCTTATAAATAATGTTAAAACAAAGAAATATTGAACTACGACAGGAGGAATTTATTTTTTTTTCAGTGCCATAAATTGATTTTCAAAACGCATTTTAATATTATCCCATCACCTATTCTCACACATATCTGTTTCTGCACAAATTTAGATACTTTGCCACAATTTATTTCCAAATAACACATAAAATTTGCGATTTTTCGCTAACCGAACAACACAATCGCAAATATCTATTACGAAAATATAATCCCGTTTTTATGCGAGTTCGGCATTACGCTAGCACCGACAGTAGCGTCGAAGCAACAACTTTTGCAATTTTACCGAAACTATCCGAACATGCAAACGTAGAAAGCTCTCCGGTATAAGTTCTAATTTATAACTCGCACAGTTCGACCTGATACACGAAAAGTCCATACAGCTCGCATATTTCTTTTTTTGCTGCCGCACGACCGCATCGTCACGGGCGGGCGCTGACTGTACCCGGCTTATTATAAAGAATGTACTGCTGTTGTCGACGAACATATTCATTCATTTGTAGGAGATGAAGGTGTCCCAGCAAAGTAATATATGCGTCACCGGCTCTGATTTGATTGCTTTATGTGACGTGTTTATAATTTACTGGCAGATATAATAGATGTCATCCGGTTTTGGAGTCTTAGTTTTGTTGGTTTGTATTTATTTCGATGGTTCGTATCCGAATGGTTTCAGATTGTTTAAATGATTAGTTTTTTGTCATAAATCATGATTCATGATAATAATATGTTAATGTGTTTTAATGTCGTGTAGTTTTATTTGTGTGTTTAGCTAGATATTACAACTTTTTCATCACATCACAATTTTGAGAAATTTTTAATATTTAAAATTCATCATTTATTTTTACTTATAACGTTAAATACCAACCCCTATTTTTCTTGTTGTTTTTAATAAATGCTTTGGTTATTTTCATAGTAGTGTACAAATTGTATACCGTTTTTGAAAAAAAAGCCATTGAGGCAAAGTCAATATACCCTACCACAGTAAACATGGGAGTGTAAAACTAAAGGCAGAAATAAAAAATATGTTGTACCTTATTAATGCATCAAACAAAATTGAAGATCAAAACTTAAGTTTTAAAAAGGTTTTCTTTTTATACAACAAACAGTTTCAGTTTTAATGAATTTATTTGTAGAACTATTTATATTGCCGTGATCAGTGGCTGATCAGTCAGTACAATCACCATGTTTTGTAAATTGTTTTTTTTTATTGTAGTATTAATTTTGTTTAAGTTGCATGCATAATTGTTTTGGTTCGAAATATAGGACCAGAAATAAGATACTTTCTATTTCTGCCAAATTTCCCGTTATTTTTTGTTCTAATGTGTTGTTTTAATACCACGCAAATATTTTAATTAAGTTATCGATATACATTATACATTGCTGGTGTTGAAGACTATTTCAGTTTTTGTTGCAAATTTGTATAAAAACCTACAACTGATTCCGGTATGCTTTTTTTCATTAAAAAGCATAAAAAATATATACAATTCGTTGTAATTTTTTAATTGAAACAAGAATACTTAATGGAATTAGTCAATATTCAAACATAGTCTCTATCATAACTGCATCTACAAAGTGGTCATTTAGGTACAAGCAACAAAAAAAGCAGCAAAATTTAAACTATGGAAAGGATATGCATATTAAGGAAAATAAGGAAAAGCCGTTACCATCTCCTCCTGAATATAAAAAAATCTAGTCAAAATAGGTAAAAGAATGGAAATAAGATATTTTCCATTTCTGGAAAAATATTATTATAAAGTATATTATATAAATATTTTAATTAAGTTATCGATATTCATTGTACATTACTGATTTTGAAGACTATTTCAGTCTTTTTGTTGCAAATTTGTATAAAAACCTACAACTGATTCCGGTATGCTTTTTTTCAATAAAAAGCATAAAAACATATAGAAATCGATGTAATTTTTTAATTGAAAGAAGAATACTTAATGAGAATTAGACAATATTAAAAAAATAGTCTCTATCTATATTGAACCATTTATCTATCTACATTGAACCATTTATGTATTTACAAATAATTTAACACAGATACAACAGCTTTTCCATTTTCGTATTTTTACTTTATCATACGCAGTATTATAAAGTATTGTAATCGTGCCGAAAAAAAAATTGAGATTTTAGCGGAAATAGGTCTTTTTGGGTCCCCTGAACATTTTTGACCAAGGTTCAAAAAAATGTCTGTGTGTGTGTCTGTGTGTGTGTGTGTGTGTGTGTGTGTGTGTGTGTGTGTGTGTGTGTGTGTGTGTGTGTGTGTGTGTGTGTGTGTGTGTGTGTGTGTGTGTGTGTGTGTGTGTGTGTGTGTGTGTGTGTGTGTGTGTGTGTGTGTGTGTAAACGATTTTTGTGGAGACGATTCCGGAGAAACTACTGAAGGTATGGGAACGAAAGTTCATATTTAGAAGTTCCATGACCTAACTTAGAGCTGAAAAGCTTTTGGTTCACAAGGGTCCAAAGGAACTGGTAGTTTATTCTAAGCATTTTTCAAGGATTTTGCAAATGAGCCGCCATTTCTGTAATTTCGTCAAAATAGTTAAATAATAAATTAAACTAGAGGAAATTTTGAATAATTTATTTTTATGACATTTTTTGGTAAAATTCATAGTTTAGCTGCAAGAGCAAATTCTATTTGATCGAGATCGGTCGCATCTGCATTAATAGGAAACTACATAGTAGCCAGGATTTTGACAAATATTTTTTGTGTTGTCACATTCGAAAACAGCTGATTTCATCAGAGGTTGGAGAACCACTATGGAACGTTGCCGCTCTAGTGCGGCAAATTATAAAATACAAATAAACATCAAATAAAATAAGATCACCAATTTGATTGTTTGTTGATAAGAAATATCCTCCCGTCTTTATATCTAATTCTAAAAACGATAAATTGAGAAAATTATAAATAAAGTATAGCGATGAGTGTAGTTTTATTTTAGTATGTTGGTAGGGATGTGTCATGAACAAATATAAATCTGTCAGAATTTGAATTACCTTTTTAAGGTACGTTTTCATTAGTGATAATGGCAGTGGTAACAGACGCCATTATAGTATTTCAAATAGAAAATTGCTAGTGACTCATGTTTATGTACATGCAAACTAATATGTGTCATTATCACGAATGTAGGAAATACTATAATTTCGTATTCTACCACCGCCATTAGCTACCATTACGTACCAATCGGAACGCACCTTTAAACTTGACGTTTCGTCAATGTGGTACCAACCTAGCATTTACTATAAAGAAATTTTTTATTTATTCTTTTTAGTACGTATTTCTTAAAAAGCAACACAATAAACGTTGATGTCGCTCCTGCCTAGATAGCGCGACTCGCTCACATGCAACGGCGACGCTCCGCCTTCGGTGACGCGCCGCATCACCGCTCGTCGCGCTATTCCGTACTTTCGGCATTTGTGACATAAATAACTATTATTCTAATGACGTAGTGTAGGTAGTGTCAAATGCTGATGCTTTGACAATACCTACGATTTATCTCAATAGAATAGATTCTCATGCTGCTAAACTATTAATTTTATATATTGTATGATAAAGTCATGTGCCTGGCCACATCAGATTTTTTTTTTCATACACACATACATCTAAACCCATTTCTTCTGGCGTCCGCAACATCAACTACCTTAAGAAATGAACACAGAATGAAGCGAGCTAGCACCGCCTACTCGACAATGCAAGAGCTCCCAACTAAGGCAGCAGTAATAAATTACCCGGGACGGAATGTGATTTCAGTCAATTTTTCTGCGGACTGCCTGCCTGTTTTCCCCGTTGTTGTCCGCGTGCGGCTGACAAACGTTTTACGTTGCGAAATAAATGGCGCGAACTTCGCAACTTCCCAGGCGAGCGCCAGCGTCGCCGTCGCGTCGGAGACGCCGCTAACGAAAAAATATCGAATTATGTCAAGGCGGCGAGGGCATACTTTCGAAACTATTTAAATTTGCCTGACAGCGACGCGAACCCGGCCCTGCTGCTGTCTATGTACCCTCGGGAAATAGTTCAGTACCTTCTTCTCGTTTTGGAAGGCGTTATTAACTCGCTACATCGATCTTCGATGCAATTTACGTAAAATTGTTATCAAAATAACGGCGGCAGAGGGTTTGATACGTTTAGTGAGATGGTGTGAAGTCTATCGAAGAGAAGAATATGTCTGATTTTAATCGCTGTTGAGGAGACGCCAGTCATTGTTGATAGGTGACAGTTTGAAATGAACGTCATCGCCGTTGATTCGTGTATAAATGAAGATGTTATTAGAGTAATCAGAATGGTGAAGGACACCGGGCCGAGGACTGATCCCTGCGGTACATCAGATTGACCTGGTTCAGTTAAGACTACTAACTTTTTACTTCGGTAAAAACGACAAAACGTTCCTCTACAAATCGTGTTACTTTTTGCGTGCGCACAACTAACAGACTACATAGTTAGAATACACATATCCCTTCTAAGGATAGTTTAATTTATTACTAGAAAAATTTCATTAAATAAAATAACTCAATAATTTGCAGATTTTAAAATACCTGTTATATGACATATTCAGGAAATTAAAGCAAGTCCAAATTCTTCCTTAACATGGGCCTGGAAAATGGACCTGTTATGCCTGGTGTCAGTTTTTACTGTGGAAGTCTCACTATATATAAAATCATACTATATATAAAATTAATAGTTTAGCTGCATGAGATTTTATTTGATCGAGATCGGTCGTATCTGCATTAAAATAAAACTAGCTAGCCAGGATTTGATAGATATTTTGATTGTATTGACGGTAGGTATTGTCAAAACATCGTTTGATACTACCTACTGTCATTAGAATGAAAATATCTGTCAAATCCTGGCTAAATAGTTTTATATTAATGCAGACACGACCGATCTCGATCAAATAGAATTTGCTCATGCAGTTAAACTATTAATATTACCAAAAATGTCATAGATGATAATAATAATGATGTTTATTTACTTAAAGGAAACTAATAATAACAATAAATTTGGTTTCCTTTGTGCTAAACTGATCAACTACTTAAAATTAGCCAATACATAAATCCGACATGATGTTTTAAAAAGGGTTAGCGAACTACTGTTTTTTATATCACTTGGTAGGCTGGTAAACATCTTCAGCGCTTTATACTAAAATGAATTTTGCGTACAGCTGTTTGTATATTTTTGTAACCTGAAGTCGTCCTTTTCCCGAGCATTGTATTCATGCTGCTGACTATTGTATGTTAAATAACTACTCATATAAGTTGGGAGTTTATATTTATGCATTTATATACCAAGATCAGTGCCTGATATACCGTTCCTTGTTTAACATTCAAGAAATTTAATTTACCTAACATTGACTCGATACTGGTTAACCTGGAGCTTTGTAATAAAATTCTGAGTGCCCGATTTTGTTGTACTTGAGTTTTTTTAATGTCTTTGTCTCTACACAAATATAGTATAAAAGTATGGTTCTCTAATCGTATGGTACAAAGATATTCTAGCTTTTAATGTAAGTTTATTAGATATTCTTCCTAAATAGCTAATCTTTCGGCTCACCTTTTTAACTATATACTCCATATTAGTCCTAAATTTCAAAGTATTGTCTAAAATGACACCTTGATGTTTAAATTTGTCCACTATCTCAACAACTGTGTTAACGATAACTATTTCAGGTGTGGGGTTTATCAAAATTCTATTTCCCAATATCATAGCTTTTGTTTTCAATACATTCAAACATAACTTATTTTCTTTATACCAATTTGATATCGAAACCAGTTCAGAATTCAATGTCGCGATTACATCAGGTAAGTTATCTCCTGCAATTGATATAAGTGTATCGTTGCAAATAGGTGCATATTTACAAGATTTAACTAGTGAAGCAACATCGTTTATATATAAATTAAACAAAACTGGCCCCAGAACAGAACCTTGTGGTACCCGTAAGCTGTTTATTAATTCACTTGACTCAGTTTCTCCAATCCTAACCTTCCGTCTCCTGTTTGTTAAATAGTTTTCAAACCATTTCAATTATTTTCCTCTGATACCGTAAGTTTCCAATTTTTCTAATAACTTTTGACGACAAATAGTCTCGAAGGCTCTAGACATAAATTATACAAAATTTCCTATACTTTAATTTATTATTTAACTAATATGAGGAAAATACAGAAATAGCGGTTCGTTTGCAAAATCGCTGAAAAATGCTAAGAGTAGATCAGGTCTAAGTCTGGTCATGAAACTTAAAATATGAAGTTTCATCCCGATACCTTTAGGTATAGTCAACACATCTGACGCAAAATATAAAATATATCTAATTTAAACATTTAAAAATGTCAATTATCAATTTCCTAACAGGTAAAAAGACGTCCTCAAAAACATTCTTGGAGTTACTCAATAAGCCTCTAATGAAGGCTCTTATGAGCGTATTGTAAGTTAGTCGAGAACACTACTTCCAGTATAGTAGTAGTATCCGAGAGATTATAAAGTTTCGCATTGTTGTAGTACAAAGAGCGCATTATATCTGTAAAGTAGGATCAAGCTATAAACTGGCCGTTCAGGTGGGAAACATCTAACGAAATTAATCTTTGCCAAGAGATTTTGAGTAGCGGCGTTTGTGGTAGAACAGTTCCTGAATATATAGTGGTGTGCAAAACTTTTGCAACTAAACACATCAAACCATCAAACTGTATAGTAACTACGTGAAGAGGTTACATAACACCAGATGTGGTAAATATGACGTAAAATCAAATATTTTAGGATTTTTTTTATTGAATTAATTGTTAGAAATTAGACTTCATAAGTTATTGCATGCCAATTAGTTCTATGTTTTTTATAACACATAACACAGGTCAAATTGGAAACTTCTTCAATCGACATGACTGACAAAAATTCGCCAAACTATTCTCCAAACTAAAGATGACCACGAAAGAAAATTATTACGATCGAGTTGCAGATATTCAAAAGCCTTTATCTGCCACCATGGGAAACGATAAAATAATCAAAACGTGAGCATTTTCCCTTAAATACCAGAAAAGAACCCCCCATCATAAAACATACAGACTTAATTGCTAATCCTACCCCAATCCTCGCATCAAATCGATCTCCCTTTTTATGTTCATTGGCTTTCTCAACACGTGAACGACGCTACCACCATTTAAGTCTTAATAAAACACCCCTACTACAATAGAGGGCAAAACTCCCCTATTCGCATGTCGGCATTACTGACCTATTTACAGTTTCGCTAATTCGAATTTATGATGGCGATATGCCGGCTGAACCGAGCCTTCATCCCCATTTGAGCATTTGCATCCCCAAATAGTTGGGGCGGCGCGGCGTGGCGCGTCCTAATACCTCATTGATATAGTGTATGATTTACGTAGCACTATAAACCACCTGACGTGTCTGCATGGTGCCGTAAAAATTCGCTTTTTACGACTCAACTCTGCGCGATCGTCAAATTTGTCCTATTTTTTTGCAAGCGCGCGTGGGCGCGAGCGTGGCGCGCACTGCTCTTCCATTGATTAAACGTCGGGACGTAAAGTTTACGGCATGTTTCAATATTTCAAAGTTCCGAACTCGGTAATATAATGGACGCTTCGGTCGAATTTTTATTTCGTTGCGAGTCTAGAAAATCTAGACGATCTTTGGTGATGCGAACTTATGAATTGTAAATAGATAAATTTGAGTTAAAACTGGGAATTATTGAACGAAAGTATTGAGTAATAACTATTTTGTTAGGTAAATTTTTTATTCTGTTAGTTTTTTGATTAACCTTTCACAGGAAGTGTTCAATTGATTGCATAAGAAAAATTTAATTTAATCTAATTTGCTTATATTGTGAAGATTGAAAACATACCATATTTGCATAAATTCAACGTTTAAATCCAATGTAATGTTGCTTTATGTATGGCTATTCAATATTTCTGATAACATCGGGTCAATTTAATGTGAAATGAAAGATGAATTAAAATCAGTAGATAATGACATTAATTTTCTTTTGGTCAAAAGGAACGGTAGAGATTTTATTGCTTCGTATACAGGGTAATTTTTGTAGCATACAGGGTGAAATTTTGAAACATCGTTTTTTGCTGTTTTTACTCAAAAAAGCAGTTGAACTGGATGTTTGCATAGAAAAAAAAGCGATTCCTTTGCATAGGCACGAGAAGTCTAATTGGGGACTTGACTTAAAGAGTTAAAGATTATGGAGGCACCATTCAACGTTAAGTTTTCTTATGGCCGCCATTTTTGATTTTGAAATTTTTAATAGATTTCCTGTTTTCCATATTGTACTACAATTATTGGGCTGCAGACAGTTTGGAATTTTTTATGTTTTTGGAACCAAAACATGAAATTTTGCTTTTGAAGTGATTTGGAATTAAAATCAACATCGTTTTTTATTGAACTAAAATCATGGCGGTTTGCTTTCACTTGTATGACGGTTGCTCTTCGTTTTTCACGTAAAAATTACATCTTGAAATACAAAATGTCTAAAAAAGGGAACAACACAATGTATTCAGGCTGGCTTCAGGCTGATGTTGGAAGTGCTCCTTATTTAAACGTGACATAAACATTAATAAGAAGACTTCGTTTGAAGTGATATGACATACTCACAAAACGTGTAAAAACCTGTATAAGAAAAAAAAATCACCCTGTATATGATGCTATAAGATCACTAGTGCCCTTTTTTACCAAAACAAGACGAATGTCATTTTCCATTGATTTTAATACACCTTTCATTTCAAATTGACCCAATATTATCAGATATGTTGTATAGCCAAACATAAAGCAACATAACTTTGGGCTGAAACGTTTTGTTATTGCGAATATGGTATGGTTTCAATCTTCACAATACAAGCAATTCGTTTTTTACAGAAATATTTGAATGGACTAAATATTATTGGAAATACGAATGATTAAAAATTTGTACCGTTTTTTTTTGCCCACAGTATATACTACAAACTACATTACTGAAACTTTTTTCAGAAACTCTTCCCTGTGCTCTGGAAAGTCAGTAATTTTGGTTAACACAGGATAATTGAAAAGAAAAATGCTTGGGCAAAGTTGTCTTAGAAGTTATCAACCTTTTACAATTATTAATTTACAGTGTCTTTGGGAATTGTATCTCAAATCTCAGATATAGGACCTACAAATATTGACGTCACAAGTTATTAGCTATATATTTTAACGAATTTAGAAAACTATAAAAAAGGGAAATTGGTGATTAATTCCTAAAATTTTAAGTTTTTGTTTTGCATGATGTTTTTCATTGTGAAAAGTCGGCAGTTATAATGCATCTGGGGGATTTTCTTTCGTATTTATTCACATTATAAAGATACTCCAAATTAAGGTAAAGAAGAAAATTTGCCGTCTTATTGTGGATTCTTGACAATTTCAGTCATTGAGTCATTGAGTCATTGAGCTCATTTTTATTATGACTCTACTAACACCAGCAATTACATGATATTAATAATAATATTGATTAATTGATAAAAACACAGGATTTTAAATTCATTTTTTTGGAAGCGTATGTGGACTATAGAAATTGTCAATACTTTACGAAACCATATGAAAAATCTTTCAGTATTTCACGTAAAAGTACAAAGATTGAAGCTTCCTTTGAGATAGATTGGAGGTTTCTAGAGTATTAAGCAGTGATGGAATTGTTAATCGGATTGGAATTGTTAATAAGTAACAATTCCAAATACTAAAAATATGTCAAATGATGAAATAACTAATTTTATATGAAATGTTTTGCTAATTATTTTCAAATTTTTATTAGTTCAAGTTTGGAATTATCTACTATCTCTATACACTGGTATAAAGATTACGGGCATATATTTAACTAAAGCAAATTACAAAAACAATGTTATAACTCTTAGTTACTTCTAAGTTACACTGAAAAATGTTTCGAATTTTTTTTTTGCTTAGAGTGGTTCTCAGAGTGGTTGCTTAGAGAGGTGGCATGTTCCCCATTAACGTCAATCTGTAGTCACCAGTTATAAGTGGTGTTTAAAGCTCCTGACGTCTGTTGCCTACACCGGGCAGCGGTAATATGGGCAATTAAGTACATTTCTGACAAGTAGGACTCGGTCTTAATGGCCCATTTTTCGTAAAATTTCACTGTACTAAGTACGAAACAACAGCTATTGTAAACATCGTAATGAAGTTCGCAACACGCAACAATGATAGGCCTTAGTTGCTTTTAGATGAACATAACCTGCCTTTCACACTAAATAATTTTACATGTGTCGGTGGTAACCATTATTGTTTTGGGTAGGTACACAATTTTATGGGCACTGTTTGGTTTAATAGTAGTTTAGCTTCTAGTGGTACAGGCAGATATTCGTAATAATGTTTGCGTGTCTTCTTCTTGTTTGTTACCTCACTTTAATGAAACAAATTTACGTATTCTTCTACTAGACATTTTCCTTGCAATTAATATAAAATATGAGACAAGTATAACCGAAAATTTTTACATATTAATACTTTGTTGAAAGGCCAGGTTTTGGCTCGAGCCTAATAAATTATCTTTAATAAAAACATTTTTCAGCAACAAAATCAATCCGTGCGTGTACAAAATCGTACTCTTTGATCCACCCATAGGGATTCACAAGAAGAGCGACAAATGTTCGCGAGGGAAAAACGAAATATAACGTCGACAAAAGGACGAGGCGCATTCCCAAGAGCATAAAAGCATAAAAGCATAAAGAGCCAGAGTCTCTCTATTCATACGAACGCAAATATCTCATGCTGGCGCTGATGCTGCCGCCCGGAACACGAGCACTAAAGAATTAGCCGAAAAATTTGCGTGTCCAGGCGTACATTAAATGGATTCCTCCCCCTATGAAATATGCCGTATCCGCGATATCTCCCGGTCGAGCGAAATGCTGTCGGGCCCCGCTTTCACGTAAAAAGCGTCAGAATGTTTACATCTTCGCCCGGATACAAGTATTAGCATACTAAATATGCCATTACTCCGGCATTGGGGATACGTATGAACCTCGTATCTGCATATTTTGTAGTAGCGTAGGTATTTTTGTCGTGGACGTTTGGAGTTATGTAGTTTTATATCAGATGGTGTTATGCTGGGTTTTTCCTCGTAAGAACTGACGTCTAACAATTCTATATTCAACTATGCGTATATTTTGTATTATATACCGTTTATTGTTATTCACTAATGCACCACATTATATACTGAACTTAAGATTAATAAAAAATTGCGCTTTCCCGGTAATCGCTTGCATTAAAATTTGTACTTGCTGACGTTTGAGAAACATTTTGAACATGATACAACTGAATACTGAAGTATTCAGTTTTAGGTCCGAAGAAGCGAGCAACATGTTTAAAAAGAATTTATTTTCAATATGGCGTAAATTAGATTTGCTTATGTTGTGTGTACTGTCATAAAACTCTCAATTGTTTGCGTTTGCTCAAAATTAGATTTAGGAAAGATACGTTTTTTTCATAATCATAGTTATGTGTATCCTCTGATAAGCTAATGTTATTTTTGTTTGTTTCAGGTATGTGGTTTATTTATAAAACTTCATAAGCGTACCACGCTGCACTCATTCGGAGCCAATGAAACCTCGCATTGGTAACGTAACTCATTTTGTAAGGTAAGATTTTAATTTTAATCAACTCTTCAAGTACACTTCTACAAGTACAATCCATTTTGATTCACAATGCAACAACTTGTTATTCATAAATTTAAGTGGTTATAAATTTGTTATATAATCCAAATTGCAAATAGCTATATAAATAATCTATCTAATATAATTATACAAATTTTGACCGATATCTTTCCCACACAACAGCTTTTTCATGATTCATGTTTTTGCTATAGGTACCGTTCTTTGAAAACCTGGTTGATTTTGTTTATTTGGAAATAGTCTGATAGTTTTAGTAGTATGAGTAAATTTATAAATGATTTGAAGAGTAACCGTCTTTTTTCTCAGAACGGTGATTTTGTGAACATAAACATTAAATAATTAAATATTCATAAGAAACATCACATGAGTTTATCATACTATATGTACAATTATTAGTTTATCTGTATGAGATTCTTCTTCATCTAGAACGGTTGTGTCTGCATTAAAATAAAACTACTTAGCTAGGAATTGACAGAAATTTTGATCCTATTGACAGTAGGCATTGTCAAAATATCAGCTTTTGAGACTACCTACTGTCATTAACCAAAACTGAAAAAAGAATGCCTAAAATCTTTATCCAATTATCAGAAATCTGAAATGAAAAGTAACTTTGAGAATAACAAAACCTTAAAACAAAAATTATCCATTCTTTCTCTGCCATTTTAAAAGCAACTTATCGTATTGGCTTTTATATAAGCAGTTGTCGAGCAAGTTAAATAACCATACTTTATGGTTCTAAAAACTTTATAAAAGTATCACAACCCCAAATATTATAAAATATGTCAACCCTTCTAAACACGTTCATCATACCGATTATTATCTTTGTAGGTTAAACAAATTTAAATTTAATCGCTACCATTGAATGTATTCTTACCGTGCTCACTTTAAATATTAAAAGTTAGACTTATACTTAATAGTAAAACACAAAAGAAACAGTTGAATATAACTCTAAACTTTACTAAACTCAAATATTTTGAAGAGTTAACAACAACTTGAGAGTTTACATTTACAAAAGAACACACCTAACGAAAGAAAACAAAGAAGCAAACGACATTTGATTTCTGTTTTCATCAAGTTTATGTAATTGAGAATAAATACAAAGTTTATGGTCACACCGTAGCTTAAAATTATTAAATTATGAATGTTATTTTGTTAAACATGTAAGATAAAAGTTCTAAATTAAAAATATTAATAATCTGACACGGCTTGGATTCGACCCGCGGACCTATGTCTTGCCGGGTCCAACGTTTTTATATTCTAGTTTACTCCTTTTTCATATGTAATTTAGTTCTTCCGCAAATAGATATATCTCACTTACCTTGATAAAAAGTTGGTTAAATTGGAACAACAATTGATTCATATACTAATAAAAAATCTGATAATAAATTAGATCAAACATTTTTAGTTTGGATGACTTAAATTATTACAGTAGCAAGCCACTAAAAAATATGATTTTATCCGTCTAATATTGAAGATGTAAATGAAGCATCATCATTTTGATTTTCTCTATGAAAAGTCTTCGAAAAAAAAAAAAACAAACAAGCACGTTCGAGAATGTGAAAATGCTGTATGGCACCCATAAAACTATAGGAAAACAAAAGCTGGCCATGGTATCTCTCCCGTCTTAGATGCATTTGCCTTATTGGATTTCGTAAATGAAGTAACTACATTTCGAAACAGGTGTAATAGCCTTACTTTTAATTTTTAAGAACTTTCGCTAACAACCACAAACATTAAAAAATTTGCCAACCCTTCTATCAATGCTCAAGTTCTTGCAGTTCTATGCAGCATTTTACTAGATATGATCCACCATGATCACCAAAAACCATGTTTAATTTATTTTATGTTAAAAACGCTATTAGATTTATACTTATGCTGCTTACTTCAAATACAAAATAATCATACTTCAAGAGTCTCATATTTGAACTAAAACAGAAATGGAGTAGGTGAATAAAACTTTAAATTTACCAAATACTTTGGTGGCATTATACAAAACATGCAAATTACACAAAAACACAAATTAAGGGAGTAATTATTGGTTTATTATCTACAAAAGATCACACTAAACAAACTACATTTACGATTAAGGGCCAAAAAGGTCTTCTTTGGCATTTTTTTTGAGCCCTAAATTTAAAAAGCATAATAATGGTAAATAATTCATTATTTAAAAATTAGAATACTCATGTTAATGCCCAACTAATAAATTAAATTTCCTGAAAATTTTAACGTACAATTATTATCTAAAGATCCTTTTTAATGCCAGAAATATTTAATCAGTTAATCTACATAATATGAATGAATCGGTAGTTGAAACTTACAATCACACCATAGTGGAAAATTTTATTGATATGTAAGATGTTTTATGGCAGAAGTGGGAAACAAGTTTATAATATAAAAAACAGCCTTAATCTAGATTAGAATCGGGGACCATTATCTACCGGCCCAGAGTTTTCTCATTCTCCAATCTTTATTCATATTTTCTAGTTTACTCTCAAGTTAACGTCCCAACATTGAAACAATCGCACCAAACTACATCGTCTTAACTCCAAACAAAAGCACGCCCATATTATTTAACAACCGCATCCGCGTTATTATAGAAACACGATGGCATTTCCAGATTAAAACAAGCAGCTCTCGACACAAACCAACACAAACTATAACAAACTACACAGAAGAAACTTTGTCGGAGTGCGCCCGTCGTACGGAGTCGAGTGTCGCCTCTTCTGTAAACACTATTAGCGAAACTTAAGATGTTTTAAATATCAAACACGGTCCGGTCGTACCGTGGAAGCCGAGACACGCTCCAGGCTTACTCGGATTAACTTTGAAACGAGGTGTCGAGTTGAGAACAGGGAATTGAAATGCGACTGCAACAAAGTGCGGATTCCGCCCCCTGTCGCCATTGTTGCGCTCGCGAGCCCGGACGAAATCATGTTTATGTGAATATTGCACTATGGTCCCTACTAGTTGTCCCTTGGACCGTTGTAGCTCGGCTCGCGTTGCTCTTAATTACGCGTTTTAATTAAATTGGCTTTTCATTTAATGCTTCGTTGCCCGTTTTGATGAGAATTTGTAAAGTTGAAGCGCGCTCGTCGGCTCTCGCCGGATAAACTCCAGCCGATTTGTTTGTAGTACTTATTATAGTTAGTGTAGAGAGAGCATGCATGGATTTGGGGATGTTAAACGGAAAAGCTGCAATTACCAGCGTTCTTTTGTTTTGTTTTTTTTTTATTATGGATATAGTAGTTGAATTTAGGACCGTATTTAATAGGAAATTGTCAATTATGAACTTTAAATCGGTTGAAATGTTCGGAGTTTGATAATACCCGGCACCTCCACCATTTTGGTTTTATGCGTTTCTCTCAATATGATATGTGGCGATTAAAGTTTACTCGATGGCTTATTATAGAGTTTTTATGCTGATTACGATGGTGTAATTTTCATTGTTCTATTTGGAACGGTTTGTAAGTTATGACATTCCAAAGAAAACGTAAGAACTCATCTATTGCATAAGCATAGCCACAATTGAAAATTTTTAAATGTTTCTCGAAATACGAAGTATTTACACTGTAAAGATTGAAAACATACCATAATTTGATTTCGTATCGCGTACCGCGTGTTGAACGTATAAACTGGATACCCCTGTTGAAGATTTTTTTCTCGTTTGTAGCAGGCAAAATTGATGGAACGTAACAGTAAACAATGATATGGTGTTTCGACAGATTATTCTGTCTTATTTAATATTTTCTTTCCGTTTCTGTTGAAGCTTTAATCTCATATATTTAAGGAATACTAATTATGTAAATAAAATATGAAAATAATATTGTAAATACGTTTGTAAATAAGATGTGTCATGTTATCAATGTAGTATGAAGTGTTATCTACCTTAACAAAACTGATTATAGATTCTTACGTTCCGATAGTGGAGTACTTCCAATGTTTGTTTCTAATCCTGCTTCCACATTTGGTGGAATTATGTCTATAACAGTAGATAATATTTGTTATTTATTATTTTTATTTTCTTTTACACCATTTTCTTCAATTGAAAGATTGCACAAAAAATGCTCCCATTTCAACTATAGAGGACTAGTTGAATTTGGATATAGTGACTATATCTGATATAGTGACTATATATTGATATCCAAATAAATCGATAACATAAATAAGCTACAATACTCAATAGAATAAATATATACATTTGAATTGAGCATTTATTTTTCACATTAAGGGATTACATACGTCCAGCATTAAAACGATATATTTATTAGTATTGTATAGAGTCCAGGGGTTGTCAACCTTTTAGGTTCCGTGTACCACATAAAAAATATTCATATTTTTCCGTACCACCAACCATTATACAAAAATGCATATTATACTTATTATACATAAATGAAAAAAGTTTATATCAGATTTTAAATATACATACTTACAGATTATTGTGTACCAAAATAATAACTTTTTAACGACAGTTTACTTGGGAAAAAAATAAAAAAGGTCTAAAAATAAAAAAAATTTCACTTCGTATACAAAAGCAAACTAAAAACATCACTTACATTGAAGTAATATAATATAATTTAAATATTGATGCGACTGGGAATGTTTTGCTAAACCCATTTTTTTTTAATTTCATGCTCAGGGAAAGTTAGTTTCAAGCTCGAATTTTCCTCAATAATTAATTTTGTCCTATGTGTCCTTTAAATTAATATAAACGACAACTATATTTGACATAAATTGGTGGTGCAATAAAACTCTAATATCTTAATCTGCGATTTCTTTAAAATAATTCTTCCTCTGGATCTAAACATTGGTGTGTATTAATCTTTAAATTTTCTATCAGTCTGAGGAAGTTTCTATCAAGAGGTCTGATCCAATTTTTATCGTCATAGTTTTCTGGAAAATAACTACTAAACTTGGTTATTATGATAATAATTTTTTCAAAAAAGCATTCTAATGCTGACAGTAAACTACACCTATTTTACTTCTTTTTATTGTTGCGTTAATTTTACAATAACAAAATAATAATATAAACAATAGCAATAAACAACCATTTCTCCCTGCACACCCAAATTTATATTATTCAACTTTCCAAAAATTTCAGCTAAATATGCTCACCGGACTATCCACAATTCATCAAAGAAACAATATTTGAAGTCGAAATCAGCTTCTGCATGGAAAACTTGAACTTCTGATTTAAGTACGAAGAGACAATGTTATCTTTTTCTGCTTGATCCCAAACTGTATTTAGTGTGTTTGGTATAGATTTTGCTCCTAGAAAATCCCGATGGATTTTCCAGTGAGTGAATTGAGCTTCTGGAGCTACTGTTTTATTTTTTTATGAGTGCCGCGATTCTTTTCTGTTAATGCCCGCGCTCCATCAGTGCAGACACCAATAAATGTCTTCCATGGAATGGAATTGTTAAACATACAATTATTAAAATGTATCACCAGATCTTCTGATCTGGTGACTATATAATAGTAACCAGATCTTCTGACTTTATAATAGTAAATAGTAACGGTTTAAGGTTTATGATAACTTAACACTTAAACCGTTACTATTATAAAGTCCAACAAGTGACAATAATCTCGATTTTCTTTTGAATGTGTAAGAATTCATGAATTATCAGTTACTGAATTGTAAAGTCCTCAAAATTGTTACGCCCAAAAGCGACCTGCAAAAGTTACGATCTAGTTATTCCAGGTAGCAACCGTTATCCTAGTTACTCACATTATGCCTTACCATCTAGTTCAACAATTCCACTAATTATTTCTTAAAATCACAAACTACTACACACAATAGAACCAAGTTAATCCAATCTAAATTTTCAACAAATCACTTAGCGAAAGTAAAACTTTGTTACAGTATACGATAAGGGTGAGTAGCGTGCTGTGGCGCATTATTATTTAAAATTATACGCGCCCTATCACCGCTACAAATCTACACATTGCTCGTACGTACATAACCACCGGTAGTGGGGTAGCATTCTATAAATCACGTCCGCAATAAATTTTAATAAAAATCTGCCGCGAGAAAACGAAAAAAAAAGAGAAGGAAAAGGAATGGCGAAAAGGAGCTGGATAACAAGGGCTGGTTACGATCCTGTTTCGAAATAAATCCGCGATTTAATAAGGAGTTATTAAATTTTTACGGCACACTGTTAACTATCTGGCGCTGTACGTTGCGCTCGCTGTGTGGCCATTAGTTCGCGTTAACGCCGTTATGACCTTTTAGTATAGTTAAATTTGATACGCGCGAGTTACGATGGCCCTTTACATAATAATAAAAAAATAATCGCCTATATCGTGTTCGTACGGTATGAAATATTGCGCGAATAATATTTGGACGATTCGTTTGTGTAAAATTGTATCATTTTTTGTTTTTGTTTTTGTTTGATGCTCGTGGGTTTACATTTTGTGCTGAAAATGGAAACGACGGTTATATATTGTTTGTTTTTAAAGCAGGATAGTTTTTTAGATGTTTTATATTTTTGATAAATTATTAAAATATACATTAAATATTAAATAATAATACTAAATAATAAGTTTCATGACCAAACTTAGAGCTGAAAAGCTTTTTGTTCAAAAGGGTCCAAATGAACTGGATGTTTACTGATAGCATTTTTCAAGGATTTTACAAATGAGCCGCCATTTCTGTAATGTCGTCAAAATGGTCAAATATTAAATTAACCAAATTCTGAATAATTTATGACTATGACAGTTTTTGGTAAAATTAATAGTTGCATGAGCAAATTTTATTTCATCGAGATCGCTGGTAGTGCATTAAAACTAGTTAGCCCGGTTTTGACAGATATATTGATTTTATGGCAGTAGCTAGTGTCAAACGCTAATGTTTTGACAATACCTACTGTCAATAGAATCAAAATATCTGTCATCTCCTGGCTAGCTAGTTTTATTTTAATGCAGATACGACCGATCTCGATCAACGAGAATTTCTTGAAGCTAAACTATTAATTTTATATCTACAATGATAAAGTCATGTGTGTGGCCACATCACAGTTTCTAAAGAAATATTTTCTTCTAAAGATATCTGGCTATTCATTTTTAAAGAAAATTGGAAATAGTTACGTAATTTATATTATATTTTATAAGTTTAACAATTGCCCCTAATTCCGACACTTGTGGTACATTATTCCGACAAATATAAACATTCAAGTAAATTTGTTTAACGGCTTTGTTAGCTGGTTTGCAATAAAATTACTGTTTTACTTTGTTGCTGACGTTTCGGGTGTATTTTCCACCTTAATCATAGCTAAAACACAATAGGTTAATAAAAGATTGTTAAAATAATTCAAAAAGTACCTTAAAGTAACATAAAATTACATAATAAACACTCACACACATGTGTCGACCAACAGACATTCAACAATGAACAATTTTAGAACAACACTGCTTGACAGGTAGCATTTTTTTTTTTTTTGAAATAGGGATTGTTGGTTTTATATCTACACGGATCATGTCAGTAAAATAGAAAATATATATAATCGCAAGTATCAGATTGAATGTGGTGGTTGTGAGATGTCGTATGTGGGTCAGACAGGCCAATATTTCAAGAGTAGAACCAAACAACACCAATATGATTGCTAAAATCAAAACAATAATAAAAGGAAAAAACAGCTCTTGCATTGCACGTTCTGTCGAGTGGTCACGCAGTCAATTTTGATGAACCAAGGATTCTCAAAATGGATGCAAACTATAGAAAGCGGTGCATCATGGAAATGATTTTTATAAAAATGACTCAAAACACGCTCAATTTGCGGTCTGATACGGATAATCAATAAGCATTATTTATTCTAATATATTTTCTATTATACTGACATGATCTGTGTAGTTATACAACCCCTATTTCCAAAAAAGAATGCAATATGTGCCTGTCAAGCAGTGTTGTTTTAAAATTGTTCGTTGTTGAATGTCTGTCGGTCGAAACATGTGTGTGAGTGTTTATTATGTATTTTATGTTACTCTAAGGTACTTAAAATTATTTTAACTTTTTTATATTGTATTTTAGCTATGATTAATGTGAAAAATACAACCGAAACGTCAGCAACAATGTAAAATAGGAATTATATTACAAACCAGGTCCTAAAGCCGTTAAACAAATTTATCTTGAATATAACTTGGAGCGAAAACAAAGATTTAATTCAAGTAAATATTAAGTGTTTTAAATATTGTTATGTAAGATTTATTATTAAGAAATGTTAAAAATTTATTTTCTCCATGTTTAATGAAACACAGTCGATAATAAGTCCTTAGTCTTCATCAGTCTGTGCTCTCTCCCTCATCTGTATTTTAATATTCCTTGAATCTGGAATTTTTAGTGTTTTTTCTTGGCCCAGCTTTATATTTTATTCATTTTTCGTTCCCTTTCTTATTTCTCTGGAATAATTTTCTTTTTTGCTTTCTTCTTTTTTATTAACAAATATTCTCTCCAAGCATACGATAATAATGTTACAACAAAACAGTTTCTTTTTACTTTATTTGGTTCTTTCAGGTCAGAATAATGATTGTTTTAATGGGGACCATATGTATTACTTCTAACCGTGTGTGCAATTCCGACACACATGTCTGATTTAATTCCACCACCCCTAAATTTGTAATACTCTCCATATTATAATGAAAATATAAAGCATTTTTTGTCAGTAAATAGATATAATTAGAGTTTTCTTAATTATGTTATCCTGCAGCGATGTAAAAAGAAGTCGAATTGCAGTTACCTTATAAGGAAAAAAATAACTTTTAGCATAACACTCAATTATTAAGATCAGGCAAACTTCTAGGTTATATTCTGACTGTTAGAACATTGGTAGAATAAGAAACGATTGTTGGTTGATAAGTATAATGTCAAATCAACAAACCGTATGTCCTAAAATAAAGTTCAATGTTGTAGATTTCTTATTTTATCCAACTAAACAGAAATATGTCGGAATTTAGGGCAGTGTCTGAATTTGGATCGTTTACCTTACCATTATGTATCAAATTCTAGGTTAATTGAATTCAAACCAACTCCGTGACTTTTTTAATTAAACTTTGAACAACACATATGTTTACATCTTATTTTGCAACAAGTCTGTATGTTCTGAAATTACAGATAACTAAAGATGACTTTTTCTAAAGACAACAGATGTTTAAATAACTAAAACGCTAAACAACATCATAAATTTACATTCATACATCTATATATTCAGAATTCGTGAACGTTTTATGTCAAAGGCAAACTAAACTCTAAAATTAGGCCGTAAAACATCTTTGGTCAAACAATTTCAATTAAAAAACATTTTAAGAATTAATCGTGATGCCTTCGTGCTACACTGTCCCAATTTTGACGACGCTGTCTATTTAATTAAAACTTTTAATCCATTCTAATTACAAAGTCGCACGTCCCGAAAAGTGTCTTTGGCGCCATTAAACGTTTCATAATGTAGTAAATTTACACAGCCCTACAAACCACTCCCGGCCCGCCATGTAATATATTTGAGTGTTAAATCCTCCGAGCAGTTTTTGTGTTTAAATCTTCAAATCCTCCCGAAAGCTCCAAACCGCTAGTCTTAGCAAATACATTTTAATGTCTCTGTTGAATATGTATGTACCTAATGGACATAATTATTATTAATACTAATAAAATAAATATAATAATAGTAGTAGTATCGAGAGTTTTAAAAATTTACTAGTATAGTGTTTAAGAAGTATATAATCGTTCTATGATATCTTTTTTAGATTAATATAAAGGTTGATTTTAGTAGTGTTAAACTCCTTCACAAGTACCACAAAGGTTATAAATTGAATTTATTAAAACAATACGAAATTATGAAACATGGACAACAGAGACAATACACTCTTTTGAACGACCAACTAAATTTTGTATATCAGCCCCTTTCTTCTTATATTTAGTTTTCTTTGATCCCTTATTTTGTTTTAGTTTCAGGTGGTTTGACTGTCGTTATCATATATTTTCCCTATTCATTTTGTACGTTTAACTGTTCCTGTGCCAATTTAAAATTAAAAATAATATATTTAGAATAACGTAAGTTTTTCTTCTCCGTCTGTTGACTTATATAATTATTGATATACATGACGTCAGTTTGACCTTGTTCAAATTTTACAAATTCAGTTTTTCAAATTTCAATCTACGATTGTTCAACTGTGTATTTATATATACCGTAGTGTAATGTTTTGTTTTGTTTAGGTGTTTCACAATGATCCTGACAGAGGAATGATTTTACTGCAGCTATCCAAGTTTTAATATCTGACAGTGAGTTCTGTTTTTCCTTCTGTATATACACTTGATTGTTTGCTTATTCCCCTTGCTCATTTTCTGTAGATTTTTCGCTGAAGAAGGCAGCATTGCCGAAACTAGTACCAAAAATAAATTAATAAATATAAATCTGCAAAGTTGAGAGACGTTTTACTTACTTCTTTATTCAATAATTATCGACCTTTGCGTCATGGACTTTTCCGAATTAATAAAGAGGGTTTGACAGATAAATTCAATATTCCCCCTGGAGAAAATATTATTAACATCATCACAGAACAATAAAACTAATAGTAGTAAAGTAATTATTTTGCAACTTTTGACGGAATTATGTACATAATAATATTTTTCAATTGTTTTTTTGTGGTACCTTTTTTTTTTTTTGCCTTGTGGCCAGAGAAGCACAGTGCTTTTCTATAATTTTGATTCAATATTTAGGCCCGTAATACTTCGAACACTATGTTCCGTAGAATCAGAATTCGACACTTAAATTTTTACGCTAGGTTTTGAGAAGACAAAACAAACACGTTTTGTACTTTTTTGGCTGTGATTTTCTCAAGAGCTTGACCGCAGTTCTGCTTTCTGATTCAGATGCTACGAAAAAAAGAGCATTTTACAATTTGTGCAATAATTGCTGTATGCAATTTAATAACATCTGCTAATTGTAATTTGAAGTTTTTTAGATGAATTAATGCACGCTATGTTATTTTAATATGAAACCTATGATATTTCAGCAATTTAATTGATTTTATGTGAGATGAATAGAACAAAGCCTGGTAGAAAACAAAAACATATTTATTATTTTATTATGTGAAACTTTTTTTAAGATTGCATTTAACAAAAGTAAATTTGTTTGTTTAATGTACAAAAAGACAGGAAATATTTATCCTAACTTTGATTTTTAAAGGTTTTTTTCAGCAGCGTGTTCAGACTTATATTTTGTGACAATAGTTGAAGTAATCTAAAATGGAACTCGTACATTGACGAATCATATACAGAGTGTACTAAATCAAGGAATAATTTGAAAATTTCTAACC
The DNA here is from genome assembly GCA_964023965.1 of Melinopterus prodromus. Taxonomy (NCBI): domain Eukaryota; kingdom Metazoa; phylum Arthropoda; class Insecta; order Coleoptera; family Scarabaeidae; genus Melinopterus; species Melinopterus prodromus. The sequence goes on from OZ030394.1 coordinate 58,423,210, forward strand.
GGAAGTAATCGCAACATTGAATTCTGAACTAGTATCGATATCAAATAGGTATAAAGAAAAATATGCGCTGAAAATTAACGCTGTTATGTTGGAAAATAGAAATTCGGTAAATCATTGTCTAGAAATAGTCATCGCTACCACAATTTTTTTCCGATTTGAAAAGCCTGACCCCTGCATTTCTGGCCAAGCAACTGTCAGCAGGTTGGATGGGTTGGATGACCTGGCCTCAATTATACAATGTAATTAATCTCTACTTCGCAACAATATTAGACAACACGTGAAATTTACTAGTAATACAGATTTTAAAGTTAAAAACGTGAGCCGAAAGATTGTGTAGGTACTTAGGAAGAATATATAAAAGGACCACTTTAGATCATGAAATTATACACAAAGCAGTCCAATTTGGCATCCACAAATTGTTTTTTTTTTACGAAATCACTCACGGTCCAGTTCTTTATTTCGATGGCCCTCGAGCCCTGGCATGACTCGAATGTTTCAATTAAAGAACGCCGGACGTGAAAATTAACGATGCGAACCCGGAAATTGTTGGTGCGTGATCCACGTGAATGGGTATATGTGTGTGAGTGCTGCCCTCTATTCCATCTACCGTGTACCGGCTGTACTATATCGGCGGAATATCCAACTTCCTGGCAATATATTTCGCTAAGTCAATCTCGACGTTCCGCGGCCGCCACCTTTATAAATCCCGGTTTCGGGGATTTGAATCGTAATTGAAAAAATAAAAAACATGGGGCGCGCGGGCTGTCCGGGGAAGCGGAGAGGGAAATCGGCTAAATCGGCGATTTACTTCGAAGCAGGGAGTTTTAATTTTGTTAAATCTAACCGATTTAGAGCAAGCCGCTCCCTACCGCTAAAATAAGCATTTTTATCGGTGAAATGTTGCTCTGGTTTGTAGAGGTAACTTTGTTGGCTGTGGTTTAATTAAATAGAAAATGTTACCTTGTTATACTTCTGCGAATTTTTCACTGATTATTTTTTGACGTTTCTTAAAACCAATGAAATGCTTCTTTATTTGTCACAAGGGTAAGTTTCAACCAATTATGTCATTACTATAGTGGGAATAAATCTCTTGTGATTATTCTCGGGAATAATCACTGTAGCTTTTATTTGCCTAGCAACTGTCAGATACTTGTCAAAATAATTACTTAATTGTGTCAACGCGAAATGGGTGAAAGTCATCGGTTTAGTACCTTTCTGATGCAGAAATTACAAAAAAGATTTTAGAAACTTCGAAAAATACTCTAATAAGTAATCAGTCTATATGGAGACAATTTAAGACCTTCACCAAAGAAAGAAATTATATTCTGGATCAATCTACTACAACAGCTACTCTGGCATTGATTTTAAAAGATTGGGCTTATAACATGAAAAGAAAAGACGGAAATGATTATAAAGAAGCAGTAATAAAGACAATGTGGAATAAAACGGCAAAATTAGTTCAAGAACTTTACTTTAATAAGTATAACAGGTCCTTTGATCCTTGCCATGATATAGAATTCAGAAATGCTCGGAATGCAAGAGATGCAAAAAGAAAAATTTTACAAAAACATCCTGAAAAGCACAAACAAAGTTCTGTGGCACTTTCTAATACAGAATTGTTGCAAATTTTTAACTATTGGGACGAAGATACACCTTGTGGATTGCAAAGAAAGTTTTTTCACGTTGCATCGTATGAACTAGCTTGGAGGGGAGGAGAAGCTACGAAATGTTTAGTTAATTATTTTAAAAAAGAAACCGACATAAAAAGATTAAATACTGGCCGCATTGAATACAATCCCATCTTTACAAAAACTGCACAGGGTGGAGCACAAAGGTGCGCTAATAGTAAATGGTTGACTCCAAACATAAATAACCCAGATATTTGCCCAGTTCGTCTTTTTGAAAAACTAATGAGTAAACGTGAAGAAAATATTAAAACCGAACGCTTGTTTCTTACTCCAAATCCGGCTTGGCAAACTCTTGGTTTTTGGTATAAAAACGTTCCTGTGGGAATAAATTCCATTTCAAAATGGATGAAAGAATCCGCAGAAAAAGTAGGTCTAGACACAGTTACTAAAAAAATAACTAACCATTCTGCCAGATCAAGTGCAGTAAGTAACCTTTCAAAAGCTGGTGTAGGAGAACAAGAACTAATCAAGGTCACTGGTCATAATTCTGCAAGTTCGATTAAACCATACTTACAATTGAACCAAGAACATCATTCAAATATAATAAATAATCTTAGAGAAAATATGCAGGAGGAAACACTTAATATAACAAGGAATTCAAAATCTTCAATAAATAATGAGTCTCGAAATATTTTTAATAATTGCGTTTTTCATTGTACTAATTTAAATTGTTAATTCTTTTAATATATTCACAATGTGTCAACGATATTTTCATATATTGTAAGTAATTGATCTTTTTTATTGTAAAAATTTGTGAATCAAAAAATAATCTAGTCAAATATAACTCGAGAGTTCCATAAATTAGAAAATAATTTGACAAATTTTGTTCAAACTTGTTGCCATTTGGCAATAGCCACTCGAGCCACTCGAGCTGACTATTGCCTGGCAACAAGTTTTCAAACAATCTGCCAAATTATTTTCAATTAATTCTCACTTTCTTGTTATATTATTACTGATAATATAATGAGTGGCCGGAGAAAAATGTACGTCTCGCAGTGCTAGCAGTCGCCCAGCTATGAGTGTGCGTAGCGAGCACGCATGAGTCAATGACGACTTATGCGGTCGATTGGATTGATATCCATAGGCGCGAAGCGCCTGCCGGTCGGTAGTAAACCGAGTGAATTTAATATTAAATGTTTGTCGTAACTATATGCAACACGTGCCCACTCAAATATTTTACTCATTTCTTTGATATGCATTGAACGATTTTATTACTGCATATTTTTCAAAATTATCTTCAGTAAAATTATTTCGCTTAGATGTGTTAGATGTCTTTAAACCTTGAAAATGATCTTTCTACATCGCAGCTAGTCACAGGCGCAAAAGAATAAATCAAAACCAAATTGGATATATTTTTGAGAAATTCCTTCATCCGTAAATGAATTCGTCGAGATTTATTTTATAATATTAAAATCCGGATTTCGATGTAGGTACATACTACCGCATCAATTTTGTTGTGGTAATTTTTTACCGATTGGTGCTTCAATGCTTCGTAACGTTTCGTACAGGGATTCAATCCTTTGAAAACTGTTTTCAAGTTCAACATTTTGTTGATCTAGAAACTTTATGGTTGGCAATACTTGCGCAAAATTTGTATCAATAAATTTTAATTGTTCAGGCAAATCCTGTAAGGATAGTACTTTTTTGCGGGCTATAATACCAACTGCTTCATCAGGCAAATTGAAGACGAAGGGTTTGATAATATCAAAGTTTCTTGCATATACAAAATTGCCGCTTCTAACCATGTACCCCATCTCGTAATAACTGGTTGCGGTGGCAACGGTAGATTAGGGCCTTTCTTAAAAATGTTTACATGTGTTTATTAGCGTATTCACATCTGGAAATTCTTCCCGAATAGTAAGTAATTTTCCAACTTTTAACATAATCGCAGCAGCGTCAGAAACAAACAGTAATACTTTGGTAGCGTCTGTGATTCCTACTTTTTTATGGCGTCATTTACTATTGTACTTCATTTCAGCTTTGACGGTACAGCGAAAGTGAATAGATATGAAATAAGGTTTATATAAGTCTTGCGGGTCCAGCAATCCGACAACGACGTTGGCCTCACATCTACCCTTCATATCTGTAGTTTCATCTGCAGACACCCAAATATATTTATCGGATAGTTTTGAATTTATTGTAGAAATTTTTTTTGTCATATTGCTCTTGTACGTAATATTTTCTAATTGTGGATTCATCGGGTAAGCCTCGTCCAGTATACTTCTCGATAATTTTTTTAAAAACGGTATTATTAATTTTTGTGAAATGTATATTAGCAGAACTAAATGTTTCACATAAATCGTAAAAAAAGTTTTTATTTGACGTTCCTTCGACATTTTCCATGTTTTTTTTTGTTTTTACATGAGCCCGAAGACATTGTTTATGCGAATAATTAAATTTCGCGAGCAGAAATTGCAAACCACTTCCCGTTTCTTAACGAACGTGAACGTACAACTATAAAATAAAAAAAAAATAACTCTAAGTATAAAACAGAAGAACAAATTCGAAATTGAAAATAGAAACACTCGATCAACCCCAAAGCAGGTATGTACACCAGCTTGCCACCCTAGAAAATTTAAATTAAAAAAATAATAAACAAATTAAATATTCATTAATAAAAATTTGGAAATTTAATTAATCTTAAATGCAATAACTAGAAGCAAATTTTGCAAAGCAGAATCGCTTGTAGGAGGGTACTATATTCTAGAAAACGGTTTCTTTTTTCTATAAAAAAGAGGCACAAAAACACATCTTCGTAAATATTCGGGAGTAAAAACGGTTTTCTGTAGATTCTAGCACAAATACAAAGAACCCTAGCTATTTAATATTTAATGATGTCTGATGAGATTCGTAAAGTTTGTCGTCGCCGCCTAATTTCAGGGCATTAACATTGCATGGAATCAAAATAAAACGTATCATTTCGTAGATCGTTACCCTTGCTCGGGTATAATCCGTTTTATAGGGGGAGTCGCACGCCACTGTTCTCATTTATATTTCACCGCAATCTACCGCTTAAATGGAATACAAAATGCGGAATTAATTGTGAGTGATGTTAGATGCTAGATTACCCTCAAGAGATAGAAACAACCGGTAAATTTGGTTTGCTTAAATATATTTGTAATGTTTTAGTTGTTTTAGTGAACAGATTTAGTTTCCATTAAATAATTATTTATCCTGTGGTTAATAATATATGTAGACTAATTCAGACTTACTTACATATTTTTTTAATTTCCTGATCTTCTTTTTTATTTATTTTTTTGTTTATCTATTTTGTGTATTTAGTGTATGTAATTAATGTAACTTTATAAGAAAAATATCCCGGACAGATGGCAACTGATTTGAATAGAACTTCTATCAAATCTGAATCAGAACAAACAAACAGTAAATTGGATATTTTTTGTGCAAATCTGAACCAAAACATTCAAAAGAAATTTTCTTTCACTATTTTGAAAGTACTTAGGTCAAAATAAAACACTGGATAAGACACATCAGGTGTTATTTGTCCGATTATTGTTTTTGTTGGCTAGAGAAGTGATATAGTGTGCATTGTTATTATTGTTATTTCCAGAATTTCCAAGATACCACCCATAAGACTAATAGAAAAGTGTAGATGTTTAAAGTCTAACCTAAATTGTATAATAAATCTTGTTGACAGACAAAATCAGTCTTTGAGCTCTAGAGTTTCAAATAGCATTAATGGTATTTCTATAATCATATATATGCCGTATTTCCAAAAACCAAATAATGATTATTTTAAGCGGACCTAAAAGGAAATAAAATCTTATTGAAAAAAGGGTTACAATATAGAGACATAGCACAGAAATGCACAAAAAATGGTTTAACGCTACAAGTTCTGGAAAATTGATAATATTCTGGTCGAGATAAAACAATTGGCAGAAAAGAAATGATTCTACAGGTACTATCTTTTTATCATTATCTGTGCCAGAATTATAGGCTGACGGAAATTTTAAATTAATTTGAATACAAAATAACAGCAACAACCTGGATTTTAATCAGGGACCTTTGTGTATCTATCGCAATGCACAAGCAACTATGCCATCGGGCCTCATGATATGCTCTATATTGTTTATATTTCAATTATTTATAATGTATATGCATAAAAAATGATCCTTTTAAATGGATTCCCAAAAAAAATGCACAAAAATAAAAATAAAAGGTCTTCCAATGCCTGTTTAAACCATTCACCCAGTTTAGGTCTCAAGGATTTTGTATGTCTAAACTCGGCTTAGGATTTTTTTGTTTTGGAACCGATATTTTGATATATTGGCAGTTGCCATACATATTTTCCCCAGCCTTTTTTAAACAAAGTAATTAATCGTAGAAAACTATCATTTGGGATCAGAAACTTCTCCATTTGGCCTACAGAGGGAAAATTCCTTTAGAAATAGCAAGCACAAATAAATAAAAGCAAAATAAGGGATATCTAGGTGACCGGAATACAAACACGGTATTTGACTGTATTAAAAATATGGTTTGCATTAAAGTCAACCTAATAGATTACAGTTTAAACAAACTATTTGTTATTACTTTTCCAAAAAACGCATTATTTCTGAAAAAAAAAAAACAAAATTAAAATTTATTCACGTCGTATCACGTGATTGAAAACGCTCTGCAATTGGTTCAGTCTCCAGTGACGTCATATCATAGTAAGCGTGTGCTTCTGCCAGTTGACTTTACTACGATATTTTTCAAACAATGAAAAACAACTTTGTTAAAGCGGATAGGGCATTATAAGTATAATTTTGTAGGTTAGGTTAGTCCAAATCTACAATAAACCGTTGACAATTTTTCCACCAAATGACTAAAGAACAAGGAATCATCGCTTTGTTTTGAGTTACTTGGTACCACAAGTGTGTAGTCAACGGTGTAGAATATTCTAAAACAGCTCTAATTATATTTGTTATATTGTGGGTATTTTGATCTTCTAACCTCAAACTAACACATTATACTTGGATAGATAACTGATTCTAATCTATTTGACTTACCTCAAAGTGATCTTGACAACAAAAAATCTGATTCAACGATTCAGGCTCAACTACTTTCTTTGCAGTTTCACATCATACTCAGTTTATAACCCATTTTTATGCATAACTTGTGAAAACACACATCATACAACACAATTACCAAACAGCGACGATGCCGATGATTACAGATCATATTAGCCCACTAGATATCTACAATGATGTGACGCCACAACAGTCACGTGATCGACGTAGGACACAAAAGTATTGTTTTGGCGATACTTTTTGTGATTAAATTTTTAACGCTGATTTTTAACAATTTAATTATTAATTAGGGTAGAATTCAGGAAATAATGACGAACGAAATTGCAATTATGATGTAGAGTGAAGGAATAAACACATTAAAATGGTTTTCCAATAATGGTCAAATACGCTATTGGAGGTGTGTGTACCAATTGCTCAATTACCAAACCAAACACAATTACTCCCGGCCTCAATTTCCTAAGAAATAACCCGCTCGAGTTGCCATCAATAAAAGTCATTAGAACCGACACCGAAACGGTGACAGAACCCACCTTTACCGGCTTTGCGAGGGGATGGGAGCGGCTCATGCGGCCCCATTAAACCGGCCATCAAACAATACCTCCATAAACCGGAACGGAAACTTTCTTGTCAGGACGAGTAAGGGAAGGCAACACAATTACCAAACAGCGACGATGCCGATGATTACAGACCATATTAGCCTAGTGGATATCTACAATGATGTGACGCCACAACTGTTACATGATCGATGTAGGACACAAAGCTCCGTTTTGGCGGTATGTTTTGTGATTCAATTTTTAACGCCGATTTTCAATAATTTAATTAATAATTAGGAAATAATTCAGGAAATAATGACGAAAGAAATTGCAATTACGATGTAGAGTGAAGGGATAAACACATTAAAATGGTTTTCCAATAATAGTCAAATGCGCTATTGGAGGTTTGTGTACCAATTACTCAATTACCAAACCAAACACAATTACTCCCGGCCACAATTTCCTAAGAAATAACCCGCTCGAGTTGCCATCAATAAAAGTCTTTAGAACCGACACCGAAACGGTGACAGAACCCACCTTTACCGGCTTTGCAAGGGGATGGGAGTGGCTCATGCACCCCATTAAACCGGCCATCAAACAATACCTCCATAAACCGGAACGGAAACTTTCTTGTCAGGACGAGTAAGGGAAGGCAACACAATTACCAAACAGCGACGATGCCGATGATTACAGACCATATTAGCCTAGTGGATATCTACAATGATGTGACGCCACAACTGTTACATGATCGATGTAGGACACAAAGCTCCGTTTTGGCGGTATGTTTTGTGATTCAATTTTTAACGCTGATTTTGAATAATTTAATTAATAATTAGGAAATAATTCAGGAAATAATGACGAAAGAAATTGCAATTATGATGTAGAGTGAAGGAATAGACACATTAAAATGGTTTTCGAATAATAGTCAAATACGCTATTAGTAGTTTGTGTACCAAATGATCAATTACCAAAGCAAGCACAATTACTCCCGGCCTCAATTTCCTAAGAAATAACCCGCTCGAGTTGCCATCAATAAAAGCCATTAGAACCGACACCGAAACGGTGACAGAACCCACCTTTACCGGCTTTGCGAGGGGATGGGAGTGGCTCATGCGGCCCCATTAAACCGGCCATCAAACAATACCTCCATAAACCGGAACGGAAACTTTCTTGTCAGGACGAGTAAGGACATGCAACACAATTACCAAACGTCGACGATGCCGATGATTACAGACCATATTAGCCCACTCCATATCTACAATGATGTGACCCATAACAGTCACGTGATCGACGTAGAACACAAAGTATCGTTTTGGCGGTATTTTTTGTGATTAAATTTTTAACGCTGATATTTAATAATTTAATTAATAATTAGGAAATAATGCAGGAAATAATGACGAAATAAATTGCAATTACGATGTAGAGTGAAGGAATAAACACATTAAAATGGTTTTCCAATAATGGTCAAATACGCTATTGGAGGTTTATGTACCAATTGCTCAATTACCAAACCAAACACAATTACTCCCGGCCTCAATTTCCTAAGAAATAACCCGCTCGAGTTGCCATCAATAAAAGCCATTAGAACCGACACCGAAACGGTGACAGAACCCACCTTTACCGGCTTTGCGAGGGGATGGGAGTGGCTCATGCGGCCCCATTAAACCGGCCATCAAACAATACCTCCATAAACCGGAACGGAAACTTTCTTGTCAGGACGAGTAAGGGAAGGCAACACAATTACCAAACAGCGACGATGCCGATGATTACAGACCATATTAGCCTAGTGGATATCTACAATGATGTGACGCCACAACTGTTACATGATCGATGTAGGACACAAAGCTCCGTTTTGGCGGTATGTTTTGTGATTCAATTTTTAACGCTGATTTTGAATAATTTAATTAATAATTAGGAAATAATTCAGGAAATAATGACGAATAAAATTGCAATTACGATGTAGAGTGAAGGAATAAACACATTAAAATGGTTTTCCAATAATAGTCAAAAACGCCATTGGAGGTTTGTGTACCAATTGCTCAATTACCAAACCAAACACAATTACTCCCGGCCTCAATTTCCTAAGAAATAACCCGCTCGAGTTGCCATCAATAAAAGTCATTAGAACCGACACCGAAACGGTGACAGAACCCACCTTTACCGGCTTTGCGAGGGGATGGGAGTGGCTCATGCAGCCCCATTAAACCGGCCATCAAACAATACCTCCATAAACCAGAACGGAAACTTTCTTGTCAGGACGAGTAAGGGAAGGCAACACAATTACCAAACAGCGACGATGCCGATGATTACAGACCATATTAGCCTAGTGGATGTCTACAATGATGTGACGCCACAACTGTTACATGATCGATGTAGGACACAAAGCTCCGTTTTGGCGGTATGTTTTGTGATTCAATTTTTAACGCTGATTTTGAATAATTTAATTAATCATTAGGAAATAATTCAGGAAATAATGACGAAAAAAATTGCAATTACGATGTAGAGTGAAGGAATAAACACATTAAAATGGTTTTCCAATAATAGTCAAATACGCTATTGGAGGTTTGTGTACCAATTGCTCAATTACCAAACCAAGCACAATTACTCCCGGCCTCAATTTCCTAAGAAATAACCCGCTCGAGTTGCCATCAATAAAAGTCATTAGAACCGACACCGAAACGGTGACAGAACCCACCTTTACCGGCTTTGCGAGGGGATGGGAGTGGCTCATGCGGCCCCATTAAGCCGGCCATCAAACAATACCTCCATAAACCGGAACGGAAACTTTCTTGTCGGGACGAGTAAGGGAAGGCAAACAAGGGTACCCGGTTTTAATTAGCTCCCGTTGCGTCGCGTTTTATACGTATTGAATGTCCTGTCGCAATTTGTCCTCCTCTCTCGGGCAGTTATAATTTATCGTACGGTAGCGTGTGCTAATCTTGTATGCCTCCGCGCGCGCGGGAGCTACTTTCTACAACGGCCTACAGAACGTTGGGCTGGGGTTCCGTGACTTTCCTTACGCGTGAAATGAATGATGGTCTTTTTAACCGGAATCGTGGACGATTTGTAACGGCTCATTTCGACGGGAAGTAGGACAAAGGGGAAACATTGTCCTGCCATGTACGACGATTCGACGATTTATTGAATTAGGAGATTTTTAGATGTAAGAATCAAGTTTGAAATAATTTAAGTGCTGCTAGCAGCGCTAGAATCACCGCTAGCAGCGCCTTTAGGTGTGACTATATTGACTAAAAGCAATTAGATTTAAAATGAAGAAATGTGAGCTACAATGTGAGCTAATTTGATTCAGTCAGCTGACAGCTGACTCAATCTCAGTATAATTTATATATAATTCATATCCTGTCTGTAAAATGAATAAGTAAAAAATAACTAATTTTGAAAAAGGAAGGCGATCGCAAATGTTGTTTAAAACTTATAAGAAAAATGAAAATGCAGTTAGTACTTATCATAGATTGAAAATTTAGAACTTGATGGGGCTAAAAGATGCACCTATGAACCCCTAATATATATAGTTGATTATGCTCTTGTAGTTTGGAAAGAAGATAAGCTTTATAGAGAAGAGATTTAAAAAAACAGCACTTTTTGTTATTTCCCGGGGCGCGGGACAAAATTATAATAATGGGGCCTGTCGCTCCAAAAGTGGGATCGTCTTACTCATGCTACACTAATCAAAATGGCATTCTTATGGCACAGCAGATGGCTCCTCCGAAACAAGAACTTTTAAATTCATAAGAATCTAAATTACTGCGCATCAGTCACAACCGAAAATGATATCATTTGAATGATGACTTACAACTGAATGTATAGGTAATCTATAGTAGTCCATATTAATCGATATTAATCCATTTTAATTGATATTAATCCATTCCACAATAGGCTGGCTCAAAATCTAAAATAAGCAAATGGTATAACTGTCCGAGGGCAACATTTTAGTTTCACAAGCAAAATTCATTGTTTATAGATAGTTTGAATGTCTAAAAAAAGCAACACATAATCAAAATGTGTATTTAACTTACCCGACCATTCTGTTACTAAACAAGGAATTGTTAAATTTCCTTAAGAGTTAGCTTATCGCCATTAAATGTAATATTTCATAGGGAGAAGTTGTTCTAAATATAATTTAATAATCAGATATCAAGCTTGAAGTCCTACCAACAATCTGGTTTAGTGTAACAAAATTAAATACAGCAATTTTTTGTCTGATGCCTTTACTAATTTTTTTTAAACATGAGAAAATATCAAACATTGAGGTGTATTAACCAATATTCTGGATGTTATTGCAAACGATTTTCTTTATTACCTATATTTGTATAACCCATGTATAACCCCACATTTACTGTGGTGAGGAGTATATTGAGTTTGGCACAAATGTCCGTCTGTCTGTTTTACACGATTCTTGCCGTAATTTTGAAGTTATTGATCTGAAATTTGGTATACAAGCTTATCTATTAAAAAGTAAGGACAAAATCGGTTCACTGTTATTTTACGGTGGGAGTTACTTCAACTTCCGTTAAAAAAAATTACTTTTCGGAGTTGGACCCTAATTCCAGATTCGAAAATTTCACATCTGCATTATTTTCAATTACAGATGTGCTGCTTCACATATTCGCCCTTAACTGGGCCGATAACTGTGATTTAGGATATTCTAATTTTATATTTGAGCATAAAATTGGTTTTAAAATAAGTTTTCCTTAAGATACTTTTAATTTAATTGTCAAAAATAGATTGTTTTAAACGTGTTTTTGAACAAAGAATTAATTGTTTTACTACCTCATTGTGCATTTCTGGAATCATCGTCGTCCTAAAAACAAAATTAGTATATTATTTGACGAAGCGTAATCATTCGAGTGATTTGTATCCGTTATGTGTGAGTCAAATACGACCTTTTATCTACGCGTCATAAATACCATTTTTTTAAAAATATTTTAAGTGCATTTGTCAATAGTGGGGAGGCGAACTGTCAAATAACTGTCATCCACATAGGTTTTTGACAGACTTTGACATTAGCGTTGTATAATGATGACAGTTCGTTCAAATAATGAAGTCATGATGGAGATTATATAGTCAGAGATACGCATGCAATTAACTTGTTATATGTGAGTCGTAGGTAATGAAATATTTGCCATGTGTGTAAGGAATGGTTAGTATTACTTATCATAAATTGCCATGATAATGAATGCCTTCCTGAATAGGAGTAGAAAAAATTATATACAATACTAGAGCTGTAACGCATATTACGTGCTCGCGAAAAATACAAAACTCGCCGCTTCGCGTATGTTAACTTTCCACTTGTACGTAATATGCTAGTTACAGCCTTGTAATATAATACTCTATATGATAGCAGTTCCGTGACTTTTTTATAATGAAACATACAACTGTAATAATAAACCAACCAGTTGCTGTATTCTACATATAACAGACCAATACTGTCTGTTGTCATGTCTCGCAGCATACATCAGTAAATAAAACAAGTGTGTCATGGCTAAAACATCGTACCTAACTCGTATATAATGACTACAATTTGCTCGTTGGTTTATACGTTCTTCCAAATTTTTGGTATTCCGACCTTTCTATTTTGTAAGTTTGCAGAAAAATTGATACAAACTCGAGATCTAAACTAGTATTCATTCAGTTAAAACCAACAATTGTGTGTAATTTTGATTAATAAAATTCCTGTAAAGCCTAATAAAACTCAAACCTGTTATATTAGGCAAAAGACACAAACAAACAAAAGGGCAACGTGAAGTGGTAGAATCCGAACAGACATCTATTGAGGATGGAGTGTTCCAAACATCCATCAATTGCAGTCGTGTCTCCAGAATCAATTGGGGATTGAAATAAAGCGAGCCAAGCAAGGCAGGGTCCTGACGGGGATTGCAGAGACCAAGGGCGGAGAGGGGGGTGGTTATTTTTCCAGCGATCTTATCTATAATTACCGCGCGCCGCCATATTAATTGACGTCCGTCCGAGCGTCGACTGGAACGAAGAAAGACCGTCAACGATAAGATCATCATTAAAGGAAGTTTATTGAAAATCGGACGGGCGGAAAAAAGGACGAAAGAAAGGACCGGCCGCGCCACGGTACACTTCACGAGGGCCTCTTCTTCCTTGACGACGGACGGGCCAATCCAAATGAACTCCGTCCTGCTGAGATTTAACTAATTACAGTCAACAGACTGGATATGTCTGCAGGATAACCGAGAACTTTTTCGAAGGGTCCTTTTCTCTCGTTCGGCCTCTCCGGTTGTCGTGATCTGACGCTATCTAGATGTAGCTGAGGTAATTGAATTGCGGAAGTTGCGTGAAATTTGAGGATTTGCTCGAGATGGATAAAGAATTGGTTTGGGTTTTTAATACTTATTTCAAAGAAATTAGTAAAAAAAACAATTTAGGAGAACATCGTTTGTTTGTAATATTGAGAGAACGTAGTCTAAATAGCTGTATGACATGTTCTGGGTACGCATCAAGAATAAGCCTGCGGATATTGTCTTAAGAAATATAATATCATGCCAAGAAGAGTGCTGATCTATAGCTGATCCTGAGGTACCCGAGCTGTAGAAATTTGTTCAATCGGTTTTAATTGGTGCTGAGAGTAAGATTATGACTGGGATTTTGCAGAATACAAAGAGAAACAAAATTACTTTGTCACTACAAACTTTATTTTATTCAAAGAAATATAACTGTTGAATATCAGCAAAAAAATATTTGTTAGAACTACATATTTTTATTATATTGTTGCAAAGTTCCCATTTGTTTGCTACAACCAACTATTCATGTGTTAGTAACATTTAGGCCAAATAAATACTTAACTCTTAAACTATATAAACGTATGTATAACTACTATATGGTTGATCTTAATCCCGGGATCCCCGAAAAGTTAACTTTCTTATAATAATAATAATCATAATAATATTTAGGTACGAAGAATCTCGTGTTTGTGATGAGCAAAAATTTGTCAAAATGTTTTATTGGCATCAATATGAATAATTGTCTCCATCTAACAATTTTTTGCCGTGACTATTCTTGAAACAATTTACGAAATGTAAAATTTTTGACCAAATTTAAGATGCAAGAGCAAGTTATTATCTAAGAAAGTTAAGATTTTGTTTATTATTTTTGTCACAACGCACACTTTGTGTCGCCTTTTACCTTTTTAACCGTCAATTTTGGTTTCCTACTTGTAAGATAAAATTTGAAAACCTTGATGAAATTTCGGGGTAAAAGATATTGTCCGATAAAGTATATTTTAGACGTGTCTTACTGATGTCGTTTTGTATCCGAAAATTGTCTCTTTTTTCATGAATCCCGAGATCACTCCGGGATCCCGGGACTACAAAAAGTTTAATCCTGAAATTCTGGGATCAGTATATTGTCCGGGATTAGAAGCCATAATGTATGGGTATTTGAAAGCAACATCTCCAAACAGTAACAGTGATAATTGTAGTTCGATATTCACCCCACAGCTTGAATTTTCCTAAAACTTTGACACCGCAGATCTAAGTTGAACAGTAATCTTATTTTTATGTGCTTCTTATCTCCTCAGTAATATCTCCAGCGAGCTGCAAACGGAAATAAATTTTATACCGTGTTATTGTTTGCCCAACAATCGTTGCATCTAGAAATGAAAGAGATTTAAGAAAGTAATTTATTTATTTATTTTTTAATTTTTATTTATTGTTTATTTTTTTAATTTAATTAAGATAATTATATTATAAATATTCTCAAAAATTATCGTGTGTAAAGTAACGGTGCTTTTCACTAACAACGAATAAAATGATCAACACTTCTTTGATGTATTATAGCAAAATCACCTAAAGTTGTGGCTAAATCCTATACTAATCTGGAAAAAGGCCCTCATTAGCTCCAGTGTCTTCAGTGGCTCTTAGGATTTTACTGATTATTAACACACACTTTTGGTGTCACAAAACGCACAGATCCTTGTTGGAAGTATGGCAATTGGCTTGTAATTATCGATTTGTTTCTTTTGTTGCAAACTTCCTTAATATAATTCCGTTTCCACAAAGCCTTGCCAAGATGCAACACCATATCTGTTACCTGGTACTTGTGGCATTGCCTTGAAACAACAGAATGACTTTCACCAACGCCTCTTGCAACATAACAAACTCCTCTACCATCTTTATTCATAGGAAACATTCTTCCAGTTTTAAGATTGCTAAGAATAATAACTTTGCGATTTAGACAATGCATAAATCAGTACTGACGGCCACCTTTTAATCTATTATTCCTTATCTTAGACGACACAAGTTACACCAGTAGATCGCAATCGCAATATTTGCCTTCGGCAAGCAATCAGCTAAAAACTATTGACACTGGGTCACCTCAAGTATGCACATACGGATACCCTACATATCGAAAGGAACAAACAGACAAACAAACCGACCGACAATAGCGAATAAATATTGGATCTCATGATTCCGTACACGGCCCTACCCCGGCCTAGGTGAAATATTAAAAGAACAAAAGGGAAGTTTCAATTTGCTTTCGCGCTAGGCACCCAGCAGCAGCAGCAGCAACGGAAAAGGTGAAATGCAGGACTGGGACCGGTGTTTTATACGCAAAGGAGCTTTTACCGGAAAAAAACCTCACTCTCTCACTCACCCCTTCTCAGTTACTCTCTCGTTTTCTCTCTGTCATTCTCTCACATGCTGCCAACGTTCCCAACACACTGAGACACGGACGTATTTACCTACCTCGCGCTTGTGTTGAACGCGTGCCATTCTTTGATATACGTGGAACACTTAACGCCTCTCTGCTAGGGGGACAAAAGGGACCACCCCCACTCACTGAAACTCAAATAAAAGAGAGTGAAAACGGTCTCTCCGTCGCTTAGGAGGGTGGAATCTAGGTGATGAGAGCAGTGGGTCTTGTGGCTGATGGTGTGTGTGTGTGTATAGAATGGTCAGTTTTCAAAGTAAACACAATTAGGGCGCTGGTGTCACTTTACCGGGAAGTCGGCAGGCTTGAGCTTTCATCAATAAGAGCTGTCATTAGAACTAACGGTGAAATGGTGTTGGAGTGGGCCGTACCTTCGTCCACACCTTTCGTCAGGGTCGCATTTAGGAGTTGAACAGCTTGGATTCTTGTGTAGAAAAGTTTTTGATGATTTTTAGGGTTTTATTTATTTTAGGTCTCAGAGAATTATTGGATTTTGTGTATAATTAAACAACTCATAATAAAAACGTTTTTAATGACTAAAATTACTAGTAACTATAATTAATAATAAATATAATTAATATTCTTATCATTGTCGAAATGCAGCCCCAACTACTAAATATTTTTTTCTGAAAATTTGAACCAAACACGCTAAAAAAATTTTTCGACATTTAAATTTACAATTTTAAAACTTGTAAATAATATTATCAAATTAATAACTAAAAATGCACGATAGATAAAAACTATCAAGAAGATATATAATTCACCAAAACGTATACATTTAATAAAACAAATTTATCCACATATAGGAGCCAATTCAAGATTTATTTCAGTTCCTTTTCACCCGACAATACACAATCAGATTACAACAATTCTACATAAATTGAAGGTTATAACGTCTACGATCACACAAAATTCAATTGGAAGTTTACTAATTAATAGTAAGAAGAAGTGTTTTTAGAAAATATCTTATGTGGCCAGGCAAATGACTTATCACACTATATAGCTGCATGAGATTCTATTTGATCGAGATCGGTCTTGTTTGCATTAAAATAAAACTAATTAGCCAGGAATTGACAGATATTTTGAAACTATTGACGGTAGGTATTGTCAAAACATCAGTGTTTGACACCACCTACTGTCATAAGAATTAAAATATCTGTCAAATCCTGGCTAACTAGCTTTATATTAATACAGGCACGAGCGATCTTGATCAAATAGAGTTAATCATGCAGCTAAGCTATTAATTTTACCAGAAGATGTTATAGACATAAATTATACAAAGTTTCCTCTACTTTAATTTATTATTTACCTATTTTGACGAAATTACAGAAATGGCGGCTTATTTGGAAAATCCTTGAAAAATCTGAGAGTAAACAACCAGTTCCTTTGGGCCCTTTTGAACAAATATCTTTTTAACTCTAAGTTTGGTTATGAAACTTCTAAATCTAATCTTTATTGGGTACCTGATAAGCACGACAAACAACGAGAAAAAGGATAAGGTTTTTTTATGATTACACCATTGCTTTATATTATAATGCCAACATGTTGCACATTGCGGAAATGAGAAAAAACACGAGTATCAGAACATGTCAAAATGGCGCCCATAAGAAAAGCAAAAGTTGGCCATGGTTACGCCGCCATCTTTGATGTTATTTCAAATTTAAAAAAGACACTGCATTCCCTGTTAAAAAAATGGTAAAATGTTTTTTTGTCAAATGTCTAGTTACATTTGGTTGTGAATAAAAAATTAAAAACGATATTTTAACATTTCAGTTTTTTGCGGATATATTTGTGGAAAAATGACAGCTTAAATTTCTTTTCAGATAATTGATCAACACAAAAATACGAAACTTTGCCAAATTTAAATATAAGCTCTCTCTCCACTAATAAGCGAGATCCCCGCCCTCCATAGTTTGACCTTGAGGCCTTGGGACATTCTGTATAGTCTTGGAAACGCAAAACTTATATTATATTATATGGGTATTTCCATATATTTGAAACCCTGTTAGTAGTAATCGAATCACTATCAAGTACTAAAATTTTCAATAAATTGAAAATATTTCTGATTTAATAAATTTTATAAGAATTAAAACTAAAATAGACAATTAATAATACATAATCAATTTTTCTCGTAGACTAGAATGTTTGTTCAATACAATTTCTGTCATTCAAAGACCTAAAAAACAAGTAATAACACTCAAGCATCCACAATTCTAATATAAAACTTGCCATGAAAAACACCAAAAGACGACTCTCTATTACATTCAGTATTCACGCTAAATTTAATACATTAGGGTCGGTCCTATTTTTGCGGACCGCAGGCAGCAGAAAGCGATTATGTACGAGGAAAATCCTTTGGTTTTTTTTTCTCGAACCGCTTTCACAGAAACCTCAACGCAGATTACAGCGCACGAAAAGTGGGGACGCGTGCAAACTAATTGCTTCACTATTTGTTCGGCCCAACCGACGTTTTACCCACGACCATACTCGGTAAACGCTTCTGCCCTTTTTGCAAGCAAAAATCCTGTGCGGCCAGAAAGGATTTTCCGGGTTAAGGACTCATCCCAGGGATCTGTACGGTCGTTATTCATTTTCACATTGGCGAATTCGGGTGGATTGAATTGCTTCTGGCTAGTCGTATTTTCAGTCGATCATATCTGATATTACCATTGCAAATAAGTACTTTGATGGCAGTTAAAAAATAATTTTAAGGGTATTTAATAAGATACGGTACCCTACGTTTACATTAAACAAATGTATGTCTGGCAGGTTTTGGTGTCACACGTGATACAACTAAAATATGACAATGTCTTGCAGTAATTTCAATCTCATTCCTTGTATAAAAATTTTAGATCTCTATCGTATAAGTCATAAACTATATAGAAAATAAAAAGTACTGTACACAAATTAAACTTTAATTTTGTAAAGTCAAAGTAGCTCAAACAAACTTCATAGGAACTCATCGGGTGTTCATTTTTGTCCTCTCGTAATCCGTCAATGTTCAGTGACTGTGCAGTCTGATTTGCAACTGAAATATTTGGCATTAAATCAATCCATCTCCACTTTGGGAAAATTCCACGATCTTTTAGGGGACTTTTTATTACCGAACAGCTTAATTTGATCACAACCTGAGCTTTCGACACAGTAGACTGTATCGAAGTATATCTTAGCACTGAAGGCTATTCTGGTTATTTCTATACGCGATGCATGTGTTAAGCGACTTCTCTCAATTGTCTCTGTAAGATATTAGCATTATCATTTTATTAACGTTAGTATAGGCAACACACATTTCGTGTTTTGGGAAACCAGTTTTCCAGTTTTCGCTATACGTACGGAGTACTTGTATTTTATGTACATATGTTATCGAAGAGTTGAATAAAGCAGTTGTATTAAGTTGTATCGGCATTTTATTGAGTAACAAGTTGTTACAAATTGGCGACGAGTGAAAATAATTGGAAAGCGGGAAGAAGTGATAGAGGGAATTCAGGCGGCAAAAAAAAAGAAGAAATGGGTGATGAACACGCGCGAGGTACATATGGGCGACTTCGCGAATTCGATCCAAATGTGGATGAATGGGCCATTTTTCAAGCGAGGTTGGACAATTACTATACGGCGAACGATATTGAAGACGAAGAAAAGAAGAAAGCCATTTTACTCAACTGTTGTAGCGAGGATGCGTACAAGTTAGTATACAATTTATCGTTCCCAACCAAACCCGAAAAGAAAACGTATCAAGAGTTATCAACCATTATGGACACGCATTTTAAAAGTGCCCAAACAGTATTTCCTAATCGTTTCAAATTTTATATGGCTCGGAAAAAACCGGAAGAGACGGCGAGAGAATGGTCGGCGCGGCTATGTTCTTTAGCGTCAAAATGCGACTTCGGGGATGAACGGACGATTATTCTCAGGGATCTTTTCATTATGGGCTACGAAGGAGGACTGGTCCAGGATCGGTTGCTGGAAGAAAAATCTACGGTCACGTTCCAGGAAGCGGTTACGATGGCCACAGCAAAAAGCGTGGCTTCGCACGACGCCATTTTGGAGGTCAAGAAAGAGTCCTGTTTCCAGGTAGGCCATACCAAAACGACGTCACATCCACCCCGGCCGTGGAAACCGGAAAAGGGGACGCCATCTTCGCAGCGGGCAAACAGGTCAACCGGTGTGAGTAGAATTAAGCAAAAAAGAGAAAGTTTTGCTTGCGGAAATTTTAACCATATGATCGATACCTGTAAATTTAAAAATGCTATTTGTTATAAATGTAATCGCAAAGGTCATATCGCATCGTATTGTAAAACTAGAATTACAAAAGGTTATCAAAATTATTTAGACGATCAAATTTGTAGTATTAGTCCTGATAATAGCCCGATTATTGCAAAAGTTGAAATTAATAATACTTCTATGGAATTTCATATTGATACTGGATCTTGCATATCTGCTTTTTCTGAAAAATTATACTTAGATAAATTTTCAAGTTGTGAATTACAGCCGACAGATAAAATTTTATATGTTTATAATAGTCAGGCCGTAAAGCCTTTAGGTAGTGCGAATTTAAGAATGAAATACAACAAAAAGGAGGCGGTTTTGAGGTTCTATGTAATTAAAAATGGTGGGCCACCAATATTGGGTAGAGATTTTTTAAAAATATTCAATTTAGGAGTGCAGGAAAACGTTAAAAATGTCAATTTTGTTAGTTTAAATAAAGAAATGGAAAAGTTACACAAGGATTTTCAAGATGTTTTTAGTGAAGGGCTAGGAACGTTTAAAAATGGCAAAATCTCTTTAAGGATGAAGTCCGAAAATGTAAGCCCTAAGTTTTGTCGTCCTAGACCTCTTCCAATCTCTTTAAAACAAAAAGTAGAAGAAGAATTAGATAGACTCTTAAAGCTTAGAATAATCAAACCTGTCTCATTTTGTAATTGGGGAACTCCTATTGTGCCTATAGTGAAAAAGGATGGATCAGTAAGAATTTGTGGGGACTTTAAAGTCACAATTAACCCAATTTTGGAAGTAGAGCGATATCCGATTCCGAGAATTGACGATTTGTTTAATAAATTACAAGGTAGCACAATATTTTCAAAAATAGATTTATCTCAAGCATACCAGCAAATATTGTTGGAAGATACCTCCATCGAACTTACAACTATTTCAACACATAAAGGCCTGTTTCAATATACACGATTGCCATTTGGTGTAACATCAGGGCCTGCTCATTTTCAAAGAGTCATGGAAAGTTTACTACAAGGTATTGAAGATTGTGTTAGTTTTTACGATGACATTTTAATTGGTGGAAAAGACATGCAAAAGCATTTGGAAAATTTAAGGAATGTTTTGAGTAAACTAGAGGAACAAGGATTTAAAATTAAAACGGAAAAATGCAATTTTTTTGTCGATGAAATTTGCTATTTAGGGTATAAAATTAATAAAGAAGGGTTACACACTACAGAAGAAAAAATAAAAGCTATACAAGATGCTCCAATTCCACAGTCTGTAACAGAATTAAAGTCTTTTTTAGGCTTAATAAATTATTACGGTAAATTTGTACCAAAATTGTCAACCATCTTGTTTCCATTGTATGTGTTATTACAAAAAAATTCAGAATGGATGTGGTCAGAAAAATGTAGCCAAGCATTTGACCAAGTTAAGAAGGTTTTGATATCTGCTCCTGTTTTGGTGCATTTTAATCCCGATTTGCCAATTGTCTTGACGTGTGATGCAAGTAATTACGGGGTAGGTGCGGTATTGTCTCACATTTTTTCGAATGGACAAGAAAAGCCAATAGCTTACGCTTCGAGAAAGTTAAATAAAGCTGAAACCAGCTATTCCCAAATAGAAAAGGAAGCGTTAGGTATTATCTTTGGAGTTGGTAAATTTAATCATTTTTTGTACGGCCAGAAATTTTTATTGCGAACTGACCATAAACCGCTGGTAACAATATTTAATCCAAGTAAGGGAATTCCCATTTATTCCGCAAATCGGTTAAGACGTTGGGCCGTTATTCTCAGTAATTATGATTATAAAATTCAGTATGTCAGGTCGGAAAATAATGTTGCTGATGCACTATCCAGAATACCAATAAAAGATAATAGTCAAATAATGGATACGTGCACTGTAGACTATATAAAATTTTTTCAGAGTATGGGTTTGCCGATAGATTATTTGATGATTAAAAGAGAGACAGACACAAGTAATGAGATGAAATTGTTATGTAAATATATTAAATTTGGTTGGCCTAGAAATATAGTGAATAGAGAAGTGTTAAAATATTGTAATTTTCGTAATGAACTGACTATTTGTAAAGGTGTAATTTTGTGGAATAACAAAATAGTGGTTCCCAGAAATATGAGATATAGATTACTAAATGAATTACATGTTTCTCACATGGGGGCTACAAAGATGAAGGAATTAGCACGTAATTATTTTTGGTGGCCAGGTTTAAATGGGGAAATCGAAGCAAAGTCGCATAATTGTGCAAACTGCAAAGTAGTAAAAGATAATCCACCACAGCAGCAACTACATTTGTGGGAATGGCCAAAGGAACCGTGGTCAAGAATACATATCGATTATTGTGGTCCTATTTATAATAAATATTTTTTGGTGGTCATTGATGCACACTCTAAATGGTTGGAAGTATTTCCAACATCTAAAACTACGAGTGCGTTTACAATACAAGCTTTGACGAGTTTAATTGCCAGATTCGGTTTACCGCATGTTGTTGTTTCCGATAACGGTCCACAATTTAAGTCTGGAGAATTTTCAATGTTTTTGAAGAGCATGGGTGTACGTCATATAACCACGGCACCATTTTCACCAGCATCTAATGGCGCAGCTGAAAATGCGGTTAGAACTGTAAAAAATGCGTTAAAGAGAGTCTTGACAGGTAAAAACACATCCGATGTATTTACTGCACTACATAATTTTTTATTTGATTATCGTAACACGCCACATACCACGACTAAGAAATCACCATCATCTTTAATGTTTAAAAGGAATATTAATTTTAAATTTAATTTAATTCACCCTAAAATGTATTTACCTCGAAAGAATAATGTTGTGAATAATAATGTTGCCGAAAGTCAAAGACGGCAACTTAAGTATCATAAAGGGCATAGAAAATCTAAGTTTAGTTTAGGTCAAACGGTAATGATTAAAGATTATAGAATACCTAATAAAGTTAGATGGATCAAAGGTAAAATAATTAAAATATTAGGAAAGTGCGTGTACTTATGTAATGTGCCGGAAATCGGTAAAGTGTGGAAACGTCATGCTAACCAGATGCAATTTTGTCACACAGTAGAAAACACATTGGCACCTTTACCGATTGTCGACGCAACCGAAGATACTGTAGAAATGCAGAATTTTCATGATAAAGCCGATACCGAAAATAAAAATTTAACTCTTAGACCGAGAAGAGATCTAAGGCCACCGGACCGACTTGTTTATGACTAAGAGTTGTATATTATGTTATAGATTTTTTGTGCGGGAATTGTATATTGTATAAATAATTTAGTTGTAATTAAGGGTGAAGGTGTAAGATATTAGCATTATCATTTTATTAACGTTAGTATAGGCAACACACATTTCGTGTTTTGGGAAACCAGTTTTCCAGTTTTCGCTATACGTACGGAGTACTTGTATTTTATGTACATATGTTATCGAAGAGTTGAATAAAGCAGTTGTATTAAGTTGTATCGGCATTTTATTGAGTAACAAGTTGTTACAGTCTCAAGAACTAAGAATTGTAGAGATATAAAATTTTGAAATCGGGGATGGATAAGTATCAAAATACTATGTGATTAAAATAATACATACTTGTCATTTGCATGCAACATCACAAGCTGTTGACTTGAATTTCTAGAATACGATACAGTAGTTATTTTTCCAAAATGTTGACGCGCAAATAAAACTTGAAGGACAAGGTTCCTACCATGATAAACTAATTGGGCAAATTTTATTAACAATATTTTAATATCTATTTAGACTTTTTATCATACCATTATCAACTCTCTGTGTAACTTGCAAGTAGCTATAATAACTTTCGTTCTCAAGATTTGATGTACAGATAGATACTATTACACAGACGTAAATTTATGTGGCTAGATGCCATGCTTCGGAAGGCACGTTAAGCTGGTGGTCCCGTAACCAGTCTCGACCTCTGGTTTCGGTAACATTGTATTGGCCGAGACAGGTCTCGGCTTGGGAGGGATGTGCTGAAGCCACCCTCTCTGTTCAAGGGGCATTGGCTATACTAGCCAGCCGTGTTCAGCGAGACTGCTCTGGTAGAGGCGCGCTGCGTGTTTGTGACATCCATCTAGGTAAAGCAAAACGGGCCAACTGTGGCCTAGGTGCACTGTTAGTACAATAGCTATACCATAAGCACAATAGCTATACAATAGCTATATTTAAAAAATTAAAAACGGTATCTTTACCTTGCAGTTCTTTGCGGATATCTTCAAAATGAGAAATGATAGTTTAAAATTCATTTCAAATAATTGATCAACACAAAAATACCAAACTTTGCCAAATTTAAACATAGGCTCTATTTCCACTAATAAGCGAAATCTCCATGGTGTGCGTGGAAATTGAATCACCCGGTATTGACAGTATAGTCAAAACATCAGTATTTGACACAGTTTGACACTGCTGTATAGTATGATAAAGTCATGTGCCTGTCGACATCAAATTTTTTATTGACTTTGATAGTTCTTTAATGGCTTAATAGTGAAATAAAAATTTACTGGCGTTATATTAGAAATGTTTCGAGCAAATTATGAGATTTCGAAAAATATGAGTATACTCTGTCCCACGACAGGTAGACATTACTCATCGATTTCAGCAGCAAACGCTGCAAGCCATCGTTAAAATGAGAGAGCACGCTTTTTCATGCGTCTGTTCTTACGAGTTGTCGCGTTTTTTTTTTGCCGGCGCTATAACTCAAAAACTATCCAATTAATTTTTATTCTTGAATATTACCTAGAATATAATTTCTGGGTGAAAGCCCCATCAATATTAATTGGTTAGTTTCTAAGTTACATTAAAACAAATTATGATGTAAACATCATACTTTCCGCGAACGTATATTTGAACTACTACCAAATTTCTAAACATTTCAGGTAATAATATAAATATAAATCTTATATTTTAGCTAACTCTGAGATAACTGTTGTGTTCGAATTTTTATTCAGCATAACGAAATCTATCGAAAGCGACTATTCACATTCACTCCATCAAATCCATGTTCCCCTATCAAATTTTTAAGTTGTTAAGTTACCAAATGTTACTATTGAGACAATGAACTGATCTGTGGAAAAGAATAATAATTGTCAATGATGGCATAAATATAAAACTTAAAACTAAAAATTTAATCAGATATGAAATTTTGTAAATTTTTATATTCAAATTTAAAACATTACAGAAGTAGTTCATTCAACATTTTCCCAATTACTAAACTGCAGAAACGACAAATATAAAAATAAAAATACTCCATATAAATTAACACGCCAAAACTGCGTTTTTTCCGCATCACAAATCAACACGAAAAAAAAAATACTTTTTCCACTACAATAATTGAGAGCGATAAAAAGTTTCGCGTGATGTTTGGCGCGTAGGGTCCCGCGCCACCGGCAGCGTCACCCGCGTTCATCCCTTAATAATTTATAGACCATTAAATGTATAAATTCTGTACCCAGTTCGCGCAACGTGCGATTTTATTCAATCCGTTTCCCAGCGGCCGCACTCGATTGCGTACGGCAATAAATAACGCGCGGCGCGCCCGAGAGGGGGCGCGCGCGTGTACGCGAGTCAGAAAGTCGCGCCGAAAAAGTGTAGCCTAACATTATGCATCCATAAATCTTGCTTTGAAATTTTTCATCCGCACGGAACGCGCAGGGCCAACAAGAAACGGAACGCTCGCCGCCGCGCCGCCACCGGTACCGTTTTGCTCGCATTTATAAAATAAAATTCGGTTACAATGTTATTCGGGCGGGGCGGGGCATCCTATTAGGTCGCTGTTCTGCGGCTTTTTTTCTTGCCGGTAATAAATCAATCCGAACATATTCCGGCGCCTCCGCCATTTGTTGTCATTGCATTTTGAATGTGTAAAAGTGAGGTAAACGACCGCAATTCAGACAGGTTAAGGAATTGTTACATTTGTAACAGTAGAATATATATTTATGTGGTGTCAATGACTATGTCAACTTTTTTTTCAAACAAATAGTTATTTCCTTAATTTGATGAACTGCTCCATTTTAGTATATAGTAAATATTTCAGTGCAGTATAATGAAACACAAATGTTTTATGTAGACTGATGTATTGGAGAATATTAAACGCTATCGATTTCGATCATTAAATGGCCATCTTCAGGTGTATCACTCCTACAGAACTGCCAGAAATCTATAAAACTTTCGCTACTCAAAAAACAAGAAATTCTTAAGCATGACATGAATAATTCCAACATAATAAATGACATTACCTATTTTCCCGAGAACCACACTTTCAAGTCCTTTCTGTAATGATGAAATTCCCCGATGTTTTGTTAGTATTTTGAAATTTATTCTTTTTAATCTCTGATCATTCATATAATAATACAAACAACTAGGGTTCAGTTCCCTAATAATTCATTTAGTTAAACATAACACTATCCTAATATGCTAATTTACATCTAATAACTCTTTACTCCAACAATTAGTGGTATATTATTCCGATAAATAAAAACATTCAAGTAAATATTAAGTGTTTTAAATATTGTTAAATAAGATTTATTATTAAGAAATGTTAATCATTTATGTTTTACCATTTTTAATGAAACACAGTATAAAATAAGTCCTTAGTCTTCTTCAGTCTGCACTCTCTCCCTCATCTGTATGTTAATGTTGTTCCTTGCATCTGGAATTTTTAGTGTTTTTCTTGACGCAGCTGTTCCTTTTTCACTTCCTCTCTTATTTCTCTAGAATGATTTCCTTTTGTGTTTTTTATTAATTATTAACAAATATTCTCTGCAAGCATTAGATAATATTACAGAAGAACAGTTTCGTTTTACTTTATTTGGGTGTTTCAGGCCAGAATAATGATTTTTTAATGGAGATGTCACGAGATCAACTGTTTTGTCAAAAGGTGGTATATTAATGCAAAAATCGCTACTCTCTGCTGCTAGTGTAATAATTAGGGATTAATGATGTCCGTAATTCCGACAGTTGTGTCGGAATTTGGACGAAATTCGTACAATTAATTGTAATATAGCAAGCGATGTAAACTACACATGTCTGATTTAAGGACATGCTATATTTACATGTACATAATTCCGACACCATTTTTAGTAAGCCTAAATAGATATTATTAGAATTAGCTTAATTACTATTGTCCTGTAGCAATGTAAAATGAAGTGAAATTGCAGTTACCTTATAAGGAAAAAACAACTTCACATCGAGTATTACCGTTATGACTCGTATTAAACATACGGTCTCAAAATGTTACATTAACTACAATATTGATGTCAAAAGTCATACAAATTCAAGAACTTACCAATTAAACAATGGTGTACTGTCGTTAATGCTAACTACTGCGCCCTACATTTACGTTAGTGTTCACGTGTAGAACAAAATAAAAATATATATAAAAATAAATCATTACCAAAATGTCGTAAGTACTGGACATTTAATTTGGTGATATTTGTACAGAAAGTCCAAAATTTCAGCGAATTACATTTAACACTACATTCGCGTGCAAGAGTAAACGTGTTTGGCCAAGCCTTACCTTGACTTTTGACACAAAAGATCCCTATTTTTTATCACAGCACAGCATGGGAGTTAGATTATCCCAGTACTTGACACACCCATACAGTACGGTGTAACAAAGCTAGCGTTTTTTGAATTACATATATTTAAAGATGATAAAAGTTGTCTCAATGGACCCACATATAAAAACAATTTCTATCCGATTGAAAAACATTGTGTATTTAATATCATATAAAACTATATAATATTGAGTTTACCAAACTTAGAATGTGTAAAACTAAAATCTAATGTCAATGTTGCAACAAATGGATGAATTTCGTCGAATTCTTTTACCGTATTTTACTTTAACTAACAACCATGGGAAAGAGCCACAGGCAATCCTTGTGTTGTATTCAAAGTGTGATCACCCTTTGCAGGAAACTCTTGCTGAGCACCATATTTCCAATCCTTTGAGGCTTCCTTCTTGCGCTTCTGTCAACTCCACACCCAATTATAACTTGGCAACCGTTGTTCATTCTCACAGTTTGTTCAAGCCCTCATAGCTCTATTCTCCTGGTCTTCCACTAATATTCTACTATAATTATACGGCAAACTTTTTTATTGTGTGCAATAATAATATAAGTTATCACCCTGTATTTATTACGTTCTGACATAGGTATTTACGTCAATAAAACTTTAATTTAAACATTGTTAATTTGCAAAGCCGCCACTATTCGCAAGGTGTTACCATAAAAAAAAAATAATATTTCAGTATTCTAGATCAAAACCCTGCCGGGATATAGGCAAATTTATGTTGAGCTTCATTTGGGTTTAATCGAATTTGATGTGCAATAATTTGACAATAGACTGTTTTTTTGTAATGTTTTTATTTGAACAAATAGTTAAGTTTAATATAATTACAAGTTGATTACCACATTAAAAAATAATTCTTTAAACCCATCAGGTCTACCCATCGGACTAGGAAAACTAGTCCGAACTAGCCCACAATCCCCAAACTCAATGATTAAATGAAGTAAGTTACAATCAGCGATTCGGACAGTAAAATAAATTACCAGGCCCGGACTTCATTAATTTTTATCGCGGAATTCCATTAAAACTTTGTAATTATTTGACCGGTTAACCTAACCGGGGAATTTTTCTTCACGCTGCCGCCGCTACTACGCCAACCACAGCCTAATGGAAACCGCTGATTCCAAAAGTTTCGGACTGATGGACGCAGTTCTTACCGCATTTAATGGTAATCCGGATCGCGATGATTCGCTAGGTGTTTAACTAAGAACGCGAAAACGAAAAGCAAAATTTTCGCTATCAGATTGATAGTGGATTCTTTAACCACCGTTGGCTTAAGAATCAATAATACTACGTGAAAAGTAAGTTAGAAGGCTTTTATTTGAAAACCAGGGTTTTAGATGTCAGAATTGGTACGAAAAAACTATGAGCTATATTATCAAAATATTATCATTTTGACTTGAAATGGATATTAAGTAGTCTGTAAACTTACATAGTCAGTTCTGCGCTCTACTGCCTCCAATATTATGCATACAATTAAATTTCTTGTGTGAAATTGGTTGAAACTGGTTTTAGTTTACGCGGCAAAATCAATACAATTAACTATATATTAAAGTATATTGTCGGGTTAAAGTTAAAAGTCAATCACTAACATTTTTTTATAACAAAATATTGGACTTGGACTTTTCGGCCCAAGTGCAAGGCATATGTCCCTTCTGTGTCCTTTTTCTTCGACTTTCTGTAGAAATATCAACCCTTGTTTGCAACACAACATATTCACTCAGTTTTTATTTACACATACCTATTACGCATGGTGAAAATCACCTTCTTATACAAGTTAATGTCAAAACAACAAGAAAATCTGTATTTTTGTATATGTATTTTCTACACTTATAAAGAATAAAGTTTTCTAGAATATATATTTCATTTATTTACATTTTCCATGATTACGTTGTAGAATGATTATTATAGTTTATCTACTAACAGGTATAAGATTGTTTGGACTGTATTGGTATTAAAAAAATTGTTTGTATAATTTTAAATCATAATTTTTGTTGTTTGTAATTTATGTATGAACTCGTATGTCTCAAGTTTTAAAATTATGCCGCGCGTCCATTTGGATTAGACATCGAAGATGCCTTTGCAAAATTTTACAGATTTACATCACAGATGTATTTTTTAAATTGATAGTTGTCAGCATAATATTGTACTGGCGCTTTCTTAGATGTGGAATTCAATGATTCAAATACACACGCTATTTTAATTGCATCAAATGGTTTTATTATTCTAAAGCGTAATTTTGTTTTGTTTATAATTTATTATAGGTGTCCAAGGTTTTTTAGACTAATAACTAGAATTTCTATTAAACCGTCCATTGTTTAAAACTTGAATCAACCTTATAATATTGATAGAAGCTTTTAATATACACAATCGACTGTTTATATTAAACTATGAAAAGTGTGTTAACAATATTATAATTTTTGACACTTAATAAATTACAAACAACACAATATTACGATTTAGAATAGATTATAGAAGCATTTGATGCAATTAAAATAGTAAAGAACACACATTATACCTAGCACTATAACAAATACTACATTAGTTGCACTAACTGAAATCACTTGTTCCCATCACAAATGCAGCATTAGTAGCGTTAACTAAATCACTCTGTTCCCAGAACAAATATAGCATGTTGCTATCACAATTTGTTCCAATAACCAATTTATAAGTGGCAACATACATACCTATTTGTTAAGGCAATTAGGACAATTTGCACTTTCAACTACTTATTTTAGTTCTGCCAACTAAAACACTTCAACAAATAGAAATTGATCTACTGAACTATTGCAGTCAGTTGTCTAATTTTTCACTAACCATATTAGTTGAGACTACTCATATATGAGTTGTGGTAACTAAATTGTTTTTATTGCTTAAATACATTGATTTTGACAAAAACAACAACGGCCTTTTTTTGGAAATTTGGCAAAATGAAAATTAGTTTTTGTATAAACCCTAGCTAGACCTCATCTCTGGTGGTTTTAAAGTCAAAACTCACATTAATCAACAATGGACATTAGATATAATCGATGAATTCAATGAGAAAAATCTTACAGCAAATAAATTCACAAAAGTAGTTCGACAGACTCCTTGGAAAGTTACAGCCGCTTGAAATATGAAGAAAACCGTACAATTGGCCGTTTCTTTTAAAATAAACTTCTTAAGGAACCGTAAAAAACGATAAGTTACTTTTGAAACTTTCTACTCAGAATGACAGTCACTTTCGAGAAAAAAAATATTAAACCGTTACATATATGTTTATTTGTTTATTCCTTTGTTTACTTTGAATGTATTTACTTGTTATTGTTGTGATGCTTATTTATGTTGGTCATCTTCGGTTAATAATTATAATAAATTTAATAAAAATAAAGGTAATTTATTTAAATGTTTTCTTTGTTTTGTTTATATTTTAAGCGGCTATAACTTCTGAAAGAGTTGAAAAACAAATTTGTTCATATGAAAAATTTTTCAGCACGACATTTACTTTTTCGAAAAGTGTTTTGATAGTAAAAAATGGGACACCTTGGATGTATACCCTTAAATACTAATATAATATGTGGAAAATAAACTAAATTTATTAAACATTACACATTCATACCTAAAAAATATAATAAATAAATAATAGAAAATAAACTGCTTCCGGGTTATGCCGTGGTCAAGATTTGTAGTGCCGTGTTAGCTCTGAAGAAGCGAGCAACATGATTCGCGAAACGTCGAAACGCATTTACAAATCTTGACACACGGCATAACCCGGAAGCAGTTTATTTTCTAAATGATTCTGGTCGTGAAAGCCCACGTACTTAAATAAATGATAATTCTACAAACTTATTAGTTAATGTACAGCTGTTAATAAAAATATTTTGTTGCAAATTTCTTAGATTAGTAAGAATTATTTATGAATTTATGAATGTTTTTTACTGACTTTTGTGGGGTAGTAGAAAGCCTAAACATTTTATTATCTATATTTCTAACTTCTGCAGCTTATTTTGAAAGTTCACCGATAATCTATAACAGGTGCGTTCGCATTTATGTTTTCTTGTACGGCGTAAAACGAATAATATCATGGATAAACTTCAACAATTTGGCGGGTTTGAATTTCTTTAATTTTTAGAATTAATTTTGTGGTCTGCAATAGTGAAAAAGGTGTCGGTACATTAGTACAAAAACTCGCCAGTATTTTTTGTGTTTACGCCAAATATTAAGTATTAACATTCATTTGCCACAATCAATTGATGGGCAGTTACACAATCTACATTATACTCAAAGTATAACTCTCTGTATTTAATCAATAGAGGGATGAAATTGTACTTTTTCTATGGAGATCAATCGCTTAAAAATGAAAAAGGTGTCAAACATTACTCGGTGTCATATCTTCCTATTTATCAAACCAGGCCCAAATGATAATTCGCACATTGAAGGACCAAAATTGATGCAAATTCTGACTACAGTATTCAGCGACATCTGTATATTGAATCGAATTACCGGTATAGCCGTCGGTCTCATGTACCGTCAAGTTTCCTATCTGGTCACAAGTCAACTCTAATACCATTAGAAGTGCGGCCCATTGTAGTCGGGAATTTGCAGTTAGAGCTCCTGCACGGTGATGACGACGACGGCCATTACTCGTAAAACTGAAATTACATGTTTTGCCAGTTCGGGCCGAATGTAAATTATATACATTTAGATCTACATGCGGGACCAGCCAACTTCTCCATTAAGTAGCAGTGGCTGGCTCCGGTCGGGTAGTTTTAACGAGTTAAACTTTGTTATGCGTCCGGGTTAAGATTGTAAAATTTACGTTGATGTGCCACCTAAAAGTACCAGTAACTTGTTATAGCCGTTACAGCCGACATACATGTAAATTTCATAATGGAATCGAAACTTGACATCGCGTTATCCAATTAGGTTATGTATTAACTGATTAAGGACGATTTCCCAGCTTCCTTTGCTACTTTCGTCTTTCTCTCGTCTTGAATAAGTAGAAAAACTAGACAAACTAGCATGTGCAGTGGACGCATGTGCAGTGGATGCAATTGTAAGGTCTGCCAACACTGCCAACGTGCGACATTTTGTTTTGATTTGTCTCACCGCAGTAACGTATACGTTTATGGTGTATCGTATACGTAATCGCTTGAATTTTTTTTGTTCTTTCATATTTTGAAACCTTGAAGTGTACAAAATAAGCTCCTGAAACAGTTTTTTGATTCTTTTTACGGTTTTACAGGCTATGGTATTGTTCGGTCGAAATTACCTGCATTAAGCCGGCGCGAAGAGGTGCAAATGATATATACAAATGATAATTTTCACTAACGCTTTACTAGGAATGGGCAGTATGGATACAGTATAAAGAACGTATAGATCTAGGTGTTTATATTGAGTAAATTATTATATATCAATGAATTCACATAGAAAATAAGTTTTAAAAAGTATAAAGTTTCTACCTTCTCTTGTTGAGCTTATTCCACCGATTCGAGTTCTATTTTTCCTCTTGGAGAAAACACTTTTATTGGAGGCTGAAAATCATAAAAAGTGAAAACGTTGAAAACGAAAAAATCGAACTTTATGGCACAATTTCTTTTTGTACACTAAAGTATAATAAATATATAGCAAAATAAAAATAAAAATTGATATCTCTTATAATTTATTTGAAAAACTGTCCGAAAGTTGAGCTACTTTTTACATCTCTACATAAGAATCTTACCTTAACGTCATAATGGCGAGATTCGTTTTGTACAGTTGGTTTAATTTTGTAAATTAATTTGCACTGTCATGTTTACAGCACAATATTGCAGAAATAGACCGGCATGAAGTAAACAAACGACATAACCTTAAATGTTTTTTGTTTCGCCAGGTTGGCTGTTCTGAAATAGATGAAGAAGAAGTGTCTAGTATATCCAACTTGATACATTTAAATTGTTTCTAGTTACAGAAAAGAAATTTAGAAAAAGACAAAAGTAGTGTAATCCAAAAATTCCTTTACCATATTGAATAGCTAATGTTTCATGTCCATTCCTTATGACACTGGTCTCCAAACTTATTTGTTCGCAAACCCCTAAAGCAGAAAAATATCTGATCATACAGGATTATCTTGTACGTAAAAATGCTTGGGGATTTCGCTTAAATGAAGATACACAACATTATTATATTGGGAAGAATTTTATGTTGATTATCCATTATGATTATTTAAAAAATGCATGTTTTGGAAATTTTCAGTAATTTAGTTTTGCGAGTCGCTGAAATTTGAAAATTACTTCTCTAGTTTTGTGGCCTAAATGAAAGAATGTAACAGTAAACAAGTTATCGCATACGTACAATACCGTGACAGAAATCGACATCGTAGTAGAGATGGTGTAGATGGTAGTTATTCGTATAACTTCTTATGCAAAATTTCATTGCATGCATGGTGGTGAAAAAGTATACTTTTCTATTCGCAAGTAGTGACAATTATTCAAACGCTGTAAACTTAGATCTCGTGAGAACTGCTTACCTTACTTGCTCACAGTAATATAAATCAATAAATATAAATAAATATAAATTTACAAATTTGTCACTTTTAAATAATGTAATGTAATGTGATTTTTTTAACGGCATTAAGGTCGTAATTTATTTTTCCTGTAGGTGATTACATAAATTTTCTTTATGCAGCATCACGGTTTGTTTTGTTTAGTTGTTTGGTAGATTGTGGCAAAGCATAGTATGTTTTGTTTTTTTTTTCTTGTATTAACGTCATTTTGGATTTTACCATTTTCGGACTTAGTCTTCTCGTCTGATTCCAATACTGTATCCTAATCGATGGTTTTGATGCAGGTTTTAGGCAACGGAAATCAACGTTCGTTTTTGTGCAAAAATAATCTGCTGTGGCCAGGCACA
Organism: Melinopterus prodromus; assembly: GCA_964023965.1. NCBI lineage: Eukaryota > Metazoa > Arthropoda > Insecta > Coleoptera > Scarabaeidae > Melinopterus > Melinopterus prodromus. Next base: position 58,457,827 of record OZ030394.1, read on the forward strand.
TAACTTTATCATACTCTATAGATAATAAAAATTTAGCAGGAAGAGATTCTTTTTGATCGAGATCGGTCGAGTTTGCATTAAAATGAAACTAGCCAGGATTTTACAGATATCTTAATTTTATTGACGTCAAAACATCTGTATTTGACACTACCTACTGTTATTAGAATAAAAATATTATTAATACGACCTATCTCGATCAAATAGAATTTGCTCATGCAATTAAACTATTAATTTTACCAAAAAATATTATAGACATAAATTATACAAAGTTTTATCTACATGCATCACATAAATAAAAAAGTAAGAAAACTCTTAGGAATGTTGGTTTACAAAAGTTAGTGTAAGACTACTGTAAATGCAATTCGTTCTTTTGTATAATAATGTACAAGGTGATTCATAACTCGAAGCGAAATATTAAGTACCAGACTTACCATTAAATTTAATGTCACGTCCCTTAAAACACGAAACAACTATATGTCATATCGCTTTCAAGTCAACTAAATTTACTTTTTATTTCTTTATGTTATGGACCACCATGCATAGGTATTATAATATTTTTACTGTGCTTTTGTCATCTGGCAAAGTGGACTCTAGTAAAACATATACACTAAAGTACAATAAAATAATTTGTAAAAATGTCATTACGTACCGCTTTCTAGTCAATTACTTCAAAACCAAAATAAATAGATTAGAGTTATTTTTCGATAGTTTATTGAAAATGTTTGGGCATTATTGTGCAAATTTATGGGTTTTTTGTATTGATATTTTCTCAATGGAAACTTAAAACATATAAAGTATTTAAAGTTTATGTACAATATAGCGTTGATAATCCAAACTAATTGGGACCGAAGGTGATTCGGATTAGCAAATTGTTCGGATTATGAAATATGACAACTAAATAGTAGAAAATACGAGTATTGGATAGAAGTTCTATCTTTGTAAAACCAACACCATTCTATTCCGCTCTTCATAAGCTATAGAAATGCCAAAAAGGGTAATCGAAGGGATATCGAACCGATATCGAAGCGATATCGAAGGAATATCGAAGCGATATTGAAGGGATACCGAAGGGATTTATTTATAATTTACTTATGATTTTTTGTGATTTATTATTTTTTATTATGATTTATGATTTATTTATGATTTATTTATGATTTATTTATGATTTATTTATAATTTATTTATTATTATTTACGCGTACCCCCTTACGGGTACATACAGTGTGTATCAGCCAAATGGAATAAATTCGATAATAAATAAATGGGGGCGTGTTTTAAAAAACGCTCGGACACGTCGATTTGTATTTGTGGTTGCGCATTTTTTTCAGTAAAAACTGTTTATACAGGGTGTCTCGTGTAACAATGGCCAATACTAACTTTCTTATTTTAAATGGAACACCCTGTATATTATTCGATGTTTGGATTCCTCAGTAAATTCTAGACATATTTTATGTACAATGTCCTATACCTATCTTCAATTGTTTCGGAAAAATTAAGTGTTTTCGGATTTATTTCAAAAATTAACATTAAAAACTAAAATTAGTTGATTACAGAAATTCGATACAACACACTCAATACTTATTTAACATTTAGGTATTGATAACGATAAAGTAAGCAAAAACTATTGGCAAAAACCATTTCAGTGTTCTTTTTATGTACTGATGAAATAAAAACCAAGCTGCCCCAACCTTAATAAAGTGTTGTCTAACTGCATGACAGGAGCTGTCAGTGTTATAGTTATGGTTATAGTCTTTTGAATTTCAGTACCTGTACATCATAAAAATGGTTCATTTAACAGAAATGCACAAAATAACCATTCTACAAATGATTGGTTATGGAGATAATGCACGGACACAAATGGAAGTTGCTAGGTTATTTCAAGAAAAATTCCAAATTTGCCGCCTATATCCCAAGGGACAATTAGTAAAATTGAGAAGCAGTTTCGCGAGCTTGGACATGTAAGGCAGATAATAAAATCAGCTGGCAATGCAACAAGTAACGATACCAAATTGGATATTATGCTTGAGTTTGAGAAAAACCCACATACTTCTACTCGACAAGCAGCCACAACGTTCGATGTTAGTCATTCAACGATTTTTAGAACATTAAAAGAAAATAAAATGCAACCCTATAAAATGATACCAACTCACGAGCTCATGGAAGATGACTTTGATAGGAGAACATATTGTTGCGAAGAAATGATGGCAATGTTAGATAACAACGTCATCCAATTAGAGCATGTTTTGTTTTCTGATGAGTGCATCTTTACGATTCACGGTCGTGCTAATCGCCAAAATTGCCGCTATTGGTCTAGGGAAAATCCACACTGCATGAGAGAAGAACATACGCAATACCCTGAAAAGATGTTTGGGCAGGGATTGTTGGAGATAATATCGTAGGTCCCTTTTTTATTGATGGCAATTTGGATGGCAATAATTATTTAGCACTGCTCCAAAATAATGTCTTGCCAACTTTGACAAACTTATATCCTGATCCAGCAAACCCACAAGTTCGAGCGAATATGATATGGTTTCAGCAAGATGGAGCACCGCCCCATTACCGAATCAATGTCCGGCAGTACCTCAACCGAATGTTTACCAATCGGTGGATAGGCAGGCGAGGATCGATTGAATGGCCAGCACGATCCCCTGATCTGACGCCATTAGATTACTTCTTATGGGGATATGTCAAACGTATTGTATACAAAACTAAACCCCTCGACTTAGCTGACTTAAGAAGACAAATATCGCTTGCGATTAGATCGGTAACGCCTGAGATGTTGATTAAAGTCCGAAGAAATTTTTATTTAAGGCTAGGATGTTACCAAGAACTTAGCGGCGAGCATTTTGAACATTTCCTACATTAGCATTCACGTTTTTGTGTGTTTTATGTTATCAAGAAATAAACAGTATTATTTATTAATTTTTTACTTTATCATACGCAGTATGCTAAAGTATTGTAATCATGCCGAAAAAAAAAAATTGAGATTTTAGCGGAAATAGGTCTTTTTGGGTCCCCTGAACATTTTTGACCAAGGTACAAAAAAATGTCTGTGTGTGTGTGTGTGTGTGTGTATGTGTGTGTGTGTGTGTGTGTGTGTGTGTGTGCGTATGTGTGTACCAGATTTTTGTGACGACGATTCCGGAGAAACTACTTAAGGTGTCGGGACGAAAATTCATATTTAGAAGTTTTATGACCAAACTTAGAGCTGAAAAGCTTTTGGTTCAAAAGGGTCCAAAGGAACTGGTAGTTTATTCGAAGCCTTTTTCAAGGATTTTGCAGATGAGCCGCCATTTCTGTAATTTCGTCAAAATAGTTAAATAATAAATTAAAGCAGAGGAAATTTTGAATAATTTATGCCTATGACATTTTTTGGTAAAATTAATAGTTTAGCTGCAAGAGCAAATTCTATTTGATCGAGATCGGTCGCATCTGCATTGATATGAAGCTACATAGTAGCCAGGATTTTGACAAATAGTTTTTTGTGCTGTCACCACAGAAATGTCTATGGCTGTCACCGCGCTGTCACACTCGGAGAACCGCTATGGAACGTCATCTACAGTGTCATGAACGAATATAAATCTGTCAGAATTTGAATTAGCTTTTTAAACGTGACATTTCGTAGAAGTGGTATCAACCTAACATTTTCTATACCGAAATATAACCATTTTTGAATTTTTTTAAAATACGTATTTCTCAAAAAGCTACACAAAAAACGGTGACGCGCCGCATCACCGCTCGTTGTGCTATTCCGTACTTTCGGCACTTGTGAGATAAACAACTATTATACTGATGACAGTAGGTAGTGTCAAATGCTGGTCTTTGACAATACCTTCGATTGATACTATTGACTATCAAAATATCTGTCAAATCCTGGCTAACTAGTTTAATTTTAATGCATACACGATTTACTCAGTCAAATAGATTCTCGTGCAGCTAAACTATTAATTTTATATATTGTATGATAAAGTCATGTGCCTGGCCACATCAGATTTTTTTACTTTATCATACGCAGTAAGATAAAGTATTGTAATCATGCCGAAAAAAAAATTGAGATTTTAGCGGAAATAGGTCTTTTTGGGTCCCCTGAACATTTTTGACCAAGGTACAAAAAAATGTCTGTATGTGTGTGTGTGTGTGTGTGTGTGTGTGTGTGTGTGTGTGTGTGTGTGTGTGTGCGTGTGTAAACGATTTTTGTGACGACGATTCCGGAGAAACTACTAAAGGTATCGGGACGAAAGTTCATATTTAGAAGTTTCATGACCTAACTTAGAGCTGAAAAGCTTTTGGTTGAAAAGGGTCCAAAGGAACTGGTAGTTTATTCTAAGCCTTTTTGAAGGATTTTGCAAATGAGCCGCCATTTCTGTAATTTCGACAAAATAGTTAATAAATAAATTAAAGTAGAGTAATTTTTGAATAATTTATGCCTATCACATTTTTTGGTAAAATTAATAGTTTAGCCTTTCAGTTTATTCTAAGCCTATTTGAAGGATTTTGGAAATGAGCCGCCATTTCTGTAATTTCGACAAATTAGGTAATTAATAAATTAAAGCACAGGAAATTTTGAATAATTTATGCCTATGAAATTTTTTGGTAAAATTAATAGTTTAGCTTCAAGAGCAAATTCTATTTGATCGAGATCGGTCGCATCTGCATTGATATGAAATTACATAGTAGCCAGGATTTTGACAAATATTTTTTTGTGTTGTCACATTCGAAAACAGCTGATCTCATCAGAGGTTGGAAAACCACTATGGAACGTTGCCGCTGTAGTACGGCAAATTATAAAATACAAATTTCAAATAAAGTAAGATCACCAATTTGACGTTTGTTAATAAGAAATATCAACCCGTCTTTATATCTAATTCTAAAAACGATACATTGAGAAAATTATAAATAAAGTATAGCGATGAGTGTAGTTTTATTTTAGTATGTTGGTAGGGATGTGTCATGAACAAATATAAATCTGTCACAATTTGAATTACCTTTTTAAGGTGCGTTTTCATTAGTGACGATGGCAGTGGTAGCCGACGCCGTTATAGTATTTCCAATAGAAAATTGATAGTGACTCATGTTTATGTACATGCAAACTAATATGTGTCATTATCACGATATGTAAGAAATACTATAATTTCGTATTCTACCACCGCCATTAGCTACCATTACCTACCAATCGGAACGCACCTTTAAACTTGACGTTTCGTCTAAGTGGTACCAACCTAGCATTTACTATACAGACATCATTTATTTTTTTTAAATACGTATTTCTTAAAAAGCAACACTATAGACGTTGATGTCGCTCCTGCCAAAAACTAGATAGCCGACTCGCTCATATGCGACGGCGACACTCCGCCTTCGGTGACGCGCCGCATCACCGCTCGTCGCGCTATTCCGTACTTTCGGCATTTGTGACATAAATAACTATTATTCTGATGACGTAGTGTAGATAGTGTCAAATGCTGATGCTTTGACAATACCTACGATTTATCTCAATAGAATAGATTCTCATGCAGCTAAACTATTAATTTTATATATTGTATGATAAAGTCATGTGCCTGGCCACATCAGATTTTTTTCTATCGAATTTCTTTAATCAAATAATTTTACTTTTTTATGTTAATTTTGGAAATAAATCTGGACAGTTGAAGATAGGTATAGGATATTGTACATAAAATATGTCTAGAATTTACAGAAGAATCCAAGAATTGAGTAATATATAGGGTGTTCTATTTAAAATAAGAAAGTTAGTATTGGCCACTGTTACACGAGACATCCTGTATAAAAAGTTTTTACTGAAAAATGTGCGCAACTACAAATACAAATCGACGTGTCCGAGCGTTTTTTCAAACCCGCCCCCATTTATTTATTATCGAATTTATTCCATATGGCTGATACACACTGTATACCCCACTTTGGAGACCACTGCCTTATATCATGGGTTTTGATCGTCTGTACCAAGATGATGTGCGAGTACGACCGGCGTTCTAAAATTAAACACGCCTCGCAGAGTGCATCGACTGTCTACATTAAATAGCGACATATTATAAATAGATGCTTATGTTTATATTTTCAATTACATATTGCGATGTTACGCCGAGTGCAGTTTGTTCACATCATTCGCATTAGCGGCGCTTTCATCTTTTCAAATGTTTATTTAAACTAGTTTCATCAGACAGTTTTAGCCAAACATCACATTGTACTCTGTTGATGGTTATATTGAATGAAATCGTCGTTTCCTGTTCTTATTTTTAGAGTTTATTTTAATATGCCGATGATAAAGCATAAATACAAATAAAAACTTAAAAATTAAAAAGAAACTGTGTATTTTACTCAATGTTTACAGTTTGTATCAGGTAATAATCAGTTTGTAACAATTTGACTTCTTTTCACAAAATAATCTTTCATTTCTATTACTCGTGTCATAAATACCTATTTTTCTACTTTGAGTTCATAATGAATACATTATGACACTGTTTTCGGTTTTATAATAGACAGTTCTTATTAAAACAACGTTTATCATTAAAATATTGCCAACGAATCAAAATTTTACGATTTAATTCTAGAATTAAACGTCTTTATCGTGCATCTCTCTCACTTTATGCGGTGCAATCATGCCAGTCCGGCCCTTCGCTCCGACCCCGACACGCTCAATTTGATTTTTCGGTTGAAATAGCGCGCGCATTTACCAGCATTAAATTTCGAACAGCGCCAGAAATATTAAGGGCCGTGTTCTGGAGCTAAAATTTGATGCGAGAACACTGGAATCGTAACCGTTTTATGCCCGGGACCGTCGCTGAATTCTAATATACGTATTATATATCTCTCTTGTAAACTGCGAATTATTTCATCGTACTACAGCCAGCGCAGTGGAGATTTCACTCGCAGAAAATGTAAAGAATAAGCCAACTGGTCGTTTATTTTAGAGATTATTTTTAATATTATTGGTGTGATGAGGTGGATATTGGAAGATGTTGAAAAAGATGAGTTACATAATTGCTGGTGTTTTGCGTTGTGGAATTTTTCGTTTAGTGGTTGTGTAGTCATCCTTTTTTGTTATTTTGATTTTCAATTGTCTAAAGTACTATTTTTATTTAATCATCTTTCTAGTCTTTTGTTTTATACTAGAGAAAATTTCCATGAACATCCTTGCAAATATTCTGATTTTCTGCCCAACACACGGAAACTTTTGTCCTCATGGTATTCGCTCTATTATTGTATGTTCTCTTTCATTTGTATATGTATATATGATATATGTACTGTCAAAGACTATTTATACTACTTAACTTACAATTACCTACAATTTGAGATATGATAGAAATTTATACAAATATTTTTGCAGAAGTTATAACCATTTTCCTGTATGAACTGATTGAAATATATTTGCTAAACGAACGAACTCCCGCCAAATTGAAATTCTTGTCCGTGCTACAGTTCATGCCGCTAATTCGCGAGAAAAACGCGAAAAACCGCTAAAATCCTAATTTTTCCTTTCCTGGGCAAACCGTACGCATTACGGGAAAACCGAGCACACCGTTGAATTCAGCACAACCCAATGCATAAGCATGAACCCATTAGACAGCTCTATCTCTGCTATTTTTTCAATCTAAATTTAGCACATTGAGAAAGAAAAAAAATTAGAAAAATTTAAGTTTGCAATCGTTGGCCGTAGAGAGATTTGATGATAGCTCTCGACGAGTACATCAAAAATATGTAGACATTTATATGCATTATTTGAAAAAAACGTAATTTCAGCATAACTCGGTAACCAGTAGAGATAGAGACCTGTTCTATGTAAATTCATAATCAACGCACTCAGTTTAGTAAGATAGTGAAGGTTTCATATCGATTGGGGCGCTAGATTTCGTATTAGGTGTGCCATTTAAAATTTAAAGTAAAAACATACGATTTTTATCAAAATTTTTAACCAGTTGCCAAAAACAAAAATATCTTCCACCCAATTGAGATGTTGGTCCATGGTACAGTTTATAATGCTGATTACGCTGGAGGAACTGATTTTGGTCTATATTGAACGGTACGGACGTTATGACTTCTCAAAGTATCAAAAACTGCATAAATTGCCATTTCACTATGTTTGGAAATATCTAGGCGCACTGTGTTCCATCTAGCAATCCGATTTTGACGATTGAAACTGCATAGGAAATTCGCCGAAGAACACAATACTGAAGACCTCGTTGCTCTGTTGTGCGGTTCGCGAGAAAAACGCGAAAAACCGCCAAAATCTTAATTTTTTTTTCCTGGGCAAACTGTACGCATTATGGGAAAACCGAGCACACCGTTGAATTCAGCACAGCCCAGTGCATAAGCATGACCCCATTAGACAGCCCTATATCTCAAAAAAACTTGCTATTTTTTTCAATCTAAATTTAGCACATTGAGACAGAAAAAAATTTAGAAAAATTTAAGTTTGCTACCGTTGGCCGTACAGAGATTTACCCACCACCAAATGATAGCTCTCGACGAGTACATCAAAAATATGTATACATTTATATGCCTAAGAAGTAGCATTTTGAAGTTATGTGGTCCAATTCACTTATTTTCGTGTTATTTGAAAAAGCGTAATTTCAGCATAACTCGGTAAGCTGTAGAGATAGACCTGTACTATGTAAATTCGTAATCAACGCACTCATTTTAGCAAGAAAGTGAAGGTTTCATATCGATTAGGGCGCTAGATTTCGTATTAGGTGTGCCATTTAAAATTTAAAGTAAAAGCATACGATTTTTATCAAAATTTTGACCAGTTGTCAAAAACAAAAATACCTTCCACCCAATTGAGATGTTGGTCCATGGTACAGTTTATAACGCTGATTACGCTGGCGTAATTGATTTTGGTTTATATTGAACGGCACGGAAGTTATGACTTCTCAAAGTATCTAAAACTGCATAAATTGCCGTTTCACTATGCCTGTAAATATCTAGGCGCACTGTGTTCCATCTAGCAATCCGATTTTGACGATTCAAACGTCACTGGATAGGAAATTCGCCGAGGAACACATTACTGGAGACCTTGTTGCTCTAAGTTTCGCGGTTCGCGAGAAAAACGCGAAGAACCGCTAAAATCTTAAGTTTTCTTTTCCTGGGCAAACCGAACGCATTACGGGAAAACCGAGCACACCGTTGAATTCAGCACAGCCCAATGCATAAGCATGACCCCATTAGGCAGCTCTACCTCTAAAGAAATGCTCTACACTACAATTCCACCATGTTTGTATTTTGCCTTTTAGCGTCACATTGTGTTCTGTATAATTAAAAGCAAATCATCTGAAATTTCGCTTCAATCATAATTAGTACTAAACCTAAGGTTCATTTCGCGTTAGTGTCCATTTTTAGACAATAGAAAATGTTTGTCTATCATCTCCATTAATCGAAATAGGTCAATAGTCGTTAGTAATCACCTAATGCTTAACTGTCGTCATTCACGTGTTCGTGTTTGGAGCGTGGGGCTGGCTCAATGTAAATTGTATATATAGCACTTTCCTTAATAACTAGTATTGCACGAAACAGGCAATTCATCGTTAGACCACAATTGTCTTATTCCCACAAATTATTTATAGGGGAATTTAGGTTTCAGCTGTTTATGTTTTGTTCTTTACTACGCATGTAATCAATCAAACACGCGATTGTTTATTTTCTCTAAACGGCGATAGTGGAAGTGGTAGGGTAAAAGATCATACATATTTAGAGTCATAATTTAATTGATTGTCAAATTAAAATTAAAGTATAGTAGGTATTTTGTTCCGGTAACTTTCCTATAGATATTCGATTGAATTGAAACGTACGCCATGATTTCGATTTGATATTTATTTGATCGACGAGGAGCTATTTTATTATTTATTTTCCATCACCGCTACAAAATTGGAAAGTAATTGAATGTAAATAATTAAACGTTTCACAGGGCGGCGGGTTGCTGCAGTGTCAATAATTCTCAATTCTCGCTCGAGTAATGGAATAAATGGGTATAGACGAAAGAATTGTTAAATTTTTCATGCGAGCAGTGACCGATATAATCGTTTTAAACGATAGATTTTTGAATTTAAGTTTTTCCGACTATCTTGGAAATTGTCAGTTCTTTTGATCAGTCAATCGATTTTGACTCGATTAAGACTTACTACATTCTTGTAAATAGCGGTATTATTATGTTTTAAACGATAATTACCAATCTATACTATACTATACTATACTATACTATACTATACTATACTATACTATATATTACCAAAGCCTGCAACAAAACGTAATGGTGGTAATGATAATAGAAATGGTAATGGTAATGGCAATGCTAATGGTAATGGGACTACATTTAGTGTCACTTTTATTATTATAAAATTTAAATCGAAATTGAAACAAGTATCTCCCTTTATAATATAGAAGAGATTACGAGGTATAGATTACGAGCATTTTCACCAGGATTTTTATCATCATAACTACACAGTGAGCGCGAAAATTGTTTAATAAATTTATTAAAATTAAAATTATCTTATCAAACTTTAAGGTAATACTTGGACAGTTCGATCTGTAATGGTCAACTTATACATATGTATAGTAAATTTAATTTTTAACGTTGAATTCCAACTTTTTTCACAGAAATTATTAGATACTTAATTCAAATACATAAATACAAAGCAGAAAGTGAACAGACAGACCGCGTTAGCGCTTTATTATAGTCTATAATATTTAAACTGTTGTTCTTAAAATGCTTATATTCCGGTGCTTGCAGTTTAACAACCACTACATTTAAGAAAAACTGAAATTTTATAAGGATGATTTCTGTGCACAAGTTAAAATAGAGAAATCGTTACTGGTTTTACGGTAAAATGCCAAAAACTTGCAAGGGTTTAGGCTATTATAAAATTTGCGGACGCCATATAATTTGATAGCCAGCACTTTCCGAGGATTCCCGATTCAGGATTCCAATAGGGCAAACCTATTGTTTTTTCTTTCTTTTATAGCCCATTTTTCGGTTAATTTGACTATAGGTATGTAGGACGTACATATTATTATTTTAATTCATGTACGTAGCAGACGTCCAAAGTTTTTAGTTTGTGAGAATGTGAATGTGAAAAGTTGTTCTCAACAACCAATAATTCTAATAAATCTAATAAAAGTAATAAATAATAAAGATATAATGATGGAAATTGATAATATTTTAAGGTAATTACTATTAGTCTAATCAAATGGTGTTTTGGCCAGGATGCTGAATCCAAATTTCAACTTTGTTCAACGGATAAAGTCATGCACTTTTCGACGTAGACCACTATATACAAAAATAAAGTTCACTACATTTCCTATAAAGTCACCCACAAGTGTATTTTTTGGTTGAATGGTTAGGCCGCTAGAGCACGCTGTCATGAGCCCTTTACCAAAAATTCTGTAGAGACCTATATTATTACTATTTATTTACTAAACACTATATATTTAATCAACTTACTTAATTAATGTAAAGTAGAACACAAAGGCTACCTGTTTTTCTGCATCCAATTATACATTACTTAATTAATACTAAATGTATTATTTTTTGTTTGTTTGTTTTTTTTTTTTCATTATTTCTGCAACTCATAGTGGCTCTGACTTGAGCCCTTAATATGACATAAAATACGTGTAGTGTTCTGATATTTATGTTTATTGGAAATAAAGAACGCCTTTCGGCTCGGTTCAACCTTCGATAGTTTTTGTAGCATAACGGAAAAATGCTGAAAAAGTAAGACACAACGGCCAGTCATAGATAGAGCGTTGAACGGAGCGAAGCGATTATATTAAATAACAACTTGTGTTTTATTTAATCCAGAAGTGTTAAGTATTAAGTGAACTATACATTGGCGACGAGGATAAAACAAGATTAAAAGCAGAGTAAGTACTTTTACAAAACGACCACTATTTAACTAGTAAATCGTGAATGGAAAAATAGTGAATTATCAACATAATATTACGCATTAGGGGACTACAGGCGATACAACCGTTATGCTTGCGCGGGCACTGAAAAGTGTGCTGTGTTACAAGTAAACAGATGATAACTAGCAAATTAGGGACTTGTTTTCCGAAAATTAAATGAATGAAGGCTAGTTTAGCTGTTAGGGGTATCGGCCGTGTATGTTCGGACTTGCGGTATACAATTTTATGAACCTAATGAGATGAAAATTTCAGGGTCAAAGAAAAGTGAATTTTGGAAACGATAACTTGGCGAAATGACGAGTTTAACCATTCTTGAATCTTTTAATTGCGACGGCGATGCGGCCTCGGTTGGACAGAGATGGGAACGATGGAAGCGGGCGGTCCAGATATATATTGATGCAGCCGACATCACAACAGCTTCAAAAAGGCGATCAACTCTCCTCCACACGGGCGGCGTAGGGTTACAAGAAATCTACTACAATTTGCCGGGTGCACATGTAGAAGAATCGGATGAGTGCGATATCTATCAGGTAGCTTTAAATAAATTAGATGAATATTTCGCCCCACAACAAAGCAAAGTTTACGAGCGACACATATTTCGACTTACAAAACAGGAACAGGGTGAAAAGTTTGAGAAATTCTTGGTTAGATTGCGACATCAAGCGGCAAAGTGCAGCTTTTCAAACATTGATGACAATTTAATTGACCAAATTGTGGAAAAATGCCATTCCGTCGAATTAAAGAGAAAAATTCTAGCGGCAGGAGACACGATTAGTCTACTAACCATCATTTCGGAAGCTAACGCTCTTGAAACGATGGACAGACAACTGGGTGAATTCGGGGCAACCTCAAGCAACTGTTATAAGTCAACAGACATAAATAAAGTGGAAAGCCGGAGCTCAGAAACTAAAAAAAGGAGGGAGTGTACACGCTATGGCGATAAACGTCATTCTGAAAATGACGACAAATGTCCAGCCAGAAACAAAATTTGCTCAAAATGTGGATTTAGAGGACATTTTAAAATATGTTGCAGAACATCAAGTAGAAAAAGAAGAACGATGAAGAGAGAGGATGAAAATAGAGGAAAAAGATCAAAACCATATACAAAATCCGAAACAAAAGAGGAAGCTTATTACGTTTTCCATATCGATGAAGATGACGCGGTGTTGCAATGTAACGTAGGTGGAATGTCAGTAGAGTTGTTAGTAGACTCAGGGAGCAAATGCAACCTTCTAACTGAGAGAACATGGAAATTTATGAAGAAATCCAAAATTCAAGTATGGAACCAAATTAAAAATTCAAAGAAAATTTTTGTGGCATATGGCAGCAATCAACCATTGAAAGTCTTAGGTTCTTTTGATACTAGAGTAAGCATTGAAAATTTAAACAAAACCACAACATTTTATGTCATACAAAATGGAACGAAGGACTTGTTAGGAAAAACAACTGCCATGGCATTAGAAGTTTTAAAAATAGGTGTGGAGACAATTGCGGTACAACCATTTCCAAAATTCAAAGACGTTATAGTTGACATTCCTATTGATGAAACCATAAAACCTGTGATTCAACCATGTAGACGAGTGCCAATACCGTTGGAAGAAAAAGTTGAAGCCAAACTTAAGGAGCTTGAAGACGCAGATATCATTGAAGCTGTAAACGAACCAGCGAAATGGATTTCTCCAATAGTACCAGTTTTAAAAGGCAATGGGGAGATACGTATTTGCATCGATATGAGGCGAGCCAATGAAGCTATCATAAGAGAAAACCATCCACTACCGACAATGGATACATTGCTCCCACGATTCAGAAATTCAAGGTTTTTCTCAAAATTGGACATAAAAAATTCTTTCCACCAAATCGAAATTTCTACAGCTTCTAGATCTATAACGACATTCATAAGTTCCAAGGGTTTATTTCGGTACAAGCGGCTCATGTTTGGGATAACGTGTGCACCGGAGATGTTCCAGAAAATTATGGAAAGATTGCTATCCAATGTGAGGGTTCCATAAACTTTATAGACGATATTCTAGTGTTCGGGAGAGATGAATTCGAACACGATACAAGGTTAAAACAGACGATGCAAGTACTGAAAATTAATAATGTATTGCTCAACCATGAAAAATGCATTTTTCGAACCACGACAATTCGATTCCTAGGTCACATTTTAACAGCTCAAGGAGTAAAACCTTTAGACAGTTACATGGAAGGGATAAAATCTTTTCGAACCCCGAACACCATAGACGAAGGCCAAAGTTTTTTAGGATTGGTCAACTATATCGGAAAATGGATACCCAACCTAGCGACGCTCACTGAGCCATTTAGGAAAATGCTGCGACTAAAACTAGGCAAAAATGCTAATATTAGGAATTTATGGACAGCGGAACAAGATAAAGCTTACCAGAACCTAAAAAGCGCATTATTGCAGATAAAAACTCTGGGCTATTACGATCCAAGTGATAGAACACGAGTCATTGCTGATGCAAGTCCAGTAGGTTTAGGTGCCGTACTGATACAAATCAACAACAACCGACCTCGCATAAAAAAAAATAAAATAAAAGCTTATCGGATTGTGAAAAACGGTACTGCCAAACTGAGAAAGAGGCATTGGCACTGGTTTGGGCAGTAGAGCATTTTCGGGTTTACTTGTACGGCAAAAGCGAATTCGAATTGGTGACTGATCACAAGCCATTAGAAACCATATTTTCCCCAAAGTCTAAACCGTGCGCACGGATCGAAAGATGGGTTCTACGTCTCCAGGCATATAAGTACAGAGTAATATACAAATCTGGAAAGTCGAATATTGCTGATCCTTTATCTCGGTTGTGCAAAATTGAACACAGTCCGGCAGAGACATTTGACAACGAAGAGCATATCAATCAAATTGTAGAAAATGCACGACCAGTAGCAGTACCATTGTCCCAAATAAAGCACTATTCCGAAAACGATGAGGAAATAAAAAAAGTTAGAGTGGGTATTTTTCATAATCAGTGGAGCGACGATACAAAATGTTACAAATTCTTTCAAACTGAGCTTTGTTTCCATGACGATATTTTACTTAGAGGTAACAAGATTGTAATTCCAAGTAAATTACGACAAAGAGTACTAGATGCGGCACATGAAGGCCAGGGATTGTAGCCATGAAAAGTCGACTACGCACAAAAGTGTGGTGGCCAAAGATTGATGCAGATGCTGAAGAAATGGTTCGTAGATGTAAAGGTTGCACACTCACATCTGTCCCAAATCCACCAAATCCAATGAAGCGACGACAACTACCACTACATCCATGGGTAGATGTAGCCGTTGACTTTATGGGACCCCTTCCTAGTGGTGACTATCTGTTCGTTATCATTGATTACTTTAGCCGATATAAAGAAATCAGAATCATGCGTAACATAACTGCTGGAAATACCATAAAGGTTCTTCAGGAAATATTCTCAAGACTAGGGTTTCCAAATTCAATTACTGCAGATAATGGTAGACAATTTACAAGCACGGAAATTCAGCAATTTTGTAAAGAAAATGGAATTCAGTTATATCACACAATACCATATTGGCCGCAACAAAATGGTGAGGTAGAAAGGCAGAATAGAGACATTTTAAAACGATTAAAGATCAGCCAAGCAATGAAAGAAGACTGGAAACAATCACTACTGGATTACCTGATGATGTATAATAGCACGCCCCATTCGACCACAGGAAAGTCGCCCGCAGAGTTGTTTTTTCGCAGGCAATTCAAAGATAAACTTCCAACCATTCTCGATATCGAACATAAGGTTGCGGACGAGGAAGTTCGAGATAAAGATACATTACAAAAAGCAAAAGGAAAAGAGTACAGTGATCTAAAAAGAAAAGCGAAGGAAAACAATCTGAAATGTGGCGATAAAGTTTATGTCAAAAATCTAACCAAAGAAAACAAGATAACACCAAACTTCAATCCCGCTGAACATACCATAGTAACAAAGAACGGTGGAGATATTACCGTCCGAAATAGCGATACAGGCCAAGAATATCGCAGGAATGTAGTTCATTTGAAAAAAGTAGGAGATGAGTGGAAGGTAGTGGATAAAGAAAGCATAAATGGTGTATGAATATAGGTGTATTAAAATATTATGAAAAATATGTTATATAGAGGGAGTTATTATTGTTTGATTATTTGTTTACGTTACCATTATCAATAAAATGTATATTGGTATGTACCTTGTATTGTTGTTAAAATTATTATTAGTATATTACATGATATTAGTTACTATATTAAATATTATGAAAAGGAAGGGATGTAGTGTTCTGATATTTATGTTTATTGGAAATAAAGAACGCCTTTCGGCTCGGTTCAACCTTCGATAGTTTTTGTAGCATAACGGAAAAATGCTGAAAAAGTAAGACACAACGGCCAGTCATAGATAGAGCGTTGAACGGAGCGAAGCGATTATATTAAATAACAACTTGTGTTTTATTTAATCCAGAAGTGTTAAGTATTAAGTGAACTATACAATACGTATGAACGTACAATATAATGTCTGATTACAATAAAATAGTAATAAAACTGTGACAATATTTTACATTTGTTATTCATTTCTAAAATATTGTTTAATGATTACTAATCGTAACCATAAGAATAAGAAGAAGGTTTGTTTGACTCTTAGATAGCAAACAATATATAAAATGTCTAATTGTCAAAATCAACAATAATAACTGTTAGGGATAAATAGGACAGGCCTATTATGGATACGCACTGTATGCATGTCTGTAATGACTCATGGTGTCCCAGGTACCGGTGATACCCGGTCGGACATCAGTGGTTAATCATGAGCCTTGCTGAACGCAGTGTTTATTGCTTTATAGTTATAAGTTATAGTTAACACTTATAACTAATTGTGTACATCTAACATGTACATCTAACATCAGAAGTGGAATTCGCCCATGCGATTTTTTTCTTGATTTACGAATTTCAGCGACATTTCAAGAACAAAGAAAACCAGACCGTATGCGTCATACTTGGTACATTGGAAAATTTACTCGAGCACGCAGGTTGTTGATTATATATAACTATGTGCCGGCTGGAAATCCTGACAAATTGCGATAATTTGTGCCAAGTTGAACCATAGCAATAGGCGGACTAAATTTCGGAGATGACTGTTTTGTGGGATGGAATTACGTAACTATTTGGTATTGTATCAGCTGTTTTTGATGTTTTAGTACTGGTGAGTTTGTTTTTAATTATTGGAGTATCGTAGACGTACGTTGTTGGTTAATTTGGAAGCAGATTTATGTGAAAAAGGTGCGTGTTTTGAATATTTGACTCACGATGCTATGACGGATAGGTTAGATGTCATATGAATGTCCGTTATATTTGTTTTTCGGTAATATAATGTGACAAACGCTAAATTCAATGTGCGTTTCCTTCTTACATGAACAGTTTTGAGTTTATTCTATTGTTGGCCGATGTCATTCTGAAGTGTAACTTTATGCCGTTTTTCGGCGTACTTTTATTTTTGTCTCTGTAGACACGCTATGTGGAAAGAGAGCGTTTGTCGGTGATGGGTTCGAGCAAATGGACTGAGCCTTTATAAGTGGCCTCAAACATTGTAGATACTTTATTGTTTTCAACGTTACTACTGTAAGACGTTTTAAAAGCCGGTAAACAAACGATAAACAAAATTGCATTTCTATTTAAGTGCAATTTTGTTTATCGTGTGACCCAAGATTTTGATTAGGCAATCGAACATAGGTACAACTGGAATATAAAGAGTCACTTTATAATTTACATGTCTTTTCAATTTATAGGGGTAAAAATAAAAACGATTGTATTACTTCTATACAAAGTATCATATCTAAATCGTCATCGCTGACTAACTCTAACAGCTAGCTGGTTTTGGGTGTTTCAATTATTTTAGTTGTATAAATAACACCAACTTCAAAGCCAGTAATTATAATTGTACGACTGGCTGTAGCTGAGTTTGAGATTTTAGCGTTTGCAGTTTGTGTATTATGATTTGAACATTGAAAATTAATGTTCGTCGTGAATCATAATTAGAGAATTGAAGTTTATAGCTTTGTGTACCTGAATCTGAGAATTTGGAGTTTATGTGTTTTGGTGTATAATAATCAGACACTTATAAGATACTGTTCTTCGTGTGTTATAAATTGAGAATGGAAAGTCTTGTCTATCAAGTAGTTGAGTATTGGTAGTTATCAATGTTTTGTGATTCATAATTTATGAATCGTAAATTTATGTTCTTTAGGTATTATAATTGGAGAACGGAAAACCCTTATGTTTTGTCTAACATATTTTGTGAAATGAATTGGCCTTTGCACATTGGGCAGATGAATAAGGTATGTGTGGTACTAGTTTTTTTTTTAGTTTTTTTAGTTTTGAGAGAAATATAACATCATTCTGTGCCAGACTACGGTTCCTGCGTTTAAGATGTAAAATAAACCACATGTAGTTCTTGAGCTAGGAGGCGAAAAGAAAAGATATAGAAATGAATAGTAAGTCACCATTGTTGTGAATATGTGAATGTTGATACGGCTCTAAACCTTGTTAAAGCAGTTATTGTGATAACTCTAAACTTGGTTAAAGCAGTCGGGGTTTGTTGTTGCCTTCTGGCGGATATCACACAGGGCAGGAGTACTGCAGTGTTGATGCTTGGGCGTTATGTGTTGCCTTCTGGCGGATATCACACAGGGCAGGAGTACTGCAGTGTTGATGCTTGGGCGTTATGTGTTGCCTTCTGGCGGATATCACACAGGGCAGGAGTACTGCAGTGTTGATGCTTGGGCGTTATGTGTTGCCTTCTGGCGGATATCACACAGGGCAGGAGTACTGCAGTGTTGATGCTTGGGCGTTATGTGTTGCCTTCTGGCGGATATCACACAGGGCAGGAGTACTGCAGTGTTGATGCTTGGGCGTTATGTGTTGCCTTCTGGCGGGTATCACACAGGGCAGGAGTACTGCAGTGTTGATGCTTGGGCGTTATGTGTTGCCTTCTGGCGGATATCACACAGGGCAGGAGTACTGCAGTGTTGATGCTTGGGCGTTATGTGTTGCCTTCTGGCGGATATCACACAGGGCAGGAGTACTGCAGTGTTGATGCTTGGGCGTTTGTTGTTGCCTTCTGGCGGATATCACACAGGGCAGGAGACTGCAGTATTGATGCTTCGGCGTTATGTGTTGCCTTCTGGCGGATATCACACAGGGCAGGAGTACTGCAGTGTTGATGCTTGGGCGTTATATGTTGCCTTCTGGCGGATATCACACAGGGCAGGAGTACTGCAGTGTTGATGCCATTGCGTTTGATGTAATAGTGCGAAATAATTAAGCTATTGTTTGTTTTGATTCTAGTTGATTCAGTGACTGTGAGAGTCAGGAAAGAGCCGAGAGGATTGGGCCGAGAACGTCCCAACGTCAGGCTGGCCGTGTTAGGGATAAATAGGACAGGCCTATTAGGGATACGCACTGTATGCATGTCTGTAATGACTCATGGTGTCCCAGGTACCGGTGATACCCGGTCGGACATCGGTGGTTAATCATGAGCCTTGCTGAACGCAGTGTTTATTGCTTTATAGTTATAAGTTATAGTTAACACTTATAACTAATTGTGTACATCTAACATGTACATCTAACAATAACTAATACAATAATTAAGTCGACATAAAATTAATACTTATTATGGTTGAAGTTTATTGTTTGGCAGTGGTTGATAAGGATAGTTTTAGACTTTTAATATTATACGTACAGATGTTCTGTACTTGTATGATAATATTCATATAATTTCGTGTAACTTTAATACTAATAGAAATTAAGCTTCAGTGAATTAACTGATTTTATGCACTTAAATTAACATTTAATGATTACGTATTTAGTACCTCATTAATGAAAATTTTTTCACGTTTTCTGTGTAAAACATGCAACAAAATTTGTAACATCGAGTTTGTCAGCAGGCCCGGTATACATAAAAATAAAATCCATGTACCACACTTTTTTTAACTTCGTAATTTACGCTTGTAATCAACGTCCATGTCGCCGCAGTTACAGTGTGCGAGATGTTGTTATTGGATTATTGGAAATTCTGTCAATTACGGTACATCAAACCGCCTAAATGAACTTCTGTACAATTCTGCAGCTCCGCGCTCGTAAGTACAGAAATGTTAATACCTCTCTCGCTGTCAATTGACGGAATTGCTTTTGTCAGTGCCCGAACAATTTGCTCCGCCGTCATACTGTTCAAGTAAACCGTATTAATGACGTAATTCGACTACGTATGCAATTTACAACAACAACAACCGAATCTGCGAGTAACAAAGGATTTAAATCCAAGATAGAGATGCTCTAGTCAGGTCAACAACTATCATTTGTTCCTTCAATTATTCTAATAAAACGTTTAATTTCATATAATTTAATATTATAGTTGCCTGGTTCGAATCCAGGTGATAACTGTACTTTTTTTTGTTTATTTTCATTTATATAAATGTGTTTTTTTGCTTAATTATTGGAACGATGTTTAAATAATAAATAAAAATTAATTACAAATTAGTACAGATTCAACAAAACGTAACACAGTAAAATACTGTGTAATATGTAAATAACTAACAATAGATTAACGTGTTCACTGTTTACTCAATATTTGCAATAATTTTAACAATAGTAATAGTATTGTATTTATTTGAGAACTACAATTACGTTGTATACAAAAATTAAACTTGTACAATACGAAAATGTCAGTTCTTTTTAGTATGCTGCCTTACAGCCCATTATAGATTAGTTAATAAAAGGTTTTACTATATTTCTTGTGAGGTTACCATGTTATCACGGTTGAACTTACAGTAAAAGTTTTTAGTGTCATAAGTAATATATTTCTGTTTCTGTTTCAGGTATATCATCAATAATCAAAAGGTAAGCAGTACATGTAAATTCGGTAAATGTAAAGGCTCGGTAAATGACATAATTTATAAATTTATAAACGTTTTTAAAATATTTCCGCTCGGTATTATACTGAACTTAATTTTGCACGTACAACAAAAATATGTACATATAATGTCATTAAAAACAAAAAGGAATTGGTAATATTACATTTTGATGAATATTTAATGAAACGTAATCCACAAGGAAGAATCACAAATATTACGTGAATTGGAATGTACTTTTACTGCATTAGTCACTAAACCAAATAAGACCTCCATTTCCACACTAATGTGTGTCGAAGTAATCCTATAATTTGAATCTGCTGTTAATACCAGCAACTTGACTTTAGAAGAAGAACAGGACCATGGATTGTGGATTTCAAAACGATGTTACATTTTGATTTTACATCTTCAGACCTTCGACAAGGTCTGCGCCTCTGTGAAAGAAATTGTGTCTTACCAACAGGAAATGATAAATATACAGAGTAATTTACAAATTTTCTTGGCTAAAATTTATATAGTTAACGATAATAATTTATGATCAAAAAATGCTTTGTTTCCGAAAAATCGCACAGGAAGCTGTAGTAAAATTCAAGAGTTCTAAGTTCTAATAAAAGCTTGGCAACGAAATACAACAAAACAATAAAATTTATTTCGCATTTTTACTTTTATATTTATTATCATTTTTATATATATATATATACAGGGTCCTGCAACTAAGCTCCCGTCTTCTGTAGCTCACTTACTCATTAAGCTAAGAGTTTGACATTTTGCAGGCTTACCCTGTACTTCAAGGTACAATTCAAGAAAATATTTTTTATTATACAGGGTGTTCCAAAAATGTGCAACGCCATGGTAATATATTTTTTTAAATGGCATGCTATACATTTCTCTACACATTTGGAAGCCTTTTATGGTTGCCTACATATCACCAAAATTTTATTGAAATCGGTTGAGTGACCGCAGCGGAAAAAAATAAAAACAAAAAAAAATTGATTTTGCATCGTAGGCTTTAAAAATCAATAAAAACCACAAAATGCACCTCGTTAATAAAATTTTGCGACGTGCTTATTAAGTTAGATGTAATAGTCTCGTTAACCAAGTGACATTGATCCAAATTATACAGGGTGACCAAAATCGAGTGTCAAACCTGTCAAACTTCAAAGCGTGTTATTGTTCTTATTTTAAATTGGAACCCATAAATTTTTTTATGTGAAATGATGCAGAATTAAAAAATAAACATTGTTTCTAAATACAACCCCATAACAATTCCCAATATTTTAAAACTTATTCGCCAAAAACTCATTTTTCAACGTTTCCAACGGCAATTTTAGATAATAAATATCGTACGCGGCTTTGAAAAACAATGTATTTCATAAAAAATAATAGACGTATTTTAGATTTGAGTGTACTTAATTAAGTAGTTATTCAAATGCTAAATTTACTGCATAATTTACCTATAGCGGTAAGGACGGAAATGTGGCTATAGGTAAATTTTGCAGTAAATTTAGCAATTGAATAACTACTTAATTAAGTACAGTAAAATCTAAAATACCTCTCTGCGTTATATTTTATGTAATAAATTGTTTTTCAACGCCACGTACGATATTTATTACCTAAAATTGCCGTTGGAAACGTTGAAAAATGAGTTTTTGGTGAATAACTTTTAAAATATTGGGAATTGTGATGGGGTTGTATTCAGAAACAATATTTATTCTTTAATTCCGCATCGTTTTACCTAAAAAAAATTATGGGTTCCAATTTAAAATAAGAACAATAGCGCGGTTTGAAGTTTGACAAGTTTGACACTCGATTTTGGTCACCCTGTATAATTTGGATCAATGTCACTTGGTTAACGAGACTATTACATCTAACTTAATAAGCACGTCGAAAAATTTTATTAACGAGGTGCATTTTGTGGTTTTTATTGATTTTTAAAGCCTACGATGCAAAATCAATTTTTTTTGTTTTTATTTTTTTCCGCTGCGGTCCCTCAACCGATTTCAATAAAATGTTGGTGATAAGTAGGCAACCATAAAAGGCTTCCAAATGTGTAGAAAAATGTATAGCATGCAATTTAAAAAAATATATTACCATGGCGTTGCACATTTTTGGAACATCCTGTATAATAAAAAATAATTTCTTGAATTGTACCTTGAAGTACAGGGTAAGCCTGCAAAATGTCAAACTCTTAGCTTAATGAGTAAGTGAGCTACAGAAGACGGGAGCTTAGTTGCAGGACCCTGTATATATATATATATATATATATATATATATATATATATATATATATATATATATATATATATATATATATATATTCAACATATATATTTTCTACTTTTTTACATAATCAAATAAATACTTTGAGCATTATATATGTTACAAAATGCTTCAACAACATTTGGAAAGAAACTTTTGAGATTTCAAGTAAAATTGCAAAGATTAAGGTTTACTATGAGACCATTTTAAGGTTTCTAGGACAATAAGTTCACCAAAAAGGTACAAAATCGCATTTATTATGTTTTCTTCACTTTTTTGAAAACCTTGCACGATTGAAAATAAAATTATTTTATTATATTGGTTTTCAGGGCAATTAGTGCTACCGTAAACGCAATTTCATATTCAAATTTAAAATAAATATTTTCTCTAACTTATAAATTCTTCAATTTTCAATTGTTTTTTTCAAAAATTTTCTTTTCTAAAGCCATTAAATGTTACCACTGCCATTTACATAATTAAATGATCAACCAAAGTCAGTAAGAAAAAATGCGGTTTGTCATTTAATAATAGTGCAAAAATAGTGTTAAATAATGTTAAAACTCAAATCATGTGTATTTTAATAATTAAAAATCGACGTCTATGAAGAATGTTTTGAAAATGACACAATTTCTCAGAGATTTTCCCATGTTTCCATACTTTACGCGCTTACTGTATGTACGCTAAAGGTTGCAGAACTTAATGCACATTAAATTCTTTCTAGACCGCAGTATAATTTTCTCATGGTACAATTTAGATTATTAAATGCGCTTATAATATTTTCAATGCTGATTTATTTAAACTATTGGAAATATATTTCTTCAATTAACAAGTATTTTTTAAGCTGCTCATTATATTTTTATAGAGGTAACGATTGTATTGCACATTTATTTATTTAAGTGTACGATGATGTATATTATTAAAGGGACATTCAAATATATAAATGCACAATTATGTATTATGTTGTACATTTATATAAATTTATTGCACATTTAGTTGTTTAATGCAAAAGTAATTTTTTGAATTACTCAAATATTTTTTGTATTGGTCAAATATTTTATCAATTTCTTACAATAAATGCACGTTTTATTTTATTTATTTCGCATATAATATGTACTGATTTAATTTTCACGTGTTGAGTTTAAATTGCCGTGTATTAGTGCAGTTTTCAACAGTGTGAATGTATGAATAAGCTAGTTCTTATTTACCAAAGTTAACACAAAATGTAGGTAGATATCATCATTTATTGATGAAGTTAGGGTGACACAAATATATTTGATGATTTTTTTAGTACGTGAAGACTAATGTGTTTCATTTGGAATTTTTTGATTTATTTAGAGATTAATTTTCTCAATATCTTAAAAAATATTATAATTGCTGTGAAATTAACAAATTGTATTTGAAACGACAAAATTCTTAAGAATATCATAGGTCCTTATAAAACGTTTTTCTCAGAAGAAATGTTTCTTGGTTGACTGCGACATCTATGGTTATTTGATATAAGCATATTTATGTGAAATTACATAAATATGTTCCACAGTAATTTTACAGCAATTGTTTGTAATTTTACAGGAAGTGTATCAGATATACCGAGTGATTTATTAGCTTGGATTGCTTGATAACCTAGAAACGCCAAAGGCATAGTCAGGCTATTGATTTGACATACAGGATGGGTGCAAAACAAGAAATTGTTTAATTTGCTTAACATTATCAAACTTGCAAAAAATGTATAAAGAAGTTGGAAAGTTGTAATGTTGCTTTAAATTTATTTTAATACTCAATCAACTTAGATCAGTCTAATAACATACAACATTGCATACAGACTTTTCACAATGTTGGTTAATATATTTTAAATAGTTTTTAAATGATTTAAAATCATGTATTGGGTCACATTTTTAATATCTACGTTTTTAAGGTCTATCCCAAATAAAAAGGAACTAAAACTAAAATTAAAACCTTAATTTAGTTATAGTAACCTTTATTCCTTTCCAGAAACTCCAGAATGTCCAGAAAATTCAGAAGTTATTATGTTATTATGTCTATAATGTTCTCGTAATTGTTTTGAAGGTCACAGTTTAAATATGAATTTTCATTGGAAGAAGCAAGTGTGCTTAAGTCGTCTGCACCCAAGTCTCGCTGTTTCGTAAATGCCACAAAATAATATTGAATAATAGATAAGCTCGGCGTAAAGTTGAGTTTGCAGGCCCATCGCATGCAATATGGAAGCCACCCTTTCATAAATGTTCAAATAATTTATATCCTACCCTCTCTAGCGATTTCTATGCTCGCTCGTTGTCCGGCACATCCAGTCCGAAAATATATAAAATATTTTTATAACATGCGTCGTGTGCATTTGTGCCCTTGCGGCCTCCGCCCAATTATTAAATAAATCGAAATTGTTTCGTTACGATGCAAAAATATTCGACTGTGTTGTATGCTTTATTAAGCGGTTTCATATCGACTGAAAAATATGTCGCCTTTTAATCAAATTTGGTTGAATATTTTTAATTTGACTAATGGTCGTGCGTGCACGGAAACTGAATTCAAATAACGAACTGCACTGCATATTATTGGTTGTCATTTTTTGTTTCCGGGATTTTCATTTTATAAATATTATTTGTGATTGAAAATGGTGTTGGGTTTGTGGAATAAACGGACAATGCACCAACTGTATGGAATTTGTAAATATACCTTTTATGCTTTGCGTTCACAATTGACACATTGTATCATTTTTTTCGGTGTCACAATAAGCAAATTGTTTTTTTTTTTGTGGAGATTACAAGGAAACAGTGACTGGGTCATTTGAGCATGATCTTTTTGAGTTGTTAGTTTTTTGATCTTGTCGCATTAAAACCTCATAATACAGTCGGCATTCGTTCATTGAGGACAGTCTTGCCCAAATAACGACGTCCACCAATATGACGTCTTAGAAAACTGGTATTATAATATGCTATACGTGAATCGAGTAGTCAGTAATATTACAATTTTCTGGTACACCTCGAATAAGAATGTAATGTTTTCAAACATTTTTGTCTTGATATATTGGTTAGGTATTGATGTTTTTTTAAATAACTCCTTTATTCAACAAGGACATGTGTCAATTCCTGTAGGATATATGTTTCAGGAAGATGATTGATAAATACGACTGCCAGGTAACTCCAAACATGTTTTTCAATAAAAAAAACAGCTTTTATTTTTATGCTTTAAGTTTTTCTTTTTTTTTTGGTATTTTACAACAAACTACCCCACCTTGTATGACATGTCTCATAACTCCTATAAACATGTCATTTGGGACTCTTAAATGACGCTGTATCCAAGAATAGCTATAAAATTCCAAAATTAAATAGCAGAACAAAAATGGCGGTCCAGAAGTTGTATACTGTAGACTTTTTCGGCAATATCTAGTTTTTACTTTATCATACTACGTATGATAAAGTATTATAAGCTCGCAAAAAATAGATTTTTGCAGAAATATGTCCGTGTATGTGTGTAACCGCTTTTTGCGGCGTCGATTCCGGAGAAACTACTAAAGGTATCGGGGCGAAACTTCATATTTAGAAGTTTCGTGACCAAGCTTAGAGCTGAAAAGCTTTTTGTTCAAAAGAGTCCAAAGGAACTGGATGTTACTCAAAAGATTTTGCAAATGAGCCTCCATTTCTGTAATTTCGTAAAAATACAGAAATAATAAATTAAAGTAGAGAAAATTTTGTATACATTATGGCTATGACAGTTTTTTAGTAAAATTAATAGTTTTGCTGCATAACGAAACTGTATTAGATTGACATCGTTCGTACTGCATTAGTTTTAGTTAGCCACGATTTGACAGATATTTTGATTCTAATGACAGGTAGTGTCAAACTCTCATATTTTGACAACACAATAGAATCAAAATATCTGTCAAATCCTGGCTAACTTGTTTTCTTTTAATGCAGACATGCAGCTAAACTATTTATTTTATATAAAGTGTGATAAAGTCATGTGCCCGGCCACATCAGATTTTTTAATCTAAACAAATTCATAAAACATATTTTAAAAACAGAAAAATGCATTTTCAACTGAATTTTATGAAACAAAATTCCATTATTGAGTAATTTGATGTTGAAGTATATTATGGGTTTTTAAGGACTCTGAATCCAAATCTGATATAGATATTGCAAAATTCCATATGGCGTGTCCATAGTGTCGGATCAGGAAATTATAGTTAACGGAAATCTCACTTAAATTAAACAATTCGACATAGTGGAGCCAAAATTGCGGTAAAAGATTAAGGATTAATTAATTAATTAATGAATTTTAATTTTACTTTGACAAGTCACCATTTGCTCAAATATAAATATGTTTTGTTTATGATCGAGGGGGGTTTCAGGCGTAGTTTTCCTTGAAAACCCTTATATATATATATATATATTTTAGGAAATACCCGAAATGTTTAAAAACCAAAGAAAGCGGCAATTTTGGCGTAAAAACCGGAACCCCCCTTAGTTGTAATTTTCTAATCCACCGTGTTGAATTTTGCAATATTTAGGTATGCCGGATTTAGATTCAGTCTCCTTAAAAACCCATAGCAATGCTAAACTAAATTTGGCTGAAAATGTTGAAATTTAAGTGCCATATTTGGATTTATTGTCACCCAAAACCTCTAACTGCTATATTTAAAATTATAAGTGATTTCAGACAAGGTAGTATGTCACCCCAAAAAACAATGACATAAATTTAATTTACTTTATTTATTTCAGCGTATTGGTAAAATTT
Organism: Melinopterus prodromus; assembly: GCA_964023965.1. Taxonomy (NCBI): domain Eukaryota; kingdom Metazoa; phylum Arthropoda; class Insecta; order Coleoptera; family Scarabaeidae; genus Melinopterus; species Melinopterus prodromus. Next base: position 58,485,645 of record OZ030394.1, read on the forward strand.
AGATTAAAATGTCTACAAAGAAACTATCACGAAAATCATTGCCATTATTTCTTCAATGCCACGTCATGAAATTATATTTGTATCGGAACCGCTGAAACAATGCTGCATTTCATCGCACATTGATAGGGTCCATAAATGTGAGATTGTCATTGCGATAGGAACAATGAAGCGTTTACTGCTGGTACTTTATGACGGTATTTTTAATCGTTTAAAGTGAAAAGGCATGTATATGTCAGCCTGCGCCAGGCGGGGTATATCATGTTGCAATTTACGCTGTCAACGGCATTGATGCATTGCCTTTCACGCGTTAATTTAGCAGACAATACCGCTACTAACGCGATATTATCAGATTATGTATTTGTTGTATTTTAGTCTAGTTGTTTGCATTGGTTTGGTGGTAGATTATAGTTAATTTAATAGTGATTAATTTGATATAAATTAATTATAATAATAGTCTTTATTTACCAATAGCTATAAAAAAATAAACACCCCGATACCAAACGTAGGTACTCGTTCCTTTCTAACTCTGTAAAATAAATTTAACATGTTCAAAAAAATTTGTAGCACTTAAGGATGTTCAATTGCGGTAAGTATTTTTTTCGTAAATTACCGTTCAAATTGAAATTATTAATTCCAATATTAAATTACCCTGTAAATAAAAATTAAAAATTGTAAATTACGTTGGCTTAAATTGCCGGGTAAATAAAAATGGAAAATGTTAAATTAAACTGTCGTTAATACCGACCACTGTAGGTTCTAAATGCTACTAATGTTTGGTAAATAAAAGTAATTATTTTGTAAATAACTAGCTTAACTTAACTTAACTGAAGTTAAGGAAGCTAAATTTCCGTAATTAATTTTTTCAGTAAATTACCGCTGAAATTAAACATATTACTTTCCAATTTAAATTACCACGTAATTTAAATTGCAATTGGTAAATTATATTTGCACAAAATGACAAAGCTCGGTTTCACAAACAATGATCACAGGTTATCCGGATCACCAGAATATTTCTTTAAATCATGACTTTGATAGTAGATAAGATGGCTTCTGAATTAAAAATGCATTATTGGGTCCGATGAATTAGATAATTAAAAATCCGGAAATTACCATTAATTACGGTAATTTATATAGTAATTTACCCGATAAATTACGTTCTTACATCCATAAGTACCTCCCACGCAAAGCACAAGCAACAGTGCACTTGTTGACTACGTAGGAGTGGTGGGGTACGTATACATTCACGCAATTACTGAAGGAAGGTTTTAAAATAAATTTATTACAAATTCCAGTAAATTAACAACTGTAATTAAAATTATCGGTAAATTACTGGTAAATAACATCGGTAATTTAAGTTGACGATAAATTACCATCGGTAGTTTAAGCCGTAAACTACGGTAATTAAAAATCGGTAAATTACGTTAAGTACGGTAATTAATTTGCTAATATACATAGTAAATTACACTTTGAAATTACGATTTCTTATACGGCTAAGAAAAAAACGTCTTTGAATACGTCGATTGTTTACTATAAAAAAACACATTTTGATGTAATGGCAATCCCATATTTAAAAGTTATTTTAATATAACATTTAATTGTCTTAATGGTAGCGGAAGAAAATTTATGGCTTAAAGACCATAATTGAAATTGCAAATATTGATAACTTTGAGTAGCATAGAGGTTGTAAATGGAATATAAAATGTACTCTGGAACTTTATTTGCCCTGAATACGAATGCGAACTCAAAACTACGTAAGACATCCGGAAAAGTGAGGTGAAATTTCAAAACTGTAATATTGGCAACATTAGGAAATGTATGCCATTTGAATTCAATCTCCTAGAAATCTCAAAATCTGTATAAAATACACAATGTGACACGAATTTTCAACTATTTTTTTCTATGTACACCCATCATACTATTATATGCTGTTATTAAGCCAATGGTGTCATTTTGTCATGTTTGAATACTTTGTGTTCTCACTGTATAATAGCGGTTTTACACTATTGTTAATGGCACTATATGCAACTTTTTATTGCTTAAAAAGTTGTAGAACATTTTGCGTGATAAATTGCGTACGGTAAAATAATTTGAAAAGCATTGAATATGTAAAATTCAACAAAGATACGTCTCTGTCTGCATATCGTCTGGTTAAATCTAAAAGTAACTAACTAACATTTCGAATAATTACAAAAACCTGACTACAATAGATTACCAATAAATATAATGACATTTTCCCGAGAAATAATGGATTTTAAGAATTTATTGAACTTATTTGAATAACACTTATTGATCGTATTTTCGTTTAGATACGCATTTATCAGCTTTTGGCCACAATTAATTCGTGCTTAAATAAAATATAACAAATTGTTAGTTAGTGACTTTTACCATTTTACGTCATTTTACATTGACGTCATTTTCATGCGCAAAATCAAACTACCCATCCACAATGCAAAAAACGGCCCTCTTCTTTAAGAAAACAATGGAAATGTGGTTTGACGTTTGTTATCACAGCCATCAATTTTACAAACCTAAAATTCCTTGTAACAGCGTTACAATTTGTTAATTGTAACACCAAAAACAGTGTTACAATGTGTCAATTGTGAACCCAAAGTAGAAAACTTCCTCAATACCCCACAACGTCGGGTTTTCTCGTACCGTGGTATTTCTACAACGAAGAGATAACATTTGTTTTATTGGTTAACCCTCACCTTAGTCGATGGGCTCACTCGGGCCGACCCGAGCGTAACGGTAGTGATCTGTATGCTACTTTAACGAGGCAATTAAGCCGTATGTGTACCGCGTCTAGACCCGGCAAAGATAACAAAGTATCGCGATATCCGGCGTCGGGCGACCGGATGCGGCGAGGGCCTCCGTCGTCGTTCGTTGTCGATACCCGCCGTCGAAACAATGGTGGCGCTCTAGTAGATTAAGTGGGGCCTCGCCGGGAGCGCTCCCCGCTACGTACGCCCTCTACACTCACTCAGCGTAATCAATTTCCCAACAGTATCACTGATCGCACTGATACGGGACAGTTTATACATCGGGGGGGTTGGCGGTTATATATAGACGCGGCCATAATCCCGACCGATTTCCACATTTTCTCAATAAATACGATGGAAATGGGGAAGTCTAGATGGCTGATAGGCGATGTATGTGATTGTAATAATAACTATAATATCTAGTATCCGCTATTTCGATGATTAGATTTATTTATTTATGTACGATAAATTCCATAATTTGTACCCCAAAACTCGGCACAAAACAAAATAAAAAACTTTTTCGTATAGTAGTCCATTTTCAAAGGTTTTAGTATAAAGGATATAGAAAACTCTTAATCCTTTGATGAGTTTATTTATGTCATTAGGAAACGGTTTCGACTCACAATTGAGTCATCATCAGCCTAAACGGAAATGACATATGTTTTGACGTAATAGTTTGAGAAAATATCAAATCATACATATCAAATATGTTGTTTTTTATTTTAAATGGATATTGAAAAAAAAACTCTTAATCGTTTGATTAAAATAAAAAATCTGATGTGGCCAGGCACATGACTTTATCATACAATATATAAAACTAATAGTTTAGCTGCAAGAGAATCAATTTTATTGAGATAAATCGTAGGTATTCTCAAAGCATCAGCATTTGACACTACCTACACTACGTCATTAGAATAATAGTTATTTATGTCACAAGTGCCGAAAGTACGGAATAGCGCGACGAGCAGTGATGCGGCGCGTCACCGAAGGCGGAGCGTCGCCGTCGCATGTGAGCGAGTCGCGCTATCTAGTTTTCGGCAGGAGTGACATCCACGTTTATTGTGTGGCTTTTTGAGAAATATGTATTTAAAAAAATAAATAACACATGGTTATATTTCTGTATAGGAAATGTTAGGTTGGTACCACTTTGACGAAACGTCAAGTTTAAAAAGCTAATTAAAACTCTGACAGATTTATATTTGTTAATGACACTGTAGATGTCACATCCGTACCAACATACTAAAATAAAACCACACTCATCGCTATACTTTATTTACAATTTTCTCATTTGATCGTTTTTAGAATTAGATATAAAGACGGGTTGATATTTCTTATCAACAAACAATCAAATTGGTGATCTCATTTTATATGAAATTTGTATTTTGTACTTTGCCGCACTAGCGCGGCAACGTTCCATAGCGGTTCTCCAACCTCTGATGAAATCAGCTGTTTTCGAGAGTGACAGCACAAAAAAATATTTGTCAAAATTCTGACTATTTTGTACATAGTTTCATATAAATACAGATGCGACCGATCTCGATCAAAAATAGAATTTGCTCTTGGAGCTAAACTATTAATTTTACCAAAAAATTTCATAGGCATAAATTATTCAAAATTTCCTCTACTTTAATTTATTATTTAACTATTTTGACGAAATTACAGAAATGGCGGCTCATTTGCAAAATATTTGTAAAAGGCTTAGAATAAACTACCAGTTCTTTTGGACCCTTTTGAACCAAAAGCTTTTCAGCTCTAGGTTTGGTCACAAAACTTCTAAATATGAACTTTCGTCCCGATACCTTTAGTAGTTTCCCCGGAATCGTCGCCACAAAAATCGTTTACACACACACGCACACACACACACACACACACACACACACACACACACACACACACACACACACACACACACACACACACACACACACACACACACACACACACACACACACACACACACACACACACACACACACACACACACACACACACACACACACACACACACAGAGACATTTTTTTGTACCTTGGTCAAAAATGTTCAGGGGCCCAAAAAGACCTATTTCCGCTAAAATCTCAATTTTTTTTTCGGCATGATTACAGTACTTTAGCAGACTGCGAATGATAAAGTAAAAATAAGTTGTAATTGGAAAAAAATTATATCCTTCCTTCAGAATCGAGTATTTAGTATGTGCAAGAAGTGTCAAAAAGTTTAGGCGAAATCGGTCCAAAGATTTTCGACAAATTTTGAGTACCGAGTTAAAAACAAAGATTTCAGAAAAACGCGGGTAAAGTTTGATACATTAATAAAATAGAGAATTTAAAAAAAAAAGCTTACATAGAATCGTCGATTCCAGCTCCATAAAGCAACTCGCCTGCAGCTGCTGCTTGATCAAGAGCATCCCTTTGCTTCATCCTACGATGAATTCTCTCCTCTTGAGTAGCAGCCTGGGTTTTGCGATCTGCTTTCGATATGCGATTCTCCTCCTCCCTCCGTGCGTACTCATGGGCTATTTGGCCAGGTTTCACATCTAAGCTGTTTAAAAATAGCAACACTAATCATGCTGGAAAGAAGTGCAGAACTTTGAATTTCCCCTAGTGCCTAGCCCGTAATAAACGGTCAACTTGTCAATAAGTTTTGCGTTAGCCGACCTTTATCGGAATTTTTTTTTTATTTTGTTTTTATCTTCTTGTCTTCAACACTATTTTTTTCAAATTCACGCAAACGTGACCCCGTCCCTTTTTGGACATGACCGACACATTTCTTTTTATTTATTTGATAATCTTGGCCATATGGTTGAACCTCAATACTTTTTCTTATAAACTTTGGCTTCCCGCCTCCGATATAATTATGATAATTTACTCCATATATTTATCATGCGAGCGTTCATGATTGCTTGCACTTCCATATTGCCAGATGGTCCTTCGTGATTTGCAATGCATTCATTACTCTCAACATGTTGTTTATGCCACTCTTAAAATTCTGCTGTGGTAAATTGCTTTTCAAAAACTCGCATTGATTACAGTAAGAACTTTTGCAACAAACGTCCAAGACTTTGCCAGAGTAGTATCCTATGACAGAGAAGTTACGTCAGACAAAGAAGTAAATCCACGTTATTACCGCGTACCGTTACCTGAGACAGTCAAATCTGATGAATCAATCCCGGTTTCAGCACACATTTAATTTTTTTTCGGCGTTGACAGCAAAAGAAAGAAGTTTATCTGTAACCGTACGCACACATTCAAGAATTTTGCTGATGTAAGAATCGTAGACTGTTTGAGTCAGGAAACTGCACGATAAGTCCATTAGAGATTAGACCATAAAATTTATTGCACCCTGCGAGACCTAAGCCTAAGGAACGCATTACAAAAATAAATCGTCGATTTATTTCATACGATTGTCCTATTTTCTTGCCTAGTCAATGTACGTTGGATCACACTTTTCACAGTTCAGTTCAATTTTAATACCAAGTCCTTGTTTTCTTCCATGCACTAAAATTCACTTTGCCGTTACAAATCTTATTTTCAATAATTTTAGAGCACGTCACCAAATTAGAAATGCACTAAACACTAACATGAAGTCTATTATTTTATATTTAACAGCACTCTCTGGTACAATGATCGTCATCAGTTTAAAATTTGTTTGCTGACGAGCTCAACCAAGTTGCTTCATTTCAGCAAAGAGGCGGCGGGTGTTAGGCTTGATGAATTAAGATACAACCAACGCTGGGCAAAGTTAATCAGAAAGTTAACTTCGTTAATCGTTAATCCGTTAACGAAAAAATTAACTGCGTTAATTTGTTACAAATAAAACGGAAGTTAACGTTAACCGTTAATCGTTAACTTTTTATAAAAAAAGTGGAGGTTATGTTGATGTGATGTGCCGATGTACCGGTGAGTATGCAACCAAAATAACTGCCGAGCTTTCGGTTGGATATGTTAAAATCGCCTTAGGATTTTTTTAAACTAGGTATGGTGGTAACTATAATAACTACATTGCGAGATGCAAGATTTATAAAAGACATTGAAAAGAACATTAACATCTATTAAATGCAAACCAGCAATTTCAACCATGCAATTTTGAATAATCGCATGCACTTTTATGACAGTTTGTGTACTAAATCTGTACAACTTATAAATCGCATGACTAGAGCATCAGTGATTTTATTTTTTCCAACATAACCTCCTTGCTTTGTTATTAAATCTTTGGTTATGCGTTTTATTATTATTTATTTTGTATTTATAGGACATTTTTAATCACAGCAAACAATAACAAATAACGAAATGCGGAATATGTTATGTTTCGCTATGTTTGAATAGGTGGTTCAGTCACAACATTATCGTTTTAGAAAAAATCCTTGATTGATATTTAGAACTGATCAAACTGATCCTAAATTGATGCAACTTGATAAAACTGGCCAAAGACTGCAAACACTATTTAACATCAAACTTTTGATACTTTATGGTAAAACTATATCCCGTTTACAATTAAATATAAACCAATTAAATAACATAAACCACTCAAACTATACAAAATAACAGATCGCCGCACACAATACCGTTTCAATTCCTCCGCAAGTTTATTACGGCCGTCCGAAATCGGCTTTACTTCTAGCGTAAACTTAATAATAAAGTGTAGACAATATTAACCCATAATAATACCAGGAGGCTTAGCGAACCCCCAACAATAGCGCCATCTAGCGGCGGGCGGGCTTCCGGTTGCGCCCCAATAGATCGCTATCGATACCAGCGCAAAACAAGTTCGCGAAATCCTATAGAACTTTTCCCGATAAATCCACATCGTCTGCTTGCAATTTACAAGTGTTCATTAAGCGCTTTATACACTTTTGTTCGGTACTGTTCCGTCTCTCTCTCTTCCTCTCTCTTTATCTCTCTCTTTCTCCCTTTAGCTTTCCACTTTAGCTTGCTAGGCAAGGCAGTCGAGGCCACGATTCCATCTGCATACTGAAAACTATTACGTGGCTCCTAATTACCCTAGCCCGGCGAACTCGAAGTTCACCGGCGGAAGTTACAATGAAATGCAGTCTGCAGGCGCACATAAACTGTTGTTTGCTGTGTTGCGGTATTGTGCCGAGTTGGTGACCCGCGCTCCTCCCGTTCGTTACCAAAGGGGATGAATAACACCGCCGACTTCCAGCGGATAACGCCACCTACACAACCCGGCTTCAGTTACTATCCCACTTCTGACGTCGGATAACGACGGCAAGAACTCCATTACAACTTTGCCGAGGCGCGGTGCTGCTAGAAAAAAATGTGGGATTTGATTTAATTAATGTTCTGGATAGAGAAATTGTGTGCTTATGGGCACCATCTTGGATTTCAATGATTTTTCGTCTCTGGTTTTATTGGTGCATTGCCCATGCTTTTGTTTTCCACGTTCTACAATAAATCTTGCACAATCTTGCATAATGATTCTAATCATGCATGTCCCTTGGGTTTTTACTTGATCTGAAGATCTTACAGACAATTTGATGGATGGATTACACTAGCTGTTGGATTTATTATACCGGGTTAGCCAAAATTACCGGAACACCCAAATAATTCCCCAACGGTAAGAAATATCAAAAAAAAATTCAAACAAAAGTTTTTTTACCTTAAACAATCCATTGTTCAAACATATTTTTAATATATTCATACTATTATGTGTCATTTTATTATAGAAATTTCGTGAACTTCTGTTTCACATAGAACATATTTTTAATTTTGTAATTTTAGGACTAATTCCAAACATTGTTTATTAAAATAATCTTTTTATAAAATGCACCATATTTTAAGCAATTAATTAAAACTACTCAAAATTACCAGAACACCTACATATCTCTCCAACCGCAAAAAAAATCAAAAAACGTTTGAGCTTAAGTTTTGGGGGTGTTTAATTTATTATGGATTCAATTTCACTATTTCGACACCGTACTGCGGCGGGGCACCATCTTGTTGAAACCAAATGTTATTTAAGGATCAAAACAGACCTCGCTAAAATGTTATTTAGTTCTAAAACTGTTTCTAGTAGTTTCCAAAACAGTGTTCTGATAAAATCAATTTATTGGAAACACTTTTTGGTAACTTTCAGTTTTGCACGATTGGCGGTATCGCTTGCAAAATAAGTAAATGTCAAGTAAAAATACAACAATGTGGCTACCAGTAGACACTTCAGTAGACACCAACTGTCGCAGGCAAAAATTGTTTAATACGTGATGTAACATGTCCGAAGTTTCTAAATTTAATAAAATTAAATTAAAAAAAAAATTTTAAAATAAAAATTTCCTGTTCCTTATTAAATTGAGAATTTTTTTTTAAATTAATAAAAAACAGGAAAAAATAGTTTATCTGTTTGATTAAGATAAATTGGTATGTATGTGGGTAATTATGACTGATTTTAGTTAATTGCTTATAACTCGAAAATAATGCATTATATAAAAAAAAAATTTAATAAAAAATTTTTAGAATTCTAAAATCCTAAGAGTCCTAAAATTACAAAATGTAAAAATATACAGGTTGTTTCTACAAAATTTCTACAATAAAATGAACCCTGTATATTAAAAATATATCATTTTATACTTTTCCTTTCACCGTACTCAACATATTGTACATACATAACTTGAATTAAGTTATGGGTTCCTCATAATGTCTTAATCATTCTTGCATTTGGTTGCAGCTTCAACGGGAAAAACTCCATTACAACTATGCCGAGGCGTGGTGGTAGTAGAAAGAACTGTAGGATTTTATTTAATTAACGTTCTGAATACAGGAATTGTTTGCTTATGGGCACGATCTTGGATGTTGGTGTTCTCTACTCTTTGTCATTGGTTTTATTGGTAAACTATCTACGCTTTGTAGCTGTACTTCCTGAGACATCGTATCCTCATTCCTTTTTACCACTTATTAAATTATGAGTTAATGATTAATTTTAGTTTACATTTTTGCCGTTGGCTGCAGCTTAACCTTTTTGGACTGGGCCTGAAAGCTTTTCAGGAGGGTTATTATGTTTTCTAGCATTATGGCTGACGAATCTCGCTCGAATCTCGCAGACATTGTCTTCACGCCACCTTTCTTTGCCAGTGTCAACCTTCTTTGCCTATATTTCGGTTTTCTTCCAGAAATTTTGCCTTTGTTTTATTTATTATTTCAGACATTTGTCCGTGTCAGGTCTATGTCATTACCAGTCTTTTGAGACCGGTTTCATACTTCGTATTTTCATTTATATTTTTTTTCAATGTCCAATCCCTCATTAAGCGTTTTTATCAAAAATGTTTTCTGGTAACAGTAGTTTAGAATTGCCCAAAACATTCAAATATAAATAATTATTGTGCTTATTAATAAGTCACGATGTTAATCATATTAAAATGATTCTAAACCATTAATTATCAATTTGAATCTGTATTCTTAAAGCTGGATACTTGACTATCATACGCTATCCACTGATGTCCTATGTTTACTTTATCCTAAACAAGAAGCGTTAACATTTGTCACACTGCGGTCTGATTTTCACACAATTCACGGAACTAATTCGAAGGGTTTACTTCTTATTAATTTCCTCCCTAGATTCTGGTTGTCCAGTAGCTGCATATCCTCTACGTTGACATGATGGCTTAGACGAGATTCATACGTGGCTGCAAATCTTTTAATCTTTCGGATGGCTTATTGGTCATGAGATCACGGTGATCACGGGGTTATTTCTTGGTTATTTGCTTTTTTAGCGCAACCTCAAAATGAATGGCGTATGACCAAATCGGTTATGCTACTTGGTTGTAAGACTGATTTTTTCCATGCTGACAATTGACAGTAGTGTTTTATTTGGCAGAGTTCGGTGTGTAAAGTTAGTATAGACAGACTTCAGTTCCTTCAGCTTGATCTTCCATTTTGTGATCCATTGATGTGTTTTATTACTAGTTTGTTGATGATTCCTAGTAGATTCTCCAATAATAGATTCCACTGCCATTAGAGCGGTGCCATTTGCAAAAGTTGTGAATGTCACATTTCCAGCTGTGGCAGGTCAGTTGTAAGAAGTAGATAGTGAATTGAGACCAAGACTCTACCTTGGGCACCCCTACTTTTACTTCTCTTTGGTCCTAGTATTCATCCATCTGTTTTTATTCTAAATAGTCTATCTGATATAGTGGATATTATATATCATATGTTATTGTAATGGTATGATACACTTTAGTTTCTGTATCAAAGAAAGTTTGTGTCATACCAAGAAAGATTTTTGAGCAACTAAACCTGTGTTTTAATTCTTTCACTATTATATAGGTTATTCTATATAAAAATGGTGACTAAATTATAGGTTTATTTTTTAGATGCAGATTAACCAGATTAACAATACTTTCTTTGGCAACTGAAAAGTGGTCAAATCCATGTGCCTTCTTAGGATTCAGATTTATTTTGATTCTTTTGCAAATTCCTTAGAAGTAACAAAATGTATAACGTCTTTCTGATGTTAACTGAGTGTAACTGAATAGTATTTTGCAGCTCTATTTTAAAGCTTGCCGAATCTTGTTTGTCCAGGCACCCAAAGAAATTGTTAAAACCCTTTGAATTTGAGCCTAATCCAGCAGAACAATAGACACATTTAGAGCGATTTTCATGCTTAACTAAACAGCCCTTTCTTAATTATAAATCAACACCTTCGTCGCTCAATCACACCCTTCTTATCCATAGTAAAAACAGGGGATGATATTCATCACATCCGCTGAGGTGTTTTACGACCTAAGCGGGGTAGATTCGGGAGACTAATGATCTTGCGGGTAGATTAGATGGTATATTAATACCGTGTGTACTTAGGGAGTATTAGAACAAAGCCAGCGCAAGACAATTATACATGTTTACCATTGGATAACTTTGGGGGTCGTGCGCAAGTACGCCATCAAGTTGTGGAGAGGTGGCGGCTATGCGCGGCAGTCCACAATTTGAGTTTACATTATTGCAATTGTAGAGGCACACCTGGTTTGATAATATTTTAAGAGGGAAACTTGGAAACTATGCTACTGCTGGGGGGAATTTACAGCCGCACGTTATATTGCGAGCTGGTTATAACTACGATAATAAAGTAGATTGGTTACGCTGTGTGTCGTATATAACGGAGGATATTATATCAGGATACGTAATTGTTATTAAGAATTTTGGTAGGTACTTACGTGCGCGTAATGGTAAGGAGTTTTCGGATTAAGGACTATAAGCACCGCGAGTTATGCTACATGTTCCAGGAGAATAAATGTCCCTGAGACCATTGTATATGTGACTGACCTGGTAAGAGAATGACCGTTTATACAGCTCTGCGCGATGGGCAGGTGGAGCAAACAAACCCCTGAATCTGAAATTAAGGTTATGGACATCCGTTCTCCAGCGTATCCTCCGCATGAGGTATTGTGGGATCCTCTTGGATAGCAACTTATGATATAATATTGCTGCATGCAACACCCTAGTGTTATCCATGTTCAACCACCCCAAGTCGCCCAGCTCATTCGATACATGATCATACTTCCTCAAACCAAAAACAAGCAGAACACATGCATTTTGGAGACGCTGAACACGCTGCCTATCCGACGCCGTCAGGCAAGGACCGTACACGGTATCACAATCTGAGATCTTTTTACTATTGACAGTAGATATAGTGAGATATTGTCAAAACATCAGCATTTGACACTACCGCACCGGTACTGTCATTAGACCGAAAATATTTGGAAAATCCTGGCTCACTATACAGTATTATATCAATGCAGGTGCGACCTATCTCGATCAAATAGAATTTGGTCTTGCAGCTAAACTATTAATTTTACCAGAAAATGTCATAGGCATAAATTATTCAGAATTTCCTCTATTTTAATGTATTATTTAATTATTTTGAGGAAATTACAGAAATGGCGGCTCATTTGCAAAATCCTTGAATAATGCTTAGAGGAAACGTCCAGTTCCTTTGAAACCTTTTGAGCCAAAAGCTTTTCAGCTCTAAGTTTAGGCATGAAACTTCTAAATATGAAGTTTCGTCCCGATACCTTCAGTAGTTTCTCCGGAATCGTCTACACAAATATCGACACACACACATACATACATACACACACACACAAACATTTGTTTGTACCTTGGTCAAAAATGATCAGGGGACCCAAAAAGACCTATTTCCGCTAAAATCTCAATTTTTTTGACACGATTACAATACTTCATCATACTGCGTATGATAAAGTAAAAATACTGCTAGATATGTAAATAAAAAACCAATTGTAATGAAGTGTGCAATGAAAAAGGGATTAATGTTACAAAAGGTATTTTATGAGAAACAAATTGTAGGCTTATACCTTATATAAAGTCTGAACGCGGATTTTAAAAATTCAACTTTATGTTATTCATTTTGATGGTTTGTTGATGAAATTTTTTATATAGATTGCTTCTAAACTAGAAATTACTATTACATGGAATACGTCCAGCTATCGAGTCTCGAATATTTTTAGTTGTGATAGTGCATTACATTTTGTACATGTTGGGCTACGAATTTTTGAACATTAAACTCTTAAATACCTATATTGTTTCTTGAGGAATTTGTCTATACCTAGTTTGCCCTTCAATACAGTAAATTTGAAAACATTCTCACCCTGGTTTTGAAGAATTTCCCTAAATATTAAGGTATGTATTTCATCTACACTTTGTCATATCATCATATCAACTTGTGGCTTTACGTTTATTGTGGTTTCCTTCATAAAGTCTGTTGCCCTATCCTGTAAGTACAATATGATGTTAAGATGATTTTCCTAAATAAGCCATGTATTAGAAAAGCAATCAGTTTATTTTTTAACCATTATGATGCACCTTTTTGTGGAAGGTATATATTTAAGGTAAGAGTCTGGCCAACGATAATTAAAATAAAAAATTGTGTTTCCAATAAGGCCATGTCAGGGAATAAGAATAAGATAAGAGACTACAAAAAGCATTTTAAAAAGTTGTTGCAAATTGCCAAAAATCCCATACGCGAGGTTTTGCTAAAGTGTTTTATTAAAATAATGTACAAAAAAGAATATTAATATGAGATAAAAATATAGTTTTATTATTAACCGGTGTGTTTCATGACCAAACTTAGACATGAAAAGCTTTTTGTTCAAAAGGGTCCAAAGGAACTGGATGTTTACCGCATTTTTTTAACGATTTCGCAAATGTGCCGATATTTCTGTAATTTCGTCAAAATAGTTAAATACTAAATCAAAGTAGACGAAATTGTGAATAGTGTATGTCTATAACATTTTTTGTTAAGGTTAATTGTTTAGCTGTATCAGCCAATTCTATTTGATTGAACTGAGAAGCTATCATATTGATATTTTACAAAAAACTGAAATTATTTGTAAATAACCTCAATTGGAAACTTATTTCGTAAAAAAGTTTCTTAAAGTTGTTGTTTTTTGCATGAAAATTACTTATTATTGTAAAATATCAGCACGTTTTTTTTCAGATAATTTATAAATATTTTTACTTTTAAATGTTAGGGATCACTTTTTAATTAAGCTGCAGTCGAATCATTAATTTATTACACATCTATTATTATGTTTTCCAAATCATACTACTGACCAAGACATTATTTTCTCTTCAAAACTAAAACGTATGCAGAAATCTCGGACTAAGCCAAAAATAATTTCTTGCAAGTAGATAAAAGTATTTTTCTGCGGAGCATTCATGCGGCATTAATATATTTGCCCCAAATATTCTAACGAAATTCGCCGTAGAAGTTATTTTACGGCTATCAAAAAGCAAGTTTTTTGGCCAGCTGAGTTTCTAGAACTTGAAACGTGTTTGGAAATCCACACATATGCGATATCTTGAATCGATACCAAATGGTTATACCTATTTTACGTTATTTCATGGAATACCTGACTCATTTTCAAAATGTTAATCTCACATTACGGTTTGCTAATATTAATAGAATAATGTACTTGGTGTAATTCATCTGCGAAAATTTTCACTTTATTCTTGAAATAACTACTACGTTAGTATTTAATACGTTAATAATTAATTGTTGGGTATTGTCTGACAAAATTGATGACCAATTGATTAAAAGATACACAATTATAATGATAGTTTATTGTATAAATCGTTGCAACCACCTCACATCCTAGTCAGGTCCATGTGACGACAAACTCTATATGTTTTGATGTTTTTATTATTTTTTTGTTCTTTCATTACGCCCTCGTCAAAAATAAAACACATTGGAATGAGTTAATAAGACACTAATAAATCATTTAATAAATAATTACACAGCAATTTTTTAAACAAAAAATTTATTAAAATTTCGGGACTCGTTGCGTTATAAAATATTTAGTTGTCAGATGCACGTGCGGCGTTCGCATGTTTCGAAAGTTTGGTACCGACGGATTAAAATATATCTATATTTATACACATATATTCACACACACACCCATAACCCATATATATATATATATATATATTTTCATCTATATGCGGCCGAAACGACACAAACACAGGCACAAAATAAATATAGACCGGATATGGAAAATAGTTCGCCGAATATATATGTATGATGTAGGTGCGCTTGTATGTGTGTGTATATATAGAGGGCAGCACAATTTCAATTTTTAATTAAAGCTGCATTGAAGCAGTGAAAATTAATTCCGAACTTCCGTTGTCATGCGCCGGTCGCATTTGTATCCGCGGAAATCGCAATTTATTGGTTTATTAATTCTCTATTTGGCGAGACCGAAATTTGTTAGCGTAATTAATTAATGTAAATCGCATCGAAATGAATTTCGATTCTGTGCGGATGAATGCCGTATTTCCGTTGCTTTTTTCAGCGACATAAAACCATTTGTATTTTTTATAATTATTTTATTATTACGGTTATTAAAAAGAACGGGTGATGGTTTCTTGATTTTGATGAAATCTTGTGCTCTTTCAGCCTTTTAAATATCACCACACCGAATAGTTTAACTGAAAAAATATTGATTTAACAAAAACTGCGCGGTCTAAACTGAAAACTAACCTCAATGTTGACAACAAATTGATCAAATCCAGGAATTCTTTTACTGTATTTTAGTTGAACCTGGAAAAACCACTGGAAATAACCATAAGGTCTTTATTGCACCTAAGCTTCGTATCCTCATACACAAATACTTTGCAGTGTTCGCATATAGATTTATGGCGTCATTAACCTTCACAAGACCGTTGTCTTCGATTTTTTTTGTTTGGAATGCTTATGTGGAAGACAGATTTTAGTACGTTGAGCTTGGTCTTCAAATTTTTCATGTATTTTATTACTTGCTTGTTGAAGATTCTTAGTAGATTCTCCAACTGTTGATCCCACTCCCATTTTCCAGCTGTGGTAGGTCACTTGTAGATAATTCTGGTGTACCAGATCATCAAGCTAAATAACAATCAAGCTAAAATGGAGAACAAACATATACGTTTAAAATAGTAAAACAAAAACGTTTTATGACCCCAATAATTTATGTCCATACGTTAAATAAGAGAACAAGGGCAAATTTACTTATTTTACAAATTTTAAAAAGTTACAAAGCCTTCAAACTCTTTGGTATTTACAAGATAACTAGAAAAATCCCTGCACTGCTTTAAATCTGTACTGTGCTAGTATCAACACCCTTCACTGCCTCCACAGCTCTTGCATCCACTTATCAGTAAATATGTTTTTCAAATGTTTTTCAATGTGTGGTGAGAAGAAATACAAAAATAATATTCACACATTATAAGCAGTGCCGAAAAGCAATCAATACTGGGACATGTGTAAAAAG
The DNA here is from genome assembly GCA_964023965.1 of Melinopterus prodromus. Taxonomy (NCBI): domain Eukaryota; kingdom Metazoa; phylum Arthropoda; class Insecta; order Coleoptera; family Scarabaeidae; genus Melinopterus; species Melinopterus prodromus. Next base: position 58,502,167 of record OZ030394.1, read on the forward strand.
ATCATACATTTCTCATTCAGACTCATTCTTTTGCGAAAATTAATTTCCTTCCGGACGTTTTAAAGGAAGAAGACTGCTTTGTAGACTTGTTGAAAATCATAGTAAATAATTTGTTTAAGGGAATACATTCATTTCTTTTTCAATTCTACATATTTCTTATCATAGATAAGCTTGTATCCAAGATGTTGGCTATTTCGCACTATTGAATTGTCTTCTCGCTTTACAATTTCTTACTTTGATTGGAAAATTACCATCAACGAGTATGTAAAACACTAAAATGCTTCAGAATACAGATTTTCAAAAAACATCTTCAGCTCATAAGATAAAAACGTAGATATTTGACATCGGTCTCTCTACTGCTGGGTACAAACTTAACCATCTCGTTTTGGTATGATTAAGTAAAGTTGGATAATACAATCAATCTCAACATAATTACAAACCCCTTCAGGGATTCTGTTGTCACAGTATAAACAGAAAAATAATTTGTATATGAGACCCCGCTCCTCGCTACGCTCGTCGTGCCAAAAACAACTCGTGCGCCAATTTGACGTCTTATAAGACTTGTATATTAATATACTATTAAGCGCACTAATTCAAACATAACGGTAAATGGAAACGTAGCTGGGACAGTGGAAGATTATTTACTATTAGTACGATACGACCAGAACAATTTAATTGCGGAATTTTGAATAGTAGTTCGAGTTAGATATAGATAATGAATTTAGGTGTACAATTAATTATACCCGCATCTCGTTCGATTGCCTCGCACCAAAACCCATAAATTTTTCAGTAGATCGACAATTTAATGGCATAAAACTATAGAAACAATTCAAACACTATTATAGAATTACATATCTTTAATATTTAATAATAAATAATTAATAATAATTAATAATTTCATAGATTTGTAACTGTAAAACTGTAAAACTGCGAGAAAACACCAATTTCAGCATACTGATCGAACTTTAAATCTACTATACAAACAGTTTCCTAAAAATATATTTGTAGGTCTGCATAATTTTCTAGTGACCTGTCAATGAGCGTGACAGGCCAACTACAAAAACAAAAAGGCTCAAAACTAATTGACTGATATCCGTATTGTGGAACTTTAGACGAACCCTTCGCTGGTCCGGGCCCCAGCTAATGCTCTTGATTAAATTTATTTATACCGACAAGTTTCGATCGAAGTTCGGGGTGGCAGGGGGAAGGATTTTGCCGAAAACGAGCGCGTGCCTCTGGTGTCTGTCGCCACCTTATTAAATTTCCCGGGGGCAGACAGAGGCGCACGTCAAACGGGCAATTAATAATAGCGCCAGGCTAAGCAAGATCGGAATGACGGCTGGCACATTGTTTATCGACGCGGGCAATTATTCCCGATATCGCTGAATAGCAAATACGATCCGAATTGACAATAATCTTGCGCTTTCATGTTTCTGATTTGCGTATATTGCAGAATTTCGTTTGTTTGTGTATATCTATGAGCTGTTCGAAGATTCATATGTTTCTCTATGGTTGCTATATCGACATTGATTGGAGTACCTATGTGAATCTATTATTGATTAAATCTTCTTTGTGTCATTTGATTATTAATGATTACATTGAATCAGATGTTTTGAGTATGTAATTGGTATGATCTAAGTGACAATTCTTAAAAATAAGTAGGTAATAAAAAATGCCTGGAATAAAAACTAAAATTTTGGAAAAAAATCATTATGTAGGAGGACCGATACACGACTGATAAACAATATATTCTTTTTAAATCACATATGACCTTGTTTCCTTCCATAGCGTTCTAGTTCAGGCTTTTATTTCAACCTACTTATATAATTCTATCAAATATTATTATTAATTGAGCGGGTATCGTACTTTTCCGATTAAAAAAGGGCAGTTTTTTTCAGCATACAGCATATCTAAATTATTCTGTCATAATCGTATTTTTTTGGTATATTGTGCTTAGTTCGTTAAAAATGTCGTGAAGTTGTTTGGTGCTGGCGAGTGCTGGTGACATATTCAGGATGCAAGGACGAGGAAAGGTTCATTTTGTAGATATTTGTAGCACTCTGTGGTGTGCTGCAATATTACTGTTGTAATTTATGCCACAGTTATCAACAGTAATAATTTTTCTTCCATATTTTAGTAACATTTAGAAAGCGTTTATAATAGATTAATCAGTTTTCTGGTGGTACAGTGTCATGAACAGGGTTCATTCTGGTTTAACATTTGCAAAAATTAATGTTCTTTCTATTGCATAGTTTGATTGCAATACATTTATAGAATACACGTTAAATATTTCAGAAACAAATTCGAAAAAATTGCGATTTCCCAGTCAAAACCACAAAAAATACTATTTTATCCAATTTTTTTAGCCAAAATATGTATTTTTTTGCACTATTTTCTATATAATTATGTAAATTCGCTAATTTTTAATATCTTTTAATAGTTCTAGTTTGCACGATAGCTACAGAAATAACTTTTAGGAAAAAACTTAGTTTACAAGAACTACTGGTTCTTGATATATCGTCTGACAATTTTATACTTTAATATGTGGTGCAATAAATGCGTTAAAAAGTCAATGTTTTAAAGTTTTCTTTTAAAAATGACTTATTTTTAGTGCAGTTATACCAAGAAATTTACAAAGAAATCAAATGTCATAATCAAAGAAATCAATTATCTTAATCATCCAAATATTATCGAAACCTACAGCATACCATGTCAAAGAAAATAGTTCTGTATACATTTTCTTATGAAATCCACCAAAACTGGGTACTTGCTATTTTTGACAACTACTTCTACAGAGACGAGGTTGGTCGTACGTTTGTTTCTTTTTTTATCTAACCCAGATAAATGTGTGTTGGTAATATTCGTTACTTTGTTATACTTACTTTATTATACTCGCAACGACTACTTTATTTCTAAATGAATTGTTACTATTAATTCAACGGGTATTTTTCTAAATAATATATTAGTTACTCTAGATTTTGTGAAAAATCGAATTTTTTTTTTGCTTATATAATGTCTTGAGATCGTAGAAATAAGTTACCATACGTTTTATCTTTGAAAAAAAAATTGAAATGTTTATTCAATGAACATACGGCCAGGTGTCTAGGTAAGCGTACATGCAAAAAGTTTAGCCTGAAAGTTTACAGCTTAGATAAGCTCTTATCTTATTTGGAGGAATTACATCCATGCTGTGAAATATAACATAAAATATCATAAAACACAAAGATTTTGTGGAAATATCCTCGGTACGTTCGTTGAACTGACGCTAACCACACAATGTGGTTAGCGTCATCTTTTGAACTTTGTTGCTGTGTTTTGTGCTATTTCACAACTTGTAGTGTGTGACGAAAATAGATCTGGGCGACACTGCTCAATACATTCTGACCGATGAAACGTCGCACCACGAGAATTGTTCACCTGGTGATTTCATTTTCACTTTCAAGTGGCAGAGTAGTTGTGCATATTGCAGCAAGTATAGCCATATGTGTTGTCAATGATGCAATAACCAGCCTTATGAAGATTATGGAGGTATTATGTATGAGCGTCGGGCGAAACTGCAATAATTTCTACGCGAAGGCTGACGCACGGCGCAATATGTTTTCAGAGCCATCGCTGACTGCAAAACAGGCCCGCCTGTCGTCAAAATCAAACAGAAAAAACAAGAGGAGGAAAATATTAATTTGAAAAGGTAATTATATGGTCCAGGCCGACTATATATCGCCGACTATAGTAAAATATAACAATTCTATACGCCAAAGTTACACAATACTTTAAACCGTGTTTCCTCAAAACCGCATTTTTCAAACTGGCCGGAAGGATAACTTCAACTGATCTCAGTCAATTCAGTTGAAAGTTTATATGTAGCTTCAGAACAACATTATCTAGAGAAGTACGTACGGATTATACGATAACTTCAAAACTTTTTTTGTTATAAACATTTTTTAACTTAATTTTGTACCTAAAAGTGATAATTTGTGTTCAAACGTGCGCCATTTTGTTTTAAAGCGGAATTTTCTTTTTTCAGTACGTATTTCCCGAGATAATCTTATATAGAATCAATTCCTTTTTTGTTTTTATGGCTAAACGAAATCTTTCTGGCCGTGCAACCCTGTCCGCCGGAAAAGGTTTCCTTTGATGTCCTCTAACGCTTAAATTTTTATTTATGTTTGTTTTTTTTTATTGTGAATATTCCTCAAAATATGAACAATAAAGGGCTTTAAAGAGATTTTGTAATTTGTTTATTATATTGTAAAAATTTACCTACAGAAGCGGCTAATTTTTTAATGTAGTTAGACTTTCAACTATGTTCTTATCAAACGTCCGTCACCTCAGCCCACCACTTATCGCGAATCGCCTTGAAACTTTGCTAATATTTAGTACCCAATTAGTACTAATTGGTACCACCAACCCCGCAATTAGTACCTCAAAGGAACTCCCCCTAATTAGGAGTAGCTCTTTTGACCGTCAGCTCAGCCCGTCACTTGTCGCGAATCGAGTTAAAACTTTGCTAATATTTAGTACCCAATTAGTACTAATTAGTACCGCCAACTGCGCAATTGGTACCTCAAACGAACTACTTGAAATCGGCAATTGAAAGTGGATCAAGGTCACGTCCGTCACCTCAGCCCACCACTTATCGCGAATCGCCTTGAAACTTTGCAAATATTTAGTACCAAATTAGTACTAATTGGTACCACCAACCCCGCAATTGGTACCTTAAAGGAACACCTTGAAATCGGGGATTGAAAGTGGGTCAAGGTCATGTCCGTCACCTCAGCCCACCACTTGTCGAGAAACGCCTTGAAACTTTCCAAATATTTAGTACCCAATTAGTACTTATTGGTACCACCACTCTCACAATTGGTACCTCAAAGAAACCCACCCTAATAGCGGGTAGTTCTTTTAACGTTTCGGGACGAAACATGGGAAAATGCATGGCTGCAATATTGGTTGCCTATACTATATTATATATTGTAGTTACAGTTTGTCTTTTTCATTGAATAGAGACCTAAAAAGCATTTTGGCTGTAGAAGTTGCAACATATTTTACGTTGATTTTATTTATATTTTTAATTTTTTACCTATTTTTTTCCTTTAGCAAGACACGAACGATATGTCTTCGCTACGTGACATCACTGCGTTCAAAACCCGAAGCAATTTTAGTAATTTGCAAATTCGTATCAAATTTGTTATAGAATTGACATGTGTGTGTAGGAGATCTCTACAAATCGTATTGTCGTTACTTACATCAATATACTATAGGTGAATCACTGTTCTGAATAACGTCACAAATGGGGATCTTTGTGTGCTGTGCCTATCTTCGTCTGTGTTTACAAAATATTTTATGCTTGTACTTTCTTTGAGTCTGGTACTACTCGTATTACCCCATTAAGCAAGTATCAGTAAATATATAAATAAAAAATTGTATTTTGGCCCGTTTTGGAGGTGAAGATTTAACGAATTACTCTTTGAAATTCGCTAATTATAAGTGTGGTGTTTGTTTGAATATTTTGAACAGGTAAGAATTTACATTTTGTTGAAAGAATAAAAGCTAGAATGATTGGTATGATCCAAAACACAGCTATATCAGATTCACAAACCATTGTTTATTACCATACCACCACAAAATGAACAACTATCTGTAAACTAAACCTTTCATTTTTAGATTTATTTGTATTTTTTAGACTGTGTGCTCATAAGCGCGCGTTACGTCACATATGAGTATGAGGCAGAGCCCAGTGCTTTACAGATACGTTGGCCAGTGTTTGAACTAAAGTTTCCTTTAGAGTCACGTATTACTCATACCAATTTTATTTCAATAGCTTTATTCTTATTGGCTCCGCCAGACCTAGTAGTGTTAGAAGAGAAATTGATATCAATTGGAAAACTTTTAATTTTTTATATCTGCATTCTTTGCGTGTAAAGCTCGGCGTCCACTGCTTGCGAAGTTATGCTACGCTGTGCGAATTCTGTTGTTTGACACATAGCATACACACAACGAAACGTTGTCTTAATTCAAAGCAACCTTTGTTAATCCAAAACAATGGTTGTTTTATATTTACGCAAGAATATATATATATATATCGTTCATTGAAGAAAACCGTTGTTTTAACCGGTTGTCTTACTTTAAGATTGTACAATTCTAAATGGATACTGTACTTGTTTGACATAAGAAATTGTTCTTTTAAATGAAAAGGTTGGGTAGTTAAATTAATCAGCTCACATTCTTGGATTAAACATTCACCTAGTTCTTTTAAATATGACCATGTTATTATGAAAGCAATAATATTTTACATGGAATGCAATTAACGCATCCAAAGAAGAATATTGTTATATTCCAAATAGAGAAGGCACCCGGTGTCCCTTCTTAGTCTCTTAGAACAACGACTTTCTTAAATCAAAACAATTGTTTTGTTTAAGTAAATGTTAGGTTGTTTTGTATTAAAGAAATAGTCTTATTAAGAGTATACCTATGTTGTCTTAAAACAAACAAATTATGTTAAGAATGTCATTATCCAACCATTAGACAACCGTCACTCTGTGTGTAGCACTTTAAACAAGAGAATTCGCACAACATAGCGTAACGTCGCAAGCAGACGCCGGGCTTAAATGTTACTAATAGCAAAAGTTTAAGTAAGGTTAGTTGTATAAACAATACTACTAAAAACTGTAACTCCAATCATTTACACATTAGAGGGTCCGCCACGGTCTCAAATTTCACGTATTAATTGCTACCAATAGAGACACGCACTTAGTCCGTGCCTGTTGTAATGTAATGCGTGAAAGAGTGTGAATGCGTAGACGCTTGGTGTAATGTATTAAATACTTATAATATACAGGGTCTCCCACGACGAGCTGCCATTAGAAGTATATGGAGAACCAAATGAAATGACAGATTGAAAATTTATGGACTTATATTGTTGGACACGATCGTCTCAACTAAAATATTTTCGTTACTTCCGGTTACACCGGAAATGATGTCATCTATTATATTTCAAATGGAACACCGTGTATTTTATCGCATTTTTGAAATCTTCATTAAATTTTAGATCAATTTTATGACTTAATTTATTAAGTTATTTTTATAACTTAATCAGGGACGCCACCAACAATAATGCGTTAAAAAGAATTAAAGCATGTTTAGCGGAAAACGGTAGCGTTTTTGAACAGTTACTGAAATTGAATTAAGCATTTTTTTATTACCTTACGATTTTGTTTTATTTTTAATATTGTGCTTAATTGTAGGCTTATAATTTTATAATTACTAAATTAATTATAATGAAAAATTAACTAGAAACGTGTTTAATAAAGTTGTGTTTATTCCAAATTGTTCAATTGTTTTCAAAAGCAATCTAGATTTGGCGATGGTTGCAATTTCCACTGTGATGTTTAAAAATCGATTTCAGTAGGTACAAGTACATTTTAGGTATAGGACATTGTACACAAAGTTGATCTAAAATATTCCATAGAATTGAGAAATGGATTAATATGTTAGGGTTGCCTTTTGAAAAAATCGACTTTTAGTACTTTTCTCGAATTCAACTTTGATCTTATAATTTGAACAGCCTGTATAACTTTTAATGAGTTCTACCGATGTGTCGTTAATACGTTACCTTCACAACAATTTCGCCGGACGACTTTTTTCCAACGGTCAAAGGGGATAATTTATAAGTAATTGAAACTAACCGTGCAGCTGTCATTTTTTAATCAAAAATATGAATATCTGAAAAATGACACATGTTAGGTATAGGGAACGTAACATAAAATTCATCTAAAATTTAATGAAGATTTCAAAAATGCGATAAATTACAGGATGTTCCATTTGAAATATGAAAGTTGATATCATTTCCGGTGTAACCGGAAGTGTAACCGAAAACTCAAAATATTTTAGTTGAGATGATCGTGTCCAACAATATAAGTCCACAAATTTTCAATCTGTCATTTCATTTGGGTCTCCATATACTTCTAATGGTAGCTCGTCGTGGGAGACCCTGTATATTAACATATTTTAAATAATATTAATATATATATATATATATATATGTATATATATATATATATATATATATATATATATATATATATATATATATATATATATATATATATATATATATATATATATATATATATATATATATATATATATATATATATATATATATATATATATATATATATATATATATATATATATTAACATCTTTTAATAGCAAAAGAACCTTTACAAAAGCGTCTACTCACTCCCACTCCTTCACGTTGAGCGTCAAATTATAGTTAACTATTTATTGTGACATTATACTATATTTCATTCGAACAACTTCTTTTTCCACTAGATTTTTTTTCTCTTACATATTTTTATTAGTAGGTATATATGTATAACTTTATTTTTTAATTAAACTTATAGTAAATAACTATGAACGGCCCAGGAAGAAAAACCAAAGTGCCAATTTGTGAGCAAGTAAAACTCTTCGAAGAGCATGCAGTCCAGTTGTTAGACGATTCGAACAATTTGATGCCTCTTAGTTGTCCTATTTACCAAGAGTTAGGACAAACATTAGGAATGAGTAAGAAAGCGGTGTATTTAAGCGCACGGAAAAACTTTCAAATTAGTGCAATAGAAACCGATGAGGTTAATGTTATCGATGCAGTTTCCGATGATTCCGTATCAAATTTTTCTACAGATGACGACAGTGATACCAGCTGTTTGAAGTATGTAGTTGATGTTTCTGCAGAAGATTACCCCACGGAATGCAGGTGGTCTGGTGGAAGACTACGGTATTCATTGAAACCAGGGTGGGCAGACAAATTAATAAAAGTAATTTGGTCGACATCAAAGTTGGACTGCACATGGGCCTTTAAAAGGGGACACTTAACAGATAATATTGCAGTTTGCAAGGGCAAGTGCATACAGTGTAATGCAAATGTTACAGTAAAAATTACGTCCAATATGACCAGAGCGTCAATTATCATTTCTAAGTGGAATTCAACATTTATCCACTCTAGACAATATAAGAGGAAACTGGCAAAAGAAGATAAAAATGATGTTGTTGCGTTATTGGAAAGAGGTTCTGCAGTATCTCTTGTAGCAAACCTTGCAAACCGCTGTATGAATGAAGGTGAATTAGAGCCTGCACATCTTCCAAAACCATCAACGCTCAGGCAAGTTAAGTATCGGGCTAAACTTGATTCACTGCCTGATAAAGACATTATTGTATCTTTATATACACTCAAAAACAATAATACATATAGAAATGTATTCCAAGATTTAGGACTAGACCCATTCTATATGTTTTATCTATTGCCCATTCAACAGGAGTGGTATCGACAACAGACCAAATTTGGTAAAACAGCGGTTTCTATTGACGCAACAGGGAGTATTGTTATTCCTCCAAAAATGTCGGCAATATCAAACGCCACAGGAAAGCAAAAGCACATTTTTCTTTATGCAATTTTAGCAAAAATAGATAAATCAACTAGTGTTCCTGTTGGCCAGATGATTACACAACGCCATACTTCAACGTTTATAGCCTACTGGTTATCGAACTGGGCAAATAATACCAAAATGCCAAATGAAGTTACTTGCGACGATTCAGCAGCGCTACTGGGAGCAATTGTAAAATCTTTTACTACATGCTCGTCACTTACCATCTACATCAGACAATCTATGGCAGTTCTTCACGGACAAAAACACAATTTGCCGGGGTGCTATATAAGAATAGACAGATCGCATTTTGTAAAGTGTATAATCACTAACAAAATATTTAAAGCAGAAGATCATAGGAAGCAAAAGTTATTAACATCGGTAATTGGATATTTAATATCATGCGATAACTTCACTACTGCGAAAGAGGTAATAAAGCATCTATTTACTTTAATAATGAATGAATACACTGATGAAAAGTCTGCATGTGCTGTGGCTAAAGCAAGACTGATTGAGTTGTGCGCAACATATACTTTCCAAACAGAAGATGCAGGGGATATTGCCACAGAAGGAAGTCTACAAAAAGCTACCGTTATTTTAAATGATGATATTGACAACAATGACTGGATACGACAAATTATGGATACAATTGAATATTGCCCTACAGGAGAAGAAAATTTGTATTATTTCCCATCAGCGGTACCAATAATCATTAAATTAGTTTCTAAAATCGTGCTGTGGAGTAATTTAATGAACGTACATTACAACAGTGCAAACACCCTATCTACAAGTTCTGATATAGAAAGCTATTTCAGAACAATAAAGCAGTTAGTGATGGGTAAAAAAGTTAATAGAGTGGATAAATTTCTATTAAATCATGTCGAGTATTTGTCGGGACACTTAAAACTGCAATTATCTCAGATAATAAAGGAACAGAACACGGAACAACAACAAAAGGTCGCAAACACAAACATCGAACAATACGAAAATACGGAGGAAATTGAATGCGAGGAAAATTGGAGGAATAAAAATAAAATACCAAAAAAACGAAGATGCCTGTCGTCAATATTAGAACCTCAATCTATCATATTAAATGCTCCCCATCTTCCAGTCGTACAAAATGGGTACACTTGTCGCTTGGGAAAATCTTGCACAATGGCAATTAATACCTGTGCATTCGATTCATTATTTTCCTGTATATTTGGAATGTGCATAGATCATGTCAGGACAAGAAATATTGCAGTATTAAAAACAGGAGAATCTACATTTTTCCAGTTAGTTGATATGCTACTAACTGGTAGTATATCTAACAAATTCTATAGAGCACGCACCAAAATACTAGAGTCCATTTTCCCAACACAAGTTTCAAAAAACCAGACTAAACTAATCGATTGTCAAACGAATATTTCGTACATAATTGATAAGTGTCTAACACCACATTTGCACAGTTTCAATGTAAATAAGTCTTGTAAAAGTTGTGGCACTTCCACAGACACTCCATATACATATTTAGACCTGCACACAGATTGTGATATTTTAGATTTACAAAAGGCGATAATTAACATTGTACCCGAACAACGCTGTAAAAAGAATTGTGAATGTGGCGCCACCTTCGATATAAAGCGGGATTACCAATCAGTAATTATCATCGATTTACAGTGTGCAAAGATGCAGCGAATGGATGATATTCCAAAGCTTCTATATATTGATAGTATGACTTATCAAATTCATTCTATAATAGACTATTTTAACGAAGGTTCAGGACATTATGTTGCACATGTATGCCGTCCAAGTGGTAACTTTGAAACGTACAACGATTTAAGAAGACACATTACTGCAACACCAGCAAATATAATGCCCCATGTTTTGTTTTATATTTTACAATAAAATATACTGAAGTTTATAATATAAATTACCATTGCATTTTTATTACTTTTTTTTAAAATGTACCTAAATAGCTGAAATAATACTTGAAACCCGCCTGAAAGAGAAAATAGATCTGTCTGGGGTTGAGATTTTTCTGTGACCACCAGAACAATATTAAATCTTACTAATGAAAAAGATAACTAGATTTTGTCAACTGTGCACGGTGAGCAATTCCACCCCGTTTTGGAGGTGGCCGTTCTAATGATAATAAAAAGCACTTAATCCTTATGAAAGTTAAACAAATCATTAATTCACAAACTATTTATACAGACTGACCATTTTATGAAAGTGAATGTGATTGGGTTCTTTTTTATATCATACAGTGAAAAAAAAATTTTGATACTAAAATTCACGTAAAATATGTTGTGCAACTTCTAACCCAAAATGTCTCTGTTCTAAGACAACGAGAAGCCGCACAGCACTCCGAAGTACCTACATATAATATCGTTTAGGCAACCAAAATTGCAGCCATGCATTTTCCAATATTTTGTCCCGAAACGTGATGGCCAAAAGAACTACCCGCAATTAGGCTGGGTTTCTTTGAGGTACCAATTGTGAGAGTGGTGGTACCAACTGGTACTAATTGGGTACTAAATATTTGGAAAGTTTCAAGGCGTTTCGCGACAAGTGGTGGGCTGAGGTGACGGACATGACCTTGACCCACTTTCAATCCCCGATTTCAAGGTGTTCCTTTAAGGTACCAATTGCGGGGTTGGTGGTACCAATTAGTACTAATTTGGTACTAAATATTTGCAAAGTTTCAAGGCGATTCGGGATAAGTGGTGGGCTGAGGTGACGGACGTGACCTTGATCCACTTTCAATTGCCGATTTCAAGTAGTTCCTTTGAGGTACCAATTGCGCAGTTGGCGGTACTAATTAGTACTAATTGGGTACTAAATATTAGCAAAGTTTTAACTCGATTCGCGACAAGTGACGGGCTGAGCTGACGGTCAAAAGAGCTACTCCTAATTAGGGGGAGTTCCTTTGAGGTACTAATTGCGGGGTTGGTGGTACCAATTAGTACTAATTGGGTACTAAATATTAGCAAAGTTTCAAGGCGATTCGCGATAAGTGGTGGGCTGAGGTGACGGACGTTCTTATCAATTGATATAGTATTATAAAAGAGGTGTATATCAAAATAGCATCAAAACATGAAACAATCTGTATCATCACAACGAAAAGGAACAATTATTTAACATGCAATGACAAAGTACCGAGTAATGTACTCAAAATTAAAGATTACAAACGTGTACTAAAATGTAACAAAAATTCATTGAAAATAATTTCAATTGATCGCTTGTTACTTCCCACATATGTCTGGCCATTTTAAGAATAGTTTTGTTTATTTTCTTTTCCGTCGATCGTTTATTTATGAGTCAGTTTAGTGAATAGGAAATCGTTTATTAAAGTACTCCATTAATGCACGATTTCTATTAATGCATGATTTGTTATAGCCAATCACAATACGCAATGACGTCGTTTGATTGGCCAATCGAACATATGTGAAATGAAACCTTCCAATCAAAACATACCGCTCTCTAGAACTGTCAGTATCAAGTTACATAAATTGTCATATAACCTAAAAAGACATCGCCGAAGAAAAATCCATGTAGAAGACGCTAGAAGAATACGATCGACGGAAAAATTTTGTAACCAACTCGAATATTAAACAGCGATTAATGATCTCGACAATTAACGCGCTCGCTTCGCTCGCGCGTTAAACAGTCTCGATCATTAATCGCTCTTTTTAATATACTTGTTGGTTAAATAACTATTTCATAACGATCTTTCATTGCGTAGCATGATATGCTATCATCATTAAAGGTACACAATACTAATACAATTTTGACGTTTTCTACTGAAGATATTTCCTCCGCCATTATTTCAGATTACCGATTTTCATTACCCAATTACATGAAAATTTGTCGATAAATTTCGTTCACGATCTCATTAAAACGCAAAACCGATTGTGTATCCGCAGACCACCCGAACTAAATATTAAAGGTCAACATTTCCCGGTGGCATTTCCCACCGCCAGCGCTCATCGTACGGCGGTAATACCGTCAAGGGAAAACAGCCCGCGGTCAGCCGAGCTTTTATCAAAATTTCACCCCTACAAATTTGTAATTTTTACCCCGTTACCGTTGCCCATTCAATGCCTACCCTTGAGCTATCAGCCTGTTTCCGATATAACGGTTATCAGACTGTTATTACACGACCACTACCACACACACACACAAACACCCTCACACATACATTTCACAATTTATGGTAGCGGAAACTTTCACGGGCCGCTATTTTATTATGGTAATATTGACCCGAACGCCGTCGATGCGGTTTGGCGTAGATGGTCCGAACGGCCGAAACGCCAAATAATTTAACGTGTGGGTTTAATATTAATCGTAATTATGTACCTACGTTACTACCCTATGGTATCTATGGTACTATGGTATCTACAGGGCGTTGCAATAATGTAGGATCTTTGAAGAGCGTGCATTTCAATCTCCGACGTCCAATTTTCAAAATTGTAAATGGTGGGTTTGATATAGCGACCAAAAGCAATCTTTAATTAACATGAAACTTAAATATTTTCAGAATGGCAGATTACGTTTTGCAGGTAAAAATAAAAAAAAATATTTGAAAGAAAGATATTTTGTGTGATTCTAAATCTGATGTTATGCTGTCAAAATCCAAAATGGCGATAAAGCTCATTTTTGCGTAAATCTTATAGTATTATAACATTTGGATATCAATGATTCCAAACATGGAACGTAAGTGTCAAAATTTAAAATGGCGGAACCTACAGAACGAATATGGTGACCAGAAATAAGAGGATTGGTCAAAATTGTAAGAACGAATAGTCCCTTAAACTTCATTAACACTGTACTATATTTCTGACTAGAAACTGTGACAAGTTTTTAAACTTTCTTTACTTTATCATACGCAGTATGATGAAGTATTGTAATCGTATTCCGGAGAAACAACTGAAGGTATCAGGGCGAAAGTTCATATTTAGAAGTTTCATGACTAAACTTAGAGCTGAAAAGCTTTTGGTTCAAAAGGGTCCAAAGGAACTGGACGTTTCCTCTAAGCAATTTTCGAGGATTTTGCAAATGAGCCGCCATTTCTGTAATTTCTTCAAAATAGTTAAATAATAAATTAAAGTAGAGGAAATTCCGAATTATTTATGTCTGCGATATTCTTTGGTAAAATTAATAGTTTAGCTGCAAGGGCAAATTCTATTTGATCGATATCGGTCGCATCTGCATTGAAATAATACTATATAATGAGCTAGGATTTTCCAAATATTTTCAGTCTAATGACAGTACCGGACAATATCTCACTATATCTACTATAAATAGTAAAAAGATCTCATATTGTGATACCGTGTACGGTCCTTGTCTGACGGCGACGGATAGGCAGTGTGTTCAGCGTGTCCAAAATGCATGTGTTCTGTTTGTTTTTGGTTTGAGGAAGTATGATCATGTATCGAATGAGCTGGGCGACTTGGGGTGGTTGAACATGGATAATACTAGGGTGTTGCATGCAGCAATATTATATCATACGTTGCTATCCAAGAGGATCCCACAATACCTCATGCGGAAGATACGCTGCAGAACGGATGTCCATAACCTTAATTTAAGATTCAGGGGTTTGTTTGCTCCACCTGCCCATCGCGCTGAGCTGTATAAACGGTCATTCTCTTACCAGGTCAGTCATATATACAATGGTCTCAGGGAAGATATGAAAAAATTATCGTTAAACAGTTTTGGGGGAAAGGTGAAGTGTTGTCTGTTTGCTCAACAGGGGGGACTTGAGGCATTGAGCGCACATCGGAGGCTGTTTTAATTTTTATTTTTATGGGCATGTGCGATATTTTGTTAAGTTGCATTTGCTGCAATTTCATGTAATTAGACTAAAGAGTTTTTTTTTTTTGTTTTGATAAGTTCTCGGAATTATTTTTATATTATTGGTATAATTATGTCTTAGTTCTAGTTTGCGTAAGAGGTTGAGTGGAAGAGCAAGGCAATTTGGAAACATGTGTGCAATTAATATTGTTTTATGTTAATAAAGGAATTATTTATTTATTTAAATATTTATTTATCTGTCAAATCCTGGCTAACTAGTTTTATTTTAATGCAGACACGACTGATCCCAATTAAATATATTCTCATGCAGCTAAACTATTAATTATATATATATATATATATATTGTATGATAAAGTCATGTGTCTTATTTGTAGTATATCTCGAATGAGGAACGACTAATCTGGTCTGTCTATACATCAAATTAAAGCTAATCGTATCACCAACAAATTTTACAATGCTTTTCAATGGCTGTGGCTTCAGCACAACGAGCCACGATATGCAAACATTTTGGCTAAATTGAAAATCGTGGATTTACTCTCTCTCCTCCCAGCATGCTCCTCAGTAACGTCAACAAGATGCTCAGGAAACAAATCCTGGTGCAAATGCAAGAAATGTATTTGCAGAGATGTGTTGTGAAAAATAAGAAAATTAAAAACATAACATAAAATTAATAGAATAACAATATTCCGTACCTATTTTTCCACAGTCTTGGAGAAAATCTTTAACAATTGTCTACTAAAATTGTCACTAAAAGTGTTGACTTCAAGTACATAGTCCAGTGCAATGACACCTTGCAAGTTATATTTATATTTTACCCCGTGACAATTAGCCTGATGATGTCTTAATGACGAAATCGATTGCTCTGCTTTTAAAATAAAATTCAATACTCGCTATGACGTTCTGCGTTTTGCTTAATTATTACCCGGAACGTAGATCATAACCCTGAACCTTGGAGCATACATATTAATCTACACTATATATTTACAGTTATAATGTAAATTAGTTCTAAGACAACAATGTTACAAATACAGTGATTAATATAATATTGTATAACCCGTTGTGATGTTCTTATTTTCCATTCATAATACTCGGTAATTAATATGAACGACATTAATCTGTAACATTTCCAGGTTCTGCGTTCCATGGCAACGTACTAATGTTTTTAGATAAATACGGTAAAGGGGTGCTCATTAGGATACCAGGATTTCCCGCCGTTATTTATGACAGTTTGTGATATTTTAATGAAGTGGGTCGAACACTCATCCCCAAAAATCGAGGGCCCTCCGAACGGTCCTACTGAAATTTCAGAGGACCGCACTGCTCGATAACACTTGATCATGCGTGTTGAACGTTTGTTATGTCGATTACACTTGCACAGCGCGTTCAAAAACTCCCAGCATGGTCATTGCGCTGTGAACGATGGTCCTCTTGAGCATAATACGTACATGCCATTATAACAGCTTTGACATGTGACAGTAAAAAGACTACGAGATACATGATGCGACATAACGTATAGACAATAACATAAAACATCGGAATAACATAAAATACATACTTTTCTTGTCAATATATGAAATTAAAAATTATGGAATAGGTTTACAACTGAAACAATGTAAAAAATATTAAGAATTTCAGGTGAGGATTACTTCCGGCTTTTCCGGAAATTACGTCATCTATTTTGTTTATTAGTCTAGATACCTTTGACTGGCGATTTTGTTAATTACTCGTATGAGAAAGTGGTCATTTTGAACGTGCAAACTTATTTTGATGATTGGGTTTGTATATCTAAATCATTGGTATTAAAATGCATCAACTTTATAGTTATTTTGAATAATCTAGTAGCGTCGCGACAAGTTTTATTATCAATTTTTCCGAAAATTTTATTCTTCATAAAAGTTTATGGATTGTCTGAAACCTAAAATGTAAAAATTATGTAAGTATTTGCTTGCATATACCGGGTGTTACTAAACCTGAAAACACTTGTGCGTGTGTGAAGTATCTTTATATTCAAAGTTAACTTAACACTAAATAAGGTTTATTTTGAAAAAAAATAACATTTAGTTTGAAAATTACGTGTAGATATATTATAAAGATACCATAAGTGAGAGTTTGACTTAACTCAACGCACAAAAATTGGTACTGTAATGTTTCTTATTATTATAGATTACACAACAAATGCTTTAAATTGTTTTATGCTTTATTTTTGCGTCATAAAATCTAGCCGTGTTTTCCATCATTTCCTTCGCACAATTGTAGATGGTCACGCCCAGAATTCTTCTAAAATAAATATTTGTTGCGTAATGTCATTTTCACGAAACATTAAACGCTCAAAAGTTTTGCAAAGAGATAATGATTATTAGAGGAATATTAATTAAACAATCACCATAAACAGTCGAGGAATGATGTTTCTCCTCTTCTCTATTTAATGCCTTCTACCTCTACAACATATAAACACTGCCTATTTTTTAAAAATAAAGGTGTTTTGATATGATATTATTTAGTAGTCATTTTCATAATTTTTATTACTACTGGTATAATGACGAAGGTGATTATAATTTCGTATTAGTATTGGTTTATCTTTCAAAATCATGGTAGTTTAAGTCGTAGGTCATTTTCACATTTTTTTGACACGCGGTACATGCAACGACGTATGCGATTAATAATTTCATATTTAATGCCATCTAATATTTCGAATCACTATTCCAAATAACATTTTTGCAACGCTTTTAAAATAATGGTGGGTACTTTATTCTTAAGTATCTTTCATAGTTTTGGTAACACCCGGTACTTGCAAGCAGATAATTACATTCTACTATTTGCAATTTAGGTAACTGAACCAATTTACATCAGTGCCCAATAGATTCATGATAATATTAGTTAGACAGCAATCCTTACAGTTACTATCCTTTGAATCGACGAATTTATCTATGCCTTGTCACAGGCCTCGGTAGCTCAACGGTAGAGCAATGCCCCGGCAAGGCAGAAGACCCCGGTTCGAATCCGGGCTGAGACCGTATCTTTTAATTAATTTTAAAATTACTTCTCACAAGGGTTCTCATTCGTCATTATTCCATGTTCTCAATAAAGTGCGTACCTTGCTGAATTTGATCTATTTCACGTAACCTTAACCATTCCTAACAGAACGTGATAAAATAGACATTAACAACGACAAATAATGGCATGTTCTGCCTTGCTTTGATAAAGCATTGACATGGTAGTTTTCTTCATGATATACAGATCGTAATAGTTTTTTACTACCCTTCATTATTCGGATTGTGGTTTGAAAAGTTTTAAGGCATTTATTCCAGTCAGAACAATAAATAATTATCTGATATCAAAATGCATATTTTTGAGCGTCTAGATTGAGTATATCAAATAGTGTGCGGCGCGGCATTAAAGATGGTTAGTAGTTAAATTTGCTCGATGTTCACCAGACTGAGTTACTTTAAAAATGCAAATATTCTTCTATAATTGTGGTAAAGTCCATGCATTTTTAATCTTGCTCGTTTCCATTATTTGATTTTGCAAACGTAAGCCAATTTCTTTCTATTCAATTCGGCTAGTTTTGTCAACAAAACCCTCAAAGCATTAATCCGAACACAGTAATTCAACACTGGCTCCATCGCTAGTTCCATGGAGATTTCGAGTTCCGTCCGGTTTCGACAGGTAAAGTTACAAAGCGCGCGAGAGTGTTTCTCATTGCAGCTCGAAACAACGCCGCTGCACCGAGACCCGTTCTTTTTTTGCTGGCGTCAGTCAAATACAGCTCGGAGTGGAGTATGAGCGCCCACACTCCATTCTAGTTATACGTCAAACGTTTCGTTCAGTTCGTTGCCTGAAAATTTCTCTTTAACGAATCGTCAGCTCTTTAGAGTCCTCTTTCGACCCCGGCAAAAGTGGATAATTGGTACTCGACTGTTCCCTCGGAACGGGCCAACTTGTAGGCGTCCAGAGGAGACGACAGTCAAAGGACCAAGGCTAGACCTGTCATTTACACATACTCGACGTCGACGATGTCGTCGAGCTTCTCTCGAAAAATCTGACAATTAAAATTCCATCATAGGCGCGCCCGCCAGCGTCTTTCTCCGGGGCACACAAAACTCATTATTCTTTTTCCTCGTAGGCATTAATCAAGCAAGCCCTGCGGGTTTCTGATAGATCCGCCCCGCTTCCCCCACCCACTTTCCACCCCCCACACCCACTTTCCACCCCCCCCCCCTTCCACTGCCATTTTCCGCCGATCATTGTCTACCGGGTTCGGAGATATTAGTGCGGGAAAATCGCGTTTGCTACAGAGGACACGATGATTGATCCTGAAAGTCATTATCTGTGTCGTAGGCCGATGTTGCTTGTGTACCGTTTTTTCTTTTTTCTTCTTCTTCTGTTTGCTGGTCGAACGCTATTGATGTCAACTCTACGAAATAGAATGGTGGCGAGGAAAAAAAGGCAGACGTTGTAATTTGTTTTTATTCGTTTGGTGTTTATAGAGTACGTCTTTGATAAAGGATGAGTTATAGGACTTGCCTCTAATCTAATAGACTCTAGTAATCTAATAGACTCTATCGGTTATAAAAATATTGAGCCTTGTGTTTGGAGGCTCGTCACTCCGCAACCACTCAACAAAAAAAATCTGATGTGGCCAGGCACATGACTTTATCATACAATATATAAAATTAATAGTTTAGCTGCATGAGAATCTATTCTATTGAGATAAACCGTAGGTATTGTCAAAACATCAGCATTTGACACTACCTACACTACGTCATTAGAATAATAGTTATTTATGTCACAAATGCCGAAAGTACGGAATAGCGCGACGAGCGGTGATGCGGCGCGCCACCGAAGGCGGAGTGTCGCCGTCGCATATGAGCGAGTCGGCTATCTAGTTTTTGGCAGGAACGACATCAACGTTTATTGTGTTGCTTTTTAAGAAATTTGTGTTTAAAAAAAATTACATGATGTCTGTATAGTAAATGCTAGGTTGGTACCACTTTGACAAAACGTCAAGTTTAAAGGTGCATTCCGATTGGTAGGTAATGGTGGCTAATGGCGGTGGTAGAATACGAAATTATAGTATTTCTTACATTTCGTGATAATGACACATATTAGTTTGCATGTACATAAACATGAGTCACTATCAATTTTCTATTCGAAATACTATAACGGCGTCTGCTACCACTGCCATTGTCACTAATGAAAACGCACCTTAAAAAGGTAATTCAAATTCTGACAGATTTATATTTGTTCATGACACATCCCTACCAACATACTAAAATAAAACTACACTCATCGCTATACTTTATTTATAATTTTCTCAATGTATCGTTTTTAGAATTAGATATAAAGACGGGTTGATATTTCTTATCAACAAACAATCAAATTGCGATCTTACTTTATTTGAAATTTGTATTTTATAATTTGCCGCACTACAGCGGCAACGTTCCATAGTGGTTTTCCAACCTCTGATGAGATCAGCTGTTTTCGAATGTGACAACACAAAAAAATATTTGTCAAAATCCTGGCTACTATGTAATTTCATATCAATGCAGATGCGACCGATCTCGATCAAATAGAATTTGCTCTTGAAGCTAAACTATTAATTTTACCAAAAAATTTCATAGGCATAAATTATTCAAAATTTCCTCTACTTTAATTTATTAATTAACTAATTTGTCGAAATTACAGAAATGGCGGCTCATTTCCAAAATCCTTCAAAAAGGCTTAGAATAAACTAAAAAGCTAAACTATTAATTTTACCAAAAAATGTCATAGGCATAAATTATTCAACATTTCCTCTACTTTAATTTATTAATTAAGTATTTTGTCGAAATTACAGAAATGGCGGCTCATTTGCAAAATCCTGCAAAAAGGCTTAGAATAAACTACCAGTTCCTTTGGACCCCTTTCAACCAAAAGCTTTTCAGCTCTAAGTTTGGTAACAAAACTTCTAAATATGAACTTTCGTTCCGATACCTTCAGTAGTTTCTCCGGAATCGTCGCCACAAAAATCGTTTACACACACACGCACAGACACACACACACACAGACATGTTTTTGTACCTTGGTCAAAAATGTTCAGGTGACCCAAAAAGACCTATTTCCGCTAAAAACTCATTTTTTTTTTTTGGCATGATTACAATACTTTATAATACTGCGTATGATAAAGTAATGAATTAAAGTGTGTTATACTTCTGAATTATTTCTACATAACATGAGTGACTATCAAAATTTTTTGCCTCTAGGTTTGGACAGAAGCGCAAGAGAAGTGTGTGCTTGCCCTAAAAATTCTAATTTACACAGAGTATAACTGAAGATCTTGTCTACAGATCGGCTTTTGTATTTTCCTAATTTTTCTTGCAATAAAGACTATAAAAAGGATTTTCATAAAAGCGGATATCTCGGCAACGAGTATTTGCACGATAACGCGATAGGAACGAAGACAATCGCAAAATTTTGTTTAATGAGACTATTGGAATAGAAACTCTTTTCAGATGTTCATTAATTCTGTAAAGCGATATAAATGTGAATATAATTTTTGGTGAACGATAATTTTTGAATTACATATTTATTGATGTAAGCAGAATTGAAGTTGCAGGTTAGAAATGGGGACTCTTTGTTTGATGAATGGATAGTTTGCAAGTGTACAGCGAAGAGCTTTAAACATTTTTTTTTGTTTTTAACGCGTTTTGAATCAGCTGAAACAATCAAATTTAATATTATCACGTAGCAGCAAACAAATAAAATAACAAAACAAGTTATCCTTTTCAGACCCCAACAATATGCATAACAGGTTGAGTTCGGGTAAAATCAAGATAATATAAATACATAAATATTCCATTAATTACTAATTTCTTGAATAAAGTTTCTTGAGTAAATCTTCAGCAAAAATGCTGAAGTATTGTTCCAAGGAAGTAAAACAATTAATTATCAATGTCAGACATTTCTTTCTCAATTAACTATAGCACAGCTATTGTATCTGTCAAAAATCACCATTAAGAGAGGGTACTTCTATTAGATTTTATAGCAAAAAAAATAGATGCAACGAAGTAATATTATTGTGGTTACCTGTAGCCCATTGCGAGTTGAATGCAATTGAATTAATCTGGGCACGCAAATAGCCACAATGCATTTAAAATTAAAGATATGTTAAATTTATGCAACTAACCATTGTATGAAAAGAGATGTGGCAAGATTGTGTTGCACAATATCATCAACAACTGATTTTCGGTAGAAATAATATTGCGAAGTAATAATAAATCACAAAATAGAATATGTATACAATTCCACAAAAAAAGAAAACATATCACGTATGCTAGTTTAAAAAATAAAACTGAACGAGAAAATGCCAAAAATATCGAATACAGTCATGAGAGTTGATCGTTTGAAATCATCGCGCGAAGCCTCGCATCGCTTCCCGCGCGTAATCCCCTTTCCCCGAAAGGAACCATCCTGCACGCAGAGACGATTACATTCACTCCACTCTTAAAAATTACCAAATTTGCACGATATTATACATCAATGGATCACAATAAATAAGGATTGTTTACGTGCTAACTGCGTTGTCCTGCTATTGTTCGTTTCTGAGAGATCCACGTCCATAAAAGGCTCGCTGACAGACTTTATGACATAGAAAAACAAGAAAATAAAAACGTCAATCTATGGAAGAGACTCTAACTGTGAACTGAACAAAAATTCAACTTTTTTTGTTAAGTGGTTTAGGAGAAAAGAATCGGATAGTCGAGCATTATTTTAAAATCGCAAAAATCTGGTACCTTTTTTTACTTCTCTCGCGCTCGAGGCTAAACCGATGGGCAGAAAAATTTGATAGTAACTCCTGTTGTGCAGAAATGATTCAGGAGTATAACGCATTTTATTTAATTTTTTTTTTGTCAACCATTTCAGAGTTACGGGCCTTCAAACAAAGGACTCCATACTTTTGCAATCGATAGTAGTACTAGAGTCTCGTGTTGTAGAAATTTGTAGAAATGATTTTGCATGAATGTGATGAGTTGCTCGTTAAATGATGTTGCTTTTCTGGTTTGTAACCGTGAAATAATAAAATCAATTCGTCCGTGAATGATTCACGGGAAAAAATAAAACAAATTGGGTCAATGATGCGCGAGGCAATAAAATCCGAAATTACGGTTCTCCGATAATACCGGGTCGCCGGTTACCATATTTTACCTGCCATTCGGTAGCGCGACCGTGGATTTTGATAAAGTATAAAAGTAATTAATTTTAAAGAGCGTCGATTCACCCCATTTAAACCCTCATTCGCGTTTATACGACTGAGTGTACAGTAAAAATCGTAAAAATTTAATGGAAAAATGTATAATTAATTAACAGGGTAACTAGAGCTATAAAATAATAATAGTTAGTACCAGAACAGAATTAGTCAGGATATTTATGCGTCTTTTATTATCCTGATCTTTTGTGGATAAAATTAAAACAGGTGTTTAACAATAAAAATAGATAATCAATCAATAAAAAAAGATAATAATTAATGTGAGGTAGTCTGATCCAAAATTTTATTTAAAATACATATGAATGTAATTCGAAACTAGTAGCCAAAAGCCCCCCAAAGGTAAACATTGGAAAACACTTTGTGTTTTATTTTTCTGCTTCAAACTCACCAATGTCAATGCAGAACTTCATAGCCACATACATATGCTTATTGCTTATATTAACATTTGACTTATGTACATAAATACGTTATTTGAAAGCTGCTGTGCGCTAAAGATAGTGGAAAGATGATAATATTAGAAACAACACAGGGACTGTAGGTCGTATTGTTTTTAGGTTTGTCTTCAATTTTAGAAGCAAACTAATTGCTGTAAGGTAGAATGTGAAGTACAATACACCGCGTTTTCTTATTGAAAAGAATTATATCTATCATGGTGTTTTTAAATTGCTTTGTATTGTCTTTACTGGTTAGTGAACTACACACCTAAAATAATAAATTTGTAAGTTAAATTCAGCGTTGTTTACGGGGTCCAAGAGAAAGAACTCACGATATGCCTTCCAGTAGTTGTTGAAGCCTCTAGAACCAGAATTTAAGATACAATCTTGAAAATGTTACCAGATTCTTTCTAAATTTTTTAATACCAGCCTGTTATTTTTGCGGTATTGTCATCAGAATGACATTTTGAATACAAAAGCGTTCATCGCCAATCACCAAGACAAGGAAAAGGGTTATTTTCTTGATTATTTTGTCATCTTATTGAAGTTAATGTTGATCTAAAATGAGTTATCTAAAATAGTCCATCAAATAAACACAAAAAATTAATTTAACATGTATTGTAGTATTCAATGAATTTTTGCGAGGCTGTTAATATTTTAAATGTGGTCAAAAACTTAGATTTTTGTACTAATTTTTACTTTCCAAATCAATTCTCGATTTTTATGGTAAACTATTTGTTACCAAGTGTTAGTGAATATTGTTGATGTAAGCTTTAATATGCTCGGATTGTCTGAGGATGGGACTACCTTTTATTAATATTAACATTCATAAATGAAAATTTAAAAATTTAATTAAACTTATAGTGTTCTACAATAATGTTCTTGATGATATTACTTCATAGAGGCTCAGGACAATAATTGGCATTAGAATTTCAAACCAGAATTTAAGGCGTGTGTTTCGTAAACCGTTTCCTAAACCACATGATTGAGTAGAATTTTTTCCAAAGAAAAATATTTTTTTAAAAGAGTCTATCCACAACACCACATACTTTTTTTCAGAAACTGGGTAAAGTTATGACTACTTCCGGTACATTCCGGAAACGAAAATTTGTATTCAGGATGAACTATTTTATGTTAGAGTCTTTCCAAATCTCTGTGTCGTCATATACCCAAGAAAGAAGCATTTGATACAACTGGATGCAGATATAATATTATCATACTCACAAGATTTCAGAATCTTCACTCCAAGTATATGATTCAACAACCATAAAACATACCTCTTATTTTAAGTTCATTTAAGAAGAAAATAATCAGCCAAAACTGCAAACTCGACCACTTTTCATACATGAAGTGTTTAAATCTCTGTGCTAAATAATGTAATTAGCTATTAATTTAATGAAATGTAAATTTGATAATTTCAATATTAATGCTGCCATGTTAGTTTTTAACAATTTTTTCGCATACGACACCACAGAAAAAGTGTCCCCAGCTTAATTTCAATCAAAATCACAGATTGTGCCTCAACCAGTCTGGAATTACAAAGAATTTCAAACGTCAAGTCGGCATTCAAACCATAATATACCTTCAAAGCAGATTCCCTCAAAATAAACAATAATTAAACCCTTGCGTAATCACCAAAACTACATCGTCACTTACGGCCTGTCACCCAATTAACTCCATTTTAATGCAGGCATTTGGAGCTAATAACCGTCCCTACAATTTTAACGAGGCTGAAATTAGTTTACGCAGCGCCCTCTAGGCCTCTACCATCACTTTTTCTTCATAATTAATAAACGGACAGTGAAGCCACGTCACATAATTATCTCCGGCTCTTCACGCACGACACCTAGTGCGGAGACTTTAATTTAGTGCTGCTGTCAGAGATGGACGTCAACCTAGCGCCACAGTGGGACTCCGTTGTAGGTAGAGGGACGAGAGGGACAAAAATGGTTTGCACCAACTACTTCGTTCAAAGTAGAAATTATTATTGTAATAAAGTAGATAGATTGAAGATTGATTCGCCTAAATATTGTAGTATTTGAAGCTCTTGTTGTTCTTCTACACGACGTCAAAGATCATGTTATCGGTTACTCGCGATTTTCAGTTATATATGCATAACTTTTTCTAACGTATTATACTTCACTGGAAAGAGGAGTTCTTTTAGATTTAAAAAATCCTTTGTTCAAATTCTAATACGTATTGGTAGTGATGTAAAATGGAAAAATATTACCCGATAACAAGGGGGCCCCAATGCAGTATTTTGGAAACTCATTTCTGTAATAGCCTATCACACCATACCAGTCGTCATTAACGTTGCAAGCAGATTTAGGCTCCTCACAGCGAGGCCCCAATTAATCTTTAACTAATTTATTACCGTCTCAAGAATAGTGAATTTTATATTCGCGCTCCTGCCGGTTGGGAACCAAAATCAATCTTTCATAAACTATAAATCAATTAGGCAATTAATAAATTACCATAGTAAGAATATAAATTAAACTTTAGAGTAGTCTTGCCTATGGGGCCCTAAAGACAGTACAGGTAGTTTTAGCAGTTAAACTCATGTTTTTTTTGCAATAAAAGAAACTATCTAATACTGTACGAGACTAATGAGAAACCCTTGGCCAAGTCAAAAGAGAAAAACTGTATGAATTCTTCGAATATTTTCAGTCGACACTTTTCCTTTTGTTCTGGAATTCTATTCTGTAAAGATGAATGCTCCAAAAGCGTCTGTAAAATAAAAATTCCGATCTACAAAATGTAGTAAATCTTTCAAAGTCCTTGTTATTATATTTCTTTCTAAAAAGTGGACAAGAAATAGATTCCAATAAAAGCTTTAGGAAATTGCTTAAGCTACAAACATGAAATGCTTAGAAATGAAACACACTTTATATTGCAACGTATTTCGTATTTCTAACTTAAGTTATTTTCGAAAACGACGAGCTATTGACACGGTAGAAATTCTTTTAATTATGTTTAATTGCTTTCTTTTAACATTTAATTGTCTTATTACGGTTACACTATTGACCTTAGGGACATGCGGTTTTTACAGCTCAATTTGTAGTTTATAAGACAGGAAAAATATACAGGACGCTATATTCAACAAATGGAATTTCGTCTGCTTCTTACAAATATATAACTCTATATATTCAATCAAGTCTTTTCCTAAACCTTTTATTTGGTTACTTTCTTCTAAACTTTGAGGAGCCAGGTATTGACACGTTACGTTTCATCTTGTTAAAACTGATATAACAGAAGGCATTCGAAATAATTGTATTTTCTTAATGATATGGAGTCGGAAACTTTGTCGGAAACAGTTTATTAAAAGTAACATCTCAAAAACTATGAAAACGTATATATATATATATATATATATATATATATATATATATATTGTATATATTGATGATGGAGTATTTAAGAATGATCTATCGCAGATTTCGAAATATTTAAAATATTAAAAACTTTTATTTGTTAAGAATACCCTTTAATTATTAAGATAATATGGTTTACTTGCTACGAATTTTGATATTTAAATTCTTAAGCTCTTTATTAGTTATTTTGTAATTTTTAAGAATATTCTGTTGTTACATTAAATAATTATGTAGGTACTCAGTGTCCCATGATGGCATAACGCGCCGCTAGATATGACCTGTGGGTAATATTACCGGTAGTAGTGCAAACTATTAAATTACGGGCATTTTATCGTCACGGTAATATTATACCGGTAATATTAACATTTTTAAATTACCGGTAATTTTACATCACTACGTATCGGTTTTTGTAAAAAAAAAAATTCGTGGCCATGTTAAAAATAAAAAGAAAGCTTTGACTGAGCGTTTGATATTTGCCTCCATCTGCCTCCGCTGTCTAACATACTATGTTTGCTGCGGCGCGTTATGCCATCATGGGGCCCTAGGCAATATTGCATTTGGGGCCCCATATACAATACATATATGTTGAATTAAGAAGAATTACTCTTTTATACAAAAATAATAGCTACTAATAATACCGATACAACATTTCGGAATAATTGATTTTTTGCGACATTTAATATAAGTCCTACATAATTATTTAAAGTAACAACAGATTAACCTTAAGAATTACAAAATACCTAATAAATAGGTTAACAATTTAAAAATAAAAATTCGTAGCAAGTAAAATATGTTATCTTAATATATAAAGGGAATTCTTAACAAATAAATATGTAACTCTTTCCCTGGTTCAAATCTAAAATTTACATCCCGCCTATATATCACCATTTACTATATATACAAATAAATATGTTTTTAATATTTTAAATATTTCAAAAACTGCGATATTTCATTCTTAAATACGAATCCATCATCCATCATCAATATATTCCCATGTCGTCTGAGTATGTACTTATTAAATTTGTGGTGCAGTTTTAATAGCTTTTTTGGGATGTTACTTTTAATAAAATGTAATTTCCTATTTCTTTTTGTAATATTACCTAAGATACGGATCCCATATCGTCAAAGAAGCAACATACAGTTTTAACAAGAAGAAACGTAACTGATCCTCAAAGTTTAGACGAAACTAACCAAATAAAATGTTTCCAAAAAGACTTAAGCTAAAATCTTGAATGACTTTTGAATATACAGGGTTATGTATCTGTAGGAAGCAGACCAAATTCCATTTCTTTAATATCCATACTGTATATTTTTCTTGTCTTTTTTTAATATTCTTTTGAATTACAAATTGCACTGCGAGAACCGCATGTCCATATGGTCAGTGGTGTAAATGTAACAAAACGATTAAATGTTAAAACAAAGCAATTAAACATGTTAAAAGGAATTGTACCGTGTCAATAGCTCGTCGTTTTTGATAATGACTTAAGTTATAAATACGAAATACCTAAGCATTTCAAATTTGTAGCTTAAGCTATTATATAAAACATTCATTGGAATCTTTTTCTTGTCGACTTGTGGAAAGAAATATATTGAGTGGTTGCGTTTTTTTTATACACACTATGTAATTATAAGGACAAATGGATTTGTGTCTCTTCTAACTTGATCAACGGTTTCTCAGTTGTCTCGTACAATATTAGATATAGTTTCGCTTATGGTAAAAAAACACGAGTTTAACTGCTAAAACTGCCTCCACTCTCTTTGGGGCCCCATAAGCAAGAGTACTCTAAAGTTCAGTTTGTTATTCTTACTACGATAATTTCTTAATTACCGATTTAATTTGTTAGTTTATGAAAGATTAATTTTTCTCCCTTAACCATCATGAGCGCAAATATAAAATTCACTATTCTTGAGACGGTAATAAATTTGCCACCCCAACAGACGACAGTACCTTGGTTTGATAACTTAGTCCTGAAGATGTCTCTTGCAACAGAGCGCGAGACGTCGATTGCTTCAAGTCCTCAATGCGGTTTCAGACCGCGAAAGTCTACAATCTAGATTTACTAGATTAAATTATTATTTCTTAAAATTTTTTGCAATAGTTTTTAATGTTTAACATTTTTCAGTAATAAAATTATAAACCCCTAACCACAACAAGTATTTTAGAACCTAAATACGTATTTCAGCAACTATGTTGCCATCTTCAGTAGAACCTAAAAAGAGGAAAAGAGAGATTAGCACTTCATAGTATCTTTACTGGATATTATCCAAGCAAATCACTATTGGAAGTCAAACGTGGAAGTCACTAGTGGAAGCCACTTCCACTAGTGATTTGCTTGGACAATATCCAGTAAAGATACTATGAAGTGCTAATCTCTCTTTTCCTCTTTTTAGGTTCTACTGAAGATGGCAACATAGTTGCTGAAATACGTATTTAGGTTCTAAAATACTTGTTGTGGTTAGGGGTTTATAATTTAATTATTAAGTTCGCCACAGTCTCCAAAATATTGTCATTTTTCAGTAGGTGATTTTGAATTTTTCTAATCTGACATCGGATTTATAATTAGTGATATAAAAACACCTTAAATAAAGAGTTTCTTTATAATTGGCACTAGAGCATGCGGCTCAAAAGATTCTTATTTTCTAATTTGTAATAAATAAATTAAGAGTTTTAATAATGTTTTATTTTTTCAAGATTTCATATTAAACCTTAGTCCTTTCTTGTTATACACACCAAATTATATCAGAATTCATCAAAAAACCGACAAAGTGATAGAATTTTATCCCCGAAAGTTCATTTTTGCCCCACTGTGTCCCGGTTTCGTTCTATTCGAGCGGATGGGATAGAGGTTGGTCCCTCTATGTGACAGAGGTGGGCCTCTGACACTAATTGAAGGCGGAATTTCGCTCCGGATTGGAATGTATTATTAACTACGGGAAACTCGTGGAGAGAGAGATTTACGCTGCATACCGACTGGACTGGGTTCAAAGAGACAAAGAATTTACGCCTCGGGGCAAAGCGTAAACTGTTGTGTTTCATACGGCGTCGGGCTAGCAGGAAGCCGGTGTGTACCGTGAGTGGATGTTGCAGGTCTAATTTGTATGTAAATAATGGTTGTGCCGCAACGTCGTGTTCGGTTAGTTTTTGTTCGTTGGGTACATAGTATTAAATTGCGGGTATACGAAAGGCAAACGAGGAAAAAAAGCAAGGCATAATGGATTGATAAATAACGATACATTTTGATGCAGTAATAATCTGGCACTCAGTCGACTATATGATGCACATCTGTGAACACTTTTTCAGTACTGGTCAAGTAGTTTCTTTTAACTTTGGCGTTTTACTGGTTTCGGCGATCTACTGTCTTCAGGATTCCCATAAGGGGGGCTGGAAGCCGGCCGTCCAAATTAAGAACGCAAACTGTCGCATAACACGCCTGCATTTGTGTACGCCTGCTATTTGAAGGCTGTATAATCGCGATCGGACTTTTTGACAGTCCCATAGTTTAAGGAGAAGGTAATCAAAAGGTGTTGGATTTATTGAGATTGAACACAGGGTCAACGAGATACAGGCAATTGAATATCCCGATTTTTGTTAATATTTCGTGTCACCTAATCAGCTATTAATTAATTACGGATACAAATTTACATATTTCGGATCGGACTTTTCCACTTTTAGATTGATCGAAGAATGCTCGTTCGAACAGTGTTAGTTTCATTGCAATATCTCTGAGTGTACTCGAGTAATTAGCTTTTTTCAATACACGTAACTTCTCATAAGGGGGCTGGAAGCCGGCCGTCCAAAATTAGAACTCAAACTGTAGCATAACACGCCGACCTTTGCCTACGAATGCTATTACAATCTAACCAAACTATTAATTATGCAAAATTTTTAATTCGATAAAATATGATTGATTTGTTAGCAGAAACTGAGTTTAGTTTTTTGATAACAGGCAAGAATTCTGTGATCCGATGATTTATATTGCAAATACATTGTAAACATTAGTATTTAAAACCTTGACAACCGTCAATGTCAAACCTATTTGTTGTTAGTTTTATACCCAAATAAGTCGAAAGCAAAATATCTTTGTATGGGGTATAATTTTATTTTGTAATATCGTAAATACTAAAGCAGTGTATTAAAAAATTTATATATAAGATTTATATACAGTTTTATTATTTTATTGTTTTTGTCTGAAAAAAAGATTGCAAATAACAGTTTTTACTTTGAATTGGAAGTTAAAAATAGTTATCTTTTTTTCGAAAGTGTTGCCAGTACTTATATTATTTCGATTATTTTTTTACGTTTCTTAAAACCAATGAAATGCTTCTTTATTTGTCACAAGGTAAGTTTCAACCAATTATGTCATTATTATAGTGGGAATAAATCTCTTGTGATTATTCTCGGGAATAATCACTGTAGCTTTTATTTGCCTAGCAACTGTCAGATACTTGTCAAAATAATTACTTAATTGTGTCAACGCGAAATGGGTGAAAGTCATCGGTTTAGTACCTTTTCTGATGCAGAAATTACAAAAAAGATTTTAGAAACTACTTCGAAAAATACTGTAATAAGTAATCAGTCTATATGGAGATAATTTAAGACCTTCACCAAAGAAGGAAATTATATTCTGCATCAATCTACTACAACCGCTACTCTGGCATTGATTTTAAAAGATTGGGCTTATAACATGAAAAGAAAAGACGGAAATGATTATAAAGAAGCAGTAATAAAGACAATGTGGAATAAAACGGCAAAATTAGTTCCAGAACTTTACTTTAATAAGTATAACAGGTCCTTTGATCCTTTCCATGATATAGAATTCAGAAATGCTCGGAATGCAAGAGATGCAAAAAGAAAAATTTTACAAAAACATCCTGAAGAGCACAAACAATGTTCTGTGGCACTTTCTAATACAGAATTGTTGCAAATATTTAACTATTGGGACGAAGATACACCTTGTGGATTGCAAAGAAAGTTTTTTCACGTTGCATCGTATGAACTAGCTTGGAGGGGAGGAGAAGCTACGAAATGTTTAGTTCATTATTTTAAAAAAGAAACCGACATAAAAAGATTAAATACTGGCCGCATTCAATACAATCCCATCTTTACAAAAACTGCACAGGGTGGAGCACAAAGGTGCGCTAATAGTAAATGGTTGACTCCAAACATAAATAACCCAGATATTTGCCCTGTTCGTCTTTTTGAAAAACTAATGAGTAAACGTGAAGAAAATATTAAAACCGAACGCTTGTTTCTTACTCCAAATCCGGCTTGGCAAACTCATGGTTTTTGGTATAAAAACGTTTCTGTGGGAATAAATTCCATTTCAAAATGGATGAAAGAATCCGCAGAAAAAGTAGGTCTAGACACAGTTACTCAAAAAATAACTAACCATTCTGCCAGATCAAGTGCAGTAAGTAACCTTTCAAAAGCTGGTGTAGGAGAACAAGAACTAATCAAGGTCACTGGTCATAATTCTGCAAGTTCGATTAAACCATACTTACAATTGAACCAAGAACATCATTCAAATATAATAAATAATCTTAGAGAAAATACGCAGGAGGAAACACTTAATATAACAAGCAATTCCAAATCCTCAATAAATAATGAGTCTCGAAATATTTTTAATAATTGCGTTTTTCATTGTACTATTTTAAATTGTTAATTCCTTTGAATATATTCACAATGTGTCAACGATATTTTCATATATTGTAAGTAATAATTAATTAAATTAAATTTTTCAATAATTTTATGATAGTTTTATTGATATTTTTTATTGTAAAAATTTGTGAATCAAAAAATAATCTAGTCAAATACAACTCGAGAGTTCCATAAATTAGAAAATAATTTGACAGATTTTGTTCAAACTTGTTGCCATGTGGCAATAGCCACTCGAGCCCTGCGGGCTCTCTTGACTTGCCTGGCAGCAAGTTTTCAAACAATCTGTCAAATTATTTTCAATTTATTCTCACTCTCTTGTTATATTATTACTGATTATTTCGTTACTCTTGAGTTACGTAGGGGAGATTTAATCATCCCTCTGTTTTGTCGACTCCAACCCTCATACACATAAATACCAGAACTGGAAGTCAGTACATTACGGATGCAATAAAACGGTAGCAAAACAAAAACAACACGATGCGCACATGAAAGAGGAAACCGATGCGTATGTAAACACATCTTGCGAAGCGAGATTTACACAGCGGCCATTTTAAATTTAATGTCGGAATAGTACCGGATGCAAAATTAACCGTCCGTCGATGTTTCCAAAGGCAACGAAAACATGCACTTGTTTTCTTTGCGAGTTAAAGGTTCTTTGAAATGTTTACCGACTGCCGGGACGACAACGTCGACGCCGGGCGGCAAACAAATGTACGAAGTTCGGGTTCGCCTGCCATAAAGATATATCAATTTAAATAATCGACCTGCGTCCGTAAGGGAACCTCTGGAAAACTTCCGGAAGTGAATTTGGAAAATGCGATTCCAACGACTGGTTTTGCACATCTTTCTCGACAAACACATATATACCTATGTCGTAAATATTTTGGCAGACATTTGAATGTCCGTGGCATTGTATGTAGGTATCCCGACAAATAATGAGCCTTTTCGTGATCCCGGGATTATAAATCTAAATCCCGTGATCCAAAAAAATTAAATCTAAATTATTTTCTTATTTTGTTGTTAATTGGCGAAATGTGGGCACTGATCAATTGAACTGCTATTAAAGTATGAACTTCAGTTTATAACAGCACAATGTCTGATTCAATTAAGTATCAAACATAAAATGTTTAAAAAACCCAACTCGACAAATTTTGCTATAATAGAAAGAAAAGATTTCGCAAAAGTAGATATAATTCAATATGGAGGCAAAATGAACCTTCTCAGTTTGCTTAAGTCTCGTTAGTTACTATACCCTCAACAAAAAGGTATTAAAAGCAGAAAAAAGAAACATAAACGTGACAATAAAAAAAAATAGTCGCGAATTTCTTTACCTGTATTCAATAATGTACTATCGAATATAAAATTAGTAAATAAGTAATAAAATACAGCGAAAACAAAAAAATATTGAAAATAGGTATAAAATAAAGATACAAATTAATCCCGATATATTTAACTGTAAAATGAAATCCAAATGGTACCAAACATTATTTGCTATTAATCGTTCGATGGTTCATTCCAATCGAACGAACTATGGTATTTCTTGCTTCGATTTTCAAGTTTCTAAGGATTTTACCTTAAACTAAAATACGAAATATATAGGTACGATGTTTCTGTCATGGGATCATCGCACAATTATCGCCTTTTTTGGAAAAGATTTGTCAAAATGTATATTTAGATAAAAAATCTGATGTGGCCAGGCACATGACTTTATCATACAATATATAAAATTAATAGTTTAGCTGCATGAGAATCTATTCTATTGAGATAAATCGTAGGTATTGTCAAAGCATCAGCGTTTGACACTACCTACACTACGTCATCAGAATAATAGTTATTTATGTCACAAATGCCGAAAGTACGGAATAGCGCGACGAGCGGTGATGCGGCGCGTCACCGAAGGCGGAGTGTCGCCGTCGCATATGAGCGAGTCGGCTATCTAGTTTTTGGCAGGAGCGACATCAACGTCTATAGTGTTGCTTTTTAAGAAATACGTATTTAAAAAAAATAAATGATGTCTGTATAGTAAATGCTAGGTTGGTACCACTTAGACGAAACGTCAAGTTTAAAGGTGCGTTCCGATTGGTAGGTAATGGTAGCTAATGGCGGTGGTAGAATACGAAATTATAGTATTTCTTACATATCGTGATAATGACCATATGAGTTTGCATGTACATAAACTTGAGTCACTATCAATTTTCTGT
The DNA here is from genome assembly GCA_964023965.1 of Melinopterus prodromus. NCBI lineage: Eukaryota > Metazoa > Arthropoda > Insecta > Coleoptera > Scarabaeidae > Melinopterus > Melinopterus prodromus. Next base: position 58,537,297 of record OZ030394.1, read on the forward strand.
TGGAAATACTATAACGGCGTCGGCTACCACTGCCATCGTCACTAATGAAAACGCACCTTAAAAAGGTAATTCAAATTGTGACAGATTTATATTTGTTCATGACACATCCCTACCAACATACTAAAATAAAACTACACTCATCGCTATACTTTATTTATAATTTTCTCAATGTATCGTTTTTAGAATTAGATATAAAGACGGGTTGATATTTCTTATCAACAAACAGTCAAATTGGTGATCTTACTTTATTTGAAATTTGTATTTTATAATTTGCCGCACTACAGCGGCAACGTTCCATAGTGGTTTTCCAACCTCTGATGAGATCAGCTGTTTTCGAATGTGACAACACAAAAAAATATTTGTCAAAATCCTCGCTACTATGTAATTTCATATCAATGCAGATGCGACCGATCTCGATCAAATAGAATTTGCTCTTGAAGCTAAACTATTAATTTTACCAAAAAATTTCATAGGCATAAATTATTCAAAATTTCCTGTGCTTTAATTTATTAATTAACTAATTTGTCGACATTACAGAAATGGCGGCTCATTTCCAAAATCCTTCAAAAAGGCTTAGAATAAACTGAAAGGCTAAACTATTAATTTTACCAAAAAATGTGATAGGCATAAATTATTCAAAATTTACTCTACTTTAATTTATTTATTAACTATTTTGTCGAAATTACAGAAATGGCGGCTCATTTGCAAAATCCTTCAAAAAGGCTTAGAATAAACTACCAGTTCCTTTGGACCCTTTTCAATCAAAAGCTTTTCAGCTCTAAGTTAGGTCATGAAACTTCTAAATATGAACTTTCGTCCCGATACCTTTAGTAGGTTCTCCGGAATCGTCGCCACAAAAATCGTTTACACACATACACACACACACACACACACACACACACACACACACACACAGACATTTTTTTGTACCTTGGTCAAAAATGTTCAGGGGACCCATAAAGACGTATTTCCACTAAAATCTCAATTTTTTTTTTCGGCATGATTACAATACTTTAGCATACTGCGTATGATAAAGTAAAAAATCTGTTATTATGGGCTATTTGAATCATAATTGACAAATCGGAAAGACGTACAAGTTTTTTCTTTTTTATTAAACATCAGGCGTAGTTTACATCTCCTTAACTTAACTTAACGTACCAAAAAATTATAATTAACGTACGAAATTTAGATCAGTTCCATTTGCATTCACTTACAGTGGAGTGTTTGACATGCGCATCTCACAGTGACAGAATATAAAATCTATTGCTTTTATCGAAACAAATACCTATGTTCACGTACACGCATGTTGGATCAACTTTCTATCATCTATGATTATAATCAGTAATTGGATCTAAAAATACTGCAAAGCAACACAAAGACAACAAAGTTCAAAACACATGAGTTAATTTTTAGGTTATGTACTTGTCACCATCATCCGTAATGTCAAAATTTAAAGTCTGTGATTGCTGCACTTAGCGCACAGATTCTGTTAAGTTGAAGTTGAGTGAACAGTTCCGTACGTTACGATAAGTTTTGCTACGTTAAGTGTATGTACACGAACACATATAATTCAATGGAGTTTAACTTTGACAATTTTTTTAGTTTTCGTACGTTAAGTGGATGTAAACGATAATTTATATGCTTAACATATTGAAACTAATCTAAAAGATTAACCATCAATTTAAATCTGAATTCTTAAAACTAGGTACAACTCCGCTCAAGTACATAATATTAATTTCTTTCATGACCACAAATTAAATATTTAATTTGCCTACCTACTTATTCATCTAAGAATATGCACTGGATATATTTCATTAATGTTGAACAATAGATAACGTCTTTACTTGAAAACGCGTTTAGCACTGGGTCTAATCGTACCTATATTTTTTGTAAACAATAATAGTTTTATTTAAAATGCAAGCAGTTAGTCTACTTGCATAATAAACATCTTTGACGTATGAATTCTAAAGTTATCCCATTTTAAACAATTTTTCAAAATGTTTTATTGGCATTATAATTAAAAATAAAAAAATTGACACCGTCAATTTCATTTGTCGTGACTATTCTTAAAAATTTTACAAAAAAGTAAAATTTTTGAGCAAATTTAAGATACAAGAGCAAGTATTTATTTAATAGAGTTTAAATGTTGTTTATTATTGTTGTCGATACGCACACTTTGACACACTTTGAAAATTTGAACAAAATTTGAAAAAATTGATCAATTTTCGGTGTAAAAGATATTGTTCAGTTTCTTAGTGACTGGATTTTGTAAGTTTGGATTGAAAGCCTTAATACATACATGTTAAGTGAATGATCCGCCTCACTTTCCAACTTAGGAAATTAACTAAAAATGGTGTAAGCTATTACCTGGTTTCTTTCAAAATTTTAAAAAAGGGGCGTTTTGTAATAATCAAAGTTAAACTTCTAATTTTAAATTAAGAAAATGTAAACTCCCCCTACAAGCCCTATTGTGTTGTACATCAGGAGAAAGAGAGGAAAAATCAGGTAATAGTTTACACTAAAAATGGTGTAAGCTATTACCTGGTTTCTTTCAAAATTTTAAAAAAGGGGCGTTTTGTAGTAATCTAAGTTAAACTTCTAATTTTAAATTAAGAAAAGAAAACTCCCCCTACAAGCCCTATTGTGTTGTACATCAGGAGAAAGAGAGGAAAAATCAGGTAATAGTTTACACTGCTTTTGGTATTTTTTTCTACAACTACATGAAGACAACAATTGTATATAATTTTATCAAAATCCAAGGTGCTGAGGAATAAAACTGTGTTGATGATTTGACGTGAAATTGCCCCGACATGTTTATTTATTCCACTTATTATTACATTTATTTTATTTCTCGAAGTAGTGTTAGAGATTAGTTGCTAAACGAAACTCCAAATTTAGTTTCTTAGCTAAATAACAAAGTTTCCACATACAGATTTCCATGTATTTCCTGAGCATCTCCAATAGCATCATCATATTTATCGAATTTCACATGTCAGGCGAGTTTCTCGCGGATATCGTGGATTAACCGCCCACGATTTGAAAACTTTTCCAATACTCCGACCATCGGAATTATGGCGAAAAGTTCTAGTGAACCTATCAGGCTTACCTTCAAGCCTATCCTCAATTTTAACGAATCCAGGGTCAACAATTAATCGATCCACGGACCGTATCCTACTTCTTATGCGAGCGGAATAAATGATTTTCCGAAGGAAAACTAATTCGGGACCTTATGGGCGACACGGCAACGGTGGCCAGTTTATTGACAGCTCTGTCCGCAAAAACATGATGAAGGCACGAAACTAATCGAATGCGATCCATATTGTAGAAGTTTAGTTGAACCCTCCGTGGAGTGGAGCTCTAATACCTTCGCTCTTGATTAAATTTATTTTTGGTATGGGATTGTTCAACCGGTTTACGAATAATGTTAGTTTTTGTCATGGTTCGGTAAATCTAATTCTGCATTTTAAGGTGTAAAAGAAAACCTAATTATCAATATAGCAATGTGACCATAATCAAGCTTCGTTAGTGTGATTGGAAAGGTAGGAAAACCAAGCGACGTACACAGCAACAGAACATAAACAACAATAAAAGAAGAGGTGTGTAAGGAACTTACAGAAGGAGAAGCAACAGCAACATAGCGTCAATAGAATTTAATAATATTAGTATAAAGTAATTGTGGGCCCAAACCATCTGCGTGGATAAGTCTGTTTAGTCCAAATATTTTTGCAGTCTAGCGAGAGAAATCACCTAAAATGTTGAGTGTTTATTTGTTGACTACACACAGAAAAGTGATCTCTCGTACGAAGAGATAATTACTTGGATGAAGTAGTTGGTAGGTTCCTATATACGCGCGAGATTATTGATATCAACCAAGAAATTTTATTTCTTGGAATAATTACTAGATTAATGACTAGACCCAACCCAACCCCATTTTTTCTTACTGATTTTGGTAGCTCTTGTAATTGTCTAAATGGAATATAAATGGCAAATATTTTAAGGCTTAAGGCGTAAAATAATGATTAACGAAAATAGATTTTGTGATTTGAATATCAAATTGCGCTTTGGGTAGAATTAATTACCCTGAAAACGAATCTGGTCTCCAAAATTTACTATCGCACAAGGTTTTCTAATCAAGGTGGGAGAAAGTGTAAAAAACACTATTTTGGTAATGTTTACAAATTTATACGAGCTGAGCCCTTTGCACTTTTACTTGAAATCCCAAAAGATTTGTTCCCAAATGTTTTTGAAGCATTTACAACGATACCTTAAGTGGAGGGCGGACACCTCCATAAAACAAACTTAAAAAATCTGATGTAGCCAGGCACATGACTTTATCATACAATACATAAAATTAATAGTTTAGCTGCATGCGAATTTCTTTGATTGAGATCAGTCGTGGCTGCATTAAAATAAAACTAGTTAGCCAGGATTTGACAGATAAATAAATAATTAAATAAATAAATAATTCCTTTATTAGCAAAAACCAATATTAAATGCAACAAAATAATATTTATATTTAGGGCGGAGACCAGCACACTTGTTTCCAAATTGCTTTGCTCTTTCACTCAACCCCTTACACAAATTCGACATAATTGTACCAATAATTTAACAATAATTCCGAGAACTTATCAAAACAAAAACAAAAACAAAATTACTTAGTCTAATTACACATAATTGCAGCAAATCCAACTTAACAAAACATCGCACATACCCATAAAAAATAAAAATTAAAACAGCCTCCGAGCAACGGCCTCCAGCCTGTTGAGCAAACAGACAACACTTCACCTTTTCCCCAAAACTGTTTAACGATTAAATTTTCGTATCTTCCCTGAGACCATTGTATATGTGACTGACTTGGTAAGCGAATGACCGCTTATACTGCTCAGAGCGATGGGCAGGGGGAGCAAACAAACCCCTGAATCATAAATTAAGGTTATGGACATCCGTTCTTCAGCGTATCTTCCGCATGATGTATTGTGGGATCCTCTTGGATAGCAACTTATGATATATAATATTGCTGCATGCAACACCCTAGTGTTATCCATGTTCAACCACCCCAAGTCGCCCAGCCCATTCGATACATGATCATACTTCCTCAAACCAAAAACAAACAGAACACATGCATTTTGGACAGGCTGAACACGCTGCCTATCCGACGCCGTCAGGCAAGGACCGTACACGGTATCATAATATGAGATCTTTTTACTATTGACAGTAGATATAGTGAGATATTGTCAAAACGTCAGCATTTGACACTACCGGTACTGTCATTAGACTGAAAATATTTGGAAAATCCTGGCTCACTATATAGTATGGTAAAGTAAAAAACGTAATAACATTACATGATGTGCAACTTCTAATCTTTTCTCGAAAATGTTCTTATATAAGGCCATAACTTTTATAAATTAAGACAATTAACAGATCTTTCAACATCAGCACAAAAAATATGGGGTTGCCATTAAAAAATGAAGCGTCGCTGACGTCAATCAGTCGAAAACAATTAAGGTTGTAAATTAAATTTTATGTAAATATGTATATTTTGATAATAAAAAATCGACGTGTCCGAGGATTTTTTTAAATAACAAACCGTTTCAGAGATATTGTCATGTTTCCATATTGTATATAAAATATACTATTTTGACTATTCCGATAAACATTTTCTTTTGCTCTACCCAGTTTTTTTGCTTATATTCCTTTTCATTCTCATACACATTTTACAAAATATAATTGCTGAACCTTGGAACCCAGGATACCAAAGCCACAGACTAGTTTTGTTATAAAAGCGGTCCATACAAAAACAAAACAAATATTGATTTATATTAAAAGTTCAAAAAACAAATGCTTATCGATGATGTTTTCACAAAGTATTATCAACCTTCTTAATGCAACGACACGTCTGCTTATCATCGACCACAAGAAACGAGCATATCAACGCGCAAGCACACTTTTCTCATTCTGGGAGGGCACTTATACGCACCCCCAAAAATAGATCTGCATTAATGGTGGCGAATTTTGCCGTCAAAATAGCCGCGCGAGCCATTACGCATCGAGTCAAGCAGTCTGAAATATGTCAACGTGTTATATTTCACATATCAACCTAATAAACGACCGAACTAAATATAGATAGCCAAGTGTGGGGGTTTATTTTCGATGTCAGATGCACGGCACTGCACGCCATAAAATAATGCCGCCGAGGGCCCTATACGCGATACCGCTGCGATAATTCACGATTAAAAACTTACCGGAATACTAAAACACATTCATTTCGGTTATTAATTTTGACGGGGCTGAGATGAGAACGTACGCCACTGCCAAAGGAGCATCTGTTTCGAATATATACCGAATGAGGTGGGAGAGGCGGGACAAAACATGGGATTTTGCGCGTATAGGTTGGTCTGGAGCTATATCGGGGACGTCGTATTTTTTAATATTAAGGTATTAATAAAGTTGCTTGGTGCTTAATGAATGTCGCTTTATGTGGCATGTTAATTAATATTTGGATTTAATGGATCCAAATGTGAATTATAATGCAGGAAATAGAAGATTAAGGCAGGAAGATTTTTGTTCTCCTATAAAGAATACTTGTTATATGCCCGATGAACACGATTCTGTAGAATCTATATACTTTCAAAAGAGTCTGTACTATATATTTTCGGTTTTAATCTAAGATATTTGTGATCCAAACATTATTTAATAATAAAATTTGTATAACTTATTTAATTGTTCTTAAATAAAACTGTATAAGTAAAAGTGTTTTGCAAAAATTATGCAGCTAATTTTGTAACTTTTATTTGGTTTATGATGGTTTTATTGGTCTAGCAACAGACATAGTTTCAAATCAAATGGTATATTTTTTCCGTCCATTCTTCGTCCACCGTGTTTTGGAAAGCACGTAAATCCATCTTTTCCGGAAATCAGTCAAACACAATTGGTTATCGTAGAGATAGCTAATTCGTTGTGATAGTTGAGTTGTTCGTCTAAAACATAAACAGAATAGTCTTTGTCACTAAAATCTACAATTATTATACAGGGTGTATGCAAAATGACTGCAGTAGTTTTGAGGGAGCTCAAATCAAGAAGTTTTAGTTCTAACGATTTTGCAAAAAAAAACGCTACCTATGAAGGAGGAAGTAATCAAAAGAAATTAATGTTTTCGCATGATGTGTTTTCGACTCACCAGTACCATTAATTAATTTGTTATAAACAAAAAAACCTCAAAAAATCGTGTTTTTTGTTTGTGGCTTGTTGAAACTGAACCCATAGAGGAATCGTGATGCTTTCAACAGATGAATTGTAGAGAATGAAAATAAGCCCCTACACGGATTCGATCGGATTAATATTAACGGAGAAAATTCGGAAAAACCAGAAAAATCTGCGTTCTAAAAAAAAATTTAACCGCCATTTTTGCCAAGTTGTAGCGCAGGCTTTTCGCGAGAAAGTAGCGACCGATGGGTACTTTGAGTGTGCACAATCCAGGGGTTGTCCGACGATTAGTTTTTGTACAATTGCAATTTGAATGTTTTTATGCAATATCTTTCGGCAAGCCTGGATGCGTCGGTGGTGGTCTGATTTTAATTTTTTAAACGGATTTCGAAACTAGAAGTATTTTACTACAAAACATCAATTCTGGTTTTGCGTTAAAATGTTGCGAAATCGGTGAAAAATGCTTGCAAACATGACCGTTTATATATTTTATTACTAGCTTGTTGAAGATTCCTAGTAGATTCACCAATAGTTGATCCCACTGCCATTAGAGCCGTGTCATCTGCGAATGTGGCGACTGTTACATTTCCCACCTGTGGTAGGTCACATGTATATAGTAGATAGAGAATTGATCCCAATACACCACCCTGGGGTAGACCAGCTTTTACTTCTTTAAGTTTCGAATATTCATCGATCTGTTTTATTCTTAATTGTCAATCAGATATACAGAATGTTAGCAGTTGGACGTATTGTAAAGGTAGTATACTCTTTAGTTTGTGCATCAATCCTCTTTTCAATCCAATTTTTAAAGCAAAATTATGTCCGAAAACGTAGCCTTTAGACGCTAAAATCAACCGGATGGGATAAGATGGGATAAACTATAGGAACACGATGAAGCATGCTTCATGAATTAGGTACTTTTGTCCGTAACTTTCTTTATTTAACATTAGTGAAGAAGATTAAAGTTATGAAATTTTGAATTTCCGCCAAAAACTAAGTGAACAAAAACGCAAACTGAACAAAAACTGCAATTTTTATGTTAACTTTTTTCACTTCTCTCGCGGTCATGTTTACAGTTTACACCGAGAGGCTTTATACTTTTCTTAAATAAGTAAATAAGTAGTTTTAGAGTTATGGGCCTTCAAACACAGGTGTCAATACTATCGAAACGACAGATGGCAGTTAGAGCGATTCTCTCCTTCACATATATAAATCAACTGTTGCTTTGGAAAAAAATATTGAGACAACGTTTCGTTATGTGTAGTATAAAAAATAAATCGCAAACATACCTAACAAAAATCATATTAATAAATCGTTAATATAATTATAACTAAGGTAAATCATATTAAGTGATTAAAAGCATCCCTCCAACATTTTCCAGGTGGTACGAATTATGAACATAAGACTCTAATTACAGCAAAATACGTAAAACTTCCAAGACCTGCTCCTCAAAAGTAATATTGTCGGAGACGAGTGAGCCGCGAACCAGATGATAAAATTCCTCGTTTTCCATCTCCGCTTCTCCGCGAATGGCGAAGAGGAAAAACAGGAGCCCATCCAGTGATTAATGAGCGCACGGCAGGTCAGCTGTAAATTTTGCGAATGGAAACCCGGTTTTCACTTTTGTCGCACACTGAATGCTACGCCCAACCCAACGTCTCTGTTGCCGTCAGAGAGAAAGAGAGAGAAATCCCGTTTTCCGTACGAATTGCCAGCGAGGGCATCCGGGCCGGAGAAAATTTCAAACGGTGATGATCAAAGGCACCCGCCAGCGTCAGTAAATACGTCTTTTGTTTCGATAATTATGTAATTTGTTTGTCTGCCCCCTTTTTGCCTTTCGATTTTGTTATTATATATGGTTTGACCATGTTGATACTCTGTTGTCGGAGGTAACTCTGTTATTCTGTTGCCCGGTTGGAGAAAGTATAACATGTACTATCGTGGCCATAAATTATGTCCCTTCTTTTGACGTCCATTTTCTCCGATACCTCGTGGCAAAAAAATTTGAAAAAATTCTGGTGCTGTCCTTGTTTAATATGCTACAACTCATAAAAATTAGAAAGCTGTATGTGTTGGCGTTTTCCCGATTTTTCCAAATTAAGAAGAATTGGCGCTGTTTTTGCCACGTAAATTTTATTCGTTTAACTTTAGCAATTAATTACTCCGGAAATAATACAAATATTTGAACGAAGTAAAAAGTAAAATCACCTGCGTTAGCTTTCTGTTGTTAGCTTTCAATGTGCAGTTTTGTAAATTTATTGGATTAGTGCTTGACCCACAAAAGGCTATATTATGCAATGCCAGCAATTCCTTTATTAGAAGAGCTAGAATAATGAAATATAGACTATAGGCTACCCACAAATTCATAGGTTTAAAGTTTATTACATAATCATGGTTTATCTTGCATTTTCCCTACAAAAGATCGAGTTGAAGCATCTCATGATTGCTGCAGTTGACGCGGCGCTCTACGGTCCGAGGGGGCGAGCGGGGCAAGGGATCGACAGCGACGCTGCCAGTGTTGGCGGATCGCACGTGCATTACTATTAGTTACTAGTGTTTGACACAATACATAAAACGACACGGCGATTATGCCTCGCCAAAGAAATTTGGATATCCGGCGGCAGATTACCGAATTAAAAAATAATGGCAAAATAAGTCAATAAGATAACAGAACCACGAACAGGCGGAAGTCCCATGGGAATTCTTAGCAATTTAAATCGGGTTTCGGGTTTAGCATTTAAAGATAATGAGTGATCTGCAAAATATTCTATGTGTCTACAAATTTACGATGCTAAATTTGTAAGTTTTTTGATATTTTTAAATTTTATACGCTCATAGCTGACGTTTGTAATATATGTAATATATCAAGAGTTGTATTTATTTTATATTGTTTCTGCATGTATTTAAGTATTAGTAATAAATAAGCTGTTGAAACTGTTATAATAGTTTGAATATTGATATAACAAAATCGGGCATACTTTTTAAAAGTTTTTAGGTTTATCAAGCATGTTTAATTTAGTATTCACCACTAATCGGAAAATCTGCTAACTCCATATTATTAGATTTATCCGCTTCCATCAAAATCTTGTTTACAGCCTTATTGTATAAAAACTGAAGAAAACGTAAACGCCAATCGATAGGAGAGATTTCTCTCGTACCGGGTCACATATTATAATCAAAATTATGCAAATATTAAGAATTTAATTGTTAGTTAAAATTGCTACCTTGTCAAGTTATGGTTGTTTTTGTGTATTGATAATAAGCTGCCCCGGTTCTCCCAGCTGTGTCGGTTCTCTGCGACATGACTGCACCGCTAACGCCTCTCTTCCCCGCAGCCCCTCAAAGACCGTAGAGCGTCGGAATTCACGCGGAGTTTCAGCACGATCTTTTGTATGTAAAATGCAAGATAAACAATGATTATGTAATAAACTTTAAACCTATGAATTATTGGGTAGCCTATAGTCTATATTTCATTATTCTAGCTCTTCTAATAACGGAATGGCTGGCATTGCATAATATAGCTTTTTGTGGATCAACCACTAATCCAATGATTTTACAAAAATACACATTGAAAGCTAGCATTCCGCAAGTGATTTTACTTTTTAATTCGTTCAATACTATGTATTATTTCCGGAGTAATTAATTGCTAAAGTTAAACGAATAAAATTTACGTGGCAAAAACAGCGAAATTCTTCTCAATTTGGAAAAATCGGGAAAACGCCAACACGTACAGCTTTCTAATTTTTATGAGTTGTAGCATATTAACCAAGGACAGCACCAGAATTTTTTAAAAAAATTTCGCCCCTAGGTTTCCGAGAAAATGGACGTCAAAAGAAGGGACATAATGTATGGCCACGATAGTACCAAAGGTATACGAAATTTAGAAAAAGAGTCACCAGTTTTATTTAAATCATGCATTCACAGCATAAAACTCCGATTTTATTTTGTTTGGAACGTTTGTATATGCCTTTTCACGGACGCACAACGTTTATTTTTTTATTCGTTAGTACTACTGATTTCCGTAGTACTACTTATTTTGATAGGTAGTACTACTAATGTTCTAGGTACTGTACATTATTTTTTAATTATTAATTTTTAATTAATTGTTACTTTTTAATTATCTTTAGAAACAGTATTTCACTTGTAATTACTATCTAACATACTGCATATCTTCTTAAGCACTTTTTATTGATGTTTATAGATCCTCCTGTTGCTTATGATCATGGAAAAAAAATTGCAATGTTTGAAATGTCCAAAACTAAAATCAACAAATTGAGAACATTTAAAAAATTTAAGGGATCACCTACCGTTTTCGTGTTTCTTCACATTTCAGAGTTAAATATCATCGATATTATATTTTGCAATAAACACATACAAAGAAATATAGATGTGTGGCGAAATCATCACACAGTAGGGTGTGGTAATATTAAGAAATACCTTCTCAAAAACAACAAAATTTTGACATAATATGTCATCTTAAGACTAAATTTTAAATTTTGACGTTTTGACCGTTGCAGTATGCAAACAGCCACAGAACATGTGCAGTTAAATATCTAAAAATTCATATGGTCATAACTCTGGAATGACTGAGGGAACAAAGTCAAATAAACTGCGTAATGCGCCTGACACATTTTTATATAACACGTGTAACTATCGAAGTGCTCGGTTATTAGGTTTAAGCTTGAACGCGAGACAAATGAAAAATAACACCCGATTTTTATAAACTTATTTACATGCATTATTACATAAAAGCATAATTTGTTTAAATTAGAACAGCCAATCAATAGACTTGCAAAAGATTCCCAGTTTAGAAGAATAAAAATCGGCCAAATTTTTCCCAATTGATCTCGGGTAATTCGCATCTTGTAGTATAACAATTCAGTATTCCGAATCTGTTATTTCGTTTACTTGCCGGTCAGATATTGGTAGCACTGATCAACAAATTAAATGTTCATTCGTGCTATCATTATTGAAACTAATCTAAAAGATTAACCATCCATTTAAATTTGAATTCTTAAAACTAGGTACTTGTCTCTAATAGGCTATCCACTGATGTCCTATATTTTCTTTGTCGTAAACAAGAAGCACTAACACTTCACTCACTGTGCTCTGCCTTGTACACATTTCACTGGTTCACTAGTTCGAAAGGTTTAGTTCTTTTTAGTCTTCTCACTAGATTCTGGTTGTCCAGTAGCTGCATGGCCTCTACATTGACGTGATGGCTTAGGCGAGATTCATGCTTAGTGGCGAATCTTTTTATCTCTTGGATGAATTGTGGGACACCAAGATCACGATGCAGGTCACTATTCCGTATGTACCAAGGAGCGTTAACCATATTTTAGTATTTGGTTATAAACTTGTAGTTTGTTCTGTACTGACAACTGAGAGTTTCTTCCCAGAAACCAGTACAGTTTCCTATATTTGAGGCCAAGCTCTACTCTCTTCTTCTTAACATGGTCTTTCTACCTTAGTTCTATATCCAGGGTCATACCCAAATACTTTGCAGTGTTCGCATATGGAACTATGGCGTCGTTAATCTTGACATGAGGTATGTCCTCGATTTTGCTTGTAAAGTTAATGTGGGCGGATTTCAGTTCGTGGAGCTTGGTCTTCCATTTTTTGGTCCATTTGTAAATTTTATTACTAGCTTGTTGAAGATTCCTCGTAGATTCTCCAATAGTTGATCCCACTGCCATTAGAGCCGTGTCATCTGCGAATGTGGCGACTGTTACATTTCCCAGCTGTGGTAGGTCACTTGTATATAGTAGATAGAGAATTGGTCCCAATACACTACCCTGGGGTACACCAGCTTTTTCTATGTTTAGCCTTGAAATGGATTTGCTGCGTGATGACGATGGGCTGATAAATTAACAAAAAAACTGAAGATGTTGGAATACCAAGTACAGGAATGCTAAAAATTCATTGTTACCCATGGTTCCTTTGTTGTATTTATACCGTGAAAACAAACAAAAAACTGATTTAATAATTGTAGTGTTCGGGAAGGTCAGTTTATTTTATTAACAGTAAACAAACTGAAAGCAATCAACCAGAACCAAACAATGATTCCAACCGTGGCGTCGGCGTACTCAAACGAAGGAATACTTCAACACCTGCGGTGTTCTCGATAGGTCCGCGGACCCACGATGGCTTCAGATGGCAGAAGTGATGTTATAAATAAGCGCGGCAGTCAAAATACGAACTATAAAATGAACCGCAGCAGGATGTGTGGACTTTGTAGTCACAGCATGAAACAAAACACATTTAAATCGAAATGTATAAATACCTTGTAAATGTGTCATGGGGACTGTAAACAGCACTCGGTGGCATGTTCGCTTTAATTCTGTTTATCCGTGCGCAAAGGAATACACTAAATAATGCGGCGCGACGTAACAATGTATAAATTAACAATTGGAACAAAGTGGCTTAATTGCGCTAGAGCTGAAATTGTTTTTTGGTAGTTCGAGGGAGTTTAGTGTCAGAGCTGTGACAGCTATGTATTTTTATGTCTTAATATGCATCCCTTAGTACTTACATATATATTCATAAATTTACGTGGGTGATGGTTCGGTGTTTTATTACCATAAAGCACTGTCGTTATAATCGTTAATATGTAGTTATGTTAGGTATTATGACCCCATGGATACACACATAATGGCTGTGTTATTTTTCGTGGAGTCGTAGACAATATTAATTTGGAATTTATGTAAACAACATTAAATATACCAGTTTGTTGACTGGTTGTCCAAAAGAATATTAGGAAACGATAAATGTTTCAGAAAACAACAATTATTTTTATTTAACTTTGATTAAATTTTAATAGATCCTTATTTGTGATGAAAAAATGCTCGCAACTAATTCTAGGTAAAAGATAATCCAATGTGCATTTGATATGCTCAGTTAAAACGCTACTACGAGTGTAATAAATGCTTAAATATCGGAAAACAACTGGCCCTTATTCCTTATGTGTCTGTCTCGTCTCGATATTTGGCAGTAGTTTTTAAATTTTTTTAAATTAGTATATTTAACTATTTATTCAGACCCCAACATTTGTTTTTGTTTTGTTCAGGCTGCACTTTCCAAAGTGTTCTAGAACATGAACACATTGCAGCAATGCAGCCATTTTCATTTTATTTTTCATAATTTTAAAATAATATATAGAGGTTGCTACCAACTGTCAAATTGAATTTAAAACAATAAAAAATTTATTTACTGCAAGAAAATTATCTCAATCATTAAACATAAATTATTAGTTGACTCCAGTTTTTGAGAAAAATATGCCTAACAATTTCTGACCTCACATTCAGATTATACAGAAAAAATCGTACCAAATCAGTTGTCATTTCTTCGATTCTTTTGTTGATGGCCAGTGTTTAATCATTTGTCAACATATCTAGTAATTTTGAGAAATTTTGAAAGTGGCAACAGCCGTGGTGAGATTGTCCAACAATTTCAAGCAGACTGTCATCATTTTGCTTTAAATGTGATTGCTAAAATCTAATTCAAATAAGTGTGATGTATGTATCATTCGAATCAGAAAAACATAACTACATTCGCGGATATTAAATAAATAATAATATCGCCATATTAAATATGGCGAGTTCAAGAACATTGGTTTTGAGTAAAAAAAAATATAACAGCCATAATTCATTCAGTTTGTTTTTTTTTTTAATTTCTTGACAAGTTACTGCCGCTTGAAATATTAACAAAACCGTATTTTAAACAGCTCCAACTTTCAAAGAAACTGAAAAATCTATATAAAATTTGTTATTCAGCATGACATTTACTATCTAGGCGACAAATCTCAATTTCAATTTGTTCTTTCTTTGTTTTCACATTGATGATATGCATTTGACTTTTTTATTTTTGCATCATATGTTCAAATTTAATGGTCTGTCAAACTGTAGATTTGAAAAAACGATTGAGATTGCAAATCCAATTGAAAACTTTATTCAGAATTACATTTTCTCTTTAAAAGAAAGAAAAATCTGTAAAAGTGGTACGTCAGTTATAATTTATAGTGGGTACCTTTTCTACCTTAATTTATTTTGGCATCTATTTCCCAGAGCATCTTTGATATTAAATTTGTTGCAAAGGTTAATTTTTGGCGTTCTTTTAAAGCCGTATAACGCCGAAAAATATAGTTATACCAAACATCCATATAAAGAAAAAATATATCACACAAAAAAAAGACAAATTAATATTCACGTAGGTACATAAAGCAAGATATTAAATTGTATTTCTGTTTTCGTGTTACAAGCGTTAAATATGGAATGCTTGAATGCGTTTATATTGAAAACAGTGTATTTTATTGACACAAAATAAGTGTTAAAATTCGCGCTTTTATCATAAGTTTTTGTCTACGGACCTAAGCTATAATAATAAAATTCACCAGCACTATTTCAGATCCTATGGAAGACTCGCCGTCATGATTCCTAAATAAAATTTCCATTTTATCACTTAAGCAATCGACGGCAAATCCCACTTCTAATGTTGGAATATTTTTTTTAATAATTTCTGGTTATTAAAGATATTGGTATTTGACAATTATTAACAAAATAAGTAACAGTTTTCTTTTTTGAACCGGTTTAATAGTTTTTGGATTTTTAACTCCTGTACGCGTGAAAAAGTAGTGAATTGATTTTCAATTAAAAGCTCATGTTAGACGATTTGCTTAAGGGGAGGTTCTCATGTAATCGATTGTAAACATCATATTCTTTTCTTCCCTAATAATTAGTGAAACTTTTAAATCATTTTATTATTTATAACGAATTGAAACCAAAAAAAGGCTGTATATAATCGATCTTAAAATTCAAACAGCGAGCTATTTTCTGAATCTTCAACTTTTTTAACTAAATGTTGGTTTAACCTCCAACTAATTTCATCTAGTTTTACAGCGGTTTTGAAATTTCGAGTTCTGTTTATTTTTATTCTTATTTTTATTCAACAGTATCCACTCCTTGCATATAGTTTTTTATGGCGCTATGTCCTTTCGTACACTAAAGTAAGATAATTATATGGCAAAAGCAAAATTATTGATATCTCTTACAATTAGTTTGAAAAATTGTCTCAAAGTTGAGCTACTTTTTAGGTCTCTACATGAGAACCTCCCCTTAGAATTGTGAAATTCATCACTTTTCTCGTTTTATTTTTAGAATTTCAACCAATATAAATTGTACTTACACAAAATACTAGTGTTTCAAAATAAGTATAGTTGTATGTAAAATCAATACCTCATCCATTGATGTCCCAAAATTACTCTCTTAGCACGAACCAATAGGCAAAGTGGTCCCTGGAGCGAGAACATCTGTTAAAGTGCGTTGTCAGTGGCTTAAGTAAATAATTGTCCCACTAATTCCGACACAAGATTAATGACGCATTGTGCATCTGATGAAACATAATAGCCGGTACGTACCATATACACTCGCATACACACACACACACACACACAGACAGACAGTTCGCTCGGCAACATCCCGAAACGTTGTTTTCGTACATCGCGTGCAATTCAGCCTGAAATTCAACGGGTGACATGCCCGCACTAATACATCGGTTCCTTTGGGTATGATCCGCAGAAACATATTTCACTGCATAACGGGACGGAACAAATGCAATCAGGCATACATATATCCAGACCGAAGCTGAAAGCCGTCCTGTAATATCAGAATATAACGGTGCTGCAATCAGTTCTGGCTGCGCGCTAGTGATTTTTCAGAACTGGCGATTTCATGATGGAGGATATTCTTGTTTAACTTTGTGATTTTGGATTTGATTTTTTATTTTGATACCCTATTTTTTATGTCTAATGTGAATGTTGAATGTTTTCTTATCTGACAACCAAAAACTAATTCGACTACGTTGTCATTTTATTGCTTTGCTTTAATGGTGTTTTTCTACTTTGCATTCACAATGCACACATTGTAACACTGTTTTCGGTGATACAATTAACAAATTGTAACACCGTTTTTAGTAACTTAGACATAAAACACTTTTACTTTAATTTATTATTTAGCTATTTTATAGAAACTACAGAAATGGCGATTCATTTCTAAAGTTGTTAAAGAACGCTAAGAGTAAACATAGTAAGCAGTTCTTTTGCACCCTTTTGAACAAAAAGCTTTTCAGCAATAAATTTAGTCATGAAACTTCTAAATATTAAGTTTCGTCCCGATACCTTTACTATTTTTCCCGGAATCGACGCCACAAAAAAAAAAAAACGAGCACACACACGAATAGTTTTTTTTTTGTACCTTGGTCACAAAAGGACATATTTTCGCTAAAATCTCAAAACTGTTTTTCGATTACATTACTTTGTCATACTTACTATATATGATAGAGTAAAAACGGGGGCAGCAAAGTGAATTTGGGCAATGTAATCTTAAATCCAAAAACTTATATTGTGAACAATTTTAGTAGTTTACACTATTTACTCTGACCGTATTTGCTAACCTTTGAAGTCTAAACATACAGTATCTGTCAACCTACAATCTTGTTGCGGTTTTAACAATTTTATTCTTTGCGGTATTCTTGCCTACACTTAATTCAGTAGTAATTTCTCGACTGTTGAATTAATCATGCAGTAGAGGGTAAGTTATTGCTTTCTGAAATGCTTTTAATTCCTGCATTTTTATTTCTTACCTCAAAATTCAAGATGGCATTAGCGAATTGACAAACGTGCTGACCAGGTACTGACAAGACATTACGAAGCCGAGTTTAATTAGTGCAAATTTGTGTGTCCCCGTTTTTACTTGTCGTACGCAGTATGATGAAGTATTGCAATAGTGCCAAAAAAAAAAATGTTTTAGCGGAAATAGCCCTTTTTGGGTCCCCTGATCATTTTTGACCAAGGTACAAAAAAATGTCTGTGAGTGTGTATGTATGTATGTGTGTGTTGTGTATATGTGTGTGTATATGTGTGTGTGTGTACTCGATTTTTGTGGAGACGATTCCGGAGAAACTACTGAAGGTATCACAAAACATCATATTTAGAAGTTTCATCACTAAACTTAGAGCTGAAAATCTTTTGGTTCAAAAGGGTCCAAAGGAACTGACCGTTTCCTTTAAGCATTTTTCAAGGATTTTGCAAATGAGCCGCCATTTCTGTAATTTCCTCAAAATAGTAAAATAATAAATTAAAGTAGAGGAAATTCTGAATAATTTATGTCTGCGACATTTTTTGCTAAAATTAATAGTTTAGCTGCAAGAGCAAATTCTATTTGATCGAGATCGGTCGCATTTGCATTGATATAATACTATATAGTGGGCCAGGATTTTCCAAATATATTCAGTCTACTGACAGTACCGGTAGGTCAAATGCTGATGTTTTGACAATATCTCACTATATCTACTGTCAATAGTAAAAAGATCTCATATTGTGATACCGTGTACGGTCCTTGCCTGACGTCGTCGGATAGGCAGCGTGTTTAGCGTGTCCAAAATGCATGTGTTCTGTTTGTTTTTGTTTTGAGGAAGTATGATCATGTATCGAATGGGCTGGGCGATTTGGGGTGGTTGAACATGGATAACACTAGGGTGTTGCATGCAGCAATATTATATCATAAGTTGCTCTCCAAGAGGATTCCACAATACCTGGTGCGGAAGATACGCTGTAGAACGGATGTCCATAACCTTAATTTAATATTCAGGGGTTTGCTTGTTCCACCTGCTCATCGCGCTGAGCTGTATAAATGGTCATTCTCTTACCAGGTCAGTCACATATACAATGGTCTCAGGGAATATATGAAAAAATTATCGTTGGGGGAAAGGTGAAGTGTCTGTTTGCTCAGCAGGGGTGACTATAGGCATTCAGCGCACATCGGAGGCTGTTTTAATTTTTATTTTTTATGGGCATGTGCGATGTTTTGTTAAGTTGGATTTTCTGCAATTACCTGTAATTAGACTCTAGAGTATTTTGTTTTTGTTTTTGTTTTGATAAGTTCTCGGAATTATTGTTATATTATTGGTACAATTATGTGTTAGTTCTAGTTTGCGTAAGGGGTTGAGCGGATGAGCAAGGCAATTAGGAAACAAGTGTGCTGATCTCCGCTCTAAATATAAATATTACTTTGTTGCATTTAATATTGTTTTATGTTAATAAAGGAATTATTTATTTATTTAATTATTTATTTATCTGTCAAATTCTGGCTAACTAGTTTTATTTTAATGACTGATCTCAATCAAATAGATTCTCATGCAGCTAAACTATTAATTTTATATATTGTATGAAAAAGTCATGTGCTGGCTACATCAGATTTATTGTTTTTAAAAATCTCCAATGGAATCTGACATAGGAATTGTGTAATTGTTGTTTAGCTGTACCCATCAACATGGCATATTTTGTTGTAATTTGCAAAGCCAGCGGATAAGAACTATCGTTTACGTATTCGTTAATATCAAACTTATAATTAAAGAAGTAAAAAATATTCTTGTAAGAGACAAAACAATTTGTCTTTCATCATACTTCATTCTCTAGATTATGTAGATATTTCGTATAATTCAAATAAATAAATTACTTCATTAAAAGCAACAGTATATTTATTTCTGGATGAAATTGTATTTACATGTTTACTAAATCTATATGGCACAAGAAAAGACGTATATTTGTAGAAAATATGATAAGGAAAAAAGGAGTTAAGGAGTAACAATTTCCAACGTGAATTATTTAAAAAATTAAATGGTAGGGTGCATCGAATTTTTTTTTGTCGAAGAATAAAATTTAAAAAAAGTTGAGTAGTTCTTCACTAAAATATTTACCCAATAGTAAAGAAGATAATATCTACCGCAAGAGGCGTAAAGATTATTATTTTGTTCAAAAAACCCATTCCAAACATTTATCTATATCAAATTGAAATAAATATGCAAAAAGAAAGAATCTTTTAAAATTTTTGTGATGCTAATAAAAACAAAAACACTTCTTTCACACTAAAATTTTAAAAGATTCTTTCTTTTTGCATATTTATTTCAATTTGATATAGATAAATGTTTGGAATTGGTTTTTTGAACAAAATAATAATCTTTACGCCTCTTGCGGTAGATATTAAAGTGTTTTTGTTTTTATTAGCATCACAAAAACGTAAAATTATATCTCTGTTCTTTTGATTAGCATCACAAAAACGTAAAACTATATCTATATAATTTTTTTAGATATTTACGATAAAAAACCTAGAGTGAGGCGATTTCACAGTTTTAGGATTGGCTTCAATTACTACTAATTAAATTTCTAATATTACTATAATTGCTAATTACGGCCTCTAGCTATATTTAATTGCTTTTTATCGTATGAATTCTTGCAAATTGTGGAAAATGTGAAATTCTAACTAATGCATTAAAATTTTAGCATAAAATTAAATTTGGAACAAATTTTTTTTACTATATTTTAAAATAAACGGTAAAACGCTAAAAGGTTGCAATTTGGAAAATTTTATAATTTCCTCTTTTCAACCACCCTGCATATCAATCCATGTTAAATCAAAACTCTGACTTTAGTTATGGCATTTTTATGATGTCAAAAATCTCTATGATTCCGCTATCTAACAAGATGTTGATTTACAATAAACATGATTTTTCTACACATAATAGTATCAAGAAAGTGACACAACCGTCATGCATTCTTTCGACTATGAAAATCAACGGTGTAGTCTTTTCTATGGCTACTATTAGTATAAAGGAAACATAATACATCAATAATGACAGTCAACTAATGGCGTTAAACTCGCAAGATAAAAAACGTTGTTAATTTTCCGTTTTGGTCCCTTCAATTCATTTTCTTTCACGTGCCAATACATACATCACTCTAAAAATAATACATGTACGTATTCTCGTTTTTTCCTTTTGCTGGATATGACGTGGTACAATAGGCCACTAACAAATGCTTTCTAGTTGAAAAGGCCGCCAGACAATGGGTTGGATCGGGCGTCCCACTCCGCTCCGGTTGAGAATTTAATGTCGGTGATCAAATATCCATTGTCGAAATGTCACCACACATTGATTAGCTCGAGATTGCCGCCCGAATCATTCGGACATTGTCCTCGAGTAAGTGCCCTCAAATCAAACGCCTAATGAACCACACGGAAGTTTGAATGAATTTTTGTATTGTTGCTTTTATTTGTTGATTTATTGTTTAACAGTTTTTGAACAGTGATATAAGATATGAACTAACGATAGGTAAAATGACAATATTTTGGAGACTGTGGCGAACTTAATAATAAAATTATAAACCCCTAACCACAACAAGTTTTTTTTTTAATACGTATTTCAGCAACTATGTTGCCATCTTCAGTAGAAACTAAAAAAAAAAAAGAGAGATTAGCACTTCATAGTATCTTTACTGGATATTGTTCAAGCAAATCACTAGTGGAAGTGACGTCCATGTTAAAATCTACCCTATATATACCCATTTGTTGGTCACACCTCAGTGAATTTTGATCATTGAAGCGTAAAAAACATGTTTTAATTAAAGCAGGTCAAACAATGGCGAACTAGGTATAGGACCCCTGTCTGAATTTATTAATTTTTCTGTATTCAAGTGAATAAAGATACTTTCCAAGCTGTTTAGTTCCCTACTATTTGACACAGCTTTTACAAGTTTTAAGTCATCTACAACTACTTTATGACCTGTGTCTAAAATATGTTGAGCCACACTAGATTCTTCAAAACGACTATATTTAAAGTGAGCTACATGTTCTTTGAACCTAGTTAAAATTGTTCTTCTAGTCTGGCCTACGTATTCTTTTTCACAGTCAAGACATTTGATACAATATATACCAGATTTATCAAGTACATCTACCTTATCCTTTGGGTTTCCAAGAAGGTTTTTTATGCTATTATGAGTCGAATATGTTATACAGAGATTTTGTGATGTAAAAATACTTCTCAAACCCCTTGTATATGCACAATCGAACGGTATTTTAACATATTTCTTCTTTTCTACAGACAAAGTATTTAAAGTAGATATTTGATTTACATACATTTTTTGATTCTGCTTCTTAATCATTCTATCAACTATTTTCTCAGGGTACCCATTATGTATGACAACATTCTTAATAAACAATAATTCTTGCTGATATCTATCTGCGGACAATGGAAATTTCAATAACCTATTTACTAAACAACTAATAAAAGACAATTTTTGTTGAAAAGGATGTTGCGAATCATTAGGGATAAACCTGATTGTGTTAGTATCTTTCCGATACACGTTTTGAAAAATCTAGTGTGGCTCAACATATTTTTTTTAATACTTGTTGTGGTTAGGGGTTTATAATTTTATTGATAGGTAAAATATTAAGTAATTGTCATAACTAGTCAAAATTTGGCTTATACACAAATAGCCAACTTTGTCTATGACAAATAAATATGCATTCACTCAAACAAATCTGGTGTTTTGCCTTTTGGATTGTGGCACATCTTCCACCGGTGGTTTGTTTTCCCAAACCTTCATATAGTCAAGGTTAGGGTAGGAAATTGTACGCTGATTCACAATCGGAACTTGAACCTGCATGCACAGTGCTCTATACTGCCGATCACACGACCTTTTTAGCAACTTAGCCAGAACTATGACATCAACTGCTTTCACCAGTCTACTATTTGTTCTCAAGATAAGGTCGAACTGCGAGGAGAGTGTTACAGCGCCATCTAACAATATAGTTGGATGAGGTATTCACACTGAAAAAATATTTATTTAAATCAAAATATGATTTCTTAGGCGGAAGCAAACGTATTTTTAAGCTAAATCAAAAATATTACTTTAAAGGAAAGTAATTTTTGTTTATATACAAATTTATTTATTTGATTTAATTAAATATTCCACATAAATTAATCGAATTTATACATTCTTTTTATTAAGAATTTATATCGGATTCTTTATGAAGACGATGGAATTTTCAATATTGTCGGTTCCAAACTTTAGCTCTTGATAAATTAGTTTAAAACATGTCGCCTTTAGGTATAAAGTTAATTTATTATTTTTCTACAAGATTTTGTGTTCATCGAGTACAGTAGAAAGGCGACAATATTAGTTGAAATTCACTCAAGTTATTGAGAGAGAGAATGTTTAAAATCGAAAATACGGAGACAAATTGACAATATATACGAGTCATTGCACCACAAAAATTCTTAATAATAAATAAGGAAACAATTAAGACCCGGAAGTATTAGGTTAAAGTCATTTTACTGTAGAACCTGGCTTGAAGAACATAAGCTAGAAATTCTTATTAATATGCAACCAAAACGCACAATCGAAGGCAATAATTTTGGTTGAAAAACAGATAAAATCCTTAATTTTAGAATACGTGTCCATTGATTCTGAAATAAGTTTATATAGCAACAGATTTACTGAAAATACATCGAATTGCCGAGATGGCATATCCGAAACTACAGTCATTTTAATAAATTTCGCTTATTAAATTCTTCAGGATCACTTCAGGGATCGTGGATAGTAATAAAAAGGCTATGTAAAAAAATCATTTGCCATTGATTTCAAATTGTAGTGATTAAATGACAAATCTTTTTGACGATTATAGTTAGTAACTGTTTTATAATCCAACATTTCTGGTTTTGATTGTGAATTGTTTCAAATCATTGTATTTGGTATACTTTGCAAATTCCTCTCGGTATTTGTAAAATTTTAAAGTTTGAAATTTAAGCGGCAAGCGATAATACCAAAAGCAAAATCTTGCAACATGGTTATTTTTGGACCAATGTTTTTCTTAAATCAAGCATTGTTTGTCAACATGTAAGAACTAAGAACTATTTTACAAAAGTAACTGCTATTTTTCATTAATTTTAGTTTTGAATAATTTACAGATGTCTTGTTATATTAAGCCCAGATTTTGCGACTAGATAATCTTACGTAGAACTTTTTAGTGTTAGTGATAACAAATCCGCTATTAAAATACAGGGTTTATGGGATTATTTCATTGCAAGGAAAAAAACTTGATGACGCTATTTGGTTAAATATTATCAATCAAAGCAAACAATAAATGCTTACTTAACAAATGAATAACCATTATGAATACTTGAGCTAGCGTTTGTTTATTTAAAATGAAGTAATCGAATCAAATGTAAAAGAAAATCATCAAAAACATAGATCTTTAATGAAAGATCTACTAGACTTTACTTATAACACAGGCAACACCAAGTTTTGCTCAATATTCTTTAATTATTGAACTGAATAGTGAAGAAAATTGAACTGAAACTCGAAAATTCCATGTTTGAAGGAGTTATGAGCACAACCAATAGATTTTACAGTACATTTGTTTATTTCAGAAGAAATGTTGTTTACGATATGATTTGCAACGATATGTTGTTATTATTGCACAAACGAAGCCGTGATATAGGCTTAGGGGACTTCAGGACTTTCAGCACCTTTTTCAGACCACACAAATAAATTTGGGTATATAGATTTCTCCTGTTTAAAACCTCAAAATTACTCGTCCATATAAATATTAAACTTAAAGAAAACGAACCCAAAAGCAGGACAAGTAGTGATAAACCTAATTAGAAAGTAGAAAACATAAACAAATCAGCGCTACAGAATTCGTCTAAATGGTAGAAATCAGTCTAAATTCAAATGCTGGTTCCCAAATGTCATACGTGACTCTTCTGTTTAATACTCATAACTGGGGAAGAGGGGAATCGAATGGTGTTAGTTTTATTAAGATTGAACAAAGGGTCAACGAGATACAGCCTATTAAATGTCCCGATGTTTGCTAATTTTTCGTGTCTCCTAACCAGTTATTTATGGATACTAATTTACATATTTCGGATCGGACTTTTCCAATTTTAGTTTAATCGAAGACTGTTTGTTCGAACAGTGCTCGCTTCATTGCGATATCTCTCAGGGTACTCGAGTAATTAGCATGTTTCTATACACGTAACTTCCCATAAGGGGGCTGGAAGCCGGCCGTCCAAATTAAGAACGCACATTCGAACGTAGAGATTCTGTTTAAACCCGTAACAATAACGAAATACCCAACAAGGATGAAATATCTTATATTTCCCCAAAAAATCCATCATCTAAATATACGATAAAAGCGCCCCAGTTAACCATAAAATATGTAACACACCTACATAAATTGCGTATTGTATAACCGACACGTGACCGTATATTATCGTCGCACAACAGCACCCACCTTCGCATAGCTTTTACGACGTCCCGCATAAAAATGAACGATCGCTGTTTCGTTGTTAATTTGTCAAATGCATAAAAAAAGTTTTATCCTCCTTTTTCAGCGTAGCTCGGTGGAAACGCGAGCACACTAATTGAGCGGGGAGACTCGTAAAACTTGAAAAATTTAATAAGCCTCCGGTGTAGGTACGTAAAATTACACCTAAAATTTAAAGACGCCTCGCTCTAATGAAGGAAATGCCGCACGGTTTCATTTTCTTTCGAAATAAAACACCCAACCCGGCTCAACGTCGGGCTAATTACAACTGGAACCCGCTTTTAACGAGAGTGTCGTACCTCTTTCCCTATACCAACTCACGAGTTGCCCCCTATTGTCGTCAAAAATGACCTTTCGAGGACATAATTCTGTGAATTCGTAATTTTTTTGAAGAATTTTTACGAAATTTGGTATGGATAACAAGAAAGTACTAATGTTTAATCCGAATAAAAATAAATGATAAACTGTTATTAATTTATTTATTAGAAAATAACAAACAGGAATCCTTTGAATGACAAGCTTGCTTTTGCACCAATTTTAATAAAACTTTGTAATTAGGCAATTTTGTGTCACTAATTATAAATACGACGACAGATTTAAGAAAATTTAATATGGCGGACACAAAATACACAATTTAAGCAATTATTGTAAATCTGTAAGTGACCTTAAATGAAATTAAAAAGTTATTAATTCTACGTTTATCTTAAACAAAAAATGTTAAACATAAAAACCATAGAAAAATATTTTAGGAAATAACAAATTTAATCCTCATTTTTCTGTAGCAACTGTTTTAATTACCTACAATTTGAGGAATGATAGAAACTTATACAAGCATTTTTGGAAAAGCTATGGACATTTTTCTGTAGCAACTGACTGATTTATGTTTGTAATTCCCACGGACTTAATCGCTATTTAGGAGGTGTTGTCCATGGAGCAAAACTCTGAACGTCGTATGGCTACTACATCTTTTAATTACCTACAATTTGGTGTATGATAGAACTTTATGCAACCATTTTTGGAAAAGTTATAGACATTTTTCTGTAGCAACTGACTGATTTACGTCTGTAATTCGAACAGACTTTATTGCTAGCTATTTATGTTGTCCATGGGGCAAAACTCCGGACGTTGCATGGCTACGAGATATTTTAATTATCTACAATTTCAGGTATGATAGAAATATATGCAACCATTTTTGGAAAAGTTATAGACATTTTTCTGTAGCAACTGACTGATTTACGTTTGTAATTCGAACGGACTTAATCGCTATTTAGGAGGTGTTGCCCATAGGGCAAAACTCTAAACGTCGTATGGCTACTAGATCTTTTAATTACCTACAATTTGAGGTATGATAGAAATTTATGCAACCATTTTTGGAAAAGCCTTCATCGCTATTTAAGATATTTATGTAACTCTAGAAGTTCTTCATCGACGTTTATGCGTTTTTTGATGATTAATTACTAATAATCTTTACAAATAGATAGGTGCACAGCAGATAATGAAAACCATCATTGGTCGCTGATCTGCAACATTTCCTTGAATGATGAAATCTAAATTGTTCATAATCTTTATGTATTGGCTATTTTCATCAGTTTTCTTACCACAAGACAAACTTGCAAGTGTGATATGGAATCATTTTATCAAGTCTTTATGAACTCCTGTTATTTTAAATTCGCAACTATAATTGGAAAAATACTTTCTTGCAGTATTACCGTCTTTTCTATTTCCGCTAACTTGACGAGGTTTATCTATTATCAAACCCAAATTTTGACGGAAACGTTCCTGCTCTAGTATTTTGGCCGTCCATCTGGCCAAATTACGAAGGTGTCGTCCACGTATCCGAACCAACATTTGGGCTTGAGATTGTTTGACTCAAGGATCTGCCATTCAAATGCCTACATAAAAATGTTGGCAACAACAGGGGATAATGGTGAACCCATGGCAGCTCCCGAAACTTGTTCATAGAACTTGCGTCGGAACTAGAAATAAGTGGAAGATAGACATGCACCTACCATGTCAGCGTAACAGGAAAGTTGGATATCAGATGTAAAGACTTGTGTAACTATACTGATGGTATCCTGGATTGACTATCTAGGGGACAGGTTTTGGATACTTTGCACAAAATGTTGGGTATTGAGGATGATTTCCTTCTTATTTTAATCTATTGTAGACTACTTTTAAAATGATAGAATTATAGGATATGTCAATAGTGTGGGCCACCAATTTAGGAAATAACAAATATTAAAATGCAAAGGTATTATAATAGTATTGTATGTATTGTAATATATAGATGCATTGTAAAATAACCAATCAGGTTCTAAACCAACTGATCTTATTCTATTTGCGGATGACACAACGGCAATTAAGGGAGGTGATGATTATGAACAGCTTCTTAATACAGTTGACCTATGTGACAGAGATATTAAAGAATGGTTTTCTTCAAATGCGCTTTGCATCAATCAGGATAAGTGCTTATCGGTATTGTTTACATTGCGACATGAAGCGCGTTCCAGTACGGACGATAATGAGAGTGTAAAATTCTTGGGTGTTATTCTTGATTCCAAATTAAAGTGGGAAAGTCATGTCGGACATGTTTCAGGAAAACTTGCGAGGGTGATTCATTATTTGAGAATCTTGAGAGAATCAATCTCTATAAAATGTCTTAGGGTTGCATACTTTGCCTTTTTTCACTCCTTGATGACATATGCAATATTTAACAGGGGCCATTCAGGTCACAGCAATAAATTGTTTTCTCTACAACGCCGATGCATAAGAGTAGTACTCGGAGTCGGTTGGAGGGAAGATTGCCGTGAACACTTCCGAAATCTCAATGTTCTGACACTTCCATCCGCCTACATATTGGAATGTTTAATGTACGCTAAGGTCAATGCCAGTACGTTTGTGACATCGAATGCAATTCACTCGTACAACACTCGTGAGAATCAGCAGTATCGCCGACCTTTTCTGAGATTGCAGAAGTCGCGCAACGCATCAAATTACTGGGCTCTGAAATTTTTTAATCTTCTGCCGCCAGCAATTATGTGTTACTCCAATAACAGATTTAAGACAGTAATGAAACAATTCTTGGTTGAAAAATGTATATTCAATTACGATGAATACTTTAACTGTAATTTCGTAGAAATATGTAGTGCATAGTGTTTTTCTTTTTCTGTTCTGACTTGTGTAAACAATTTTCTTTGTAATAACACCAATAAAGATTATTATTATTATTATTATTATTATTATACCTGTATATCAAAGTACGTCGGGCTAATTACAACTGGAACCAGGTTCTAACAAGAGCATCGTACCTTTTTTCCTTAGACTAGCTCGCGAGTTTCCCGCTATTGTCGTCAGTGTTGTTCGCTGCCGCCGCTAGAGCAGCTTTCACCTACAAGGGCGCCCTCTACGTGCTTAAAGGAAACGAGGTGCGCATTATGATCGACCTCTTCAGCCAGATTTTTACACGAGCTCGAACAAGAGAATGGGTGTGAGGCGTTTTCAAGTAAACCGTTCTAACACACTTTCAGGAGAGTTTTCTTTCAGTATGCCTGTGCGAACCGCATCGTAACCCGGGAAAAAGTTACGATAAAATTTTTGTGCGGTGCTAATGTATGCAGGATGCTATAGTAACGGTTAAAATATTGATTGGGAGGATACAGATGTTACTACTAACTTTAGATATAGTATTGGGAACGTAGGTTGTGTGAGGTATCACAGGATAGCTGTTTTAAAACCAAATAAGTTTTATTCAAACTTGTTTCATACTATATCTGAAGAGGCATCAGATTAGATTAGAATAATAGAAGCAAAATATATTTCTTTTATTTTGGAGAGTACAGTATATTATCTCAGAAATTAAAAGTGTCACAGATCTGAAACATTGGAATCAGAGTTTAGAATCTAAATACTATGAAACTATCATAACAATCTATGAAAAAGTTTGCGCTTTTACGCTTTTTGTGTTTTTGAAAATAACTCTAAAACCATTTGGTATTCCCAACGGACTTTTAATCTCTAATAATAAGAAATAACAAAAGTACCCATACATTCCAACGTCCTGTGACACACAGTTTACATATTTGTATAATAAGTATGTAATAACATTTTCTACAATTTCAAACCATTTTTCATTACAATTGATTTAGTATTTATAAAATTATAAGCCTACAGTAAAATACAATATTGAAAATAATATAAAACGTTAAGTAAATTAAAAAAAAGCTTAATTCTTTTTCAGTAACTGTTCCAAAACATTGCCGTTTTCGCTAAACATGCTTCAATTCCTTTTAACATATTATTGTTGGTGGCGTCTCTAATACAGTTAGCACATAACCCATTGAAAGCAGCTCGAACTCTATCTTTCATGTTCTCCTTATCAATTATT
Organism: Melinopterus prodromus; assembly: GCA_964023965.1. NCBI lineage: Eukaryota > Metazoa > Arthropoda > Insecta > Coleoptera > Scarabaeidae > Melinopterus > Melinopterus prodromus. The sequence goes on from OZ030394.1 coordinate 58,567,042, forward strand.
GGGTCCTCCATTATTGGGCGGTTTCAAACGGACGGTGCTCCAGCGCACATAACTGTAGCAGTAAGAGGCTTACTTAACGAGATATTCGGCGATCGGTGGATTGCGCTTAATGGGTCATACGATTATCCACCGCGTTCCCCCGATGACGCCAGTGGAGTTTTTTATTTGGGGAGCTATTAAAGACGTTGTTTATGAGGACCCAATAATTGATAAATTTGACGTATTAATTGATGAACAACGATGTATGAGGGAAATACAAAACTTTTTTTAGGTGAAAGTATGTCGAAAGGCAGAAATTCCAAACGACCCAACTCTACCATACTATGCCATACTAACCTTAATATGAATTTATTTGATGTTAAACATTGTTAGTCTATTTAAGATATTTAAGGAACATTAAAAACAGTCCTAATATTCCTTCTGAAAACACCCGAACTACACCAAATTCATGATATTTCACTCTGGATTGTCATCCATCCGTGAGTAGGGTAGAGAAAAGTTTTTCAGAGCACGCAATTGCTGGCTGAAGTGATTCCAAATTTGGATATTTATTATTCACAGCCATTCACTAGTCCGGGGGTACTCGCCGCCCCATTCTGTTTTGTACGCCGTGCTCGTTTCAGTCACGCGTTCTGAAAAATTAAAAGGTCCAGCGAGGCCATTATCCTAACCACTCCCTCATCCGTCCCACGTAATTTTATAATCCGCATAAAAGGCCGCATTTAGATTACGGGGGTACGCCGCCCTCCGCCGGCCGAGAGGCATAAAAATTTAAAAAAATGCCTTTTCCTTCAAAATGTGAACTTAAAAGTGTTTGAGTCCCCATCGCTGAAAGGTGTTTTTATTACGAAATAAATGGAAAGCTTTTAATTTCAATTTTTTTTTTGTTGGAGCTTTGTCTGACAGTTTTGGATGCGTAGAATATTTATTATAATAAACTGTGAAACTTGTAAACATTACTATTATATATCGTATTTTTTATCTGGAATATTTAGTATCCTGCTTAATTTTGGTACTTTCTGGTTATTATAAAGTTCAATGATGAATTCTCGGGGAAATTTTTACTACAAAACTGGTGTCTTTAAAATAGGACAACTCCAAAAACTGCCATTTAACTATTGAGGTTCGTGAAATATTAAATTATTGGAATATTAAATCCTGAAATATTAATAACTTAAAAGACGATGAGCTGTCATTAGAAGTATATGGAGAACCAAATGAGTTGTTGTTACTTCCGGTTTTACCGGAAATGGGGTAGTCCAACTATCATATTTCAAATGCAACAACCTGTATTCTATAACATTTTTGAAATCTTTGTTAAATTGTAGGTTAATTGTATGTTATTTACCCTATACGTAACATGTGCCATTTTAGACAGTCAGTTTTTTCTATAAAAAATTATTGTTGCAACGTTGCCTTTAATTATTTATAAATAATCCGCTGTGACCCTTAGAAAAAAGTTGTTTGACGAAATTGTTGGGAGAGTAACATGTTATCGACACAGAGTTTTTCGAAAAGTTGTACAAAATGTTCAAATTATAAGAAGAAAGTTCGACTCCACAAAAGTGGTAAAAGTAAAAGATTTTTTTGCTTCAAATAGCAAGCTTATCATGTGAATTCATTTTGGAAAATAACGGAAAAGTTTAAATCACCATTTGTATCAAATTGAAAAATTTAATAATTGAAAACATCGCCAAATCTTGATTACGGCGGAAAACAACTGAACAATTATTAACAAACAAAAATTCATTAAAGCAGGTTTTTAAGTCATTATTAAAGTCACTTTGAAAATGGGTGGATTGCGCATAATGTGCCAGTATGTGATATCCACCGCGTTCCCCCGACTTTACGCCACTGGATTTTCACATTTGGTGATCGATTAAAGACAAAGTGTATGTAACTGACGAGGAGAACATCCAAGATATAAAGTCATCAAATATAAAGATTTGTGGTGCATAACCTATTGCATGTTTGACAATTATTTGTCTATAGCGGCAAAAATTTTCTAACATGGTGTGGCCTACTTTGACTACTATCATTTATAATGACACAATCTTATACCGGAAGCCGTATTAATAACAATAAAATGTCAAAAATAATCGAAACAGGCTTAGGAGAAAACGGCAAGGTTTTTTAATATTTACTAAAATAGAAATAAATAGCTTCGAATTTACTTAATCGATGTCTTTTTAATTTTGTCTGTTTTATTGTTTCTAGTCTTAGAAAGTTATAAAGACTAATTTAATCAGAATAACTAAAGACTTAAATGATTTAAAAATCTTGGTAATGAATTTTTCTTTATATCTAGTTGTTTAATTGTTTTCCTACGTAATCTAGATTTGGCAGAGTTTAATTTCTATTGTTATATCGATTAAAGTACGTAAAAATGCATTTTAGGTATAGGACATTTTACACAAAGTTTAAAATGTTCATAAAATTCAAAAAACGTTCATATGTTAGGAAAAAAGCGAGTTTTAGTACTTTTCTCGAGTTTAACTTTGATTTTGTAGTCCACACCAGTCCCACAGTTTGGGGTGATGGCGCTGATTTGCGTTCCCAAATTATATGTTACCCTGAGTATGCATTTGCTCCATTTTCGCAAATTTCCTTATTTCACGTAAAAAATTTAAACGTAAAATAATAAAATTGTCCAATTCATAGAATAAGAGAACCTGTACCATTCCACATAAAAAAAGAAAGTTGTTGGTATACCAATCAAACTGAGTAAGTTATAAACAAACACACATATATGGATAAATTTGCTACCTGATCCGACCATGACCATGCTGCGCGCTGAGTCCCATACAGCATAAACTGTATGGAAACCTTGCCGAAGACCTGCTTTTGAATAAAAACCTCCTCAGTTTAAGCTGGTCTGGTGTACTATATACAACTCTTTCAAAAAATTAAAATCCATTACCTAACAATAAATTAATTTCATCCCTTAACCCCGCCATTCAAAAGAATCACCTGCATAATCGCAATCCACCCCAGGGCATAGTTCCACAAAAAGTAAACAACCTCTTTTCATATCCTCTTCTCCTTCTATTCTACATAATTCCCTAATACATCAACGTCAAAACCTGTGCCACGTATAATACTCCCGAGTTATATTTAAGCAATATCCGGTGTTTATTTTTTAAGTCACGCATTTGTCAAAGCTTGCGACTGGTAGAAAAAAAACAAAACCTCACCGGCGCTAGAGTTGGGCGTCACGGCGCCCCGCAACGAAACAAAGACGCCGACACTATAGGCGTCCTTTGTAGACGACCTAAAATAAACACCAATTGTTTCGAGATAAATCGTCCTTGTGTACTGGCTTGTACAGTGTCTCCCCCTTCTGGGAAACTGAGCGAAGGACATAAAGCAGGAAGTGTCTAAGGATACGTCGCGAAGGCCCAGGTTGCAAACTGCGTGAAACTGAACAATAAAGGGAACACTGTTGTCGTAACTGATGCGCCGCCGAGGTTTACTTATGCCGTAGACTGCCTGAAGAAAAACAGTAAACTGTGAAAGTTACTCCACGAGTTTGGATGTATTTAGAAAGTGAAAACTTTATGGGCGACGGAATTTGTTGTGGTGTGGGTAATTCGTGGTTGTCATATCCTTGAAGGCAGGATTGGGTTAAGTACTGAATGTTTTGTGGTTTAAAATAATCTGTTTTATAATGATTTTCTCCTTGATGTATTGAATAAATAAAATATATGAAATCAAAAGATTTAATATTTAAAAACTAAATTTACTAAAAAAATTTACTTTTGTAAAATGTTTTCAGCATAGTCACGGTAAAGAAATTGTTTGATCACGACAAATTTTCAATTTTTCTTAGAAATGCCAATAAAAAATGTTGACAAATTTTTGTTTTCTTCTTTGAGGTAAAATTGTATAATTTTAGAATTCGAACGTAATGAATATTTATTAAGCAGGTAGTCATTTACATTTTAAATAGAATATTATTGTTTACAAATAATTCTTAGCTATAATGATTTAAAAACCCAGTTCTAAACGCGTTTTCGAGTAAAGACGTTATTTATTGTTATTCAGTCCAACGCTCATGAAAAATATTAATATTACGTCTTTTGGTTTTCGCAATTAAGGTATTATCTATATACTAATTTTATAGTCTATAGTATAACACTGAATACAGGTAAAGAAATCCGCCACAAATGTGTTTTTTTTTTATTTTTACGTTGCAGATTTATTGTTTTATTGTAGATGAACGTCCAGATTTCGCCAATTAACACAGAAATAAGAAAATAGTTTAAGATTTCTTTCGGGAGCCCGGGATTTAGATTTATAATCCCGGGATCCCGAAAAAGCTCATTATTTGTCGGAATCCAGGGATCCCGGGATTGGAAGCCCTAGTGGTTACCCCCAAACGGGGAAACCATCACCCCAAAATCGAAAAAATATTTTATTTGATACTCATTTTAAGTTATGCCTTTCATACCCGGCAATACTTCGATTGGTTATCATTCACGGTGATTTTAACAAAAAAATCTGATGTGGCCAGGCACATGACTTTATCATACAATATATAAAATTAATAGTTTAGCTGCATGAGAATCTATTCTATTGAGATAAATCGTACGTATTGTCAAATCATCAGCATTTGACACTACCTACACTACGTCATTAGAATAATAGTTATTTATGTCACAAATGCCGAAAGTACGGAATAGCGCGACGAGCGGTGATACGGCGCGTCACCGAAGGCGGAGTGTCGCCGTCGCATATGAGCGAGTCGGCTATCTAGTTTTTGGCAGGAGCGACATCAACGTTTATTGTGTTGCTTTTTAAGAAATACGTATTTAAAAAAAATAAATGATTTCTGTATAGTAAATGCTAGGTTGGTACCACTTTGACGAAACGTCAAGTTTAAAGGTGCGTTCCGATTAGTAGGTAATGGTAGCTAATGGCGGTGTTAGAATACGAAATTATAGTGTTTCTTACATATCGTGATAATGACACATATTAGTTTGCATGTGCATAAACATGAGTCACTATCAATTATCTATTGGAAATACTATAACGGCGTCTGCTACCACTGCCATTATCACTAATGAAAACGCACCTTAAAAAGGTAATTAAAATTCTGACAGATTTATATTTGTTCATGACACATCCCTACCAAAATACTAAAATAAAACTACACTCATCGCTATACTTTATTTATAATTTTCTCAATGTATCGTTTTTGGAATTAGATATAAAGACGGATTGATATTTCTTATCAACAAATAATCAAATTGGTGATCTTACTTTATTTGAAATTTGTATTTTAAAATTTGCCGCACTACAGCGGCAACGTTCCACAGTGGTTCTCCAACCTCTGATGAGATCAGCTGTTTTCGAATGTGACAACACAAAAAAATATTTGTCAAAATCCTGGCTACTATGTAATTTCATATCAATGCAAATGCGACCGATCTCGATCAAATAGAATTTGCTCTTGAAGCTAAACTATTAATTTTACCAAAAAATTTCATAGGCATAAATTATTCGAAATTTCCTCTACTTTAATTTATTAATGAACTATTTTGTCGAAATTACAGAAATGGCGGCTCATTTCCAAAATCCTTCAAAAAGGCTTAGAATAACCTAAAAAGCAACTATTAATTTTACCAAAATATTACATAGGCATAAATTATTCAGAATTTCCTCTACTTTAATTTATTATTTAACTATTTTGACGAAATTAGAGAAATAGCGGCTCATTTGCAAAATCCTTGAAAAAGGCTTAGAATAAACTACCAGTTCCTTTGGACCCTTTTTAACCAAAAGCTTTTCAGCTCTAAGTTAGGTCATGAAACTTCTAATTATGCACTTTCGTCCCGATACCTTTAGTAGTTTTTCCGGAATCATCGCCACAAAAATCGTTTACACACACACGCACGCACGCACACACACACACACACAGACATTTTTTTGTACCTTGGTCAAAAATGTTCAGGGGACCCAAAAAGACCTATTTCCGCTAAAATCTCAATTTTTTTTTTCGGCATGATTACAATACTTTAGCATACTGCGTATGATAAAGTAAAAATACACAGGGTTAGTCAAAATTACCGGAACGCTTAAATCAATTTCTGACCGTTTTTAGTTTAAACATGGCATCGTTTAGATATATTATAAATATACAGGTGTTAATTTTATTCTCCAAAATTGTTAATATTTTCTTTCGCTAATAGAACATCCAGTGTATCTTAGAAAAATTATTCTTTAGAATTTTTTGTAGAGAGTTTTAAGAAATTAATAAGTACTCAAGAACTTTTATTTTAACCAAAAGAGATAAAAAATAAATCCAGGAAAAAGAAGAAAACAATTAAATAGAATTAAATTAAATGTTCAAACTGTCAAATTCAACTAAATATATACGTGCAAATATTCTTAATTTAAAGTTCAGTAGTTTTGATTAATTGCTTATAACTCAAAAATGATGGATTTTATTTCCATATAAATGAACACCAATTTCCATAATAAATTGATGGAATGTGTGTATTAAAAGTAGCTGAACCGATAGGTTGTTTAGAACCAAATAACCAGACTTTGATAATTTTATTGAATTTCTTTAAGGTTGGAGAATTATGTAGGTGTCCCGGAAATTTTGACTAACCATGTATTATATTTTTCTTGTGATGAATATGGATACAGGTGTCCGGAAAGTACTGAATCCTAGCTTTAAACGTCATTTCGAAATTCCGAATTCAGGATTCTGAACATGAGAATATTGGCAATTTTCTCAAATTGTGGAGAGCGCTGTCGGCAGATTTACAATTTAAACTTTCGCTCTTTTTTATATTTGATGTTAATTAAAATTATAATAAATACGATAATTCTGAAAAAATAAAGCGCAAGTTATTCTGTGTCAATAAAATGCACTGTTATTGCCACATATTGTTCCACAAATTTACAAGGGGCAAATGCAATATCAAGCAATATTCGTGCACACATTTTAGACAGTGTTAGACATTTTTTGTATACAAAGAATTTAGGTATCCGTTGTCAAACGTGTTGTGGTACAAATGGAGAACATTAGGAGGACCTCTTGTAAACTTGTGGGGTAAGATTTAGCAAGAATAAGTTATTTTTGTTTATTTTATACACACTGATTCTATTAAAAACAATACGTTCTGCCGACATAAAATAAGAATGCCCTTATTGTGTAAAATTAACATATGTATCATAATATATTCACATGGAAGCAAACATTGTTTCAGTATATCTGCATCCACATACCGATGTGGTTTTTAAATATACGAAATATTAGAAATCAATCGAATAGGGCCTTTTTATGGGGATTGTGGTTTATTTACAAAGAATCCAAAAGAAACTTATTAATAGGTGAAAAATAATGCAGATCGTAAAATTCTGGTATGTCCTGAAGAACACCTTGAAAGTCGGAAAGTGTGCTATTTCTGAGTCATAGTTTTCCTGTCAACAGTTACATTGCAGCATTAAAATTCGTTAATTATGAAATGACAATTGTTTAAGAAATCTCGGCAAAATTTGTTTTATAAGGAACTTTAGGAAGGCTGAATTTAATAATGTGATATCAGATATTTAGTAGTGTTTAGTTATTATATACTATAGTGAAAATATAACAACAATGTTTCCTATATCGATACAAAAAATACCATTTCTAACACAAACGACTACTGCGAATAACAGACTAATTTGATGAAAATGTAACTTGACACCTACCTCATATATTAAACGTTCTATTGGCGAGGAAGGACCACCACTAATAATAATTTTCTTTTGTTGCAGGTAACAAATATCCTTCAAACCGTACCACGCCATAAAGAAAACTCTAGCGCCAGAGTAAGTAGAATTGAGTTTACCTCAGGTGTCTTTATCGCAACCGATTTCCCACTGCACGATATATTTTATCCCCGAGTGCTTTCCAATATTTCCCGATTCATCCGCAGCACTCTCCAGACCAACCAGAAATAGTTTTCTTTACTTCGGCCATTCGACGTCAGTGCAAAGGCTAGTATATACCTCCTATATCCTATAGACTACTATATAAGTCTTAAATCTATATACTATACCTATATATTATACCTATACAGTATATATCTTTGATGGGGTTGATTTTCCTGCTTCGGTTAAGGGGGAAAAGAGTGGGAAAGTGGATGACGATCCGAAAATCAGGACGATATTCAATTTGCCGTCCTGTGACCGCCAGGACAATGACAACAGAAGGCGGGAATCCGAAGCGACGAAACTGGGACAAAGCGGGAATATACTGCGACAAACATCGGTTAACGGACGATAACAAATCATATACGCTTTGGCCTCGGTGTGGACGAAATCAGTGGCGTTCGTGCTGTAATCTTCGGTTTCGGGAAATAGCCTAAAAAGTCCTTGCGTTTTATTTTTGTTGGTTGTTTTCTCTTACTCTCGACAACAAGTTATCGGATTTTTTGAGCTATTTTAGCGCTAAAATGTAAAGCTAACATATAAATGGAAACTGCTACAAATTATCCAGTTTTTGCACGTTTATTCGAGGTAAACGCCGATTTAAACAACATACTTTCGAGAAAACCGCGATCAAAGTTTCACGATTGACGAGGGATCCAAACATCGGATTTTGCAGACAATTACTATTGTTTTTTCGTGACTATTGATTTTCCCACGGACGGGTTGGGATGTAGGTGGTGGGGGGGGGGGGGGGGTCAGACCAGATCTGAACTTCGATCTGCACGCTTGTAATTGCTTGACAACAGCGTAATTGTTCAAAATATTTACTTGATATTTGGTGAGGGGTCAGATAAAGGTCTAAACTTCATACTGTTGATAGATTATTGTGCGGTGCTTACAAATTAAACTCAGAAAAAAGTTTTCTATCAAAGATATAGAAAAAATTTAAGTCTGAATAAGAAAAAAAGATCTAATTCCCAACAACATGTCGATGTGCGAAGTTATTTTGTTTAATTTTATTCAATTTAATTTTAACATGAAGCGACCATGAACGTTGTCAGTTGGAAAATTAACAATTCATTGAATGGTTTATATGTTGTTGCCAAACCATTGGAATTTTCAGGGACATACTACTCTTCTTCATCTTAAGTCAACTCTCAATTTGTCCGCATTCTTATTTTCAGAAAGCCGAACCAATTTCTTAGGGAGTTACGTTTGTTTGAACTGTTTTTAAATTCAAATTTTAAACGGCTCGAACTTCTTTAAATTGTGTATAAATTATGTCTATGACATTTTTTGGTAACATTAATAGTTTAGCTGCATGAGCAAATTCTATTTGATCGAGATCGGTCGTGTCTGCATTAATATAAAACTAAGCCAGGATTTTACAAATATTTTCATTCTAATGACAGTAGCTAGTGTCAAACGCTGATGTTGTGACAATACCTACTAACAATAGAATCAAAACATCTGTCAGATCCTGGCTAACTAGTTTTATTTTAATGGAGACACGACCGATCTAGATCAAATAGAATCTAATGCGGCTAAATTATTAATTTTATATTTAGTAGTATGATTAAATCATGTGCCTGACCACAGATTATATCAGATTATTTTAAATTTTTATTACTTTTGCAGAGAAAAATAAAAGTAAGGACTGCGAATAGGCCCTTCGGTGGACCCATTTTCAGGATTTCAGATCAATGCAAATTTTAAGGGTTATTTTTAGCTGCTTCAGCTGCTTCAGCAAGAAAATCACGTTTTTACATTTTATCCTCATTTTGTTCCCAAAAACCTTGTACTTTCCATGCACAAACTTTATGCTCCTTAGAATTACTTTCCCAATTTTCAATTGCGCTTTTTTGTAAAATTGCATAATTTGAACAGCAAGAAAAATAAGGAATTGCTATTTTAAACAATCTGCAAGTAAAAATCAATTACTGGTCGGAAACGAATTTGATTCAATTATTTTGAATTTATTTCATATTTTAGCGTTTTTATTTGATGAAGCTTGAACAGACGACAGATGACACACATTCATTAGCATACAGATTTTTTTACTTTATCATACGCAGTATGTAAAGTATTGTAATCATGCCGAAAAAAAAAATTGAGATTTTAGCGGAAATAGGTGTGTGTGTGTGTGTGTGTGTGTGTGTGTGTGTGTGTGTGTGTGTGTGTGTGTGTGTGTGTGTGTGTGTGTGTGTGTGTGTGTGTGTGTGTGTGTGTGTGTGTGTGTGTGTGTGTGTGTGTGTGTGTGTGTGTGTGTGTGTGTGTGTGTGTGTGTGTGTGTACCCGATTTTTGTGACGACGGTTCCGGAGAAACTACTAAAGGTATCGGGACGAAAGTGCGTATTTAGTAGTTTTATGACCAAACTTAGAGCTGAAAAGCTTTTGGTTCAAAATGGTCCAAAGGAACTGGCTATTTACTCTTAGCATTTTTCAACGATTTTCGTCATTTCTGTAATGTCGTCAAAATAGATAAATGATAAATTAAAGTAGACGAAATTTTGAATAATTTATGCCTATGACATTTTTTGGTAAAATTAATAGTTTAGCTGCAAGAGCAAATTCTATTTGATCGAGATCGGTCGCATCTGCATTGATATGAAGCTACATAGTAGCCAGGATTTTGACAAATATTTTTTTGTACTGTCACCACAGAAATGTCTATGGCTGTCACACTCGAAAACAGCTGATTTCATCACAGGTTGGAGAACCGCTATGGAACGTTGCCTCTCTAGTGCAGCAAAGTACAAAATACAAAATTCAAATAAATTAAGTTCACCAATTTGATTGTTTGTTGATAAGAAATATCAACCCGTTGTTATATCTAATTGTAAAAACGATAAATTGAGAAAATTGTAAATAAAGTATAGCGATGAGTGTAGTTATATTTTAGTATGTTGGTACGGATTTACAGTGACATGAACGAATATAAATCTGTCAGAATTTGAAATAGCTTTTTAAACTTGACGTTTCGTGGTATCAGTGGTATCAACCTAACATTTCCTATACAGAAATATAACCATTTTTGATTTTTTTTAAATACGTATTTCTCAAAAAGCGACACAAAAAACGTTGATGTCACTCCTGCCGAAAGCACCGGATCACCGCTCGTCGCGCTATTCCGTATTTTCGGCACTTGTGAGATAAATAACTATTATTCTGATGACAGTAGTAGTGACGGTAGTGTCAAATGCTGATGCTTTGACAATACCTACTATTGATACTATTGACTATCAAAATATCTGTCAAACCCCGGCTAACTAGTTTATATTTAATGCAGACACGATTTATCTCAATCAAATAGATTCTCATGCAGCTAAACTATTAATTTTATATTTTGTATGATAAAGTCATGTGCCTGGCCACATCAAATTTTTTATTGCTGCATGTTTTGCAATTTCGAAATTATCCATAAATTAGGTGCGAATGAAAAAGATAATGCAACAACTGTAATTCAAAAACTTTATTACTTCCTGAAATGTATTAACACTGGACTTTTTAGTGTTCGTTTTAGGTCATTTGATTACCTATTGATTACCTACCTACCTTTCACACAAAAATAGACAGCGTAAACGAAAACTTCGCGACTCTAATACAAACACAAACTGAATAATGCGCAATCACCAGGGGAAACTATTCAGCGGCACGGCCGGCGAGCGCGTAAATTTTAAACGATGGTACATTACTGTGCTAAAGTTTCTCTCTCCATCGCACTGTAGCTTACTAGTTCGCTTTCCTAGCTAGGCGTCGCTTTCAGGGTGGCGCAATTTTCCAATTTGCGGCGATGTCATCCCGCGCACGAAAACACAATGAGAAAGAATTCCCGATGGAGGAAACGCCACCGAGGCCGGAACTCGGCCAAAGTCACAATTTATCCGATCTCTGGGCAAAATTTCCGAATCGCTATTAGAACAAAACACAAAATATTAGTCCTTGCGGTGTGTGGATATTTGGGTGGAGGGAGGGTACGAGAAATCATGTCGGAAAATCGTGCAGGACCGGCTGCGATATTGATTATGTCCAGTGGCGTACGTTGAATTACTTCCAAAGGTGTATAACATTGTAACAACCAGGAAAAATAAGTTTGAAGGTTTGTTACTCTGAAACAACGAAAGATATGTGCCATAAAACATAACTGGCAATCATCATTTTATATAACGTGGTTTGAACACGCAAAAAGTGTAAAAATGTATCCGATGTACGTGTGCGATATAATTTTGGGGCACCGCACAGTAAGTCACGTCCTCGGTTAGGGTCGTGAACGATCGGGTTCGGAGCCTCGGCTCACAGCCCGTACTTAGGGCTACAATGTCAACACAAACATCGTTTTTATTGAATTAAGCAGCGTTGAAGTTGAAAAAATTGTGGGTTTACAAGATATTTATGTAAGAGTAGATGGCAACTGCACAGCAAAGAGCTGCAAACAGTATGCTACACCATAATTATTGTTCAAATTGTAAAACTATAGTATTATACTTGCATATTTTATTTAGGGATGTAATAAAACGCGAATGTTTGCCTAAAATGGAGGTATTATACAATTGCAAATTTTAGTGTTGTAACTGTAACGTACATTTTGGTGAACGTAACAGGAATAACGAAATTGAAAATATAAATACATGAATTATTTATTTCGACAACACAAAAAGTAAATTAAAAATCCGCTATACTGAAAACAATACGTAACACACAGAATGCAAATGAAATTGTTGTTTGTATCAAAAAATATATAAAAAACTACACATAAATTTGCTGTATTCCTTTCGTCCTATCTTTATTTAAAGGTCGCTTAAATTCGCTTTTTGTTTTTTTCTTTAAATTATGACTCGCAGGAATAATAGTTTAAAAATCTCTTGTAATTGTAACTAGCTCAAAATATATCACAAGAAATGTAACTTCGAATCAAAATAAAATGAGACAAACGACTTTCGAATCCAGATAGGATATTTTCGTTTAGTTAGGGCAGTACCTATAGCTACGGGGTTTTTAAACATCGCAGATGAACCTAAATATTATTAAAGTGGAATATTATTAAAATTCTTGGATGTCTTATTATTAAAATAAGGATTTCGATCAAAATGTTACCTATTTTTTATTCACAATCAATGTCTAGCGGCGCTGTTTGTCATACTGCTGTCATTTATGGCCTTTGAAGTTAAATTACATACTTTGCTGTTTTTATCGTTTAAATACAAATATTGTCGTTCATTTACATTTTTTGTCGTTAAAACGTATATTATGTCGTTTGTTTACATTTTCTGTCGTTAAGACAGATATTTTCTCGTTCAAATGCATATTTTGTTGTTAAGGTACCGAAATATGTCGTGGGAACCCCAGATTTGTCGGGCCGAAAAATGCCACCCTTACAAAATACGTGGTGCATGAATAAGGATCGCGGCCCCATAGGGATCGGCTCGCTGACCCAGCTTTCGCCATACTGCATCGAAGGTACACCACCAAGGAAACGGGTCTACCCCCGAGAGTCCGTCTCCAGTCAAAAAATGCCATGGCTGGCATTTATAAATGCACTAAGTAAGTTGTTGTTGTGCACCAGTGGTACCATCACACGCAGGCTCCCATGATACAAGTAAGTCCTCGTAAGCACAGACCAACCATGGGGGCACTCCTTCCCCTCGGTACTCGAGTTAGTCGGGCTTCCCCGACACCGTTGGACGAGTTGCGGGCGATGCCGCTTCAGCGAACCTCTACTTAACATCTTTACACATCGTACAAGGGCGGCCATTGACCCACAGCTAGGTGGTTCTAGGGGCGTACACCGAAGAGTTTGTGCATCCCACAGCCTTGAATTACTCCAACTACTCATGTCGGAAACATTCCGGAATCCACGTTTGACGAGTCACCGCCCGGAACGCTAACGCGTTCTCCGTACCCATCGAGATTAGAAAAGTTACCCTTTCATCGGAGGATGGGTGCACCGTCGAGCACGCTTACGCTGAGAACTCTACCACATGTCATCTCTCTCAGCGGCTTCTCATTACCCACATACGTGGGATAGGGTAGCTCCACCGTGAGAAGAGTATAGACGTCATGAGGGCTATAGCGTCTATCCGCACTTGCCTTAATCCCTATTCGGATATACTAGATACAAGATCGTTAAGTCCTCATGATGGCACAACTTCCGTAGGCCCCGTTTGATGAGTCACCGGCGAGCACCAGATGCCTGGTATCCCTCCCTCACATCTATTACTGCCTTGGTCGCCGTTACTGACTAGGTCAACTAGAAGCCTGGAATTTGTTGGACTTTAAACACGACAGTTTTAAGGCACAACCTCGTGAGGTCTGCCAGCGGGCCTGGCTGCAGTCGAACCGTCTCAAACATAAAAATATACCGGATAATTTCAGATTTGGTACTAGTGACGCTATATGGAAGCTTCGGAGAAAAGAGCGGCGTTCTCCGTAAATGAGCATTATGTCTACATAGTCACTATTTTTTAAATTATCCATTTTGATAATACCAAATAACAAAACCTGACACTGGCAACTAAGAACTACGCAAGCACAGGTCGAATTTACAAACACGGGACATGGCTTGAGTGATCCCAAAATAACTCAACTACTAGTCTTCCTGAAAACATGAGGTGTCAAACGTCATTTTTGATAATGAGTTACTCAAAACTGAAAATCTATAACTCGTAGAAATTATTACACTCATTTCGTATACACCGTTTAAAGAAAATAAAATCCTAAACAGGTTAGGTCATCATAATAATAATAATAGAACGTTAAAACTGTAATGTTAAAAACGAATGGCTACAATCATTAATCCTGCAAGTAGGTACTTAAACAACTATTCCAATAACAACTACATAAACATGAAAATTCGAAACTTTAAAGGTTTATAATACACGAACGTACACAATTCCCGGCATAATTTAAGCGAACTTTAATCACGGTGCTTAACGTCCACAATACCGTGAGCCCTCCGACCAATTCTTTTGTTTGCACCGCTCCAGGTCTCTTATTATCAATGAAACCTGTACACTAACAAGTAAATAGAGAAAGAAAAAACAAAAGAAAGGAGCGAAAAGCAAGAAATAAAACCGAATGATACGGAGTAGATGGCACAAGAACGTAGGAAGGAACCGTCTTGGGAATCAAAGGGGACGTTATTAGAACAAAGTAGAAAGTTTCCCAGATAATATAATGTCAACGCGAAAGAGTAGTTTGCGAAGACACGATTTCTTCGCTTCCCTTACCCCTTGTTTGCCTGTCTTTTAATTCAGTGAGCTTTATTAGAAGTCGCACGAAGTTTTCCCACAAGGCAAAACTAGGTAAATAGAGAAAGTTTGCATTCCGGATATCTCCATAAATAAAATAACAGGAATCAATGTTTGTGTCCTGTCCTGTGTTTTGGTAATCTTCTGTGTTAATCGAATATAATAAATCTTAATTAGTTTATTTAGTGTAATTATTGAGTGTATTGAGTGTTGAAAGATATAGACTAGGCATCTACAGTGTCCCAGGCTAGGAACAGAGTACATTAATGGCCTGAAGCAATCGAAATACACGTTTTTTCATATATAACAGTTGTAAATAATCATTGGCTCTACAGCCAGAAAATATTTTCATGCTTACAGGGTGTCCCACAACAACGTACCAACACAAACGTCTTTGTTGAATGCATTTTTGAAGTGTTGTATCAAAGTCCCTCTGAACATTTTCTAGTGTTTCCACGGAAATATTGTGAAAACTTTGCCTTATCCTGGTCTTCATGTCTTCTTTGGTGGTTGAATATCCCTATAAACTTGTTCCTTAACATCCCCCCAAAGAAAGAAGACACACGGCGTTAAGTCAGGTGATCCGGCTGGCCGAGGTGTTGTTTAACGACGTTCAAACATATTATTTAAATAGTTTTGGACTACTCTAGAGTAGTGTGGTGGAGCCCCGTCTAATTGCAGTATCATTTCTTGTCTTGTCCTTAAATCAACTCGTCCAACAATATCGGCAAATTATGTTCCAAAAATGGTTTGAAATCTTGTCCGTTGAGAATTCCATAAAAAAAATGGCCCGACTACGTTAAGATGAATAATTCCTCCCCAGATATTCAGTGACCACGCATTTTGATTGTTAATTTGTCTTACCCATCGGGGGTTTTCGGTGGCTTAATAGTGCATATTATGCCGGTTTACCAATCCATTACTTTTAAAAGTGGTTCATCCGAAAAAAGGATTTTTGAAACATAATTTGGTTGTTCATCAATTTTTTGTAACATGCTTTCACAGAAAGCTATCCTATTTCCAATGTCATTCCCATGTAGCTCTTGGTGTAAACTTAAGTGGTATGGGTGAAATTAATGAAGTTTTAATATTCTATGGACCGAGCCTTTGCTGATCTGTAGTTCTCTACTCACTTCTCGTGTACCGACACGCGGATTTTCCTGTATGCTCAATAAAACATTAAACTGGGTATTGTCATCTCCGACTACATAACTGTTATATCTACGTTTCAAGGTAGCAGTACTTCCAGTATTTTGAAACCTAACCTATAAATTTTCGAGGAATTGCCTACTCGGGATTCGGACATTTGGGTACGTTTCGCCATATACTCTTTGAGCGAGTAGAGTATTCCTTTGACATTTTCCTAATATGAAAACCATGTCCTGCATTTTTAAAATTCATTATTGCGAGTAAATGTTGTTACAAGCTATGAATTTTATCATGGCAACTAGTTAATTTGTATTAATTTAAGAATTCTTGCGCAGGTAATAAATTTTAAATTAGATACTTAAAAAGTTTTTATCTGTTGATGATAGACCTCTAAATTTGGCATTTTTAGAAAGCTTGGCTATCGAACTTTATGACGGTGTTATAATATACAGGATGCTCCATTTAAAATTCTTAAGTTATTTGAAATTTAACATATCATTATTTATTTTATATAATTCATAGTATAATCTCAAATAAACCATATCTCTCAAAACGAGTGACATTTTTACTGTCTAGAATAAGTTTTCTCGTTTCTTCATCTTAATTGGTTACCTCAGAATGATTTTTAGCAAAATGCAAGATTTTGACATTGATTTCACAATATCTCGGAAACAGTTGACAATAGCCTAATATAAGTTGATGTTAAAATGATTACCATAAAAATCTTCAACCGAAACTGCAATAATATACCTAGTGTTCCATTTAAAAAACATAAGTTTGTGTTGGTACGTTGTTGTGGGACAGCCTGTACAAATGAAAATATTTTCTGGCTAAAGAGCCAATGATTTTGATCTACTACTTTTATATATGGAAAAAACGTGTATTTCAATTTCTTCAAGCCATTAATGTACTTTGTTCCTTGCCTGGGACGGCCTGTACAATTGACAAGTGTCAATAAAAACGGTACTATTTACAGTACTATTTGGAGATCTGATTAAAATACAAGGTAATATTGTAATTTCGCTAAAAACAAGGCAATTGAATGTATTTGCAGTTTGACGTGGCACAATTGCGAATTTATTGCTAGAGCCACCGGCAAAATTGTTTGCTAATACTTCATCACTGCGCGGCACCGTCAATATTTGGAATAACCATTGTCCATATAATTTTGTGAATACACTTGGCGCATGTTGTAATAGCGATGTGCGCTTCGTTTAACTTGTTTGCCGATTGTTAACATCGCAGTTTGGCGATGTTAACGACTGCGTTTAACAAAGAATTACATACATCCAACACGAACTGCTAACGTACGGGTTTATCTATGAATTATTGTATAATATATTATGACTTTCTGGGTAGAATACTGGGAAGATTTTTTTAATTACGTACTAATAACAAAATGCTCATTTTTTTTTTTTTTTTTTAGTTTTAAATGTAGTTTTTATAGCGTTCACTACTATGTTTTCAGCTTCATTTTAATACTGCGGTCTGAACATTGTAATTTTGTACAATATGGACTGTTACAATTACAACTGTTCCACAAGAAAATGATTTCATTGGTTATCTATCTGTTTTTGGTGAAATCGAAAAAATTGCCAGAAGCACGGAAGGTATTTCATAAAACAACGATTAGGGTTTTGTTAATTTTTATGAATCTACAGTGGGATCATAGATGGATAAAACAAAAAACATAGATTACAAAAAGATATTCTTTATAAAGGGTTTTGGGTTCTAAAAAGTGCTTAATTACAGTCAGAATTTTTATATAACATATAAGATGGCCAAAATGGAAGAAGTTGCTAATTCTATTAAGAGTTAACTACTAATTTTTACTCTATCATACTTAGTATGATAAATTTCGTCAAAATAGTTAAATAATAAATTAAAATGGAGGAAATTTTGTATCATTTACGTCTATGACATTTTTTGCTAAAATTAATAGTTTAGCTGCATGAGCAAATTTTATTTGATCGAGATCGTTCGTGTCTGCATTAAAATTATATAGTATTGTCGGAACATCTAGTCGGTGGCGTTAGCAACATTAGGCACCAAAATATTTCAGTGCTAGATACCAGCACCAAATTTTGCACACAGCATGTACATATATTAAGGTTTAAAAAACCGCCTGGAGACACTCTCCTGGGGGTCAAGATCATCCCTTTATAACGTGAACAAAATGGCGGATTTAAGTCAGAGTAGCGAATTATGTTATCGCATGTATTATTGTTAATTTTTAACCAATTTTGAGTTTTACTACGTCATTTTAAAGCTCAGGTAGCGTTCTTTAAAAAATTTAGTTTTTTAATTTTTGTGTACGAAAGGTAGTTTTTGCGTACCTCTCTAAATTCCAGTAAATTGTTCGATAAGCAATTCAGTATTGCTATAAGCAGTTAAGTTTATGTAAAAAATATCTGCGTACGACAATTTGGTATTAATGTATCCAGACACATTTTTAAATGTTAATATTTTTTTAGTCCCCACTAAACCTCTGCAAACTTCTGCTAACCTCTATAAACATACGACTAATGTAGATGTCATGAAATACGCCACTAGTGAAAGCATAGTCATTTCATGAAACGCCGGCCAAGCTGTTCACGAAATAATCCAAACTAACCCAAGTTTTCATAAAATGAGGTATTTCACTATGATACTATGATGTGTGTATTATTTGACAGTGTTGGATATAAGCTTTAAGGCGAAAAGTAATAATATAAATATTGTACTAAGAATTCTGAATTATCGCCAATTTTCTTCCATCCCCAATCGTTTGGATCTGTCTGTTCTGCATCACGTTGAAGTATTGTACTTTTAAGATGATTGAATGAAACCTCACACATAGGCGGAATGTTTTTAATGGACCTATTAAATTGACAAAGTTAGATTCGCCGTGATTCGTTTACGGTTTCAGCCGAGCTTGATGAATGATACATAAGCAGCATGAAACGTTGAAGAATCATGAAAGCATGCTCGTTTTGTGATAGAGACTGCGTGTGACACATATTTTAAAATGCACCAAACCTTTGTGAATTTTTCTAAATGCCATCCACGTTTTCTATGCAGTGGTTTTGCCGATACCTCCTAAACTTGAAACAGTGTCTGCCACAGTAAAAGCATGAAAGAAAGGAAGCAGGTTTGATACCCCAGGTGAAAGTTTTCTCTGCATTTGGTTAACTGGAAGATTTGCAGATGTTTTCCTGTTCCATATTCAATCCATAATTCCTCTACTTTATCTAACTTAGAACAGGCGTACATCGCAATGACAACTACATCGCTATCCACTGTTTTAATGGTAATTTTGGTATGTCCTTCGAAGGTGCTGGCATACCACACGTGAAGCAATACGGGCATCTGCTTCTTCATGAAAAATTGGAGATATATGGTCGTAGACTTCCTTGTTATTGGACCCAACCACACGGTTCTCGCATACATGCAAACTATTTGCTTTCCAATAAGCAGACCCATCTTTACTAAGTATTTTACCAAAAATCCAAACAAAATATTTTTGGTATTTATATTTTAGAAAAGTACAGTTTTATCGTGACCAAAAATGAAAGTAGAAATGTTTTTAAAATAGCCTGAAAACAAATGAATATTGTTTGTTATAATTACTGCCATACTAGGCAACTAATGTAAAAAATATTTCCGTACGGAAATATTTTTTTACCTCAGTTCCTTAGAATAGCAGTAATTTTATATATAACGAAATTTAGAGGGTTACTTGAGCCTTAAAATGACATATTAAACTTCCAAATTGGTTAATAATGTACGAAGATACGTGCGTTAACATTATACGTAAATCCGCTATTTTGATGACGTCATCAAGGGATGATCTTGACCACCATAAGAGTGTCTCCCGGTGGGTTTTTAAACCTTAATATGTGTACAAGATGTGTGCAAAATTTGGTGCTGGTATCCGGCACTGAAATATTTTTACACTAACGCCACCGACTAATCAGAGTTTCACGCTGCTGTATAGTATGATTTTTTACATTTAAATTAAAAATGTCTTAGGGAATGGTTGTTGTATATGTAATTGTATGCTTCAACATTAAATAAGAATAAGGTATCTCAAACATCGGTATAGTATAGGCCAAATATTTGAACTGGCACGTCCGCAATTAAAAATACTTTTCTAAAAATGCTCTTCTATTTTTTTAAATTTTGATGCATTTCGAGACATGTATAAGGGTATCTATGGACTGTCACGGTTTGGCGTTAGTGATGCTGAATATTACCGGCGATCAGCAGCGGTAAACCGACCGCGCACTTTAAGCAACAATAGCGCCATCTGTCGACGGCCCTAATAACTACTGGCCACGCATGCGCAATTTGATCCCGGGTACCACATCGATAGACAAAATATATATCTCCGTCTCACATTGTTGGAACCGAGACTACACATTGGCGCTATAGGACAAGCTCCGTATAATCCCTAATACGTATATGGATAATATTGACACTAGGTATTGTCAAAAATCCAGCGTTTGACACTGCCTACTGTCAGAATGAAAATAATTGTGAAATCCTCGCTAACTAAGTTTTAATGCAGACACGATCTCGATCAAATAGAATTTGCTCATACAGCTAAACTATTAATTTTACCAAAAAATAACATAGATCTAAGTTTGGTCATAAAACTTCGAAATATGAACTTGAACTTGAACTGATACTTTTAGTAGTTTCTCCGGAATCGTCGCCACAAAAATCATTAAACAAAATTCTTCATCGATGTTGCTTAAGCCGTCTCTGATATAGAAAACAATTTAAATTAATATTAATTACATTATTTACTTTTGTTCCTTCATTATTAACATTTAATTCTTAGTAAACTATGAATTCTGTATAACGAGGAACTTCGTCAACCTTCTTAAAAACTTCTAAATCCCTGACAAATCCCTGACTAAGTACCCCCGACAAAGGCATCCAAACGAAATATAGGTTTTCAGCTCCCTTAACACACATGTTATTTCAAATACTTCCCTTTGAAACCGAACATCATTTAGATCCAACGTCAGAGCAGTATCAGAACGTGGAGTGCAGTTCGAAATCACCCCTTTGTAGCACCACCAGCGAGCAAGCCAAACCCGGGAGAGAGATATTTTCAAATATTAAAAATCTCCTCCTTTGCGCTGGATGCCAATCCTGGACGAAGGGATTCGTTGGGAATTCTTGAAATGGGAGACTCTGGTCCGTCGCCGGATATTCGCATTCCTTTCGTGGCCCTTTTCTTTCCGTTTCCATTGTAGGGAGGAGGTCGGTCAGGATTACATCGGGTGGCGCTCACCTCCCCTTTCAAGGATAGATGGCGGGGTACATTCTGTGGAGCGGCTGACAGGTCAAACCGTTCGTTTTCGGGAGCATCCATCACCCGGCTGCAGATTTACAGCTAATTTGCTACACAATGTTCGCGACATGCAAAATTAACTGGCCCATTGTGTTTCACTAGGTTTGCGAGCGGACGGTTCGCGCGACTGTTACTGTATGTGTGTTTACAATTTCGGCTCGATAGTTCTTTTGGGCGAAGCGTTGTTGTTAACATCGGAATTGAACGATGTTAACGATGTGTAAACGGATATCGGGCAAATGAGGGGTGTAACAAAACTGGTGGAATATTTTAACTGAGTCGTATGAATCTTCTGGTATCAAGTCCACTTAAATCCTATTTTGTAATATTAGAATGACATAAGTGAAAATAAAACTAAATCATTGACGCATATTCTTTCTCACTAATCATATTTGTGATTTTTTACAAACATGTAAAACATGTAAATACTAGTTGTTCTATCTTATTCCCCTATATGCCTTTTTAGGTACTTTATACCAGTAGATTCAGAAAAATTTCCTGAACATCATCTCGAAATGTTTACATGTTTACGTTTAAAAATATCGTTGTTATTATAGTCATCCTAATAGATTACAGTTGAAGAAAACTATTTGTTATTGCTTATACAAAAAAATGCATCATTTCTATTAAAAACCAAAATTAAAATTGAATTTTATCACGTGTTTGAAAACGCTCTGTAATTGGCTCAGTATCCAGTGACGTCACATCGTATTAAGGGGGATTCCGGTTTTTCCTCTGAAATTCCTTCATATTTTTTTATTGGCGAGACTATGCAGTCAATCGTTTCCAAATTTGGCACAAAAATTTATTAGCTTTTCAGGTATTAACAAAAAAATAATAAAGCAATATGATGGATCACGCTCACTAGCCACCCGCGACACTGCGCGAAGATCCGCGACTCCAGGTGATCTGCAATAAAAATATCGAATAGAAATATACATAAGTACATAAGTAGTTGATGAACCACTAAACAAAAATATTTATATTTGAGGAAATGGGGCCTTGTCAATCTCACTACTTTTTTCGCTACTTGCATCAACTCTGTGATCCCACAGGGCAGTACCTATATGCTGGGGATTTTCACTCATCTACATCTTATGATAGAATTTGCTCCACACAGCATTGTACATATTATCAACAGTATGGACGTCTTCTGATTGATGAACCATAGAAAGTTGTCTATTCTTTTCAATGTACAAGCCGCATCTGATATTTTTTGTTGTCTATCAGCACGTGTAGGAGTTTTTCTTGAGTTTTTCCTATCCATGACTGTTCACGAGAGAATTTTACTGAATTATAAACCACACACTGCAAGATTTTTGTGGCTTTTTAGCTCGAGAGGAAAAATTGTTGAGCGCGCGATCCGACCGATCCGCGCGCTCCACACTTTTGGCACCTGCTCGCCGTCGGCTAATTGCTTCTAACATGGCTAATTTTGCAAATTTTGCCATGAAACTTCCTACACACATTCTTAAGCCCATATGTCATAAGATCACGTACAGATTTTTTTGCATCAGGAAACCGGAATTCCCCTTAAAGCACATTTTATAATATCAGAAAGATATAAGTGAAAATAAAACTAAATAATTGACGCATATTCGCATTAATTTATTGTAAAATGAAATACAAAAAATACACAAAGATATTTGTGATTTTTTTGCAAACATGCGAAATATGTAAATAGTTGTTGTTCTAACTTATACCCTGATATGATTTTTTAGGTACTTGATACAGTAGCTTTTTAACTAAGTGATTGTTTAAATATCATAGGCAAATTTGGTTTAAATTTAAGTAGTAGTCCAATTGGAATATAGTGTAGTCAATTAAGATTTGGGCAGACATACAAATTAGCCATCAATGAAAAAATACCAATAAAGGAAAAAAATACCAATAGATCAAAAAAAGAAATCCTGAACATCATCTCGAAAAGTTTACTGGATGTCTGATAATATTGTTATGGAAATTAAAAAATCTGATGTGGCCAGGCACATGACTTTATCATACAATATATAAAATTAATAGTTTAGCTGCATGAGAATCTATTCTATTGAGATAAATCGTAGGTATTGTCAAAGAATCAGCATTTGACACTACCTACACTACGTCATTAGAATAATAGTTATTTATGTCACAAATGCCGAAAGTTCGGAATAGCGCGACGAGCGGTGATGCGGCGCGTCACCGAAGGCGGAGTGTCGCCGTCGCATGTGAGCGAGTCGCGCTATCTAGTTTTTGGCAGGAGCAACATCAACGTTTATTGTGTTGCTTTTTAAGAAATACGTATTTAAAAAAAAATAAATGATTTCTGTATAGTAAATGCTAGGTTGGTACCACTTTGACGAAAGCTGCGTTCCGATTGGTAGGTAATGGTAGCTAATGGCGGTGGCAGAATACGAAATTATAGTATTTCTTACATGTCGTGATAATGACACATATTAGTTTGCATGTACATAAACATGAGTCACTAACAATTTTCTATTGGAAATACTATAACGGCGTCTGCTACCACTGCCATTATCACTAATGAAAACGCACCTTAAAAAGGTAATTCAAATTCTGACAGATTTATATTTGTTCATGACACATCCCTACCAACATACTAAAATAAAACTACACTCATCGCTATACTTTATTTATAATTTTCTCAATGTATCATTTTTAGAATTAGATATAAAGACGGGTTGATATTTCTTATCTACAAACAATCAAATTGGTGATCTTATTTTATTTGAAATTTGTATTTTAAAATTTTGCGCACTACAGCGGCACGTTCCATAGTGGTTCTCCAACCTCTGTTGAGATCAGCTGTTTTCGAATGTGACAACACCAAAAAAAATTTGTCAAAATCCTGGCTACTATGTAATTTCATATCAATGCAGATGCGACCGATCTCGATCAAATAGAATTTGCTCTTGAAGGTAAACTATTAATTTTACCAAAAAATGTTATAGGCATAAATTATTCAAAATTTCCTCTACTTTAATTTATTAATTAACTATTTTGTCGAAATTACAGAAATGGCGGCTCATTTCCAAAATCCTTCAAAAAGGCTTAGAATAAACTAAAAAGCTAAACTATTAATTTTACCAAAAAATTTCATAGACATAAATTATACAAAAGTTCCTGTAGTGTAATTTATAATTTAAGTTTTTTGATGAAATTACAGAAATGGCGGCTCATTTACAAAATCCTTGAAAAAGGCTTAGAGTAAACACCCAGTTCCTTTGGACACTTTTGAACCAAAAGCTTTTCAACTCTAAGTTTGGTCATGAAACTTCTAAATATGAAGTTCCGTGCCGATACCTTTAGTAGTTTCTCCGGAAATGAATTAACAAAAATTGGGTACACACACACACACACACACACACACACACACACACACACACACACACACACACACACACACACACACACACACACACACACATACACACACACACACACACAGACATTTTTTTGTACCTTGGTCAAAAATGTTCAGGGGACCCAAAAAGACCTATTCCCGCTAAAATCCCAATTTTTTTTTTTCGGCACGATTACAATACTTTACATACTGCGTATGATAAAGTAAAAAAAATAGTTATTATATCGTAAATTAAAATTACTAATTATTTATACACTAACTTTTCTATAACACTACATGGTATTTCAAATGTGCAACGTGTTTTAGTTAAAACCATGCTGCACGGTCCGCACGACAATTCGAAAAATTAGCAAAACTTTTTGATAATCTTTTTTTTTAATATTCAGAAATAAATTCTCTATCGTTTACTTAGCCATTGTCTCGATAGTTTATGTAATGCATTTCTTAAAGACAGCAACGAACCAAATTGGTCATAAAATGCTAGTTGTTAACACAAAAATGTCATAAATCGGTTACTTTGTCGAATTTCAAAAAGTAGTCCTGATTGAAGCCTTTAATAACAAAAGTACTTGTCACCAACCCTTTTGAATTTTTAAAAGCATTGAGGCAATGTTTTCCTACAGTAGACTTCAAAAATATACAACAGGCACATAATTAATTTAACAAAAAAAAATTTTCTTGGTGTTGAAGAGGTCTTAAATAACATGTCAATGTTATTTAAGACCCTGCAAGCATATTTTGTCGTATTTTTAATAATTAATTCCCTAAAAAATAGGAAGGCCATAGTCTTGAAGTACTTTTGTCTTAAACCTCCGTTCAGAAAACATGGCAAATCCGAAATGAAATATTCCTTTGCGATTTTTCTTTTGCTGGGTGTGGTCAGCCTGTCCCCCAAGAACGTCAATCCGTAGTCACCAGTTATAGGCGGTGTTTAAAGCTCCTGACGTCTGCTGTCTACACCGGACAGCAGTATGGGCAAATAAATACATTTCTGGCAACTATGCTTTAATATTGCAATTATAATGTTTGGGTTAAAATCCATCTTTATATTATGAGTTAGGCTCGATGCTTTATATTAGAAAAAACCAAAGATGTAGAAGTAATATTAATTTTTATGTTTCTTAAATATTATTTTTCATCCAGCCCAACTCGTTATTTATCTAGAAGTTACACTGAAAATTTCATAAACGTTGAACAATAAATAACGTTTTTACTTGAAAAAGCGTTTTACGAGAGGTAGACCTTGGTCTTCACTCCTCACACCTACGGTAATGCCGCTGAGATTTGAGATTCTTTACTCTAATTTGATATTTAAGATTACATTACATTTAAAACAATTATTCCCTAAGACATTTTTAATTTAAATGTAAAAAGAGTTATTCTGGCAATTTAATAAAATGTAATAAAATCAATATACACATAAAAACATATTCTTTTGGTAAATAAAAATTCAATTAATTTTTTTTAAGTTTGAGAGCTAGCTTAGTAACTGCTAAATATTATTTAAAATAAAAAAAATACAGTAATTGTTTTCAGATCATAGTCTCTTAGAAAAGATTACTCCTGACAAAATAATTGAACCAAATTCGGACCCCCTTACTTTTCATGATACAAAATAAGCAAAAAGGACCAAACCTTACAGCACAAAACACATTTCTTCAACCATGCTTGCATTGATATTTCTAATTTCATAAAACTTCAGTACAATGTCAGGCAGAAAACCTGAATTTCAAATTAACGAATTCACCTCAAACTTACTTGATGTTAAAAGAACAATCCTGTGTCTGAACTTGGTACCATCTTCCAGTTCTTTTGAACGCTCTGCAGTTACCAACAAATTTTAAATATTTTGCCAGTATTTTTCAAGTGTCAAGTGGAGTTTCACACAAGAGATATGTGCACCACAAAAAATAAATAGTTTGGCGTAATCGGTTTCTCTACGTAGGTTGAAATAAAAGCTTTAACCTTGAACCTTGATACAATCTAAGCCGGGTGTATGCTGGTAAGTTTGTACCAACTTTTAGACAATAAAGTAATATCTCTAAGTTAAAAAGAAAAACGGAGTTGTTCCAAGCTTTCTTACTCTCTTAAAAGTTCAAGGTTTAAGCTTTAATTTCAGTTTACCTACAGAACTCGGCCAAAATAACAGAATTTACTTCAATAAGTAAATAATAGTCTTCGATATAGAGAATCAGGCCTCCTGTCATCAAAACCTTTCATGAAAAGCTTTAAAACGTCTCTCACAATTAAAAAAGGACACACTTGGGCTATTCTTATACTTGATAGTGTCTATTAATGCGACGATAACATCAAACCTAATTACAGCCGACGCAATCACCAGAGTGGAACAAAGAATTTCCCTAAAATAAAATCTCGCCGAAAGGACAGGAAAACACGTATTTTAATTTATAAAAAGGTTCAGTGCGGCGCGGGCGCGGCCTTACTTAAAATGCTCAACGAAAATTTCACGTTAATTGACTCGCTTTTAAGATCTAATTTACATGAAAATTGAGGCAGATGAAAATTCTCCAACCTCGCGGCTTAAATCTTTTTTTTGTTGCGCCGAAGAGATTTTCTTCTAAGCCAGCGCAATATTATGCTTGCATTTATCAACAGCAGGTGGCGTTTTAAGGAGGGGGGGGGGGTTGTTTTCCATTAATTAATTTCCATCCCTCTTCTTCGCAAAAAGGGTTAAAAATGATAAAACTTGTGTGCGGCTGATTGGATATTTTTGAACAGGTTTAATTACCGGTTGTAATTTACAGAAATAAACATTCGACGCGTTTGAAGTATTTGCGCGTAATAACTAATTTATTTTAGTAATTCTGCGTGGCGATGCGGCTTAATGAAGCGTGCGTCATTCGTTAGTGATGGATTTCGCATAATTTACTAACCTCATACATGTATATAGCATAAATTAGTCGATAAATTGATGTATCCTATAAGCTTTTCTAGTAGCAATTTCCCATGTTTAATGGGATGTTTCATAATAAACGGATTTTGCTTGTGGAGATTATTGCGCAACTTTGAGAGGGATTAATTTCGTTGTGTTGATTGGTTTAGAAATTAGTAATTAGCAAATTTATGGCAGATCGTCGATATTGCAATTTATTAATTATATCGATCGGTTTTGATTAGTTTTGGGCGCAGATTTGGTTTGTATTTGGCCAGGCAATAAATTGGAAAATATGAAATAAAAAGAAAATTACATGGAGTCCGTTTCAGAAAATTAATTATATATTTGAGTTGACAAGATTATTATTGAACATCTGACCTTAACTACCTATCAAAACTGCTGATCTTATAATATCAGTATAAAATAATGTGACATAAACCAGGTTCGCACTAGGAAAATAACTCCAAAGATATCAGTAGACATTTCAAACGTCTAATTTAAGTTATTTTACGGTTAAACGTATTAAATAACCTCAATAAATCTGTTATGGTTAAGTTTATAACGATTTCATTCTCTTCTAATGTTGTAGTCGTTAGCATAAAACCTGAAAGCGAGCCTAAATATGTCAAAATGACGCTTCAGAACATAAATTAACAATTATACAGTGAATATACAGTAATATACAGAATATACAGAATTATACAGTGAAATATACAAGTGAAACGAGGGAATGAAAATTTGTGAACTTATGTTGTTGGATACAATATTTATAACTAATATATTTTGAGTTTTTGGTTACTTTCGGTTTTACCGGAAATGGTGTCAACTTTTACATTTCAAATGGTATTTTATATTTTGTATTTTATATGTGCTAATCGCAACATGTTTAGGAGATAACGGCAATGTTTTTGAATAATTATTAAAATAGAAATAAATACTTTCTGGAATTTACGTAATAGCTATTCTTTTGTTTTTATTTTTGTCTTTCATTATTGCTACTCTTATAATTGTATAAAGACTAATTTAATCAGAATGACTAAATACTGTCATAATGACATAACGACCATGTTATTGAATTTCCGTTTATTTCTAGTTGTTCAGTTGCTTTCCAACGCCATCTAGATTTAGCAGTTTTCATTTTCTGTTGTGATGTTTAAAAATCTATGTATGTAGGTGAAAATGCATTCTAGGTAGCACATTTAACATAAAGTTGATCCAAAAGTTTTCATAATATTCCAGAATGCATATGACAGGGTTGCCATTTGGAAAAATGAAAAGACAGTTAGTACTCTTCTCGAGTATTACTGTGATCTTACAATTTGAATACCCTGTATAACTTTTCGCAGAACCAATATGTCGATAATATGTATCCTTAGCAACAATTTTTACAACTGTGACGTTAAGTTTATACAACTGTGACAGTCATGGTTTCAGCGGATGTTTATAAATAATTTAAACTAACATTGCAGCAGTAAAATTTTATTGAAAAAAATTGTCTAAAAATTGACAAGCCTTAGGCATAGGGTATGTCTATTAATTTTACCAAAAAATGTCATAGACATAAATTATACAGAATTTCCTCTACTTTAATTTATTATTTAACTGTGAAATGGTTTTATGAACTTTCGTTCCGACACCTTTAGTAGTTTCTTCGGAATAGTCGCCACAAAAATCGGGTACACACATACACACAGACATACACACACACACACACAGACATGTTTTGTACCTTGGTCCAAAATGATCAGGGGAACTAAAAGACTTATTTCCGCTAAAATCAAATTTTTTTTTTCGGCTCGATTACAAGCTTTATCATACTGCGTATGATAAAGTAATAAATACTGCACTCAAAGCAATGTGCTTCCATGTAAATAAATGATAAGTTTCCTATACCGCAAGTAGATATTTTCTTAAGTTGGGAATAAAGGCATCGAAAACTGTGTTTTGAATGGACAGACCATTCGGTCGCCATCTGGTGGGTAAATTGTGTACAGTTATTTTCGCGCCTAGCCGTGAAAGTGTTGATTACACGCCTGGCGGGCAAATAGCATCTTTCGTGTGTCAATTGAGACGAGAAAATTACATTTTAGCGTAGTGTAGGATAAAAAAGAATTACGTAAATATTATTGTTCATACTGGTAATAATCAAATATGTTGGTGATTTGTTGTGACCCGATAACCTTTAAAGTTTTATTTGGTGTGGTGTTCCCGTCATATACAGATTTAAAAATGGGTATGACCTGACCCGTTATGCATCTTTTTTGATGATATAGGTACGATGAATTTTTTTTTATCGTTGAGCATGGTCTAATGTTATTCTGTCGTATCAATATTCTGTATTTAATTTACAGCTATCGCGGTTATTGCCTACTATTGTTTTGTCTTCATACGCTTCAAGTGATTATGCAAAATATATCATTACCATATTATTTATACATCTTTACGAAAATATTTTCTCTTTTTATCTATAATGCACTTTACTATATATAGGGAGGTATAAGTGTTTTGTACCATTATTATTTTTACAAGACTCTTCCAGGACATTTTTGTCGTAGCCTCTAAACATGGCGCCACCAGGTTAGTCATTTTTATAAACTAAATTCGTCAAATATTAAATTTAAAATATCTTTTAGATGATACATGCATTCCATATCAAGATGACAACATAATTAAAACAAAAGAAATATACCTTGATCCAAATATTAAGGGTGTTGGTGATGAACTGTACAAAGCAATGATTCGTCACAAAGACAAAATTGCACAGGTCCGCTATAAGACTATATTTGAATCGGTGAGTGGAAGAACAGAATAAGTCCAACTCAGGCGTTCGTGGCAAACTAAAAAAACTTTATAATTCCGCAGCTGTGTATTTCACAAATTCGGTAAGCACAGATAAGTTGTACTAAATTTCATTTGCAGTTGTTGTGGAAGTAAATTTTGGTTCAAAAGGCAATAATAAATAAGCAGATAGTTCGGCTGCACTAGTTCTGTTATTCCAATCAACGACAGGCTTATCGATAATAACCTCTTATTTGTTGAAATAAATATGCTACAAGTGGTAAATAAAAATGCATAAAGACGAATAGAACAACAAGTTTATAATTAGAAACAAAATTAAAACTACCAAAATCACAAAATAAAAAACAATAATCTTAAACTTGTCATTAGTCTTCATCATGATTTGATTACAGATGACGTCTTAATTATTTTTTTAAACGTCAACTTGACAGACCTTATAATTGGCTTAGTGGTAGTATAATATTTTTATGGCCCTACATAAGAAAATTTTCGAGAAAGAGACAATTGAAGGTTATGAAATAAATGTGACAAAATCTCCGGAACGGCTCGACCGAATTTAGCCAATTTTTGGAATTAAGTATTTTGCAACCATGTGAAGTCACTGGCGTTACTATCGTTGATGCAACGTTTACTGTTTCTGAGATTAAATCTCAAACTTTTGAATTTGAAATAGAACACCCTGTATATTTTGACATTTTCTGTTACAGTCTTCATTATTATAACAAAAACATCTAGAAATTAAGAAAAACCTGTGTTACTTAGGCCTAAAAATGAAAAAAAAATGATAAAAAAAACCTTTTTGCATTTTCTACTGCAACTACTCTAGCTGCTTTATGAGGATTCTCAACCATTGGCAAGAACACATTGTTTAATATTTGATCGTTTTTTGTTGTTGTAATATTTAGTTATCATTTTTTTCTTTGGTAATTTTTAGACCTAAGTAATAAAGGTCGTTACTAAGTTCTAGATATATTTGATATAATACTGTAACTAGCGTAGTAACACATCTAGAAATTTACAAAAACCTTTATTACTTAGGTCTAAAAATTAATAAAGAAAAAATAGATAAAACATTATTACATTTTCTACTGCAACTACTCTAGTGGTTTATGAGGACTCTCAACCATTAACATTGACACATTGTTCTAAATTTTATCGGTTTATTTTTTGTTGTTGTTATTTTTTGTTATAAATTTTTTCTTTGTTAATTTTTAGGCCTAGGTAGGTAGTAAAGGTTTTTGTTAATTTCTAGATATTTTTCATATAATACTGTAACAAGCGTTGTAACATTGAATAGACAATGGAAGACTGTAACAGAAAATGCCAAAATATACAGGATGTTCTATATCAAATTCAGAAGTTTGAGGTTATATCTCAGAATCTGTAAACGTTGCATCAACGATAATAATGCCAGTGACTTCGCATGGTTGCAATATGCGTAATTCCAACATTTCGGTAAATTCGGTCGAGCCGTTCCGGTGATTTTGTCACTTATTTCATAACCTTCAATTGTCTTCTTCTGAATTGAGGCCATAAAAGTATTATGGTACCATTAAAACAATTAAACGATCTGCCAAATTCATTATAAAAATATAGGATTGTCTTTTTAAAAACATATCTATGACGTCATCTGTTAAAAACAACCGCGCTCCATGCAATGAGTGGAAAACAGAGTATGTCCTGGACTTATTCTGTTCTTCCAGTCAATGAGTAAAGTACGGTGCTTCTACAGCAGTACTGGTAATTGTGGTTCTACAGCAGTACTGGTAATTTATATTATTACTTTTTTCATGGTTTCGAAAACATCGAGAAATTTTATATATAATGGCTATCTTAGTTTAAAATGACAAATTTTGGACTTATTGTGTTCTTCCACTCACCGATTCATTTGTTTTCTCTCTTTTATCTGCTTTAGATTTGTGCGGAGACAGGAGAAAGTGACACTTTTGCTGATATGTTAGAAAGATGTGTCAGAGTCGCCAACAACCTAAAAAGAATGGGTGTTACCCCTGAAGACATTTTAACACCTTGCACTGATCAACACTTAAATACATATGTCGTACTCATCGCTATTATTTTTACCGGAGCTAAAGTGGCATCGATCGACCCATGGGATCCAGATGATGACAGGACAAAGCAACTGGCATTGGTCCAACCTAAAATGATGTTTTGTTCTATGAATGCCTTGCAAAGGGTTGTCGCCATTGTGGAGAACCTAAAACTCAACACCAAGATTATTGTGTTTGGCCAGTGTGATGGTTACATGTCGTTCGATGAACTTTTGGTTTCCCAGATAGAGGAGGAAATGGCATTTGTTCCGTATGTACCCAAAGACTTGTTCGAGACCTTTTTTATTGTGTTCAGCAGTGGCACCACTGGAAACCCTACCGGTATGTGCGTTCACCATTATAGAATTTTGGACTTAATTTTTTCGACACCAGAGTAAGTATAATTTGTCCCCATGGAATGTCTATTATTGTTGTGCGACTTAGGCTTATTATTTACTATTATTTTTAGCCATGTTAACATTGAACCTTCGATTTTTGTGGCACTTTTATCGTTAGTATGGTGCGTGGAGGTGTCGTTTACTTGCACCAACATAATATGCGGAAAAACAAGGATAATTTGTACGCTTGAAAAAGTTGAAGTCGCCAACGTATTGAAGTACCTGAAAAAATACAAGGTGGTATTCTTTAAGCGATTAGTAGAGTAGTATTGCGTGCACACAGAAAAGTGGTTATTTGGAACGAGAAAATATAATTTCTTGAATTTAGTTACTAGATTTAAATCCATATTTACTTGGATGTAAAAAGTTATACAAGAAAGATATACGAGAAATGCCACATACTCAATCTAAGTAAAATAATTTTTCTGATAACTACGAATTTCAACTTTGTCATTCCACGGAAGTGGCTTCACAACGAAGTACGCAAAAAACTAAAAATTCTCGTCCTTTTTTCAGGTTTTTACGAGAAATTATATCAATTAAAAAGAGCAAATATATAGTTTTTAAATAATAAATAGGAATAATATATGTATCTACTGAATTTTTGGTGAAGGGTTCTCTTGACTTAGGGAATTTGCGACTTTAATGTAGTTTTTATCAGAATCTAACATGTTTTGTAAATACACGCACATTACATCAAGTAGGCCTTCTAAGTTTGCCTTCTTTCAGCGCGATCTAGCGGCAAAACTATTCAACCAAAAAATACACTTGAGGGTGCATTTGATAGGAAATTTAGTGTACTTTAATTTTGTATATAATGGTCTACGTCGAAAAGTGCATAGTTTTATGACTTTTTTTGCGAATTTTGTTGTGAAGCCATAACCGTGGGAAGTAGCAAAGTTGAAGTTCGGATTCATCACCCCAAAAAACATATAGAATGAAAGAAAGAAAACTTCAATATTTTTTCTTCGCCAAAAAACCATTTGAGTAATCATTTGACTAACCCTAAATATTAATATTAAAAAATTGTTAATTTTTTATTTGATATTGAAGGAAACACGTGAGGACACCATATCGTGACTAATTTTTTCGATTTTTCCCTATAGATACTAGGGGAAACGTGACATGTAAAATATGTATTCATCGCATTTCATTTATCATTGCCAGACAGAATTATGAGCATATTTTTCAAAATTATTCATTTTCGAGTAAGTTGACTACTCGAAATGCACAAAACTTTTGCATTATACTCCAAATGATTCATCTTCCAATATAAAATTTGAATGATATGAGATAAATGGAGTGATAAATTGATGTTATGATGACATAAATATTGTAGGTAACAGAGATGTTCGCAGAACCTATGAAAATTTTAAAACTCATTGATGCTAAACCTGCCGATTTAGAACTGCCACACTTAAAGTTTTTGTCGACAGCAGGAGTAGTTTGTTCTGCGGAAGCGATGATAAGAATAAGGAAAACGTTACCCGGCACATTCGTTATGAACTTTTATGGACTAACAGAAACTGGTACCATTACACTCTCCACAAATAGTGCAGATGAGGACTTGAGGAAGGCCTATAGTAAACCAGGTTCCTGTGGCAGACCATTACATGGTTGCCAGATCAAGGTAGTTATTTACTTAAGAATATGTTGTATTCAGGGTGAGTCGCGGTGGTAGATATAGGATAAATCTTTATAGAGATGGAAGAAATTATTTAATACAAAAGTTGTTTGCCATATTATTTTCTACAACGTAAAATTATTTTCATTTATACTGGGTGTTCCATTTAGGCGTCGCAGAAAAGAAATGTACTTTTTTGACTGGAATAAGTCAATTTTTTACTTTATCATACGCAGTATGTAAAGTATTGTAATCGTGCCGAAAAAAAAATTGGGATTTTACCGGAAATAGGTCTTTTTGGGTCCCCTGAACATTTTTGACCAAGGTACAAAAAAATGTCTGTGTGTGTGTATGTGTGTGTGTGTGTGTGTGTGTGTGTGTATGTGTGTGTGTGTGTGTGTGTGTACTCAATTTTTGTGAATCCGATTCCGGAGAAACTACTAAAGGTATCGGCACGGAACTTCATATTTAGAAGTTTCATAACCAAACTTAGAGTTGAAAAGCTTTTGGTTCAAAAGGGTCCAAAGGAACTGGGTGTTTACTCCAAGCCTTTTTCAAGGATTTTAGAAATTAGCCGCCATTTCTGTAATTTCGTCAAAATAGTTAAATAATAAATTAAAGCAGAGGAAATTTTGAATAATTTATGCCTATGACATTTTTTGGTAAAATTAATAGTTTAGCTTTTTAGTTTATTCTAAGCCTTTTTCAAGGATTTTGGAAATGAGCCGCCATTTCTGTAATTTCGACAAAATAGTTAATTAATAAATTAAAGTAGAGGAAATTTTGAATAATTTATGCCTATAACATTTTTTGGTAAAATTAATAGTTTACCTTCAAGAGCAAATCCTATTTGACCGAGATCGGTCGCATCTGCATTGATATGAAATTACATAGTAGCCAGGATTTTGGAAATATTTTTTTGTGTTGTCACATTCGAAAACAGCTGATCTCATCAGAGGTTGGAGAACCACTATGGAACGTGCCGCTGTAGTGCGCAAAATTATAAAATACAAATTTCAAATAAAATAAGATCGCCAATTTGATTGTTTGTTGATAAGAAATATCACCCCGTCTTTATATCTAATTCTAAAAATGATATATTGAGAAAATTATAAATAAAGTATAGCGATGAGTGTAGTTTTATTTTAGTATGTTGGTAGGGATGTGTCATGAACAAATATAAATCTGTCAGAATTTGAATTACCTTTTTAAGGTGCGTTTTCATTAGTGATAATGGCAGTGGTAGCAGACGCCGTTATAGTATTTCCAATAGAAAATTGCTAGTGACTCATGTTTATGTACATGCAAACTAATATGTGTCATTATCACGATATGTAAGAAATACTATAATTTCGTATTCTACCACCGCCATTAGCTACCATTACCTACCAATCGGAACGCACCTTTCGTCAAAGTGGTACCAACCTCGCATTTACTATACAGAAATCTTTTATTTATTTTTTTTAAATACGTATTTCTTAAAAAGCAACACAATAAACGTTGGTATCGCTCCTGCCAAAAACTAGATAGCGCGACTCTCTCATATGCGACGGCGACACTCCGCCTTCGGTGACGCGCCGTATCACCGATCGTCTCGCTATTCCGTACTTTCGGCATTTGTGACATAAATAACTATTATTCTAATGACGTAGTGTAGGTAGTGTCAAATGCTGATGATTTGACAATACCTACGATTTATCACTATAGAATAGATTCTCATGCAGCTAAACTATTAATTTTATATATTGTATGATAAAGTCATGTGCCTGGCCACATCAGATTTTTTGTTCACCCCTCAGTTGATAGTCACTACTGTTATGTACAAATTATTCAGGAGTAACACACTTTTTTCAATTTTGTTTGTTTAGTCATTGCAGAGTTACGACTCTTCAAATACAGGGCTCAATACTTTTGCAACCGATAGTAAAAAGAATGTATGGTAATTTTATTCCTAATTTTCCTATAGATTACCGATCCAGAGACCGGAAGGACACTAGGACCGAACGAACCTGGAGAATTTTTGTGCAAAGTGCAAAGTGCAAAAGGAACATGGTTGGCTATTTCAAGCAAGACTCATCCCACCGTTACGACTCTGATGGTTATCTAAAAACTGGAGATTTGCTTTATTACGATGAAGATGGTTATTTCTATTTTGTCGAAAGGCTTAAGCATGTGTTGAGGTACAACTTGTTCACGATTAATCCAGTTGACATCGAAGCAATTTTGCTTGAACATCCAGACGTGGAATTGGCCGTTGTTCTTGGATTTTCGGCAGTGGAGGGCGATCTTCCTGTTGGGATTGTCGTTAGGAAAAACACGGATATCACCGAGAAGGAACTGGAAGATTTTGTGGCTCAGAGGATTGACAGTAGGAAGAAATTGCACGGTGGTGTTATATTTGTTGAGAGGTCGGATATTCAGTTTACACCAACTGGAAAAGTGCGTAGAAGAGTACTTAAGGAAAAGATTTTACAAGAACGCAAATTCCCGTTGTGAAACCTGGATAAATTAAGTAATTTGTATTAATACGAGAATATATTAGTTAACTAATATGGTTATTGGGTAATAACTTAAAATAAATAAAAATAATTTTGGATACAGTTTTATAAATTTATTGAAAAGTCTTTGCAAAATCAAAAAATGTTTTAAGCTAACCACACAAAAATCAAGCAAAATAAAATGTACAAGGCGTTCGTTTATGTTTTCTATATCCAACTTTAGATTGATTCTAATTGAATTACGGGTTTATATTTTATACTGTGTGACCAAACAACGTGTGTCCAAATACAGTGTGTCCTAATAAGATTAAAATACCTTAATTTTCAATAGTACCCAAACAGTTTAATTGCGGAGGTTGATTAGAACTTATAAATTATATTTAAATTTAAACGCACAGCTACCAATCTGCAAAATTTGTTTATTTTTTTATTTTTATAGATTACCATTCTTGCGATATGTCAACTTATCGTCAAGAAAATGTAGTTATTAGGACTGTCGACAGATGGCGCTACTGTAGCTTAAAGTGCGCGGTCGGTATTACCGCGGCCGTTAGCCGGTAATATTCAGCTTCACTAACGCCAAACCAGTGACAGCCCATAGATAACCTTATACATGCGGCTGCTGGTGGCAGCACTGTAGCACCTGGGCTACAAGCATTTGAAGTTTTAGATAAGCCCACTAATGCAGGTATTAGATTTGTCTGTTGATTTTGTTATTATTAAAAAGCCCAGGTGGCTGCGAATGATCATTTGTTATTTATATTCTGCCGTAGCGAGAACAACTAGTAGTTAGAATTATGGATGCCGCAGAATCTATTCGTACTGATCCTGAGACTGTTAGCAGAGCTACCACTTCAATTCTAAGAAGAGCTAGACTATGTATACAGCATCTGAGTGGACATTTTGAGCAACTACTTAAATAAAGCTGTTTCTTTTTAAATTTTCTTTAAATTAGTAGGGAATTCGATAGTGTTTTGGGTGTATGTTCATTAGGCATTTTTGACTTGAAATCACCCCAGCAACACTCTCCTAAACTATGGCAGCCATGTTGTGGGACACCCTTATATATATGATATTCATGCGCCTGGCGACAACAATTTTTTTTAAAATTATAATTGTATATATACCGGTTGCGGCAAAAGTCAGTTTACCGATTTGCATATGAGAGAAAAACGCAAAAAAATAATGGCAAAAAAATTTATTTCCGAAAAGATATAACATCAAAAATTGAAAAAAAAAAAAAACGCGCATGCACGAATACCCGACAGCGTAAACTGACTTTTGCCGCACACTGTATATTGGTACAATTACATTATTTAAGTTTACATAATATCTATTAAGTTATTAGCATAATCCTTGTTAACTTCATTGTTCTATAAGTCTTATCGCGTATTATTTAAATGCATATTTATTTAATTTGAACACTAACAGTATGCACATATTTGTTATCTGTAATACAATGTCTACTATATATTTAACGGCGTATGTTTTTCCTACCATAACAACTTCCACAAGTCTCCAATAAAATTCAACGTATTCTCCAAACATGGCGTCACCAGGTTAGTGGTTGTCACAAACTAAATTGATAACATATACTCTTTATATTAATTTTTAGATGATATATGTATATCACATCAACGTAGCAACATAATTAGAACAAAGGAAATAGAACTTCATCCAAGTATTAATGGTGTAGGTAATGAACTATACAAAGCAATGATTCGTCACAAGGACAAAATTGCACAGGTCGGATATAATTCTATATTTGTTTTCTGTATTTTATAATTTTCCCTTTTGGCTGCAATAGATTTCTGCTGAGACAGGGGAAAGCGATACTTTTGCTGATATGTTAAAAAGATGTATTAGAGTCGCGAACAACCTAAAACGAATGGGTGTTACCCCTGAAGACATTTTAACACCATGCACTGACAACCATCTAAATACAGCTGTCATACTTATCGCCATCATTTTTACCGGAGCAAAAGTGGCATCAATCGACCCATGGGATCCAGACGATGACAGGACAAAGCAGCTGGAATTGGTACAACCCAAAATGATGTTTTGCTCTTTGAATGCCTTACAAAGGGCTGTCGCTATTGTGGAGAACTTAAAACTAAACACCAAGATTATTGTGTTTGGTAAATCTGACGATTACATGTCCTTTGATGAACTTCTGGTTCCACATATAGAGGAAGAAATGGAGTTTGTCCCGTATGTACCGAAGGATATGTTTGAGACTTTTGTTATTGTGTTCAGCAGTGGCACCACTGGAAACCCTACCGGTATATGTCTTCACAATTATCGGTTTTTGGATGGAATGTTTTCGATACCATGGTAGGTATTGTTTAGTTTAGCAATATTATGGAGACATTCTAAATCACTGTTGATTATTGTTACCATTTAACTCCGAACTAACCCCACTGAACAACCTATCGATATGATAGGTGGACGACTGGCTAGGGGACCACGACCTTACGTGCCTACCGAAGCTCGGTACCAGAGGATATACAAAATCTTGGATCCTGCTCTTGGAATCAAATCTAGCACCTCTATGGTGAAAGGCTGGTGCTATATCCACTAGTCCCCTAACACCACATATTTCTCAATGTTCGCAAAGAAGGGCTGCAAATTCCCTCTCTTACAATTACACTATATTAATAATCATTTGTACAGTGTCTTCATATTGAGTGTGTCCTAATAAAATACGTATTAC
This sequence comes from Melinopterus prodromus, assembly GCA_964023965.1. Classification (NCBI taxonomy): domain Eukaryota; kingdom Metazoa; phylum Arthropoda; class Insecta; order Coleoptera; family Scarabaeidae; genus Melinopterus; species Melinopterus prodromus. The sequence continues at coordinate 58,607,048 of OZ030394.1, forward strand.
GTATTTACTACTTAGTATACTATTATTTTTAGCGATGTCAAACCATCGACTTTTATGGGTATTCTATCATTACTATGGTGCCTGGAGATATCCTACATTTGTAATAACATCATGCATGGAAATACAAGGATCGTTTGTTCCGTTGAAGAAATAAAAGTAGATACCGTATTGAAGTACATGAAAAAGTACAAGGTATGATAAAATGATTACTTGGAAAAACATGGAAAGTCTTTAACAATTTTCTTTGTTTGCAAAATGCTTTTGTTCGTTCAACTAGATATACTTCTTATGGAAGCCAGATTGAAATTTTACTGATTTAAGTTATGAAAATATTGAAAATGCTTAATAATCATGTATAACACTGTAATGACTATTATCACAAAATATGTTCCCACTGGATCGGCCGATTTTTTTCTATTATACTTTATTTTATTATCTAACATCTTAAGAAAGTGTGTACGAAGTTTCAAGGCAATATTTTCAAAATTAGCCAGGATATAAGCAATTAGACGACGGAGTGCAGGTGCCAAAAATACGGAGCGCGCGGATCGGTCGGATCGCGCGCCCAACAATTTTTCCGCTCGGGTTAAAGTTTTTTCAAGCCAAGAGATCTTGCAGTGTGGTTTATTATTCTGTGATATTCTCTCGTGGACAGGCATGGATAAGAAACATTCAAGAAAAAACTCCTTCACGTGCTGATAGACAGCAAAAAGAAAATTTTCTGGAATTCACACTCGTGAAAGAAAAGCATTTGCTGAATACATTGGAAGAAATTATAGTGGATGGGTTTGGAGACGGGATATGGAACAACACAGATTACACTTCCGTTGTATAGGATCACAGTACCTACTTATGAAGAAATATACTAACAAAGTGGTTGAGTTTGACGTGAAATTTTCCTATTGTCATGCCTTGAGTTTTGGGAATCAGAATCTGGCAACATGGCAAGTGTATTGAAGTACATACAGACAACTGTACTGCGAACATGATGGGTCAACGAAAGAAATAGTGGATTCCACCAAAGCCATATTCCACGGGGCTGTGGGTTGGAGCACTGGGTCTGATGCGGCTTGTACATTAAAAACAATAGACAACTTTCTTTACTAACCAAAAGACATCCAGACTGTTGATAATATGTACAATGCTGTGTGGACTAAATTCTATCATAAGATCTGGACAAACTAAAATCCCAAGCATATGTAGTGCCCTGCGGGATCACAGTGTTGATACAAATGCGAAAAACCGAAGCCGAGAAAACTCTAGATGTATTCAATAACACTTGATAAAAATGTCGATAATGCCACCAAGCCGATTTTCAACAACTTGTCGTTGAGAGAGTTGCTAGAACGGTGTTTGGGGAAAAGAAACTCAAAACAACAACCTAAAGGTTCGATTGTACTGTCTGGCGCCTCGCACCCAAACATCTTTACCGTGGCTCAAAACCGGCGTCCTTAAAACTATGACAAGAATAGGAATCGCTATTGGCACGGAAACGAAGATATTTGCAAATGTGAGCGAAAAACAGCGTCTGGTGAGGTCGTCGAGACGTGCACTCGAGGCTGCAAAATAAGCTTAAACAGGGCGTAGAAATGAGCAAATATGACAAAATATATTCTACGAAGTGGAGGAATGAATAAAGAGTGGGCCTGGTATAACATATTAGCAGAAAAATACTGTAAGTACTCGATGTCACGTTATAAACTGTACTTGAAAGTTTAAACGTGTTTTTCTCGAAACCGTTTTTTCGCGAACGGTTGGGATGATATTTCAAAAACTATTTGACCGATTGATTTCAATTTTTAACTGGATGTTAAGTAAACAACCCTTTATCGTTTGATGAGCCAGAAATGCAATATGTTATATACTTTTCTTTTCAGCGGGAAAATATTGTCAATTTTTGATTTCGACAAGTCACCATTTCCTCAAGTATAAATATTTTTATTTTCTAGTTCATCAAACGATAACTACTTATGTATAAAGTAGGCCGCTATTCGATATTACTTTATCATACGCAGTATGTAAAGTATTGTAATCATGCCGAAAAAAATTTTTGAGATTTTAGTGGAAATAGGTCTTTTTGGGTCCCCTGAACATTTTTGACCAAGGTACAAAAAAATGTCTGTGTGTGTGTGTGTGTGTGTATGTGTGTGTGTGTGTGTGTGTGTGTATGTGTGTACTCGATTTTTGTGACGACGATTCCGGAGAAACTACTAATGGTATCGGGACGAAAGTTCATATTTAGAAGTTTTATGACTAAACTTAGAGCTGAAAAGCTTTTGGTTCAAAAGGGTCCAAAGGAACTGGTAGTATATTCTAAGCCTTTTTCAAGGATTTTGCAGATGAGCCGCCATTTCTGTAATTTCTTCAAAATAGTTAAATAATAAATTAAAGCAGAGGAAATTTTGAATAATTTATGCCTATGACATTTTTTGGTAAAATTAATAGTTTAGCTGCAAGAGCAAATTCTATTTGATCGAGATCGGTCGCATCTGCATTGATATGAAACTGCATAGTAGCCAGCATTTTGACAAATATTTTTTTTGTGCTGTCACCACAGAAATGTCTATGGCTGTCACCACGCTGTCACACTCGGAGAACCGCATGGAACGTCATCTACAGTGTCATGAACGAATATAAATCTGTCAGAATTTGAATTAGCTTTTTAAACTTGACATTTCGTAGAAGTGCTATCGACCTAAGATTTTCTATACCGAAATATAACCATTTTTGATTTTTTTATACGTATTACGTATTTATACGTATTTCTCAAAAAGCAACACAAAAACGTTGATGTCACTCCTGCCGAAAACTACATAGCGCGACTCGCTCACATGCGACGACGACGCTCCGCCATCGGTGACGCGCCGCATCACCGCTCGTTGTGCTATTCCGTACTTTCGGCACTTGTGAGATAAACAACTATTATTCTGATGACAGTAGGTAGTGTCAAATGCTGATGCTTTGACAATACCTTCGATTGATACTATTGACTATCAAAATATCTGTCAAATCCTGGCTAACTAGTTTAATTTTAATGCAGACACGATTTATCTCAGTCAAATAGATTCTCATGCAGCTAAACTATTAATTTTATATATTGTATGATAAAGTCATGTGCGTGGCCACATCAGATTTTTTTTATTTGTGTCATGGTCGTGGGTCGCTAGTGAGCGTGATTTATAATATTCTTTATTATTTTTTTTTGTTGATACCTGAAAAGCTGAAAAAGTGATAATTTTAGAGGAAAAAAACGGAATCCCCCTTTTTGTTATGTATATACAAACATCCGTGCAAAAATGGGGTGTTGGTCTTATAATCTACTGTTAAAAATAATATATTTTCTTAGATAAAATAGAAGGAGAGTGTGAAGTGCCAAAACGGCCTTAGATTGATTTTAAATCATGATTTGTTTTTCGGTTTTTTTTTTTTTGTATGATACTACACAATAGAAGACGAATAGTACTAATTATTGAGTGAACAATCATTAAACGTCTGGGTAAAGTATAAATGAATTTACCTTGAGATACCTCTTCAGTTAACAATAACTATAATAGCGTTTAGAATAATAATGGTCAACTGTGTGAAGTTCTATTGGATATTTATAGATATAAATATATTATCGAATATAAAACTCCAAACACTACAAACATTTTGCATTTTCCGGACACACGCATTATTATTAATATTATTATTATATGCGCTATTATTGTTACTTAAACAAATTGAAGGCAGATTTTAAAATTGAGCCCAATAGAAAATTATCTATTCCGTGCTAAGTCGGGAGATCTAGTGGACCACCTAATGGGATTTGTTTGGATAAGTTTATAAACGTGTAATACAAGGTTGTAAAGCATTTTCGAGATCCTATGTAACAAAACTACACAAATCGTAATATTGTTCACTTGTAGCTTTAATTGGTCCATAAACTTTGTAAAATTTACGACGTGCTATAAATGTTGTAGGTGACAGAAGTATTCTTAGATTTTTCGCATATATTAGAAATCATCAATGCTGAACCCATAGATTTAGAACTACCACACATGAGGGCAATGACGTCAACTGGAAGAGCTTGTTCTGCGGAAGCAATGCTAAGAATGAGGAAAGCGCTACCGGGAATATTCATAATGAACTTTTACGGACAAACGGAATGTGGCATCATAACACTTTCCCCATATACAACAGACGACGACTTGAAGAAGGCCAACAGCAAACCAGGTTCCTGTGGGAGAGCAATATCCGGTTTTGAGATTAAGGTGAAAATACTTACGTAACAAGACGTAATTTTGGAATACTTCATGTATGGTAATTTTTTTCCTAATTGTTCTATAGGTTAGCGATCCTGAGACCGGAAGGACACTAGGGCCGAACGAACCGGGAGAACTTTGTGTAAAAACCAAAAAGAACATGGTTGGTTATTTCAACAAAGACTCATCACACCGTTACGACTCGGAGGGTTATCTAAAAACTGGAGATTTGCTCTACTACGATGAAGATGGTTATTTCCATTTTGTGGACAGGCTTAAGGATGTTTTGAGGTACAATAATATCTCCATTAGTCCAGTGGTCATTGAAGGAATTTTGCACGAACATCCTGATGTTGAATTCGCTGTTGTCCTTGGATTTCCGTCTGTGGAAGGTGACCTTCCTGTTGGGATTGTTGCTAGGAAAGGCAAGGATATCACCGAGAAGGAGTTGGAAGATTTTGTGGCTGAGAGGGTTGAGAGCAGGAAGAAGTTGCACGGTGGTGTTATATTTGTTGAGAGGTCGGATATTCCGCTTACGTCAACTGGAAAAGTGCGCAGAAGAGTACTCAAGGCCAAGATTTTGGAGGAACACAAATTCGCAATATGACAACTGGATTTTCACTACTACAAGAATTTAATCGTTAGAAAATGACTTTATAATTGGGTATAACAGAATATATAAACATATTTTTGGACACTTTTTATTAATTTATCATATGGTTTCAAAGGTTATGGTCTATGTTTTCAATATCTAGCTTTACGACAGATTTATTCAATCAGCGTTAGCTTCTGCACAAAAAAAAGGTATTGCTCCGTACTTCCAATAACATTTGGTCAATGGCATAATTGCTTTAAAACATACCATATTTGCAATAACATAACGTTTCACCCCAACGTTATATTACGCACTTTTTTCCATTTTATAGTTGCATACCATTGCATATCATGTTAAGTAACTATTTGGACGTAAAACACGCTAACTTGCTATTACGATTAAAGTTATATTTAGGAAAGAAATGCTATTTTCCGTCTATGTCATTTGTGTAGATACGGCAGTTAACCTTTGGATGGCAGTATTAGAAACAATAACGAAATACACTATTTCTTGTATCAGACATAATTATTCAAAAGAATGAATAAGCCTTTGTCAACATTGAATCAACCATTCTCAATATGAACACATACCAACCACAGATACATTCCAAATATTTTGTTATAATTGAGATAAATATGACAAAGCAATTGATATCTTCAAGCAAATAATGAATAGTCATTAATAAAGTAAATATTTTTAACACTACACAATTATGATTTGATCACAAAAACGTCAAAGAACATTTGACTCAACTAGTTCCCAACTCAAATCAACCATATTGATAATTTGTTTTGTTATCTTTTATGCACTTTACTATATATAAAGAGGTTTGCCATAATTACTTTCATAAGACATAAGAAAGTTAGGAAAGTACTGTGAAGTATCATATTATAGCTACATATTTCAAAACGAAATAGGTTAGTCAAATCAACAAATGTTATTTGGTTCTAAAAGTGTCATCGTATGATACATGACATGACTATGTTGTTTGTAAAATTAGTTCCATTTTCCGACTCTCCAGCCTTTAAACAATACATTTTCGGACATGAGTTCATTAAAAAATTGTCTACTAAGGTCAGTATGGTCTGTATACTGATTTCCTACACAGCTGATAAATATAACAACAATTATTAAAATTTACTTAATTTAATAAATGTAAGTTTAAGTAATAAAATTCTTCAATACAGGTTGACAATCAGACCAAATTTAAAGTTTTAGAGTAAAAGTTCAATGGTCCCGAAAAAAAAATATAGTTACAAACAATTCTTAATCAAAATTATTAACTACACATTAATAAACGAAAGCCAGGCAGAAAATTTTCTTGCAATTCACTTAATATTAACAAGCAATAGGTAGGTTGTCGAGCATACAGGGGTCACAACCGTGGCTAATATGCATAAAATAAGTCGTAAAAATGACAACCATAAAAGCAACGGATATTTTTTAATTTCATGTTTGTTGTGCCTCATTTTAGAATTGCAACTTTGGAAGTTGAATAATAAGGTCTCTAATTATATATGTCATTAATAATAATAGTTGCTATTAACAAAATAATTAATAGCATAGCGGCACCTACGGCACCCTTTATTACAAAATCCAAACCTTGCACAACGACAATTTGGCATTTTCTTTTTTTAGACTTACAGTTCGCCTTATCTCTAAAACTTCTGACTACGGAAAAAAGGTAAAAAAAGTGCATAAGTACCTATAGGGGATTGTATCCTTTTGTACTTCGTTAATGACTATTATAAGGCTAGGATGTACTGGAAAATAGATATGTTACTTGTTGTTTGTTTGCTACGGGGTCGAAAACTTAATATGTTATTCATAATCAAATAAATAAGTCAAAATGTGCCAAAATTCGATTTTTGACTTAATTCGATATTACTATTATCCACATTCATTATTGTAACAGCCTAAACATGCAAACGAAACCGGCTGCGTTCACTTAAGACCATAGATAGCAGAACAAACGACCACTGCATTATAATGCCAAACTATTATTACTATTATTTTATAAGCAACAGATAATTCAATTCACCCGTATAATTAGTACCGGTAAATGCATAACACCAATAGCACATATGTACAGCCGTGGAAAATCCAATGGTAACAGGCTTGCCGCTAGTGTACACCAAACGTAGGTCGGAGAATGTCGGTCGTCGTATACCTACCTGGTAGTCATAAAACCGAAGAGTCACTTCTGTTTCATTTCATTTTAAGTTTTCTGTATATAGATGGTATGAATATGAGTTTCGTATTTATATAATATATTTTCGATATTCGGAGCGAAACTGCCGCTCGTAGCTAAAGATTGTTATTCGTTAATATTTTTGTTTCGATATGCAATTGCAGTATTATTTCATTTATACTAAAATACATAGTAACGTTAGTTATAATTGTAAAAATTTTAATTAGGCACATATTGAAATATTCATCATCATGGCTACGTCGGTGTATGCATCAAGGCAAACCGATTACTACATCCGATATCCGCAGTCAATAATTTTTGAAGGAGGTAATTCCAGATAGGAAGTTCCTGTAAGTGAAAAAACTCATTTTTCTCGGTTTCTACTTAGTCCCAGACCGAAATAATATACTTTTATCTCAAAATGTTTTATATTTATTTAATTTGCGTTATGGTAAGTAATGAAAATTGCATATAATTATGTATTCAACAAAAATAATATAAATTTAACATGAGTATAGTATAGATAAAAATAATAGATAGATGTATAACAGTAAAAAAATGTAATTTGTAGTAACATAACATAAATATATGTAATAACATAAAAACAAACATTTAATAATATAGGAATAACATAAGCATGTATTAAATAAGAAAAGTGTTCTGTTAGGTTGGAGGTTGATATAAATTTGCAGGAGTGCTTTTATTTCATATGTTGTTGAGGTTGGTATGACCTGATGTTTTAGGAAATGATACATGTATGACAATCTAAACGGAACATATGTATCGTCAATTTGTTGCACTAAGAAAACAAGCTAAATCCTTTGTTGTTGTATCAGCCAAAATCGATTTAATTGTGGTTGTCTAACAAATTTACGATTTTTAATCAAATAGAGGTGATAGGGCATTGTAACTCTTCGAAATTGTATGTCGATGGCACGAAGTCACAACGTTATGTGATACATATTTTCAATATTTGCCTAATTTGCGGAAAGGCCAGCAAAAAAGTAAATTAAGGAACAAAACGCGACCCATAGTGTAATAAAAATACCTACCTTTGTGCTTGATCGTCCGGTAGGTCGGCCGGTGTGATGTATTAGGATTAAGTATAAACAGAACGTTTGCAGAATGTATATAATGCGCATGTGCTGGCCAGCTTACCGGGCCCATGTATATATTGGGGTGAACAATACCAGAATAAACAGTTAAGTAGATAACCTGTGTTTGATTACAACTAGCAGCGTTACAGCCGCAATACAAAATATTATACAAGGAACTAGTGGACTTGAAACTTTTGCAATACGGAGAAAACGATTGAGTAACATAAACATAGATTGAAATTTCAATGATTTTATTATAAATTTTTTCAAAGTTATTTGCATATCGTTCTGATGTGATATCATTCATATTGGATTGTAAATCCTGCCCTTACATGTCACACATAAAAGAAAATTGTGTGTGGATGTTATTATAGAACGTAAATATATAATTTTAATAAACATAAATATAACAACATTTTTATAATTAAGCTAAAATGCTAAACAACACTGTAGTATCAGTTCTAAAGGGCATATCTGCAGCAAAGAAGAAACCGGGGCAAATACGATTTACAGCTACATGCAAAAAAATACATTAAATATTACTGTGCACTTTTGTCAGTTTCGGATATCGGATAAATAGACGAAATTCGATTTCATTCCATAGATACAGAAAAACAAAACGAAACGAAACAAAAGTAACCCTTTGGTTTTATGACTTTAGCAGGTAGGTATCCGACGACCGACAATCTCCGAGCTACGTTTGGTGTACACTAGCGGCAAGCCTGTTACCATTGAATTTTCCACGGCTGTACACCAATTAATAAAATAATAATAAGATGCCTAATAGTTTCACGTTGTTGAAACACGCACGAACATATGACTCTCCCCACCGTCTCACATCTGTTTTGTGTATTTGCAAGGAATGTGAGTCAGCACTCAGCAGTGTTGCCAGGTCTACCGTTTTAGCGGTAGTTCTACCGCTTTTCACTTCAGACTACCGCTCTACCGTTCGGTCGTTAAAATCTACCGTTTCTATTGTTATCACCGAAAAGGCAACATTTGGACATATTTAATAGATATGAAGTATATCATACGTTACTATTTTCTGTACAAACAATGCATTTGATAGACCCAGAAGTAATTTTAAGTTCTGAAAAAGAATCTATCGTTCCACTGGTATTTCATTTTCCACATTTAGGGACGAATGTGCAACAGCTGGACACCGAGTAGCGCGTACTTCGCAATTCTGATAGAAATTATAATAGAGATGCAGGATAGAACAATTTTGGAATGAAATAGATCAGGTAAAATATGACGATGGGAACAAACTTTATAAAAACTTAACAATTTTTGTTTTTAATTTGCGCTGTCTTCCCCATTCATCCGCAAATGTGGAGAGAATTTTTTTCACAAGTTAACTAATTAAAAACGAAACAAAAATCGGTTGTCCACTTCGTCACTCGTTTCTTTAATACAATCTGAAGTATAACTTATAAAATAATGCTTTAATATGAAAATTAATAAAACAATTTTAGGAAAACATAATAATACAATTTATTCAAAGTCTACGTATTTTTGGGATTCTGAGTAATGTTTATGTATTTTATAGATTGAGAATCCACGTTTATACATATGTAAAACATATTGTTAAACAAAAGATTTTGTGCTAGCAACGAGGTAAAATTGACTTGGTGTTATTAAAAAGTTTATTTATTTATTGTCTACAACAATATTCTGTAAGAAATATCTTTAGATTGTTAAATATATATTCATATATATATATGTAGTTTACGTTGTTAAACAAAATACGTGTTGTGTCTGAAGTAGAGAAGAAATTTAGCCTTTATTTGTACCTATTAATAAGAAGTTTATTTATTTCATTGTATATGGCAATGTTATATAACAAGTAAATATATGACTTTTAGCACATTATTAAGACGTTTACTTATATTGTGGTAAATACAGTTATATTTTACAACATCTACCGTTGTTACCTTCAAATCTACCGCCTTTTTGCAAGCTCCCTACCGCTAACCTAAAATTTTACCTGGCAACACCGGTCAGCACCATGGGAGAAGATGGGAGAAGTATAATGGTATGCTCAATCCTTGGACGAGTTTACGTACTCTACTACGCATCTGCTATATAGGCCACCAATATTGCACTGTTTAAAATGTAGTACTTACTTTGGAGAATCGATTTATTCAGAAAAATGATTTATATAAAGAAAACTAAGAAATTCATTATGTACTTTTAATACAAATATAAAGAACACACTAATACACAAAACTACTTAACTTATACATACAAATAAGAATTTTTGACAATTTAAGAATAATAATATGTAGTTCATAATAACAGTGTCACAAAATATAAACATTCAAACTGATGATTTGAACGATAATAAAGAAAATTATAATAAGCAATAATAATGGACTCCATATCTAATCTAGCAGTTCACTAATAAAAGAATTCTTCAAATAAGAGTCTTCAGCTCTTGGAAACAAGGTCCATGTTTTCCAAAAGCATTTCTAAAAAGAGGCATTAATCCATTAGAAGCTACTTGTACCATTCCAAAAAGGAATGTTAGTATCAAACGTATCAGCAGAGATGAATAAATATTTGGCATATTTGTTACTTATCCACAAATCAAATATATTTGTAACTAGAGGTTGAATGAGGACAAACTAGGAAAGGCAAAATTGAAACTGAAAAAAGAAGGTATATAATTTAGAATGAAACAATAAGAGCTACCTTATTACTTACCAATATAAAAATAACAATAATTTACAAACTAAAGAAACAGCAACTTAATAACTACGAACGGCAAAATACTAAAATATAAAAACATGGTTATTTTTTAATTAAATAATTAAGATGTACAATACTAAAGTCAGCTTACCTATAAAAGAACAACTAATTATACAACGAAACGGAAAAAACAACTAAAAAACAAGGTTATACATTTTAGAATTAAATTAAATAAGACTTAATATTAATTTACCATATAAATTTAATCACTACCGCAACACAGAAATAACGTAGAAAGAAAAACTAGCACAAAAACCAAAGAAACTACTCACATATGCTTTGATCGAATTTCGAATCTAAACAAAACAAAAAAGGTGGGAGTACAGTGCCGCCCAAGGGATCAAATATCAAATACACTTTAAAATGCCTATTGAGTTGCATAAACACCAGGCGTGCCATTCAGCCCCTTCTTCTGATGCGTAGGAGCATACCATTTGTTTTGCTTAGTCCGTGCGCGTCCGTTTGTAGACACCGGTCATGAAAAATGTTAACATCTTCCAATTTAGGCGTCTCGCGATGTTTGCCTTTAATTATTTCGGTGTTTTGCCTTATAAACTTGATAAATGTGTGACATTTTGTGATGGTGATGTTCTCGTTGACTTTGTGATCAGTTTCGGTCGAATTTGAAGAGAGAAATTTCGGAAATAAGGTAGGATGTTTCTCTATTCCCAAACGCTGTAGATTTTGCTCAAATTCTTGAATCGTTTTGGACTTGATTTTCTTATTTAATGTGGTGTTCCAGCAATATCATGTAAAACTATGTTTATAGCGCGTGAATTTGTACGAATTATATTATAGGTTAGTATACGCAATGAGTCATTACAGTCGCGGTTGTGAATATTTCGCTGTACATAGAGATAGGAACATGTAATTTATACAACAAGTAAATATAAATTCACAGTATGAAAGGACGCATAATAAAAATAAAGTACGAATTGGTACAATGCAACAAGTCTAACCAAAACCATTAATTTTGAACAACTTGAGTAAGTCTGGCTTTTGATAATCTCCCGTCGTTAAAGGTGCACTATAGGCAAAACTGGGAGAGCTGAAGATTATTCATAGATTTCAGCTGTTATTTTAGACATACGTTACAGAATATTTCTAAATATTGACGCGTGTTAAAACGAAATAGCATACTTTTCATACGTCTGCTGTATAATTTAAATGGGCAAGACAAAAAAGTACGTCTGTTCTTAGAACCATAAGAACGAACAGCGGTAGCGGTAGCAACCTAACCTCCAATTCGAGCGCGAACGTGTGATGTGAACAAGATGTTTTCGTTGGTATGTTTTCACTTTGCTTCTGTTAAACATGCTAATGATGGATATATAAATTAGATAGGACAATTATCACAATTAAATGACAGTATTTTTAATAATTAAATATTAATCTTGAACGAACTACCTAGTAGGCAACTTAAAATACACAGCTAATAACCAATTCATGCGGTACGTTCATATCTTGGTTCATACGATTTTAAGCGATGAATCACCTTCAGCTCTCCCAGTTTTGCCTATATCCAAAGTACAAGCAATAAGAAAAAAAATGGCGAATATTGCTGTGTACGCCTCTACGAATATTTATTAGAATTTAATCCAAGTGGATGATTTCACTCGTATTTTTTGAGGTACTATGCAAAAGCATACAAATTTGTTGTTTTGATTTTTAACAATACAAGAATTAAAATTATTATTATTATAATTTTAATGATTACGTATCTTTCCAGTCTTTTGAGCTTGTAATACCTAAACGCCTTTAGAAGTGTTTCGAGTTTGTCCTGTTATACAGCATTCCGCAAACTTGCTTGTTTCGACGTTTTTAATTTGAAAATGTAATTTTTACGTGAAATACTAGTATAGGGTGAACCAACTGGGCGAAACAGTCCAGACATTTGACATAATATCCTGTTTTGTGAAGCGTCCCGAATTTCGTGCCGCTTTTTGATAATTTTATTCTAATTTTCAAGACATCACCCATTTAAAAAGTCCAACATGTCTACTCTTTTAAAGAAATGTAGTATGTTTTTAATATTAATTGAACGTTTTGATAAAGCTATGGGGTAAATAGTTTTTAGTTATAAAAACTGTTTGATTTTTATGTGAAAATTGTGAAATTGCGAAGATTTTAATTAGGAAATATTTTTTCTAGTTTTTCCTTATTAATAATAAAGAAATAACTAATAAAAGAATAATTAAAGGAACTACATCTGTGCCTTTGAGCTTTAATTTTTCATGTAGAGTGCAAGAATGTTATAGTCATACAATGCAGAAAGTTCTTCCAAAAAATAATAAATGATAACACATTCTTATGTATTTCAGTTTTTACTCGATATTTGCTTTTTCCAATAAATATTTTTCTTATTAGACCACTGTAGATAGGAAGAACAATTGTATCCCACCGTTTACCGTTTGTACTATGTACTATCGGTTGTGTTAGGTATATTTAATATAATAAAATTATAAACCCCTAACCACAACAAGTATTTTAGAACCTAAATACGTATTTCAGCAACTATGTTGCCATCTTCAGTAGAACCTAAAAAGAGGAAAAAAGAGATTAGCACTTCATCTTTACTGGATATTGTCCAAGCAAATGACTAGTGGAAGTGACGTCCATGTTAAAAAAATTACCCTATATATACCCATTTGTTGTTCACACCTCAGTGAATTTTGATCATTGAAGCGTAAAAAACAAGTTTTAATTAAAGCAGGTCAAACAATGGCGAACTAGGTATAGGACCCCTGTCTGAATTTATTAATTTATCTCTATTCAAGTGAATAAAGATACTTTCCAAGCTGTTTAGTTCCCTATTATTTGACACAGCTTTTACAAGTTTTAAGTCATCTACAACTACTTTATGACCTGTGTCTAAAATATGTTGAGCCACACTAGATTTTTCAAAACGATTATATTTAAAATGAGCTACATGTTCTTTGAACCTAGTTAAAATTGTTCTTCTAGTCTGGCCTACGTATTCTTTTTCACAGTCATGACATTTGATACAATATATACCAGATTTATCAAGTACATCTACCTTATCCTTTGGGTTTCCAAGAAGGTTTTTTATGCTATTATGAGTCGAATATGCTATACAGAGATTTCAAAAATACTTCTCAAACCCCTTGTATATGCACAATCGAACGGTATTTTAACATATTTCTTCTTTTCTACAGACAAAGTATTTAAAGTAGATATTTGATTTACATACATTTTTTGATTCTGCTTCTTAATCATTCTATCAACTATTTTCTTAGGGTACCTATTATGTTTGACAACATTCTTAATAAACAATAATTCTTGTTGATGCGGACAATGGAAATTTCAATAACCTATTTACTAAACAACTAATAAAAGACAATTTTTGTTGAAAAGGATGCTGCGAATCATTAGGGATAAACCTGATTGTGTTAGTATCTTTCCGATACACGTTTTGAAAAATCTAGTGTGGCTCAACATATTTTTTTTTTTAATACTTGTTGTGGTTAGGGGTATCTAAAAATGGAAGTTGGCCGTTAACTTCTTGTTCTACAGTAAAGTTAATGGTGTTGAATTTAGAATTCAAAACGAGAAGAAAATCTTGAATACTGCACTTTTTGAACATTCAACATTGATTTAAGCAATAAGTTTTTCAAAACGTTGCTAACGCAAATTATGGATGATTGTATTGTGTGTATTGTTGATTGTAGTATGTGTGTGATGTTTGGGCCTATTCTAAACCCATATAACTTTGCGGCCGGATCTACTTACAAATCTTTGAAATCAAATTAAATTTGCAACATTAAATTAAAAAAAAAAATGTTTGCCGAAGTTATTTGAAAGAAACTCTGTGAACTAGAAACATGGTCGATAACATATTAACAAAATTAACAATAATATGGAGAGACGTTACCGATTATTAAAGATGCCTACTAGGTTGCTTAACACAAATTCTGGAAAATTTTGATAAATACGGATCAGAAGAAAAATACATTTTGGTGTTCATCAAGATTTGAATAAATTTGATCTGTTTGACAACTACCGACAATTGAAGAAACGTATAGTAAAACTGAAGTTATTCAAGCATTCTGGAAGACCTTTTGGAAAATCAAATAATAAAATTTCATCAAGCTTTTCACACTGAGTAAATGGGAAAAGAAATGGGAGACGGAAATATCATAAACATGTTTAAGCAATTTTGGTCATAAAATCTGTCCAAACGTCAGCAATTCGACTAAATTTGACGTAGGGTTGCGTGAGTTATTGAAAGTGAACGATCTTGTTCTTTAATGGCATTAATGTGGTGTTTAAAAAGGGAATTCTATCATAATCTTGAATCGGTCGTTGCATATGCGTGTTCAAGTTAGTGCATTAAAAATATACGCGCCACATAATACGATATATTAAAATTGTTATCCAATTTCAAGTAAAAACAATCATATGATTTATTGTTCCAGTAAACCCTGCTGTAGAATTAAGGAAGACGTTTTACAGGGTTTTTAATCTAAAGAAAATCACAAAACATGTTTTAAAAAAAGAAAAATGCACATTTAACTGAATCTGAAGAAATTAAATTCCATTGTTGAGTAATTTGAACCTCATTTTCAGTCGGATCTAAGTTTTTCGGTTCAGGGTTCCATCAGAGGAATAAAATAAAAAATTGCATCCAATATCGAAAGCACAAACAATGACTCGACGCTGCAAAATCTTGAAATTTAACACAATTCGTTGGAAGTAAAGCATCAAAAAAATATAAAAAAATAAAAATAAAATATTTTCCGGTGTAAAGAGTTTGAATGACTTGTTTCAGGTTTAGATAAAATTGTCTGCACGTCTAAACTTTTTAAAAAATCGCTCAGGAGAAAAATTGTTCTGTTTTTATATGTCCTCGTGACATGTTTTTGAAAGTTGGAAACAAAACGTAAATATCTTTCAGTGATTTACAAACCTACAAAATAAATTAAACATATCCCATTAATGACAATATTTTGGAGACTGTTGCGAACTTAATAATAAAATTATAAACCCCTAACCGCAACAAGTATTTTAGAACCTAAATACGTATTTCAGCAACTGTTGCCATCTTCAGTAGAACCTAAAAAGAGGACTGTCTCTCACCTTTTATTGCCAACTCGTTTATGAGCAGATTTGAAACCAATGTAAAGTCTATAGCACCATATTTCCCTAAGACTTGGGTTAGGTATGTCGACGATATTTTTGCCATTTTTGACACCAAGAAGTGCAGTATTCAAGATTTTCTTCTCGTTTTGAATTCTAAATTCAACACCATTAACTTTACTGTAGAACAAGAAGTTAACGGCCAACTTCCATTTTTAGATACTCTGGTAGTCAGGAATAGCAAAAATATAATAGAAATTGACGTGTATCGGAAAGATACTAACACAATCAGGTTTATCCCTAATGATTCGCAGCATCCTTTTCAACAAAAATTGTCTTTTATTAGTTGTTTAGTAAATAGGTTATTAAAGTTTCGATTGTCCGCAGATAGATATCAGCAAGAATTATTGTTTATTAAGAATGTTGTCATACATAATGGGTACCCTGAGAAAATAGTTGATAGAATGATTAAGAAGCAGAATCAAAAAATGTATGTAAATCAAATATCTACTTTAAATACTTTGTCTGTAGAAAAGAAGAAATATGTTAAAATACCGTTCGATTGTGCATATACAAGGGGTTTGAGGAGTATTTTTACATCACAAAATCTCTGTATAGCATATTCGACTCATAATAGCATAAAAAACCTTCTTGGAAACCCAAAGGATAAGGTAGATGTACTTAATAAATCTGGTATATATTGTATCAAATGTCATGACTGTGAAAAAGAATACGTAGGCCAGACTAGAAGAATAATTTTAACTAGGTTCAAAGAACATGTAGCTCATTTTAAATATAATCGTTTTGAAAAATCTAGTGTGGCTCAACATATTTTAGACACAGGTCATAAAGTAGTTGTAGATGACTTAAAACTTGTAAAAGCTGTGTCAAATAATAGGGAACTAAACAGCTTGGAAAGTATCTTTATTCACTTGAATAGAGATAAATTAATAAATTCAGACAGGGGTCCTATACCTAGTTCGCCATTGTTTTACCTGCTTTAATTAAAACTTGTTTTTTACGCTTTAATGATCAAAATTCACTGAGGTGTGAACAACAAATGGGTATATATAGGATAATTTCATGGACGTCACTTCCACTAGTGATTTGCTTGGACAATATCCAGTAAAGATACTATGAAGTGCTAATCTCTCTTTTCCTCTTTTTAGGTTCTACTGAAGATGGCAACATAGTTTCTGAAATACGTATTTAGGTTCTAAAATACTTGTTGTGGTTAGGGGTTTATAATTTTATTATATCCCATTAATATATTAGCCACAATTCCCGAAAACGCATCAATTTTATTCATGGATTTACGAAACCGGTCTTACATACATTCCGAACAACGACCCTAAAAGGTATATCTTGTTTAATGGGACGATCAATCAAGGCGATATTACGAAAAAAAAGAGGAGGAATGGGAAAGCCGCAGGGGAAAAGAGCCGCTCGCGTAAGGGAAGAAAAAATATATAGAAGAAGACGGTAGAACAAACGTTACGCTTTCTTGTTCCGGGGCGCTACACGCGTCCCGGATAATTTATTTTACTCTGCCTTTCCGTAGAACATTTCTGTCGGTTGGTATCACTGACAGGCGGACGCCCGACCGTCGCGAATACGAATCTTGTCAACTTGAGACGGACGGGGACTTTCCTTTTAGAAAACCTGTCCGACAAGGGGACTGCTTATAAAACATATGAAGTCAATGAACATGAGGTCCTATCGTTTTTTTTACGTCGGTTGTTTTAGTACTTGTTTCGAACCGTACACACATAAAAATTTTACGGAGTGAATAATTCGCACGTAGTTAATCGTACACAAAAAGGAGTGAAATTTTCTTCGAAAATCAGTTGATTGTATCTTAAAAATTGTTGTTATACATAATTTCGGAGTTAATTTAACTACACAGCAGGTAGTTGAAAATAGTTGATATCCGACAAGGTGAAAATTTTCACCGGCTCCAGCACGACGGTGTGAAATAAAAATTAACACCACCCAGGGTGTTGAAATAACTGAGAAAACGAGAGAAAATACTTTTTTTTATTCATTCAAACTCCGCGTGGAGTGAACAATTTCCAAAATGGTACGATTTATTTCAAAAAGTGAAAAATTTGCCCTCTTGGCAACAACAGTACGGCATAACGTCGCCACGAAGGCGGTCGCTTCGCAGTTCGGCCACGGGACTTGTGCTGTAGGTTAGGAGTGAGGTTAGTTTTTGATTACTTGTAATATATTACATATTAGTAACCTATTTGGCATGGAGCAGTCTATTTTCATCTCCGTGTTAAATACGAAAACAATAACGGATAAATTTTAGGTTTCGTCGCATTTAATACGACAAGTATGTAACGACAGGTAGGTACTTGTGCGTTGTATATTACCCATTGGTTGTGGTCACAAGCTTTTATATTTTTGAACATTTCAGCTACATTATAATCATAGTGACTGTCATTGAAGATTGAGACGTATTGACCGCACCCTGTGCCAGGGGAGGAGGTTTAATTACCAATTAATAAAATATATGTTCGTAAGTTTTACTTACTACGAATGTATCTGATAAGTATTAATTCCCATATGTATTACAGTTTTCTTGTCTTAAAAATTAAGTATAGAAGAAGAAAACGCACATTTAATATTCCATGAACGTCACGGCAAGTGGAAAGCAAAATTTACACCAGTTTTTCACCACGAATTCAATACATATGTAGGAGAAGTCACCAACAACTTGCCACAAAGGTACAGTGATACATTTTAAGCAATGTAAGATATATTTTCAAACAAAATAGTTATTGATATTGCAGCTTGAGACATATTTACCGCCTCCGTGTGCCAGGGGATGGAGTGACAGTAAAACTGATACATGTTTAGTCACGTAAGTATTATTTACTACATATACAACTGATACGCATTAATTTGGTTTTGTATTACAGGTTTCTTTACCATTAGAACTTAAAAAAGGAAGAAGTGGAGCATTGCCTGTTGCAGTTGACAGACAAGACGGTGTACTACTGATTATTATTTATAGTATATTTATATGTAAGTATTGTGGAATAGATATAATATTGAACAAAATAAAGGATTGATATCTAAATTACATGAGTATTTAAATTAATAACTTTTCTGTGTTACAGTCACTGTCACTAAAAAACAACTAACTAAACTGTTGTTTCTTATTGACTAGTGATCAGAACACAGAAAACTGATTAATTGGCATATTTTTTATTCTTGCTGGCCCCGCATCATTTCTCCCTTTGGTATAAATTTAACTCCGTATAGGATAATTTTAACACCCGCGCGGTGAAAACAACCAACTCCCTAAAGATTTATTTTCAACTCCTTTTCAAATAATAATAACTACAAAAGTAGTGAATGTACTCCCTAAAAATTCAACTCCGTCCGATCTAACTACATGCGCAAATGGTCGCGAGGGAGATCCATAGCGGTGTTGAATCGGTGTTAAATCCAACTCCGTATTTTTATGTGTGTATGTGGAAGGGTGCGAGAAGTTTAAATATAATACGTAATTTGAGCAGATTTTAAGCATAATACATTATGCAGCCAGCCTACATTGAGAAAACTGTAGGTATAGTAAAAAATGTATTAGAGCCAAAAGTATTTTAATATCTATAAAAGTATATGTTGGAAATACATATTCCATTTAATAAATGGTAAAATACACGTATTCTAAGTATCATTTTAATTTGAATTTGAAATATTATAATTCTGTATCTTAATTTTTATGAAACATTATTATAGCATTCGATTGAAACACTAAAGTACTGAAACTAAAGTACTTCTAATGACGCTTCAAATGAACGAAAATTGACAACTGAATTCATTTGGTATCTTATCGTAGGCTTTAATACGTGAATTCAAAGCATACTTGACATTTATCCTATTTGTTTTCCGTCATTAATTTACGTTTTTACTGAGAGCTGTCACATTTCTTTTGTAATTTTCTTTAGTTAAATATATACCGTTAAAGCATACCAGATTTGATTTGCCCAGAATTATTATTTAATAAGTTACAGGTTTCGAAAAACATGTTCTCTAATTTTTTGAGCAGTGGAGGTACTGGTTTAGTACTTCTTGACATAATCTTCAATATCAATGAAATATGTTGTACTGACACTGTATTTTCTTTTGTTTCAGGTTAGCGCACACCATTTACATCATAGAGTGAATCCTCTCGATTTTCAAAGAGGTATGATCAAATAACAAAAACCCGCCGCATCACCGCTCGCTATTCCGTACTTTCGGTACTTGTGACATTAATAACTATTATTCTAATGACGTAGTGTAGGTAGTGTCAAATGCTGATGCTTTGACAATACCTACGATTTATCTCAATAAAATCGATTCTCAAGCAGCTAAACTTTAAATTTTATATATTGTATGATAAAGTCATGTGCCTGGCCACATCAGATTTTTTACTTTATCATAGGCAGTAAGATAAAGTATTGTAATCATGCCGAAAAAAGAAATTGAGATTTTAGCGGAAATAGGTCTTTTTGGGTCCCCTGAACATTTTTGACCAAGGTACAAAAAATCTGATGTGGCCAGGCACATGACTTTATCATACAATATATAAAATTAATAGTTTCGCTGCATGAGAATCTATTTGACTGAGATAAATCGTGTCTGCATTAAAATTAAACTAGTTAGCCAGGATTTGACAGATATTTTGATAGTCAATAGTATCAATCGAAGGTATTGTCAAAGCATCAGCATTTGACACTACCTACTGTCATCAGAATAATAGTTGTTTATATCACAAGTGCCGAAAGTACGGAATAGCACAACGAGCGGTGATGCGGCGCGTCACCGATGGCGGAGCGTCGTCGTCGCATGTGAGCGACTCGCGCTATGTAGTTTTCGGCAGGAGTGACATCAACGTTTTTGTGTTGCTTTTTTAGAAATACGTATTTAAAAAAAAAATCAAAAATGGTTATATTTCGGTATAGAAAATGTTACGTTGATACCACTTCTACGAAATGTCAAGTTTAAAAAGCTAATTCAAATTCTGACAGATTTATATTCGTTCATGACACTGTAGATGACGTTCCATGCGGTTCTCCGAATGTGACAGCGTGGTGACAGCCATAGACATTTCTGTAGTGACAGCACAAAAAAAATAATTGTCAAAATCCTGGCTACTATGCAGTTTCATATCAATGCAGATGCGACCGATCTCGATCAAATAGAATTTGCTCTTGCAGCTAAACTATTAATTTTACCAAAAAATGTCATAGGCATAAATTATTCAAAATTTCCTCTGCTTTAATTTATTATTTAACTATTTTGAAGAAATTACAGAAATGGCGGCTCATCTGCAAAATCCTTGAAAAAGGCTTAGAATAAACTACCAGTTCCTTTGGACCCTATTGAACCAAAAGCTTTTCAGCTCTAAGTTTAGTCATAAAACTTCTAAATATGAACTTTCGTCCCGATACCTTTAGTAGTTTTTCCGGAATCGTTGTCACAAAAATCGAGTACACACATACGCACACACACACACACACACACACACACACACACACACACACACACATACACACACACACACACAGACATTTTTTTGTACCTTGGTCAAAAATGTTCAGGGGACCCAAAAAGACCTATTTCCGCTAAAATCTCAATTTTTTTTTCGGCATGATTACAATACTTTAGCATACTGCGTATGATAAAGTAAAAAATGTCTGTGTGTGTGTGTGTGTGTGTGTATGTCTGTGTGTAAACGATTTTTCTGACGACGATTCCGGAGAAACTACTAAAGGTATCGGAACGAAAGTTCATATTTAGAAGTTTTGTTACCAAACTTAGAGCTGAAAAGCTTTTGGTTGAAAGGGGTCCAAAGGAACTGGTAGTTTATTCTAAGCCTTTTTGAAAGATTTTTCAAATGAGCCGCCATTTCTGTAATTTTGACAAAATAGTTAATTATAAATTAAAGTAGAAGAAATTTTGTATAATTTATGCCTATGACATTTTTTGGTATAATTAATAGTTTAGCTTCAAGAGCAAATTCTATTTGATCGAGATCGGTCGCATCTGCATTGATATGAAATTACATAGTAGCCAGGATTTTGACAAATATTTTTTTTTGTGTTGTCACATTCGAAAACAGCTGATCTCATCAGAGGTTGGAGAACCACTATGGAACGTTGCCGCTGTAGTGCGGCAAATTATAAAATACAAATTTCAAATAAAATAAGATAACCAATTTGATTGTTTGTTGATAAGAAATATCAACCCGTGTCTTTATATCTAATTCTAAAAACGATAAATTGCGAAAATTATAAATAAAGTATAGCGATGAGTGTAGTTTTATTTTAGTATGTTGGTAGGGATGTGTCATGAACAAATATAAATCTGTCAGAATTTGAATTACCTTTTTAAGGTGCGTTTTCATTAGTGATAATGGCAGTGGTAGCAGACGCCGTTATAGTATTTCCAATAGAAAATTGCTAGTGACTCATGTTTATGTACATGCAAAACTAATATGTGTCATTATCACGATATGTAAGAAATACTATAATTTCGTATTCTACCACCGCCATTAGCTACCATTACCTACCAATCGGAACGCACCTTTAAACTTGACGTTTCGTCAAAGTGGTACCAGCCTAGCATTTACTATACAGAAATCATTTATTTATTTTTTTTAAATACGTATTTCTTAAAAAGCAACACAATAAACGTTGATGTCGCTCCTGCCAAAAACTAGATAGCGCGACTCGCTCACATGCGACGGCGACACTCCGCCTTCGGTGACGCGCCGCATCACCGCTCGTCGCGCTATTCCGTACTTTCGGCATTTGTGACATAAATAACTATTATTCTAATGACGTAGTGTAAGATGCTGATGCTTTGACAATACCTACGATTTATCTTAATAGAAAAGATTCTCATGCAGCTAAACTATTAATTTTATACATTGTATGATAAAGCCATGTGCCTGGCCACATCAGATTTTTTTTTTCATGGATTCATAATAATGGCTATTTTGCACTACTTTCTGTTTGATAATGAAACTCCTAGCTTCGCACTCGTACACCATCCGACGTGAAAACTTTTATATAATATACCATTATTAAACGACCTTTTAAAATTTCAAACAAGCAGGTATAAACAAACTGCAAATACAAGCAACTCGTCCAACATTTATTAATTTATCACAACAGTAATTTTCCGCGTTTTAGCTAATAACTTCCGCACAACTAAAGTATTAAATTTGCGAAGCTACGAGCGCAATATTAGATTCCTAGCGCTCTTCGCTGCCCTCGAACATAAAACGGGTATTTTAATGTTGCGCCCCATCCCATAAAGGTTCGGTCTCTCTCATCTGCGTAGAGTGGATTCCGGACGTTCCGAAAACATTTTATTTTCTAAGAAAATAATTAAAACTTGCCGTAGAGCGCGGTAGAAAAATCTCTAGCGGGCATCACGTACCTCACTGTCCGAATTGTTTCCGAAGTTTCGAAGCGAGAAACCGGAACAAAACAAGCACCACAGAGCGAACTAGGGCTTCGGGCTATCCAACGTTACGCTGAGAGCAGACGGACGGGATTTTCGCTCCGGTTAAATTGATTTTTTAAATTTTAAGGGCTTAGTGCTATATTTATACGTTAATCGTCACCAATCCAAAAGTTCTGGGAGCAAAAATGTTTTATTTACTATTTAAGGAGTCATTGGAGTCATATCTGAGTAATCGTTACCAACACGTAAAAGTGAACAATTCAATTTCATCGAACAGACTTTGCAGTTACGGGGTACCCCAAGTATCAGTTTTGGGCCCCATTCTCTTTTTAATTTATATCAACGACATTAATTGTGCTACTAAAGCAACTGATCTTATTCTATTTGCGGATGACACAACGGTAGTTGAGGGAGGTGATGATTATGAACAGCTTCTTAATACAGTTGACCTATGTGACAGAGATATTAAAGAATGGTTTTCTTCAAATGCGCTTTGCATCAATCAGGATAAGTGCTTATCGGTATTGTTTACATTGCGACATGAAGCGCGTTCCAGTACGGACGATAATGAGAGTGTAAAATTCTTGGGTGTTATTCTTGACTCCAAATTAAAGTGGGAAAGTCATGTCGGACATGTTTCAGGAAAACTTGCGAGGGTGATTCATTATTTGAGAATCTTGAGAGAATCAATCTCTATAAAATGTCTTAGGGTTGCATACTTTGCCTTTTTTCACTCCTTGATGACATATGCAATATTTAACTGGGACCATTCAGGTCACAGCAATAAATTGTTTTCTCTACAACGCCGATGCATAAGAGTAGTACTCGGAGTCGGTCGGAGTGAAGATTGCCGTGAACACTTCCGAAATCTCAATGTTCTGACACTTCCATCCGCCTACATATTGGAATGTTTAATGTACGCTAAGGTCAATGCCAGTACGTTTGTGACATCGAATGCAATTCACTCGTACAACACTCGTGAGAATCAGCAGTATCGCCGACCTTTTCTGAGATTGCAGAAGTCGCGCAACGCATCAAATTACTGGGCTCTAAAATTTGTTAATGTTCTGCCGCCAGCAATTAAGTGTTACTCCAATAATAGATTTAAGACAGTAATGAAACAATTCTTGGTTGAAAAATGTATATTCAATTACGATGAATACTTTAACTGTAATTTCGTAGAAATATGTAGTGCATAGTGTTTTTCTTTTTCTGCTCTGACTTGTGTAATCAATTTTCTTTGTAATAACACCAATAAAGATTATTATTATTATTATTATTAAAGATACCCATGTTACTTCATTTCTGCCGCTTTACAGAAACAGAGAATTTATATTATAATTTAATTTTTATCGTTACTGTTTTATTAACAAATATTCTCTCCAACCATTAGATAATAGTGTTACACAAAAAAGGATTTCGTTTTACTTTATTTTAGTGTTTCAGGCCAGAATAATGTTTTATTTAGTAGAGATGGCATGAGTTCAACTGATATCTCCAAAGGTGCCAAAATCGCTATTCTCTGCTGCTAGTGTCATAATTAGGGATTATTGATGTCCGCAAATTAGACAAAATGCGTACAATTAATTGTAATATAGCAAACGATGTAAAAAATGTTATTTTCTTGTGTAAAGACAGTAATAGTGCCACATGTATTACTTCTAACCATGAACACAATTCCGACACACATGTCTGATTTAAGGACGTGCTATATTTACATGTACCTATATCCGACACCCCTAAATTTGTAAATAATGGTGGTTAAAAGAGTAGTACACCGTATTATTATGAAAATAAAAAGCATTTTTAGTCAGCCTAAATAGATATTATTAGAATTCTCTTAAGTACTGTTATCTGTAGCGATGTACAAAAAAGTCGTATTGCAGTTAACTTATAATGAAAAAATCAACTTTTAGCATAACACTCAATTATCAAGATCAGTCAAACTTTTAGGTTATAGTCTGATCGTAAGAACATGGTAGAATAAGAAACGATTGTGGGTTGATAAGGGTAATATCAAATCACCAAACCGGATGTCCTGAAATAATATGTTGGTGATTTTTTATTTTATCCCACTAAACAGAAATATGTCGCAATTTAGGACAATGTCTGAATTTGAGACGTTTACCTTATATATCTAAACAGGATATTCACCGGGTGCATGATCATAACACTTCCTAGCCACCATTATTTGGCTGTCCACGTAGTGACATGATAGTCTTATGATAAAATCAAAAACTGAATCTTTTTTTATTAGTAAGTATACTTTATCATTCACAAAAAAATATAACCTTTTATTAAACGATTTGTTAATATTGGAAACGTATGTTTTTATTTATTCGATAAAGTCGTGTATAGTCACGACATCGCGTTTGGTGCTTAGCTAAAAATTTTCTTAATCTTGAACTATAGCTAGGACAACTTTTACTTAATAACACAGAATTATTATTTATCCAAACCTGTGTAACATATATTTTTTCAAATATTTAACATACAAAAGCCTACAATCGCTGGGATTACGTATATTAAACTCAATAACAAAAAATTTTATTAGTGAGATTTGCATCGGATATTTTGACTATAAAAACTAATAACGATGTTACACTCGTTATTATATATATAGGTGTAGAGTATAACGATGTTACATTATGTGGGACGCACTCAAATCTATAAAATTGTTCAATTAAATCCTATAAATTTTTTATTTAAAATCACATTTATATGTTTATTTATTTTAATAAATATTTATCTAACAACTTATGACTTCAAAACAAAAATATAAGAAACAAATAACCGAAAACAAATTACTACTCTGTTAAATAGCAAAAACTATCGAATGACGAGCAAATGATAACCATTTCATATAAGCTTTTTTCTGTAGAATCTGAAGACAAAAAAAGTGAATTGACTTCAGTGTTTAAGAATTTAGAATGTCATATTAAAAAACGAAAACGCGTTTTAAGTATTCGCACAAATTTTCTCAAAAACTAGACATAATTCAGCATGTCTGCCTTCAGGGTCATATTCTACGGAAGGACACTCACCCCATTTTGTTTATTGGTGTAGTTTGTTCTGGATATGTTTTCTTTCTTTTTTCCCAACAACTATTATTCCATTTTTTATGTTTTTGTTTGTATTAATTTGGTAACATAGATTAATCTAAAAACTTATTATTTGTATTGTTGTGTACGTTTATTCATAATTTTAGTAGATAACTATTATCATTATTATCTATTATTTCCATATACAAACTTCAATCGTTCTAAGAATATAATAAGAAGACCACTCTTATAATAAACGAAATATTTGATTGGACAGGTAAAATTACAACATGATAAAATCGCTGAACGGTTTGTTATTTGAATCAAACCTTGGGTACGTCGATTTATAATTATTAAAATACACATATTTAGATTTAATTTAACACCTTCAACGTCATCGACACTTTTTGATATGGCAACCACATATTTTTTGTACACATCATGTTTTACTCAATTGTGCTTTTCTCGAAAATTTTCTAACGTAAAGCCATGAAATAATTCCCCTACCTTTTAGACAATTAAAAGATGTATCCAATCAGTAAGAAAGAATTTCGCTTGCAATTAACTCTCGATGACGTCATAAATTGACGTACATTTGACAAATATCACAAAAAATCTATTTTAATAACTAAAAATCACCGTGTCGGCGATTTTCTCATATTTCTAGGTGACTTCCTCGTAAATTAAATCAAATTTTGTACAAAATCGTCCTTGATAATAATTGAAAATTGAGTTTTTAATGACTTTTCATTACATTTTATCACAGGTACTAAATTATGAAAATAAAATCCACTTATGATTAAATAGCTACGAGTACCAACACAGTTTTACTGTTTTACATTTTTATCTACACCATTTTTTGATCAATCAATACTTTTCATCATCTAGTATTGCCTAATGCCTAGGCCATTGATGGGTTTACTCCTTTAAAATAAGAGAAGCATTAATATAGATAGCAGGTTAACAGTACTCGCGTAAAAGTGGATTAATCAAAAATTCTTCCTCTCAAAGAAACAAAGACAAATATTCTCCATAAGTTATTACAAACCATAAAACCCTTCATGACAATCTGACTTAAACCTAATTATAGATTAAACCGTGCATAAATTCATATTAAACTCACGTATATTCAGGAACAGTTTCCAGGGTTTATCTGTGCGCATTTGCGCGCAACATTCGTCGGGTCTATTTTTAATATCGCTATCTCCGCGCGTATATCAGGCAAGTCTGGCTGTCACCGCGGACCTAATTAAAATTTATGTGCGTTTGCGTGCGGGTAATTGCTCGCCAGGCTTTTTTCTAATTGTGCTTATCGGATGGCATCTTTGTCGGCCGTTCTTCCGTCCGCTAAAATAAAGCGCCGATAAAAATAGGCACTCAGAGTCACAGTCAATACGCCCGTGTTAAATTTTGACTCATTGTTAGGTTCATTTTATGATTCAGACGTGAGATGAGGCGATTTGTTTCATGTCTGTCACACAAATTAATGAGCATTGAATAAAGACTTTAAACTGAATTTTGGTTTATGTATAAAGTTTATTAACTATAGCCAAGCATTTATAAGAACCTAAAAACGAATGCCTCTAAAGTTAGTTAGTAAATTAGCTGCAGAATGTATTCCTAAACAATAAAGTATTTTTAGTTTATTCAACATTTATTTGTATATTTTTATCTCGCAACTAGAGATGAGATTTAATATACCTAAGTCTGCAAAAATAATATACACATTTTTTGCTATAAATCGGATTACCATAATTACGAAATCAAAGCCGGAGAAGAATTACATACTTTTGAAAATAAGTCAACAACCCATCCGCGCCCTGTGGTGGCTTTTTATAGCCTTTATTTTTTTGTGTCTTTTTTTTCAGCTTCTCAAGTGTTTTCTTATGTATTTCGTCTTTTATAGAATGCGAATATCAGATATACCAAAATTAGCAACAATTGGGACGTTTGAGACCCACAAAAGTAAATTTGAATACCAAGTAATGCATATATATTTCAACACGGAAGCCGTTGGAAATACTCATATTTTAATAATTATTTTTTGAAAACGTTGCGAATTTAAAGCACTGGAATCTTTACAGCTGAAAAATTGACGTTTGCTTTTTTTTTTATAAATATTCACATTTGTTAGATTATTAAAATGTGTATGGTAAAATGTTCCGAAATCGACTACCAAAGGATTTAACCCCTCATTAAAGATGTTCAAATTGACGAATGACAGAAAATTATAGAACAACATTTAGAAAAGTTATAACATTTTGCTAAAGCAGAACAAAGTAATGTTCAGTTGAAACCACACAACATAAGTACAATATTGTTACTTAGGGGTTTTTCTCCTCAGAGCAAAACATATTGCATTCATGAATAGGACTACCGCATCTATTTACCTATAATTTAATATATGGTGGAAAGTTATATAATTTTTGAAAACTTGTTATCACAGCCAACCAAAATATCAACTCCCTCCACTTGGTGTCATACATAATATCGTAATGTGAAGGCTTTTCAGCTTCTAATTTACCTAATCATTTAAAGTATAATCCCAATCAATTACCTACAACTTGGCATAAGAGAAAAGGATTTAAACAGTTTTTGTAAAAGTTATAAACATTTTTCTGTTGTTAAGATATGTAATTTGTACCGCAATACTCAAATAAGTAGTAGACAAAATTATTGTGATTTAGGGGTAGTATGCCACAAAGGAAATTTCTCAGCGTAAATGAGTAAAAACAACGATTAATTACCTACGAATTTGTCATACGAAGCATACATATGTAACAATTTTGTTTCCACTTCCAATACATTTAATTTTTGTAAAAGTTATAACAATTTTTCTGTAGCGTTTTTCGTAGTATATCTGGAAGCTTGCATAGAGTGTACATGCAAATATATATTTGTATAAGATTGAATAAGTTTTTCTATCGAATGGCGTATAGGTATACAGTGTGTTCTATTTGAAAAAATTAGTTTTTTACGTTTGAAAATGCAATTATTGTGTTGTACATTTTGAACACTATGTATAATATATCATGATGAACTAAACATCGTCGTATTTTTTTGTGTTTCTAGTTTTGGAACACCAAGCATGTAACTTCTAGTTTCAATAAGAACCGAGATATAGGTATAGGAAAATCTTATTAAAAATGATGTATTTCGTTGCGTAGAAACAAAAATAAAATTAAAATTATATCATACAGTTAAAATAACAAAGTTAATATCGACTTCCGGTGGCCGGATGTGAAAGTTAACTTGAGAGTATTTTCGCTGAAGAGCTCAGATTCGAATTCCAAAATTTCAAATGTCCAGATATAGTAGAACATGAGAAACTTCTAATGTACCAGTTCTGTGAGACACCCTGTATAAATTAACTAATTTATTTTTAGTTTGAATTATCCATACGATTACGGAAGGTTTCCTTTACATTTGCCCGAGCTTTCATAACAAAAAAGGGAGTTACATGCAAGAAATCATTATTTTCATATTATTTATCATCGACGATTATGCAATACAGCAGTAAAGCAGTAAACTGTATTGTTGTTACAATTTTTAAATTATATTATATTACCTAGATACTTAAATCGGACATTTCCAAAATGTTTTAAACATCAAATACCATTTATCGCAAACATACTGCAAAGCGTACAAAAACTGGTTGGGCTAGTCGGCCTCACTTTTCACAAAAAAAATCAATGATGGAATTCAAGAATAATCATAAACATTGTTATTAGTCCTGTGTTATTGACGAACCGACTAGGACTCCTCAATAATGTTGCTAGAACCCTTCATAGAACTGCTGGCTCAATGTTAAGGTAATTCATTTATAGTTTATACCGAAGTCATATCGAACCTAATGTTACGCATTTTTGTTATTTTATCAAACTTATTTCTCATTTAGAATCCTATTTTAATACCCAACCATTCATAATTAAAATTCAAATATTATTCATTATGAATTTCTTGAGGAAAATAAGTCATTTGATAAGAATTCTTTCTTTATTCCTAAGAAAAATTCTTCTTCAAGGACCTCACTTTTGCAGACGAAAGAAATGCACAATCTATACATGCAGGATATGTATGGATTGTCAATTTCTTTCCTTCGACCAATTCCAACAATCCTCTTTACCATCCAGAACCAGCTCACTTGATCGCAATCCATTTTCTCTCCCAATTTCCCGTTAGCAGCCTTAAATAACCCACCTTCCTTTTTTTCTTACTACCATTTGTCACATCCGGTAACAATTTAATACGTTCTCGGCGGGATCTTATTATTTTTCGATTTAGTCAAAAGCTGATTTACCGGGGACAATATTTTTCCCGGCTCTACGTCGCGACGTTCCCGAGGGATGGGGCGGCGAGACTGCCCCCCACACCCCCGCGTCGGAGGCGACTGATTCTAGTCGTGCGACCCCCATTTCAAATTCGGTCATCCCGTCGAGGAAAAAGCAGGAAAAGTTGGCTCTGTAAACCGACCCACTCGTTCGTTCCAGTGAGCCATGTCGTCAAAGGTTTGAAAATTAGGTAAACTTGTTGAGTTTCTCTTGCCTCTTCACTAGATTAGATTGAGACAAGTTGAGCTATATCGAGTAAATTTTGTTTGGAAGATGGTCTCTCTTCGAAAAAATTGTGATAGTGTTATGTGGTATATTATTTTTGGAATAAGAGATAGATAATCGTGATAATTTTAGGTTGAAAGGAGTTTGGGTGCTGTACGTGAGCACTGAGAAGTTAGGTTCGGGCACGCTCGGAAAAAGGCGGATGCTCGAACGGTTTGCTCAAGGTCAGCGAAGCTAACCACGTTCCTACTGATGGCGAACACAAGTGAAGAGTTGAAGTAAATGACGAGCTATTTTATTGTTGTTCCTTAATTAGTCTCTTTAATGAACAAGCAATCTAAAAACCAATTCAATAATTGTAGAATGTGCTGAGTGAGTTAAATCAATTTTCTAAATGAAAATGTATGATTTTTTTTATTGCAATTATCCTGTACTGCCTTGATTCATTTTATTGGTATACTTATACTACATATACGTTTTATGACCTCTCGAAAGCTTTCGATTGTGTCACACATCATGTTCTATTAGAAAAACTTAAGAAATATAACTTTTCGAAATCGAGCATTGGGTTAATGGAGTCATATCTGAGTAATCGTTACCAACACGTAAAAGTGAACAATTCAATTTCATCGAACAGACTTTGCAGTTACGGGGTACCCCAAGGATCAGTTTTGGGCCCCATTCTCTTTTTAATTTATATCAACGACATTAATTGTGCTACTGAAGCAACTGATCTTATTCTATTTGCGGATGACACAACGGTAATTAAGGGAGGTGATGATTATGAACAGCTTCTTAATACAGTTGACCTATGTGACAGAGATATTAAGGAATGGTTTTCTTCAAATGCGCTTTGCATCAATCAGGATAAGTGCTTATCGGTATTGTTTACATTGCGACATGAAGCGCGTTCCAGTACGGACGATAATGAGACTGTAAAATTCTTGGGTGTTATTCTTGACTCCAAATTAAAGTGGGAAAGTCATGTCGGACATGTTTCAGGAAAACTTGCGAGGGTGATTCATTATTTGAGAATCTTGAGAGCATCAATCTCTATAAAATGTCTTAGGGTTGCATACTTTGCCTTTTTTCACTCCTTGATGACATATGCAATATTTAACTGGGGCCATTCGGGTCACAGCAATAAATTGTTTTCTCTACAACGCCGATGCATAAGAGTAGTACTCGGAGTCGGTTGGAGGGAAGATTGCCGTGAACACTTCCGAAATCTCAATGTTCTGACACTTCCATTCGGCTACATATTGGAATGTTTAATGTACGCTAAGGTCAATGCCAGTACGTTTGTGACATCGAATGCAATTCACTCGTACAACACTCGTAAGAATCAGCAGTATCGCCGACCTTTTCTGAGATTGCAGAAGTCGCGCAACGCATCAAATTACTGGGCTCTAAAATTTTTTAATGTTCTGCCGCCAGCAGTTAAGTGTTACTCCAATAACAGATTTAAGACAGTAATGAAACAATTCTTGGTTGAAAAATGTATATTCAATTACGATGAATACTTTAACTGTAAGTTCGTAGAAATATGTAGTGCATAGTGTTTTTCTTTTTCTGTTCTGACTTGTGTAAACAATTTTCTTTGTAATAACACCAATAAAGATTATTATTATTATTATTATTATTATAAACTTACAACTGGTAAACTGGCAAGTGTTATATACCAACCTTTACCTCATCTTCAAAAGGGGTCAATTATTTATTTCAATTCTTGAAAATCTATCCAATATACCCTGAAATCATCCTCAATCATCCATCAAAATCAAGGCTTTTTTTCTACAGATGTGGGACTACCGTTGCTTCGTTCTCTGGAAATAATTAGAATGTCTTTCGGTTGGTGAAAATATGGCGACGGCCGAAATTAATTTGAAAGCCACAAAAATAGATAAACGTCGGATTTACTGGTTCATCGCGCGCTGTAAATCTGTTACTCTACGGCTTGTTGTACGCCTGTAAATGTACTTTCCACTTACTAGCTACATATTTCAGGAAGAAAAGAGTCAGGCCGTGTGACATCAAAGCCAGACGGAAGACCGTTAAAATTTAATTTGAATTTTATTACGAGAGCTCGGGAGATATCAAATATTTTCATTGGAAAAATGCCAGGTTACTTGGGAGACTCTCTTCTATTCAGATTTGCTTTGTGCAGTTGGATTGACAAAGACAGATTAATTTTTATTTCAAAATGATGTAGAGAGTACATATATATGTTAAGTTAATTAATTAAAGGCCTTGTTATACGTTTATGGATAAAATTGTCTCAGCAATATGTCTCAGTTGTAGTAGAAAGCAGAAATTGTACTATGGTTTTTATACTAACCATTTTCCTTGTTTTTTGAAAATTGTAATAGTTTGTCAGATAGCAGATATATTTGTCCCCATTCACATCCATATTTATTTAATATTACAGATGTAATGTAATCGTCATATTGTATGTGTCAACCTAAAAATCATAAAAATAAATGTTTTTCTTAATACATTGACTGTCACAAAATTAACGCACCACTAAAAATGATTCGTTTTATCTTTAACAACACCGCACTGCACGTTGCTTTGATTTGGTCACATATCACTGTCGTAACACTGCGCTCTGCTTTTGTGACATCACTACACCTGATCAAAAGGTCCTTGCAATATGTCACTATTGTCAAACAGCTGGATTGCGTTCGATTTCTTGTGCCGAGGAAGTCTGCTCTAATGTTTCTTTGCAAACTTTCTTTAGTTACTGACTGATGTAAGTTCCTACGTTCCTTATATTGATCATAATCGATTATTTCTTTTATCAATTCTGGACAGTTTTATCAAATTTCTTAGGATATTTCCGGAGTTGTGAATCTATGACTATGTTTAGAGTGCAATTTTTACAGTTATTGTTTAATTGAAAGAATCGTACCGACTTCACAAGTGACTGATGTGAGTTACTACGTTCTTTATATTGATTATTAGTTTCCTTTTATCAATTCTGGAAAGTTTTATCAAATTTCTTGGGATATATCCGGAGTTGTGAATCTTTGACTATGTTTAGTGCAATTTTTACATTTATTGTTTAATTTGGAGAATCGTACCGACTTCACAAGTGACTGATGTGAGTTAGTACGTTCTTTATATTGATTATTAGTTTTCTTTTATCAATTCTGGATAGTTTTAACAAATTTTTTAGTATATTTCCGGAGTTGTGAATGTATGACTAGTGCCATTTTTACAGTTATTGTTTAATTTAAAAAATCACACCGACTTCACAGGCGACTGATGTGAGTTACTACGTTCTTTATAATGATTATTCGTTTCCTTTTATCAATTCTGGAACGTTTTATCAAAATTCTTAGGATATTTCCTGAGTTGTGAATCTATGACTATGTTAAGTGCAATTTTTACAGTTATTGTTTAATTTAAAGAATCGTAGAGACTTCACAAGCGACTGATGTGAGTTACTACGTTCTTTATATTGATTCGTAGTTTCCCTTTATCAATTCTGGAGACATTTATCAAAATTCTTAGGATATTTCCAGAGTTGTGAATCTTTGACTATGTTTAGTGCAATTTTTACATTTATTGTTTAATTTGGAGAATCGTACCGACTTCACAAGTGACTGATGTGAGTTACTACGTTCTTTATAATGAATATTTGTTTCCTTTTATCAATTCTGGAACGTTTTATCAAAATTCTTAGGATATTTCCTGAGTTGTGAATCTATGACTATGTTTAGTGCAATTTTTACAGTTATTGTTTAATTTAAAGAATCGTACCGACTTCACAAGCGACTGATGTGAGTTACTACGTTCTTTATATTGATTCGTAGTTTCCCTTTATCAATTCTGGAGAGTTTTATCAAAATTCTTAGGATATTTCCAGAGTTGTGAATTTATGACTATGTTAAGAGCAATTTTTACAGTTATTGTTTATTTTAAAAAATTGCACCGACTTCACAAGCTACTGATGTGAGTTACTACGTTCTTTATAATGATTATTCGTTTCCTTTTATCAATTCTGGAACGTTTTATCAAAATTCTTAGGATATTTCCTGAGTTGTGAATCTATGACTATGTTTAGTGCAATTTTTACAGTTATTGATTAATTTAAAGAATCGTACCGACTTCACAAGCGACTGATGTGAGTTACTACGTTCTTTATATTGATTAGTAGTTTCCTTCTATCAATTCTGGAGACATTTATCAAAATTCTTAGGATATTTCCAGAGTTGTGAATTTATGACTATGTTAAGTGCAATTTTTATAGTTATTGTTTATTTTAGAAAATTGCACCGACTTCACAAGCGACTGATGTGAGTTACTACGTTCTTTATAATGATTATTCGTTTCCTTTTATCAATTCTGGAACGTTTTATCAAAATTCTTAGGATAGTTCCTGAGTTGTGAATCTATGACTATGTTTAGTGCAATTTTTACAGTTATTGTTTAAATTAAAAAATCGTACCGACTTCGCAAGCGACTGATGTGAGTTATTAGTGTCTGAATTATGGGCAATTGTTAAACTGTAACAAAAATTGCTTAACCTGACGGAATTTGGGGCGTTTACCTTATGTCGACAAAAGCGACTTCTTACTAATGCCAGTAGGATGAATTTTACATCCTGATTTGACTGACAAATGTGTGTTTATGAATCCAACTTAAAAACTGCAATAATTTTTTAGTGCGATCTATTGTGCGTTAATGTTGACGCGTGTTGTATTTTAGCACAAACAAATATGCGAATTTTAAAAGAACGTAGCCCAGTGAAAAAAGAAAATATCATTATACTAGGGAACATTATTGATATATTTGAAATAGTGCAATAAAATAGGGTTTGTTTTCAGCGCTAGAACATTAGTAGAGTACAAACAGCAAAAAAATCTGTTCTGCGTTCCATTAAATATCAAATAGGATATCCCAAAATAAAAAAGACACTACCCGCTTCCATTGTTAAATGACCCAAACATGGCACCAAAACATTTTTTTACCAAAAAAAAAAACGATAATAAAGTCGCACCGGTGCGATAGGCGCGAAACCGTCAAACCGAACGCCGCACGCCCATGGAATTTGCATAGCGGCGTTCGCCTTTTTACCGGCGGAGTTCCGTCTTGCGTGGCAACCGCCGCGCCGGGCCGGGCCGGATCGGAGCCCCGAAACCGGAAGTCTATAAATCAGGATCCTTTGCCGGACCGGCACTGTTTATGATCGCTTTATCGGCGGCCGCAAGCGGGCGAAAAAACGCGTAATATATATACGCGGTGACCCGAAGCCGTCTTCTGGCCGGCTTCCGGCGATAAATAACGCGCGCGAGGCGGCGTGGCGTGGCTCCCTCTGCCGGCCACGTGCCAAACTGCGCGACGAGCGACACGGTCGGTAATTAATTCCCAAAATCCACCTATCGCGTCGTTCGTTTCAATTGAGAAAATCGGTAACCGAAAGTCGTTCGTTTTATAGAAAGATTTATAATTTAGCAGATTTTGAGTAGAAATCAAAACGCAGTGTTAAAATTGTTTAAAAGTCGTTAGAAACACACAAACGGGTTGAGGAAAATATGAAAGGTTTGAATGTAGTCAATTATAATGTCATTATATTGTTAGATTTGTCAAAAATTCGGAAAAAATATAACAACAGAACACTCAACACTCGGCAACAGTACATTAGTAACGCATTCCCAAATCCCAACTATAAAATCGCAACTCGCAAGTGTAACTCAAAAAGATAATACGACTTAGTTCGTCCGAACACCAAGAAGTGAATGTAATGCTTGGTGTGCGGTTATCCAAATTCGCTCGCACTCATATGTGCGAGTCAACGGTTATAAAGTTTCGCTCAATGGATCCCATCAAGGTCATGATTCGTTTACTATCGTTCGTTGCTAAGAATATACGTCTGTCGATAACAATAACGTTAAATACAATACACAATTACGTAAAAACTTAACGTGTTAACAAATTTAGGTAACCCATATCGCTAATTTGCCCAATGAATGCAATAAAAATTACAAATTTTATTTATTAGAATAACTAGAAATAGAGAAAAAACGTAAAAGTAACTAGAATCTCTATTAAACGATAAGAATAAGAAAACATCTGATGTGGCCAGGCACATATCATACTATATATATAAAATTAATAGTTTAGCTGCATGAGATTCTATTTGATATTGATCGGTCGTATCTGCATTAAAATAAAACTAGCTAGCCAGGATTTGTCAGATATTTTGAGTCTATTGATAGTAGGTATTGTCAAAACATAAGTGTTTGACACTATACCTACTGTCTATATTATGGCTAGCTAGTTTTATATTAATGCCGACACTACCGATCTCGATCAATTAAAATTTGCTCATGTAGCTAAACTATTAATTTGACAAAAAATGTCATAGACATAAATTGTACAAAATTTCGTCTACTCTAATTTATTATTGAACTATTTTGCCGAAATTATAGAAATGGCGGCTCATTTGCAAAATCTAATTCCAATTTCTTTGGACCCCTTTGGACAAAAATGTTCGTCCCGTTACCTTTAGTAGTTTCTCCGGAATCGTCGCCAGGTACGTTGGTCTAAAATGTTCCGGAGACCCAAAATAACATATTTCCGCTAAAATCAATTTTTTTTTCGGCGCGATTTCAATACGTTGTCATACTACATATGATAAAGTAAACGTATTAATTCATGTTCTCTTTGCAATAAATACACCAGTTATGTCAAATGTCATTCGCTGACTAAAACTTAAAGTAAAACAAACCTTAATTCGTCAGGTTAAATTGTTATGTGAGGCGTTTATTATCCAAACCAGCTCAATCCATATTTAAGTTTTTTCATTTTGCTCAGGAACAAGATGAAAATTGACACCGAAGTAAGAGGTAAAGTTTGTCATAATTCGGATCTTGGCACTTTCAAGAACGTGTCAAAGAAACACAAAACAATTCATGAACTTCCACAGAGGCACCTTCCAATGTGGCTACTGGCGTTCCTGATGCTCCAGCAAAGATAAATAACGTGAACAATTTGGTCACCAAACATTTTGACGATCAGTGGATGGCCATCGAATTTCTCAGGTATTATACATAGAGAGGACTTACATTCAAAAATATGATTTTTTCGACGAAGGCAAATGTGTTGCCCACGTAAACTCCGATGAAAATGTGTTGATCTAATGACAATAATAATTATAATTATGTTTATAATTATATCATAAATATGTTTATAATAAAAAAATAAGTTTATAATTATATATATTAGAAGTGCTTTAACACCCCCCAGTAGTACTGTATCGATTTTTTTACTGACTTACCCTTAATTTTTTCAAAACAAGCTTAATACAAACAATTTTTAATTATAAATACTTATACAGAACTTCTAACTTAAAACTGAAAAGAGATTTGGAATCACACTCCATACGCTGTGCAAACAAGAAACAAATATTTTGGAAAAATAGCGTGAAACATTTTGTCTCTATCCTGGAATATTTATAAAAATGGGTGGAGTTGGTTTTGATACTAAACGCCTCATGTATTCCTTTACTACCACTATATTTGTAAGTTGGACGAAACCGGTAACTCCCAAATTCAGACACTAAATTCCTATTTAGTTTGGATAAAATAATAAGTCTACAACATTGAATTTTATTTTAGAACATCCGGTTTGTTCATTTTATATTGCACTTATCAACCCACAAATCGTTTCTTATTCTAACAATGTTCAGTCAGCAACAGTCAGAATATAACCTTAAAGTATGACTGATTATACATTAAAATACAGATGAGGGAGAGAAGGCAGACTGAAAAAGACTAAGAACATGTTTTATACTTTTCATTAAAAATGGTAAAATATAAATGTTTAACATTTCTCAATAATAAATCTTATTTAACAATATTTAAAACACTTAATATTTACTTGAATGTTAATATTTGTCGGAATAATGTACCACACGTGCCTGATTTAGGAGCACGTCTGAAATAGGTTCACTGAGGTGTCGGATTTTGGGTCAAAATATACGCTTAGTGTCGGAGCTACGGGCAATTGTTAAACTTAGAAAATATAATAAAAATTACATAACTATTACCAATTTTTTTTACTTTATCATACGCAGTATGTAAAGTATTGTAATCGTGCCGAAAAAAAAAATTGAGATTTTAGCGGAAATAGGTCTTTATGGGTCCCCTGAACATTTTTGACCAAGGTCCAAAAAAATGTCTGTGTGTGTGTGTGTGTGTGTGTATGTCTGTGTGTGTGTAAACGATTTTTGTGGCGACGATTCCGGAGAAACTACTAAAGGTATCGCGACGAAAGTTCATATTTAGAAGTTTTATGACCAAACTTAGAGCTGAAAAGCTTTTGGTTCAAAAGGGTCCAAAGGAACCGGCTATTTACTCTTAGCATTTTTCAACAATTTTGCAAATGAGCCGTCATTTCTGTAATTTCATCAAAATAAATAAATAATAAATTAAAGTAGAGGATATTTTGTATAATTTATGTCTATAACATTTAATGGTAAAATTAATAGTTTAGCTGCAGGAGCAAATTCTATTTGATCGAAATCGTGTCTACATTAATACTAGGTGCCCAGGATATTTTGAAGTTTTTGACAGTATTTGGAACGTCAGCGTTTGCGAAACGTCAATTCAACACGCAAATGCATGGAGAATTGCCATGAGGAGCTAGGTGAAACAATATTGAAACAATATTGAAAAACAATATTTCGAGTGCGGATAGCAATGTTATGTTTTCGCGAATAAATATACAAGAAAGATTGTAAGACGGTACGTTAACCTTAAAACTTATTTGGAATATTGAGCATAATTCTTTATGAACTTTTGTAGTTAGCACTGAAGACGGCGTAAAACTCGAAAATATAGTCTGCTAGAAGCCAATATAATATATTAATCATCAGAACCAGAACCTTTTTACTTTATCTTCCGTAGTATGACAACACTCCATATTTAGAAGCTTTCTGTTGAACCAAGGGTCCAAAGGAACTGGCGTTTTACTCTTAGCATTTTTGAAAGATATTGCAAATAAGCCGCTATATCTGGAATTTCGTCGAAATAGTTAAATAATAAATTAAAGTAGAGGAAATCTGAATCATTTATGACTATGACATTTTTTGGTAAAATTAATAGTTTAGCTACATGAGCAAATTCTATTTCATCGAGATTGCTCGTACTGCATATAAACTAGTTAGCCAGGATTTGTCAGATATTGTGATTCTAATGACAGTAGGTAGTGTCAAATGCTGATGTTTTCACATTATCTACTGTAAATATAATCAAAATGTCTCTAGTCTAGTACTAGTAGTTTTATTTTAATGCAGACATGGCCGATCTCGATCAAATAGAATCTCATGCAGCTACACTATTAATTTTATATATGGTATGATAAAGTCATGTGCCTGGCCACATCAGATTTTTTAAATTGAGTTTGGGGGCATTTACCATAAACACAAACAAAAAGGAGTTCATCTACAAGCTTTTGAAACAGCGTTAGTTTTAAGAATACGATACGGCATGAAACCCCCTTTGCTATAGGATTTAAGTGATAAGACAATAAGCGATCAAGATCGCAAGTATTTCTTTGTATTATGATGACATAAGTGTCAGAATGCATCAACAAGAGGAACATAAATCTAGAACTTCTTCTAACAGGCCACCAATAAAATACAATCAACTTACACTTCTTCACAAATACAATAAAGTTACAAATTGGATTAAAGATCAGAAAAACATGGCTGTGCCAGAATGATCAGAATACCTCGACAACAAAATAAGAACAGTTATGATACTAACTATTCATGATTTCAGATCTGTCACATTCAATTCTCCCACCGCTAAATTCAAAACGCGAATAAAACTCAACGTGGACAATGATCGAAATGCCTGCGAAAGAGCCGCAGGTGCTTGGACATTTAAACTTTACCGGCATTAAAATATTTAAAGGCAACGATTTGCGTGACGGTTTTCGTTCCATTTGTGAGATAGAACTGCCCTCTATCGTCTCACCTCTCTATCCTCTCGCCGATGTTCCTTCTTCCTCCCGCTCTTTATCTGCGTCTGCTCCACGTGCCCTTCCTATGGAACGCTGCAGGCAAACAATAAACCCGTATCACCGTAACTTCAGCACTTCGTTTTTATCACGGCCATCACCTAGCGAGACGTCGATGTTCCCTTTACAGTAACGGCTCTCCTCTACGCCGATAAAAAATACCTCTTATATTGCTTAATACGTCAGATGCCCATCGCCGTAAAAGCATCTCAACCCGCTGTCGAGTGCGCCATCTCGTGCCGGATTGACTAAATGCGATATTCAACTGAATTATGCTGGAAAATTGTGCCGCTGGTGCGTAAATGGATGCGCCGATTGGTGGGTTTAAACGCGATGGGGTCGTGTTTGTTCTGGGAAATAATTAGCATTAGTAGTGTAGGGGTCAATCCATCTGAAATGGTCCAGAAAAAGATAAGTTGTCACTTTTAAGTTGTCACCATTTTAGAACAAGACCGACCATTTTAGAACAATTTTTTTTTTTTGAATTTGTCGTGTCATCTGAGAGTGCAAAACCATTATTTTTTTTATTATTCCATTCACTTCACAGATGGCGACCAGTTTTGTGTCAGCGAATACGCCATTTTTGTGAAATAACTTTGTTTGAAAATGTCATAGAGAGTATATAAAAACCACTTGATTCAGCACATCCAAGCTATCTGTTAGGCATATAATGCACGGACTTTACGCTTACTTTCTGTTTAAAAAAATATTTTAAAGTTTACTTACGATAGTCCATTAGGAGGCGTTTTCCTGATTTTTTTAGACATGAATGGGTACTTAATATGTCCATTCAATAATTTTTAGGCTTATTATAAAAATTCTCAGTAAATACATGGTATATACAAACCAAAGTATACTATTCATAACAATTATACCATTTTTTTTTACAAAAGATACTTATAAAACTAAGTAATCTTCATACGTTTCCGAAGTTGATGTGATGTAACATCTTATTACACCTTCTGTTGGTTGAGGAGAGAATTTGTGAAAACTTCTAGTTCCTTTTATCTGTTTCGATTTCTGAAATCTATCATCAAGGGTGGTTTTGTATTCTGAAACCTCTACTTTTGCCAATAAAATGTAGTTTACCCCTGGTAGGTGTCCATTACAAAAGGAGAACATAACTTCTACTTTAACGATTTGGCTATTAAGTGGTCTGTAAAGACTGGCTTTAGCCACTAGTCGCGTCGTTGTCCTCCCTATACCGTCGCATGCGTTTTTTTCATGTGCAGATCCAAAAAATGCCATTCTGCATTTAACCAAAAATCTTCACATATAACTGGCTTCTGGCTCAGCTCATATAGTTAGCCTGTTAGAACAGGCTCGCAACTAAGGGAGCGGTGGGGACAGTCCAGTAGTGGCCAACATTAACATATTATTGAAATCATCTAAACCTACTGGAACTGTTTTTGTTTACATTATATTTTTATAGAAGCAGTAATATAACATGTTCTTACTGATATTATATGTATATTAATATTTAGAAATATGTGTGTTGTACAATTAAGTAATTATTCTATTACACTTATTTTAAGCTGAATAAAGTTAATAACAATATAATAAAATGTAATAAATTTAAATAATTGTGCTTTTCCAACTTCAGGACGGAATTATCCAATCTGTTAGTAAGCGCTGATTAACGTTTTTCCCCATGTTTGAAGACATGTTATTCCAAACACGGTGCACAAGAATGTTTTCACCTTATTATGAAACTTTTAGATTTTTGCCCTTGTCCTATCAGAGATATTTTAAATTAAATATCCCAGAAATGAGAATTTTTTAAATTTCATATTATCAATTTCATTGTTATCAATACAGGGAAGGAGTAAGAGAGCTATTTTTTTATTACAAGCCCTTTGCATACAAAGTTATAACTAAAAAATATTGAATGGACAAATGAAGTACCCCTTCATGTAAAAAAGAAATCATAAAAACGGTTCCTCTTAAGCTTTAGTAAGTAAACTTTAGGTTATTTTTTAAAATAGAAAATAAAAGTAGATGACACGTGTTATATACTTAACAGGTAGCTTGACATCTGCTTAATAGAGTGGTTTTTACTATAACTCTCTAGGACCATCCCAAAAAAAAATATTTCGGTTACGCTGACATATACCAATGTCAACA
Organism: Melinopterus prodromus; assembly: GCA_964023965.1. NCBI lineage: Eukaryota > Metazoa > Arthropoda > Insecta > Coleoptera > Scarabaeidae > Melinopterus > Melinopterus prodromus. The sequence continues at coordinate 58,650,249 of OZ030394.1, forward strand.
ATATCGGATTCGCTGACATATAACTGGGCGCCCTTTCTGAACGGAGCAAAATAATTAAAAAAAAAATTCATTAAAAAAAATATTTTTTCTGAAAAGGTCTAGCGATCATCTCTAGACCACTTCAGATGGATTGATGAATTCAGATAGATCAGATGAATTGCGTATAGTAACTCCTGAGCAAATTAATAAAGACAACCGGAACCCGAACCTGTTCGCACAAAAAATAGTCAACATTCTACCACGATAGTGCAGCTACTGGTGATAATCTCATCTCCGTAGTCAGTTGTTCGGTAGCTTATTTGCAGTAGGAACCATTTGGATTGTGATGTGGATGTGTTGTTAATATATGACCTTGATCAACCATTGCTAATTATTAAAAAATACCTATAGTACCTATATGAAAATAAACGATAAAGGGGAAATATCTAGTCTGATTTGTTGATTGGCTTAAACGGCGTAAGAACAATATTTTAAGTACTTGTGAAAGACGAATTTTCGAAGCAAGGCTTCAAAATGATAAATTGAGTTTAGCGGTGAGTTTTTGCCTATTTTTCTCATTACGGTCGGTGCGAAGGAACACTATATAGTTTCTAAATGAGGTATATATGGCGTTAGTTGGCAGTTTGCAGCAAATGTTGAGCATATGTTGCTTGTGTAACCATTTTAGCTGTTGGCATACAACTGCAAAGGCGTCTTGGAAGCGTTGTGTGGGCAGTTTTCTAGAAACCATGTTTTCAAGAACGGCTAGCAGTTGAACTCGAGTAACTTTTATCCGATTGTCTTAAAATTTTGGCTGTGCCTTCTTAGATAGATTAGCTATGGAAGTACACAGGACTTTTTAGTTTGATCAGCGATCAACGATTTTTATAGACAAATGAAGGTCGAATTGTTTTTCAAAATGTCGACTTTTTTATCAAAGTATTTTTTTCTGTTTACTTGTTCTATTAATTTTTATTTATTTTTTCTCTTGATGGAATTGTTCTATTTTAAATACAATATTTCACACTCAAATTCTTTCACAAAAACTGTCGTCGACTTTATATTTGCACTTTGTGTTATCCACGTTGTCTCCTTTGAGCAGTTAACATCGAAGTTCAAGCAATTTAAATAAAAGAAACTCGCCAATTTGAAACATTAACGTGATTAATTTTGAACTAATTTGCTTTGAACGACGAAGAGTAAATTCGTGTTTATGTACATGCGGTCGAATGCAGTGCAAATACCATCCCTAGATTTTAGTTACCACAGGTGTATCTAACTGAAATGCGGTAGCTACTTATAAACACAAACACTTTATCTTTATATTATATATAGTACTTGTGTATACGCTGTGAAAACAGGTGTCTTGATAAATTGAGTAAAAGAAAACGTTCTTCACTGTTTATAAAATTTTTATAAACTTTTTTAAACAGTGAAGTACGTTTTCTCTTATTCAATTTACTCAATTTACTTTATCTTTCAGTTAAACAAACGATTTTATTTTCGTTTGTCGAACTAGAACGCGATGCAATGTGGTTAAAACAGTTATCGAATTAAGTGTATCTGCGTAAGGTAAACGTCACAAATTCAGAGACTGTCTTAAATTCCGACATATTTCTGTTTAGATGGATAAAATAAGAAATCTACAACATTGAACTCTATTTTAGGACATCCGGTTTGTTGATTTGACATTACACTTATCAACCCACAATCGTTTCTTATTCTACCAATGTTCCAACGGTCAGAATATAACCTAAAAGTTTGAGTGAACTGGATAATTCAGTGTTATGCTAAAAATGGATTTTTTTCTTATAAGGTAACTGCAATTCGTCGTCTTTTTACATCGCTACAGGATAACAGTAATTAAGAAAATTCTAATAAAATCTATTTAAGCAGACCAAAAATGCTTTATATTTTTATCATAATACGGTGTACTCCTCTTTTAGCCACAATTATTTTCAAATTTTTAGAGGTGTCGGAATTAGGTACATAGGTACATGTAAATATAGCACGTCCTTAAATCAGACATGTGTGTCGGAATTGTGTACATGGTTAGTAGTAATACATATGGCTCTATTACTCTCTATTGCTCACTGAGTATTTTAAAAACTATTTTGAATAATTTCTGTAAATTGTTTGCATTCGTTTATTCTTTTCCGATTTCACTGAAAATATGTGGGTATCTCATATATACTTTCATATATAGATTTGAAACATGCTAAAAATAAGAGGATTTAATAAACAAAATTATTCTTTAATCTATGTAAAAACAAAACTTCAAACGTAGTAATGAAATCCTGTTACTCTCGAACCTCCCACTTGTCATATAATTAAAATACGCACACCAATTTTTCACATTAATCCAAAATAAAACTAAAACAAATATTATATCCGACCGAGCACGGAAATGTCACGTTCCGTTTCCAAAATTAAATTTAATTTAATACCTACCGACTCGCGAGCGCTGATAAACACCGACGATTTGAAATCCAATTAGAAATTCCAAAATTATCCAACGCATACCGGAGATCTACCCAATTTATTTCCAGTCTCTGTACGGTTGCCAGTAAACTAGCATACTCGCGTACTCCTTCACACACGTGCATCATACCTATATACAGCGATACGGTAGGTGCAATCGTGGAATCACGTCGTCTACATAGGAAACCATAAATCGGACGATGCTCGAGGAAGCGATCCATACCGCCGCCATGTTGATTTTGGCATGTTGTTACATGTGTTAGGTCAGGTGTTCCACGCCAGACGTCGACTAACATTGACACAAAGCAATTAGTTCGATGCGCTTCCAGGAAACTTTATGGCAATGACCTAGACGGGATATTGTCTGTTATCTCAGCGGCAGCGATAATTGCTGGCGAAGCAGAGTATAATTGGTAGGGAGATGGGTTAGGCGATGTATCGATGTTTGTAAAAAATCGATGTTTTTTTCTCAGTCATCGATGTTTCTTTCATCGATAATTTTTCTGTCGATGTTTTAACGTATCCACACCGATGTTTTTGAAAATGTTCAGGACGAAATAGCACTGTTTGAACTATAACACAATTAAACATGAATATAATGTTTTTATTTACAGATAACGGGTCGCCTACCTTGTATACAGGCCGTGACAGATTGATAGACTACCCTCGAAAAGGAATGTAGGCCTGAAATTGTATAGGGGCTAGCTAACATTTTATTTAAATGCTCCTTTAAAAAAGATGGGTATTCCTATGTTGTTTTGAAAAGAAATATTGGCTACATATGTGACCTGGTCTACGAAAAGGGGGTTTATGTGTCAAGAGGTCGCTTTTGAAGTTTTGGGTGATTCGAATAGAGAAAACTCCCCTCTTTCTAACGAACCCAAGCCCAGTTTGGTAGCTTTCGTAACGGCTGAGTTATTCGTATTTGAAGGTACACACAATAAAAACAAAACATAAAAAAAACTTATTTTCGCTATTTTTTCTTGTACGTAGCAAAATAAATTAGACAAATTGAAATTTCTTATAAAATACAAACCAAATTATAATTTACAAAATAATAAATAATCTATTCTTATAGGTAAAAATATGCATATTATATTCAACCTCTCTAATTTTTCGTGATCCTGGTGTCATTAGCATCTACTTTTTCACTGCGCTTCTTTTCATTATTTGTTTAGTCAGCTTTAGCCTGTGAAGTACCTACATCAGGACTTGTATCGAAGTTACCTTTACTTTTCTTTTTCTGCTACTTTTTCAGCGGTTCTGGCGCTAAGTCCTTTTTCCTGGCATCAGTTGCTAAGTTACGTACGGTGTTGAATGTGTAGGTACCACTGCCTTCCGAGTGACAATCCAACTGGTTCGATAATTTCTGGCATTTATTCACTCAATGTCTTAAAAATAAGCGTAACCTGCTCAAATTCTTCACTATTCGCAATTTGTTTCATTTTCACCATTTCATTTTCACAAATTATAAAATGGTGGTATTGCGTTATACTTTTCAAGGGCCGCTGGGCCGCTTAGCCGAAACTGGTTTATTATGGGCGCGGCAGATAGGTACCTTGTGATATATGTACAATATTTATTATTTTTCTAAACGTTACAATCCTTGCCACTTCTATACTTCTTTTGCCCAGGTCAACATTCGTCTTCCGAAAGTGACAACAACACACGTAATCAAAAGGTGTGTAGATTTGTGGAAGAAAACGAGCCCGCCGTTGTTCAAAACTTCACCAGCTTTTATCTCGGTAACCGGTTTTCGCACATAAATACGTCGCATATATGTAATTGTTTCTAAAATAGTATTTAAATGTGTTACCGCTATATCAGTTCTTTGAGGTCGACTTTTCTCCGTTTCTGGAAATAAATCAACAGAGAAATAGCCTAACAGCAGAAATAGCTGCAATCGGTATTTATTTTCTTGAAAAATGTGTATAACTAATATTTGGAGTAATTTTGTTTACTTTATGTAATTGTTTTTTTTTTATATATATTATTAATCTATACAATATAGATTTTTATTTATTTTTATTTTTATTTAGCGAGGATTTGACAGATATTTTTATTCTATTGACAGTAGGTATTATCAAAACATCAGCGTTTGACACTACCTGTCATTAGAATAAAAATGTTTGTCAAATACTGGCTAACTAGTTTTAATGCAGTACGAGCGAACTCAATCAAATACAATTTGCTCAATGTCATAGACATAATTTATACAAAATTTCCTTTAACTTTAACTTTTTATTTAACTATATTGACGAAATTACACACTTGACGACTCATTTACAAAATCCTTGAAAAATGCTTTGAGTAAAGTTTCAGTTAAGTTTGTTCATCAAACTGCTAAATATGAAGTTTCGTCCCGATACCTTTAGTAGTTTCTCCGGAATCGTCGCCACAAAAAAACGGTTACACACACACATACAGAATTGTTTTGTACCTTTTGCAAAAATGTTCACGGGACAGGAGGTATCGAGCCGAAACTTCATATTTAGAAGTTCCATGACCAAACTTAGAGTTGAAAAGCTTTATGTTCAAAAGAGCTCAAAGGAAGTGGATGTTTACTCCAAGCTTTTTTCCAGGATTTTGCAAATAAACCGCCACTTCTGTAATTTCCTTAAAATAGTAATATAATAAGTTAAAGTACATCTTTTGGTAAAATTAATAGTTAGGTGCATGAGCAAATTGTATTTGATTTAGATCGGTCGTGTCTGCATTAGTATAAAACTACTTAGCCAGGAATTGGCAAATATTTTCATTCTAATGACAGTAGGTAGTGATGTTTTGACAATCCCTACTATCAATAGAATCGATATATCTGTTAACTCCTGGCTAACTAATTTTATTTTAATGCGGACACGATCGATACCGATCAAATAGAATCTCAGGCAGCTAAACTATTATATTATATTTTATATATGTATGATAAAGTCAAGTGCCTTGCCACATCAGATTTTTTTATGTATACGGTCGAACACCTCATAAAGCACTGCTGAAAATACTTCGAACACATTTCGGGATTTCACCTTTCAGGATTTCAGCTAGAAGTGCAAAGATTATAGTTTAGTATGAGACCATTTTGAGGTATCTAGAAGAATGGGTAGAGCTGTTTTTTTAACGTTTTGGTCCACCTTTTCGAAAAGTTTACGAAAAAAGTTTCGAAAAATGAACTTATCAAACTGGTTCGGGGATTTTTAAAATAACAAACTACTTTCAAAATTTTCTCATGTTTCCATACTTTACGCGCTAACTGTATAGTGGAAAGCGGAAGCTTCCATATTTTTTGACAGGCGTCTGTCCACTTTTATGTTTCTCCAAAATTTAATATAGGATTTCATGTGAACATTTGTGAACGAGTTCAGAACCCTTGGAGAACTCTTCAATTCAGGCGATTTTATTAATGTAAAGTTCATAGACGTTTTTGATAGAATTATTTGAGCGTTTCATTCACAAAATCTTTTTTCCCAGAATCATCAACATGTTCACTTCACTTCATACATTACAGACTGCAACTGTAACATCCAGTAGGGAACTGTACTTTTGAGCGAAGTTTACTTGCTAGTATCAAATAATTCAGTATTGTTGTGGTTTTCTTGGCTCTTGTGGATAAGAACCTTCAAGATTAAGTGTTATTTAACAATTATTTCTCAAGAAATAACAAAGGCCTGGTCCGTAAGTTCGACCTTTATGTAACTTCGGGTATAATTTTATTACCCTTTGTGGCTTCAGCAATCCAACCGATTGATGAAGAATAATCCTCAACGACAGACCTCCACAAAAAACTCCATTACTCGGCAGTTCACTTTTAATATCTCGACGATATCCATACTAACTTCTCCACTATGATTTCATCGCCATCGCGAAGAATCATAAAAATTTCTCTTTGGAAGCAAATAATTGTTTTATAGCCTCCGAGGCCAAAAGAAAAGTATTGAAACGGTTCCAGGAGCAGTAGCGCAAGTTATCGATATTGGGGGGGTCCACTTTAACTGCCGCTATAATTTAATATGAGCTCGCCGATAATATAAAACGGCTGAGGGTAGGGCTGAGGGTAGGGGTAGGGCGCGGAGTGGGGGTAAGCGTTTTCCGGTCGTCCTTTTCTTCCTGCCGCAAGGACGACGTCTCTATAAAAATAATAAATGTTCCCATGCTCACCGAAGGCGACAACAGATAGTGTTGGCACGTCGCCAGAACTATCCAAGCCACCCCTAGTCTCTCCTGATATTATATTAAATATATTTATATGTTCGCCTGAAATTGCAATTTTATCTGCGACGCTAAGGTCTTTATTTCGCGGACGCGACCGAGTGCGGCGAGGGCCCAGGGGTATACGACGGGTAGCGGCGCAGCTCGGAAGGGAAGGAGGGGGAACGGGGGTTGCTACCCCGATTTAGAAATGGGATCCCTCTTAAAGTGGTGTAACGGTTCGGATGTTGTGACAGTAATCCTCAATTTGTCGTCGCTGGTGATACTACGTTCGGGTATTTTAATGTCTAATATAAGGAGTGAAATATACTTGGAGTTTTTCTGTGGCTTACAAGCAATTGCTTACAATTTATCACGAGGTAAACTTTCCTGTTTATCTCATTAGAGTTATTGTTGATTATTTCTGACGTATTGTCAACTGTTTTACTACGTTCTTCAGAGAATTAATCAAAATCTTATTAAACTGATTGCACAGTCAAATGAAAATGACAAACTAACAGAGAAATTTAAAAAATTAAAGCTGGATGTGGCCCTTACAAATAAATATACAAATATATCTCCACGGATTGACGTACATAGAGGAAACAAATCTTTACTGTGATTTTTAAAAAATTCCATACTCCTGGTTGTGGGTTATTCCGCGGTAACGTGTCACACTCGTCACACCCGTTTAACGGCTATACGTAAGCAATAAGGGCTTTTATTATTATTTTGTTGCAACATTATAACACAAAGTCGGCTCATCTTTTAGAATTGTTGTAGATACATGTTCAAATTGATAAGTTTCACGAAAAACCATTTTAAATAGCCGTAACGGTCGTTACCAACACAGGGACCCTAGTGTAAAGTTTCTATTGTAATAAAGTTAATATATAATTCAAGTTTTTATATGAATTTCAGCTAGCTACTATTCTATTGATGGCATCATGTGTAGTAACTAAACTAAGCATATAATAAGCCACTAATCTTGTCAAAGACATTAATAACAATAATGGGAGTTAAAATCAATTGTCTGATAATGTCACACAAATATTTTCCTAATTATATGTAGATATTGTGAGATCACAAGATGCCAACTTGGTATATTCAATTTTAAAAAAAATATGAAAATCTATGGTCCAGAAGTTCTAAATAACTTTTTTGTCAAGTTAAAACTACGCGATGGAATAAAAACTCATAAAAATTTATTGAAGTTTTAAAGGAACTTTTACGTTATTTTGTGACATCGCATGTTGATTAAAAAACTATTTTTATGATATTATTGCCTTGTAGTATTTCAATTCTACATGCAAATTATAAAATATCAGATTATATTTTAGAGCTGATTGATATCAAGGTAAGAATTTTAATCTTTCACAAAACCGGCAAAACTGAATTTTTCTGAAAGGCGCCTGATCTTTGTTTTGCACACGCAAGAAAATTATCAAGCGCCGGGTCTGGTTATGGTAAATGTTTGACGTAACTGTGCAGATTGCTGTATCTGTTTATGGTGTCTATGAGCAGGTTTTGCGTGATCATTTCTGTTCTGATTCACTGTTCTCTGGTCATGTGCGTGAGTTATATCTTGTTAAATTTTTATAGATTTGTGTTGTTGGATTTACGTTTATGTATATGCTTATTTCAGTTACTGCTGCAATTACTCCAGGATGACTCTTAACAAGTTTATTAATGTGTTCCTTCAATTTCAAGTTGTTTGGAAACACGAGACCTAATTTTTGTATTTCTGTTTGATTGTGTTTTTACTTTATCATACGCAGCAAGATAAAGTATTGTAATCATGCCGAAAAAAAAATTGAGATTTTAGCGGAAATAGGTCTTTTTGGGTCCCCTGAACATTTTTGACCAAGGTACAAAAAAATGTCTGTGTGTGTGTGTGTGTGTCTGTGTGTATGTCCGTGTGTAAACGATTTTTGTGACGACGATTCCGGAGAAACTACTAAAGGTATCGGAACGAAAGTTCATATTTAGAAGTTTTGTTACCAAACTTAGAGCTGAAAAGCTTTTGGTTGAAAGGGGTCCAAAGGAACTGGTAGTTTATTCTAAGCCTTTTTGAAGGATTTTGCAAATGAGCCGCCATTTCTGTAATTTCGACTAAATAGTTAATTAATAAATTAAAGTAGAGGAAATTTTGAATAATTTATGCCTATGGCATTTTTTGGTAAAATTAATAGTTTAGCTTCAAGAGCAAATTCTATTTGATCGAGATCGGTCGCATCTGCATTGATATGAAATTACATAGTAGCCAGGATTTTGACAAATATTTTTTTGTGTTGTCACATTCGAAAACAGCTGATCTCATCAGAGGTTGGAGAACCACTATGGAACGTTGCCGCTGTAGTGCGGCAAATTATAAAATACAAATTTCAAATAAAATAAGATCACCAATTTGATTGTTTGTTGATAAGAAATATCAACCCGTCTTTATATCTAATTCTAAAAACGATAAATTGCGAAAATTATAAATAACGTATAGCGATGAGTGTAGTTTTATTTTAGTATGTTGGTAGGGATGTGTCATGAACAAATATAAATCTGTCAGAATTTGAATTACATTTTTAAGGTGCATTTTCATTAGTGATAATGACAGTTGTAGCAGACACCGTTATAGTATTTCCAATAGAAAATTGCTAGTGACTCATATTTATGTACATGCAAACTAATATGTGTCATTATCACGATATGTAAGAAATACTATAATTTCGTATTCTACCACCGCCATTAGCTACCATTTACCTACCAATCGGAAAGCACCTTTAAACTTGACGTTTCGTCAAAGTGGTATCAACCTAGCATTTACTATACAGAAATCATTTTTTTTTTTTTTAAATACGTATTTCTTAAAAAGCAACACAATAAACGTTGTTGTCGCTTCTGCCAAAAACTAGATAGCGCGACTCGGTCACATGCGACGGCGACACTCCGCCTTCGGTGACGCGCCGCATCACCGCTCGTCGCGCTATTCCGTACTTTCGGCATTTGTGACATAAATAACTATTATTCTAATGACGTAGTGTAGGTAGTGTCAAATGCTGATGCTTCGACAATACCTACGATTTATCTCAATAGAATAGATTCTCATGCAGCTAAACTATTAATTTTATATATTGTATGATAAAGTCATGTGCCTGGCAACATCAGATTTTTTTTTATCTAAATTTTCAGTTTCTTGTACTTCTTGTTAATTACTGAAGCGTTAGTATTGACTTTTTTCTTCGTTGATTGGCAACAGGTTAGTATTACACCAGTTTACTAATTCCTATATATCCTCGGTAATTGTTTATATATAGAATCTACAATTTTCCTCCATATTTGACAATTAAGTTCGGTTTAAACAACCAAAACATGTTCCCTATATAAGTAAGTTTTTATTAAAGCAGGGGTAAATATCGATCCTTCTATTTGTTTTTATCTCTTCTATTTTGTGCATAATTTCGTATTTTCCCCATTTCACCTGTGATCTATTTTCCAGAAGCGACCTTATCAGCTGTAGCTGCTTATTTTTGATACTAAGTTTTCAAGTTTGCTGATGAGTCTGGGCTTATACCATGCTTTTTTAAAAATAGTACTTTGGTTTGCTTCAGATTTATTTTGCTGTTTCTATTTAAAAAATATAAGTATGTTTCATATTTGTCTACGTAACTAGTAAAAACTCTAGAGGTATTTCTTATCAAATAAAAGAATATTGGTTTGTTTACCTGAAAAATAACACACTAGTATTCCCCATACCATATTATTCCTTACTGAAACCTTGTAAACTTAACTAATAACATAAATGATATATAAATTTAATGAAAATTAGATATTTTTGTTTTAAAAAAATATATTCCTTTGAATTTATTCTACTGGATCAAAACATATTTCTTTGGCACAAAATATAGATTCGTTTATTTAGAATATTTAGTTAAGTGAAACAAATATATTTGGATACAAACAAAAATTACTTTCACATTAATTCCTTCAGCAAATTAATTTCGTTAATCAAAGAACCGCTTGTCCTTTACTCATTTTAGGGCAACCTACAATACCAATTAAAAAAATGATAATTTGTTATAATCATAAGCTGTTTTCATTTTTATCTGCAAAAAAACATTATTCAGCCTTTATTGAAACCCACATATTTCTATGAGAAACTTCATATTTATATCTATTAAAATTTTTTTAATTAACCCCATTACAAAACAGGTGGTTTTTACATACTTTGGAATGTGACATTTTTACAATACCTACCGTTTGCCGTTTACCAAATATTTTAAAATTTGCCGATCACATTTTATCTTTTAGACGCAATTGCACTAAATCTATGCAAAGTTGGTTTTAATACTTCTAACTGGACAACATTTATCATTAACATCATCAAAATGGCGGATTCTCCACACACATTTTCGTTCACATAATATTAATTACATTTATTCATGCCGAATCTAAGCCTAATTAATTTACTCGTATCAAAAATGTTTACACAGTTGTGCGACAGCACGCAACTATTTTGATATGGCGTGTGATACCATCTCGAAACCCACGTCCTATTTGTTGAATCTAACAACCCAACCCCATACAATCCCTTTCCGAGGTGTTTATATGAGTCATCAAAATAATTTTCACGCATTAATCACATCGTGTCAGACGCCCGAAGCTATTTATCTAACGGAATTAACCGCCGTTTACAAACTTTGGCAATTTGCATCAAGCGTAAAGTACAGTTCGCCTGAAATTTATACGGCATTTACATATTTTGGAAGCGGTGTCGTATGTATGTGATGTGTGTGCTGGCATTTGGCATTTTCACTCCTTGTTTCCATTAGTATTGCTTCATGTTTTCCGTATTGTTATCGCCGTTTCTTGACTTTCACACATGGTACTTGCGTGATTTATACTTTCGAATTGCGTTAATGATTAGGTATGCTTTTATGGGCCCATAAAATGTCTAACTACTGCTTGTACATATTCATGATTTCTGTAATGAATGTGAAACCATTTTGATAAAGTTCAGCTTATCTCTAAAGTTTTTGACTATGGGAAAAAGGTAAAAAAGGACATAAGCAAAAGAGGATCGCATCCTTTTGAACTTCGTTAATTCCTATTATATATCTAGGATGAACTGGAAAATACATATGTTGCTTGTTATTGTTGTTTGTTTGCTACGACGTTGAAACCTTTATATGTTATTCAGACGTCAAAATATACCAAAATTCCAAATCTTGACTTAATTGGATATTCTTTCCTCCTAGAATTACCCATTGCCTGGACTAATACATGAGTAGTTAAAAAATAAAGCAATAGGGTCAATCCATCTGAAATGGTCCAGAAAAAAATAAGTTGGTCGCTTGACCATTTTAGAAAAAAAAAATATTTTTTTTTGTTTAATTTGCCTATCTTCTGGGAATGTAAACCCACTTAATTTTTTTTTTATTCAGTTCAGCAATGACGACCAGTTTTGTGTCAGTGAAACCGTCATTTTTGACATTGGTATGTGTTTGCGTTAAACGAAATAACTTTCTTTGAAATTGTCATAGAGAGTTGAAATAAAAGCACTTGATTAAGCACATTCCAAGCTATCTGTTAGGTGCATAGAGTTTACGCTTATTATCTGTTTAAAAAAATATCTTAAATCTTACTTACGATTGTCCACTAGGAGGCGTTTTCATGATTTTTTTAAACGTGAAGGGGTACTTAATTTGTCTATTATTTTTTAGTTATAACCGTGTATGCAACGGTCTTATAATAAAAAAAAAGCTTTCTTACTCCTTCTCCCTATTCATGACAAGCTATTGAAATTTCAACATTTCTTATTTTTACGACGTTTAATGTCAAATATCTCTGATGGGACCTGGACAAAAAATCTGAAACTTTCAAAATTAATTCATCTTTTCATAAGGTGTAATAATAAATAAAAACATTCTTGTGTATTGCACTGTTTGGAATAACTGATATTATATATATATTATTTAGAAATATGTGTGTTGTACAATTAAGTAATTATTGTATTATAATTATTTTAAGCTGAATAAAGTTAATAACATTGTAATAAAATGTAATAAATTTAAATAATTGTGCTTTTCCAACTTCAGGACGGAATTATCGTATTTATTAGGAAGCGCTGATTAACGTTTTGCCCCATGTTTGAGGGCATGTTACTCCAAACACGGTGCAATACACAAGAAACTTTTTATTTATTATTAAAGCTTATAAAATGGTGAATTAATTATGAAAGTTTTAGATTTTTTGTCCTGGTCCCATCAGGGATATTTTACATTAAATATCTCAAAAATGAGAGATTTTTAAATTTCAATAGCTTGTTATCAATAGTGGGAACGAGTAAGAAAGCTAATTGTTTTATAACAAGGCCTTTGGATACAAGGTTATAATTAAAAAATATTGAATGGACAAATGATGTACGCATTCATGTAAAAAAATCATGAAAACGGCTCGTAATAAGCTATTGTAAGCTATTGAACTTTAGGATATTTTTTTAAATAGAAAGTAAAACTAATCTACACGTATTATATACTTATATTAGAAGGTAGCTTGAAATCTGCTTAATGGAGTGGTTTTTATTACAACTCTCTAAGCCTATCCCAAAAAAAAAATTATTTTGTTTAACGCAAACACATACCAATGTCAAAAATGTCGGATTCGCTGACACAAAACTGGGCGCCATTTCTGAACGGAATAAAATAATTTTAAAAATTCAATTTACAAAAATTATCTTTTCGTGAAATGGCCAATCGACCACCTCTGGACTACTTTAGATGGATTGACCCAATAATGTATTATGAATATGTATAAGCCCATAAAATTTACCAATAATCTCGAGCGTATGCATAAACTATTAATTTACTTATAACAAATTTTTACAAATTATCCGCACCCATTATTGTAGCAACCTAAATAGTCAGTCAAGGAAATCTGGCTACGTTCATTTAAGACCATAGATAACACAACAAACGAACGATGCATATAATGCTAAATTATTATATTTTATAAGCAATAGGTAATTCAATTCACGAATAGAATAAGTAACGGTAAATATATAACACCAACAATACATACGTATACTAATTAATAACATAATAAATTGATGCCTAATAGTTCCACGTCATGAACAATGCACGAATATATGAATCTCCCCACCATCTCACGTCTGAGTGCATTTGCAAGGAATGCGAGCCCGCGCAGCGTTTTGTTTAGTCCGTGCGCATCCGTCTGTCGACCCCGTACATGAGAAATGTTAGCGTCGTCCAATTTACGCTTCTCTCGATGTTCACCTTTAATAATTTCGGTGTTTTGCCTTATAAACGTGATAATTGTGCGACATTTGGTGATGATGATGTTCCAGTTGAGTTTTTCATCAGTTTCCGTGGAATTTGAAGAGATAAATTTCAGAAATAAGGTAGGATGTTTCTCTATTTCGCAAACGCTGTAGATTTTGCTGGAATGCTTGTGTTTTACATTCGTTTTGGGGTTGATTTTCTTTAATATAGTGTTCCCGCAAGCATTTTTTTGACTGTACGTTGTTCATTATGTGAAACTATGTTTAACTATGGTTATATTAGAGGTTATTATACAGGATGAGTCATTAGTGTCGCGGTCGTGAATATTTCCGTTACATAGAGATAGAAAAACGTTATTTATAGAACTTTTAAATATGAATTCATAGTATGAAAGGTTGCCTAATAAAAATAACGTACGAATTGGAACAATGCTACAAATCTACCAAAAACAATTAATTCAACTTGAATAAGTCTGGCTTTTGATAATATATCCCGTCCTTAAATATACACTAACCAAAGTTAGCAGTAAGGAAATATTTGTCGGCAATTGTAGTTTACGCCCCACTAGTATTTATTAGAATTTAATACAAGCGGATGGTTTCACTCGTAATTTGCTGTGCAGCAACATACAAATTTGTTGTTTCGATTTTTTACAGTAGAAGAATTAAAACACATTTTTTTAATAATTACGTATCATTCCAGTCTTTTCTATTTTTAATAAAGTTTAATAAACCCCCTGAACACATCCCCAAGGCTTTTTTCTAGGTTAGCTCGAATAAGCGGATAAGAAAACCTCTGTATATTATGGCAAAATTAGAGAGACGCCTTTAGGGAAGTGTTCAGCGAAAATTCAATATTTCTTAACTGATAGTTGCATATTGGTATTTCGGTAACAGTATTTAGAGTAGGGTGCCCAACTTTTTAATACCCTAAATCGTGACGATGACGTCCCGATTTGGGGGTTGGCCATAAATAACATATTGTCAATAACTAAAACATACTTTTATCTTAAGTATTGCAAGGCTTTTTGATTTGCGGTAGATTAATGGAAATACATTGGAAGCTAGGTTTCTAAGCTAAGTCTATTCTTTACTTTTTAAGTTTATTTTTACATTTTTCTAAGAATACAATTAAAAAGTTTGTACGGATATACCGTAATGACCAATTGAAATAAGTAGTGTAAATGCAAAAGTGGTTGACACTCGTATTTTATTATCATTGAAATACTTGGTTGCCAACGCTTTGGACTGTGTACTTTACCCTACAAAGAACTAAAAAAAAGTATGTCATAGGCCCCGATAGCATAGATATTTGTGTGGGATACTAAAAGATACCCGGTTTAAATCCAGGTTTTGGATTAAATTATTATTAATTCAATATAATTAATATTTACGTACTAACTATGTCTCATCATTTGATCTTTTTTTTTTATTAGAAGCTTGATGTGCTAACCAATGATTCTGACATAGATAATGATTAGAAGTGTACCTGGAATATATTTTTCTTTCAACAGTTTCACCTCCACAGCCAGCATATTATCAATTTTCAAAACCTTGTATTCGCCCAATCAGGAGCTCAAATTAGTACGTTGTCCGTCAACAATATTTGTTACAGAATTTAATCAATCCTGACTGACCTTTCTATACAACAGATCTGTTTTTTTACAAAATAAACAGTCGATTCTCTAACCACAAGGGGTGGTTAGTTTATACGGCGAACAAAAGTTATATATCAACATTCCAATTCTTTGAGTACATGAGAGACATATTTTATCACGTTGCACGGCTACAACAATAATAACTATACATATACATTACCACAACTAATAACAAGAAATGCACCTTTATCTATATTTTGGTGTATAACATGAGTTCACTGATAAAAATTAAGCTCTCTATGGATGCTTATTCTATAGGACGTACTAGCTCTAATGATTCCACCTAACTAAATACGCTAATATGTTTTCAAAATTGGATAGAAAATATCTCAACTACCTACATTTCTTTTGGATACGGCAAAGTCATTTTGTTGAGTAAGTATGGTACACTTTTATATGCTAACAGAATCATTAGTTTTAGAGACAACTTTCAACACTACCGATCAATGCAGTCATCAGTCCTAAATATCTAAAAAAAGTGTGACAAAATCGCAACTGAAAAAAAAATGTCCCAATCTGCCCCACCCTCCCTTACCTAATTCCGACACCCCTAAATTTGTAATTCATAGTAGTTAACAGAGTAGTACACCGTATTATTATGAAAATATTAATGATTACAGAGTAGTACACCGTATTATTATGAAAATATTAAGGATTTTTAGTCAGATAACACACGATATCTCAGCAAATAAACATTTACTCAAGCTGCACTCTGCGAACAACTCCAGCACATGTAACATTGGAATAATGGCCAGTACTCTAACAAATACATGTATATAATTGATTAAACTTTGAGAGGAATTAGTGGAGCCGAGGCCGGTTCGGTCCTGGAACTCGTAAACATCCATTGCTTCTCGACGCCGCCGCCGCTCGTCGCCTTGGCGCTGATGGCTCCAACTTTGTTTACAATTCATTTACTCCCATGGATTAAATTCGTTTTCTCGAGAGTGAGCCGGCATTACTCCCTGACGTTGGTACTCTATTAAGTAGATATATCGGTATCGTTGTCTGCCACTTTAATCAACTCGAATGCTCGCGCGCGCCTATGTATATTTTGCGGGTGCGTCCTGGCGGAAGAACGACTTTCGGATGACATAATTCCCTTCCTATTGGGTTTAGTTCAGTTTTGTGGATCACCGAGCGGAATTCGCAATACTAAGGCTTAATGTGCCATGGAAAGCGTGTTGTGTTATTTTACTTTTGTTAAAAGATATGATGTAATTTTATTGCAAATAAAGGAAACTAGGTTTGAAGTCGATTATGTATGGAACATTTTCATCTTACTATTAGATTATATATTTCAAAACATACGGCGACTACGAAAGAAAAATGAAATGTTTATAATTTATCGTTAATGTTGAGTAGCCTATATACTAGGGCTTCCAATCCCGGGATCCTGAAAAATAATGAGCATTTTCGGGATCCCGGAAAAATTATTAAAGTATGAACTTCAGTCTCTAACAGCACCATTTCTGATTAAATTAAGTATCAAGTATAAAACGTTAAAAAAGACCAACCCAACAAATGTTGCAATAGTAGGAAGAACAGATTTCGCAAAAAGTAGACATAATTCAGTATGAAGGCAAAATGAACCTTGTTTGCTTAAGTCTGCTTATCTACCATACACTCAACAAAACAAAAATATTAAAACAGAAAGAAAACACATAAACATAAAAATAAAAAAAATAGTCGCTGATTTCTTTACTTGTATTTAATTATGTACTATAGAATATAAAATTTGTTAATAGGTAACAAAATAAAGCGAAAACAAAAAAATATTGAAAATAAGTACAAAATAAAGATACAAATTATTCGCGATATATTTAACTGTAAAATGAAACCCAAATTGTACCAAAAGTTATTTGCTATGAATCGTTGGATGTTCCAGTGTGAGGATGTTACTTTAAATGTTGCGTAATATATAGGTGCGATGTTTCTCTGTCATGGGATCATCGCACAATTATTGCTTTTTTAGTGGAAAAGTTTTGTCTGCACTTAAATAAAAAGTCTGTTTTTATAATGTATGTTGGGCTATTTGAACTATATATGACAAATCCGAAAGACGTACAAGCAACGCGTCAACTTATTATTTGTTAATAATTTCTTTCATGACCAAAAATTAAATATTTAAATAGCCTAACTCCTTATTTATCTAAGAAGTTGCACTAATTATTTCATTAATTTTGAACATTTAATAACGTCATTACTTGAAAGCGCGTTCAGAACTGGGTCTTCAGGTCATGATACCTATCTTTTTTGTAACCAATAAGTTTTATTTAAAATCCAAGCAGTTAGTCAAGTTACATAATTAACATCCATGACATATGAATTCTAAAGTTATCCAATTTTCAACAATTTGTCTTAAAAATGTTTTATTGGCATTAATATGAAAAATTTTAAATTTGACTCGATCAATTTATTTTGCTGCGAACATTCTTCAAAAATTTTACAATTTAAATTTAAGATACAAGAGCAAGTTATTATCTAATAGAGTTTAAATTTTGTTTATTATTGTTGTCAATACGCACACTTTGACACCTTATACCTTTTAAACCGATAATTTTGGTTTTGCTACTCGTAAGACAAAATTTGATTTATCCAGGTATACAGGGTATCCCACGACGAGCTGCCTTTAGAAGAATATGGAGAACCAAATGAAATGACAGATTGAAAATTTGTGGACTTATATTGTTGGACACGATTGTCTCAACTAAAATATTTTGAGTTTTCGGTTACTTCCGGTTACACCGGAAATGATGTCATCTTTTATATTTCAAATGGAACACCCTGTATTTTAACGCATTTTTGAAATCTTCATTAAATTTTAGATCAATTTTATGTTACATTCCCTATACCTAACGTGTGTCATTTTTGAGAAATTAATTATTTTCATTAAAAAATGACAGCTGCACGGCTACTTTCAACTACTTATAAATTATCTCCTTTGACCGTTGGAAAAAAGTCGTCCGGCGAAATTGTTGTGAAGGTAACGTATTATCGACACATCGGTAGAACTCTTCTAAAAGTTAGACAGGGTGTTCAAATTATAAGAACAAAGTTGAATTCGAGAAAAGTACTAAAACTCGATTTTTTCAAATGGCAACCCTAACATATTAATACAATTCTCAATTCAATGGAATATTTTAGATCAACTTTGTGTACGATGTCCTATACCTAAAATGTACTTGTACCTACTGAATCGATTTTTAAACATCACCGTAGAAATTGCACAGTTTGCCAAATCTAGATTGCGTTGAAAACAACTGAACAAGTTGGAATAAACAGAACTTTTTAATAAAACAAGCTTTTTTAGGTCAGTTTTCATTATCATTGGTTTAGTATTTATAAAATTATAAGCCTACAATGAAACACAATATTAAAAATAAAACAAAACTTTAAGAAAATTTTAAAAAACCGCTTAATTCTATTTCAGTAACTGTTAAAAAATGTTGCCGTTTTTTGCTAAACATACTATTCCTTTTACCATATTATTGTTGGTGGCGTCCCTGATAGAGTTAGCACATAACCCATTGAACGGAGCTGGAACTTTATCTTTCATGTTCTCCTTATTAGTTATTGGGTCCTCCATTAAGACAAAATTTGATTTATCCAGGTATACAGGGTATCCCACGACGAGCTGCCTTTAGAAGAATATGGAGAACCAAATGAAATGACAGATTGAAAATTTGTGGACTTATATTGTTGGACACGATTGTCTCAACTAAA
The DNA here is from genome assembly GCA_964023965.1 of Melinopterus prodromus. Classification (NCBI taxonomy): domain Eukaryota; kingdom Metazoa; phylum Arthropoda; class Insecta; order Coleoptera; family Scarabaeidae; genus Melinopterus; species Melinopterus prodromus. Next base: position 58,669,569 of record OZ030394.1, read on the forward strand.
ATATTTTGAGTTTTCGGTTACTTCCGGTTACACCGGAAATGATGTCATCTTTTATATTTCAAATGGAACACCCTGTATTTTAACGCATTTTTGAAATCTTCATTAAATTTTAGATCAATTTTATGTTACATTCCCTATACCTAACGTGTGTCATTTTTGAGGAATTAATTATTTTCATTAAAAAATGACAGCTGCACGGCTACTTTCAACTACTTATAAATTATCTCCTTTGACCGTTGGAAAAAAGTCGTCCGGCGAAATTGTTGTGAAGGTAACGTATTATCGACACATCGGTAGAACTCTTCTAAAAGTTAGACAGGGTGTTCAAATTATAAGAACAAAGTTGAATTCGAGAAAAGTACTAAAACTCGATTTTTTCAAATGGCAACCCTAACATATTAATACAATTCTCAATTCAATGGAATATTTTAGATCAACTTTGTGTACGATGTCCTATACCTAAAATGTACTTGTACCTACTGAATCGATTTTTAAACATCACCGTAGAAATTGCACAGTTTGCCAAATCTAGATTGCGTTGAAAACAACTGAACAAGTTGGAATAAACAGAACTTTTTAATAAAACAAGCTTTTTTAGGTCAGTTTTCATTATCATTGGTTTAGTATTTATAAAATTATAAGCCTACAATGAAACACAATATTAAAAATAAAACAAAACTTTAAGAAAATTTTAAAAAACCGCTTAATTCTATTTCAGTAACTGTTAAAAAATGTTGCCGTTTTTTGCTAAACATGCTACTATTCCTTTTACCATATTATTGTTGGTGGCGTCCCTGATAGAGTTAGCACATAACCCATTGAACGGAGCTGGAACTTTATCTTTCATGTTCTCCTTATTAGTTATTGGGTCCTCCATTATAGGGTGGTTTCAAATGGACGGTGCTCCAGCGCAGATAGCAGTTGCTATAAGAGGTTTGCTTAACGAGCGATAATCAGCGATCGGTTGAATTCGCTTAATAGGCCATACAAATATCCACCGCATTCCCCCGACTTGACGCCAATGGATTTATTAAGTTCGGGAGCTATTAAAGACGTAGTTTATGAGAACCCAATAATTGATAAGGAGAACATGAAAGATAGAGTTCCAGCTGCTTGCAATGAGTTATGTGCTAACGCAATCAGGGACGCCACCAACAATAATGCGTTAAAAGAATTAAAGCATGTTTAGCGGAAAACGGCAACGTTTTTGAACAGTTACTGACATTGAATTAAGCATTTTTTATTACCTTACGATTTTGTTTTATTTTTAACATTATGTTTAATTGTAGGCTTATCATTTTATAATTACTAAATTAATTATAATGAAAAATTACCTAGAAACGTGTTTAATAAAGTTGTGTTTATTCCAACTTGTTCAGTTGTTTTCAACGCAATCTAGATTTGGCGAATCTTGCAATTTCTACTGTGATGTTTAAAAATCGATTTCAGTAGGTACAAGTACATTTTAGGTATAGGACATTGTACACAAAGTTGATCTAAAATTTTCCATAGAATTGAGAAATGTATTAATATGTTAGGGTTGCCATTTGAAAAAATCGACTTTTAGTATTTTTCTCGAATTCAACTTTCATCTTATAATTTGAACACCCTGTATTACTTTTAGAAGAGTTCTACCGATGTGTCGATAATACGTTACCTTCACAACAATTTCGCCGGACGACTTTTTTCCAACGGTCAAAGGAGATAATTTATAAGTAGTTGAAAGTAGCCGTGCAGCTGTCATTTTTTAATGAAAATAATTAATTTCTCAAAAATGACACATGTTAGGTATAGGGAATGTAACATAAAATTGATCTAAAATTTAATGAAGATTTTAAAAATGCGATAAAATACAGGGTGTTCCATTTGAAATATAAAAGATGACATCATTTCCGGTGTAACCGGAAGTAACCCAAAACTCAAAATATTTTAGTTGAGATGATCGTGTCCAACAACTTAAGTCCACAAATTTTCAATCTGTCATTTCATTTGGTTCTCCATATACTTCTAATGGCAGCTCGTCGTGGGAGACCCTGTATACACTGGAAATTTTAAGTTGAATAAATTATTTTTGGAAATATAATAACTTTTTTCCAATTTGCAGTTTATCCCAATGTTCCCCGGCCTGGGACACATTGGGACAGGCATGGGAAAAATTGAGACAGCGTGAATATCTTGATTATTATTGAAGATATTAATTTGATGTTTGGTGAGACAAATCATCAACATGGACAAACAAAATGCCGATAAGTTCGTTATTATATCTTAGACAGTGTGATCAGAACTTGCAACACAAATACCACATTTTCAAACCAAAAAATCAGGTTTTTCCATTGAACATTATATCTATCGAAAAAACAGTTAAACAGTTTTCATATTATTATACAGACTGTGTTGTTCCACGTCCCGAATATTGGAGGGGTGATAGAGCGTCTTATTTCATGAACAAAAACATCAATGAGCATAAAGTCATTTCCATTTTGTTCTGCGCTATTACCTAACATTCTTAAGTGTAACTTAGAAGTAGGTAACTAAGAGTTGCAACATTGTTTTTGTAAGTCTATTTAGTTAAATATATGGCGTTGAAATATACCAAATTTGATTTTCCTAGAACTATTATTTAAAAAGTTTGAAAAGTGTGCCCTGTTTTTTTGTCAGTGTGTTCCACTGTAGTTTTTAATATTGCTTCTTGCTTTAGAATTTTTGCTTCATCGTTGTAAAATGCAGCATTTTCGGAAACAAACTATATTTGAACTAAAAGAAATTACCATACTAAAAGAAATTTGTTCGAAACAATTTCCATACTTAGGAGAACTACTTTGCATACAACCCGTTTATAATCTTGGACTACATCTATTAAACAATAGACTTTGTATAACAAAGTCCCAACATATATTATTGTTTAAAAATCTACAAAACGATATTGAAAAAACCTCTTAATCCTAAGATGAGTTTATTTATATTTTTAATAATATAAATAAACTCATCAAAGGATTAAGAGGTTTTATTTTTCAATATCCCTTTATACTAAAACCTTTAAAAGTGGACTAGGTAGTATTCGAATAAAAATCAACTATTTTAGAGATATTGTGTATCAGATTTTTACATCATTGTATATTAGTACTTATACTGCAGATGTAATTTGTATTTCCAGACACTGTCAAGTTTTAGGCACTCGTTGCTATGTCTAAGCATTTGCAGATGGTTACCTTTCCTATATTCCTATATGAAGATGATTGGAGTATTACACATTGCTTTGAATAAATGGAAATCCGATCCATCGATGCCAACCCCAACACTCTCCTCGGTCTTTGACCCATATGTGAATCACAGTGATAGGAGTATTTGATTTGTGTGAGCCTCTTAGTGGTATTTTCGCGGTCATGAATAACGGTCTACTGCCCCATCAATGGTTTGAGGTTCTTTGTCTAGATTATCCTTATGGCATTAAAGGCTGCCTCGTTTTTTATAGGCTATTGCAGAGCTGTGATGGTTAGCCTTGCCTCAATTGCATCAGCCCTTGCAGTTTAGTCGCCTATTATGATGTCCTGTTCTACCAGACAATCAATCTATTTCCTTAAGATTCTTGAGCTTACGGATGTGGGAACCAGTGACGCCATCAACAATAAGTTGCTAGTTTAGAAATTTGGCAGCTGGAATTAGCGATATCAGAATGGAACAGCTAATGGTCTTGTAAAAAGCGGTTGTTAGTTTTAGTTAGTCAATTTTGGGACTGGCTCCTAATATAATTTCATGTAGCATGATCAATTCCATCAATTTTTAAGTACTATAGTAAGCATATTCTTTACCAGGATGAGGACATACTTGGGTATCAGTATTACATACTGATCACTTTTACCAATTTTGTTTTCATTTTTATGGTCACGAAACCTCATCTACCCTCATATTGTTATGTTTCACAACTACGTCGACAAAGCACGTCATCTTGTTGTCAAAATTGATCCAATATTGTTGACGTGTATTATTATTATCATTAGTAAGCCTGTTAAATTATTTACTATCTACTTAGTGCTTCAGCATAGCCGAGTCTGAATTTCATTTCAAGTAAAAAACTGAACACCTGTTAAACACAAAGAATATTTGCATACGGTTTTCCTAAAAACACGTCATCGCATAAGCAAATTTGGCTTTAAACGTGTTCATTTCTTATCCATATAACACAGGGAAATTCAATCTAACCGCTCGCCTCGTGTTTCGTCGCCCTGTATCCATTCATTATCAAACAATGGGCTTCGATTTTGGTGAATGGAGTCGGGCAAATATTTTCCCATCGCGCCTCGGGCGCAATAATGTAATAACTCGCTAACAAAAACGTCAATATGTCGGAACGTGTATAGGACAATTCACTGTCCAAACAAACTCACCCCGCACGCACCGGAATGACGGCTACGGCAGTCTCTCAATACGCTTTCGCCATAAATGAAAAGGGACCCTCGTCGGCGCTTTGTATTCCTCACCTACTTCCTTAATAAAATCCGGCGTTGTCGCGAGGAAATGGCACCGAGCCGGTCTCCTAGGATTCCACGGCGTATTCGATTTTTTCTGCTTTGTTGGAGAGTTGGAGAGGGTACCGTTACGCGAGGGTTTTGATGGATATTGTTGGTGATTTTTGGAGTCCAGTTCATTTTGGGCTATTCGCGAAACACAAAGCTCGTAACGAAAGAGAGAAGAAGGTATATTGTGGGACTTCGTTTGATCTCGTATGTTCAATATTGACGGATTCTATGTGGCTTTATTCAAAGAAAATATTCTTTAAATACAACTAAACTAATAATAAACAATGTTTTCAAGTTCTACTATCTATAAACTATCGCAGTTTTAGCTTTATCGAAGATATTTTGCGTTAAAGAGGAAAGGCCTAGTAAATTCAGCCAATTCTCTTCAAACTGCCAAAATGGCGGATGCGCCGGAATTTTTGATCATCCGAACAAATCTCATTATTATCCTTGCGGGTTATCAATTACATTATGTTAAATACACCATCCCCCGCTCGAGGATTTACAGTATCAACGGATCTCTCCCCCGTTTACTTTAGTCGTTAAAGCGATCCCGGTGTTCTAAATAAATTTCCCGGCACTGATCGGTAATTGAAGGATAGAAGCAGCAGAGGCAAGCGCACTAATACTCGTTTCATTCCTGATTTTAGTTATTTATTATATAGTTATTGTTTCATATATTTGTGACGTTAATTAAAGATTAGTTTATCTTAGTCGACACAAACGTTAACCAATGGTCTGATGATGCTATTGAGTGAGCAAAACTTAAGAAAATATTCTTTAAATACAACTAAACAAATAATAAACAATGTTTTCAAGTTCTGCTATTTATAGACTATCGCAGTTTTAGCTTAATCGAAGATATTTTGCGTTAAAGAGCAAAGGCTAAGTAAATTCAGACAATTCTCTCCAAACTGCCAAAATGGCGGATGCGCCGGAATTTTTGATCATCCGAACAAATCTCATTATTATCCTTGCGGGTTATCAATTACATTATGTTAAATACACCATCCCCCGCTCGAGGATTTACAGTATCAACGGATCTCTCCCCCGTTTACTTTAGTCCTTAAAGCGATTCAGGTTTTCTAAGTAAATTTCCCGGCACTGATCGGAAATTGAAGGATAGAAGCAGCAGAGGCAAGCGCACTCATACCCGTTTCATTCCCGATTTTAGTTATTTATTATATAGTTATTGTTTCATATATTTGTGACGTCATTTAAAGATTAGTTTATCCTAGTCGACACACGCGTTAACCAATGGTCAGATGGTGTTATTGAGTAAGCAAAACTTAAGATAATATTCTTTAAATACAACTAAAGAAATAATAAACAATATTTTCAAGTTCTACTATATATAAACTATCGCAGTTTTAGCTTTATCGAAGATATTTTGCGATAAAGAGGAAAGGCCTAGTAAATTCAGCCAATTCTCTCCAAACTGCCAAAATGGCGGATGCGACGGAATTTTTGATCATCCGAACAAATCTCATTATTATCCTTGCGGGTTATCAATTACATTATGTTAAATACACCATCCCCTGCTCGAGAATTTACAGTATCAACGGATCTCTCCCCCGTTTACTTTAGTCTTTAAAGCGATCCCGGTTTTCTAAGTAAATTTCCCGGCACTGATCGGAAACTGAAGGATAGAAGCAGCAGAGGCAAGCGCACTAATACTCATTTCATTCCTGATTTTAGTTACTTATAGTTATTGTTTCATATATTTGTGATGTCAATTAAAGATTAGTTTATCTTAGTCGACACAAACGGTAACCAATGGTCTGATGATGCTATTGAGTGAGCAAAACTTAAGAAAATATTCTTTAAATACAACTAAACTAATAATAAGCAATGTTTTCAAGTTCTGCTATTTATAGACTATCGCAGTTTTAGCTTTATCGAAGATATTTTGCGTTAAAGAGCAAAGGCCAAGTCAATTCAGCCAATTCTCTCCAAACTGCCAAAATGGCGGATGCGCCGGATTTTTTAATCATCCGAGCAAATCTCATTATTATCCTTGCGGGTTATCAATTACATTATGTTAAATACACCATCCCCTGCTCGAGGATTTACAGTATCAACGGATCTCTCCCCCGTTTACTTTAGTCCTTAAAGCGATCCCGGTTTTCTAAGTAAATTTCCCGACACTGATCGGAAATTGAAGGATAGAAGCAGCAGAGGCAAGCGCACTAATACTCGTTTCATTCCTGATATTAGTTATTTATTATATAGTTATTGTTTCATATATTTGTGACGTTAATTAAAGATTAGTTTATCTTAGTCGACACAAACGTTAACCAATGGTCTGATAATGCTATTGAGTAAGCAAAACTTAAGAAAATATTCTTTAAATACAACTAAACAAATAATAAACAATGTTTTCAAGTTCTACTACTTATAAACTATCGCAGTTTTAGCTTTATCGAAGATATTTTTCGTTAAAGAGGAAAGGCCTAGTAAATTCAGCCAATTCTCTCCAAACTGCCAAAATGGCGGATGCGCCGGAATTTTTAATCATCCGAGCAAATCTCATTATTATTCTTGCGGGTTATCAATTACATTATGTTCAATACACCATCCCCCGCTCGAGGATTTACAGTATCAACGGATCTCTCCCCCGTTTACTTTAGTCCTTAAAGCGATTCAGGTTTTCTAAGTAAATTCCCCGGCACTGATCGGAAATTGAAGGATAAAAGCAGCAGAGGCAAGCGCACTAATACTCGTTTCATTCCTGATTTTAGTTATTTATTATATGGTTATTGTTTCATTTATTTGTGACGTCAATTAAAGATTAGTTTATCTTAGTCGACACAAACGTTAACTAATGGTCTGACAATGCTATCGAGTAAGCAAAACTTAAGAAAATATTCTTTAAATACAACTAAACAAATAATAAACAATGTTTTCAAGTTCTACTATTTATAAACTATCGCAGTTTTAGCTTTATCGAAGATATTTTGCGTTAAAGAGCAAAGGCTAAGTAAATTCAGCCAATTCTCTCCAAACTGCCAAAATGGCGGATGCGCCGGAATTTTTGATCATTCGAACAAATCTCATTATTATCCTTGCGGGTTATCAATTACATTATGTTAAATACACCATCCTCCGCTCGAAGATTTACAGTATCAACGGATCTCTCCCCCGTTTACTTTAGTCCTTAAAGCGATTTCGGTTTTCTAAGTAAATTTCCCGGTACTGATCGGAAATTGAAGGATAAAAGCAGCAGAAACAAGCGCACTAATACTCGTTTCATTCCTGATTTTAGTTATTTATTATATAGTTATTGTTTCATATATTTGTGATGTCAATTAAAGATTAGTTTATCTTAGTCGCCACAAACGTTAACTAATGGTCTGATAATGCTATTGAGTAAGCAAAACTTAAGAAAATATTGTTTAAATACGACTAAACAAATAATAAACAATGTTTTCAAGTTCTTCTATTTATAAACTATCGCAGTTTTAGCTTTATCGAAAATATTTTTCGTTAAAGAGGAAAGGCCTAGTAAATTCAGCCAATTCTCCTCAAACTGCAAAAATGGCGGATGCGCCGGAATTTTTGATCATCCGAACAAATCTCATTATTATCCTTGCGGGTTATCAATTACATTATGTTAAATACACCATCCGCCGCTTGAGGATTTACAGTATCAACGGATCTCTCCCCCGTTTACTTTAGTCCTTAAAGCGATCCCGGTTTTCTAAGTAAATTTCCCGGCACTGATCGGAAATTGAAGTATAGAAGCAGCAGAGGCAAGCGCACTAATACTCGTTTCATTCCTGATTTTAGTTATTTATTATGTAGTTATTGTTTCATATATTTGTGACGTCAATTAAAGATTAGTTTTTCTTAGTCGACACAAACGTTAACCAATGGTCTGATAATGCTACTGAGTACGCAAAACTTAAGAAAATATTCTTTAAATACAACTAAACAAATAATAAACAATGTTTTCAAGTTCTGCTATTTATAGACTATCGCAGTTTTAGGTTAATCGAAGATATTTTGCGTTAAAGAGCAAAGGCTAAGTAAATTCAGCCAATTCTCTCCAAACTGCCAAAATGGCGGTTGCGCCGGAATTTTTGATCATCCGAACAAATCTCATTATTATCCTTACGGGTTATCAATTACATTATGTTAAATACACCATCCTCCGCTCGAAGATTTACAGTATCAACGGATCTCTCCCCCGTTTACTTTAGTCCTTAAAGCGATCCCGGTTTTCTAAGTAAATTTCCCGGCACTGATCGGAAATTGAAGGATAAAAGCAGCAGAGGCAAGTGCACTAATACTCGTTTCATTCCCGATTTTAGTTATTTATTATATAGTTATTGTTTCATTTATTTGTGACGTCAATTAAAGATTAGTTTATCTTAGTCGCCACAAACGTTAACTAATGGTCTGATAATGCTACTGAGTACGCAAAACTTAAGAAAATATTGTTTAAATACGACTAAACAAATAATAAACAATGTTTTCAAGTTCTTCTATTTATAAACTATCGCAGTTTTAGCTTTATCGAAAATATTTTTCGTTAAAGAGGAAAGGCCTAGTAAATTCAGCCAATTCTCCTCAAACTGCAAAAATGGCGGATGCGCCGGAATTTTTGATCATCCGAACAAATCTCATTATTATCCTTGCGGGTTATCAATTACATTATGTTAAATACACCATCCGCCGCTTGAGGATTTACAGTGTCAACGGATCTCTCCCCCGTTTACTTTAGTCCTTAAAGCGATCCCGGTTTTCTAAGTAAATTTCCCGGCACTGATCGGAAATTGAAGTATAGAAGCAGCAGAGGCAAGCGCACTAATACTCGTTTCATTCCTGATTTTAGTTATTTATTATGTAGTTATTGTTTCATATATTTGTGACGTCAATTAAAGATTAGTTTTTCTTAGTCGACACAAACGTTAACCAATGGTCTGATAATGCTACTGAGTACGCAAAACTTAAGAAAATATTCTTTAAATACAACTAAACAAATAATAAACAATGTTTTCAAGTTCTGCTATTTATAGAGTATCGCAGTTTTAGGTTAATCGAAGATATTTTGCGTTAAAGAGCAAAGGCTAAGTAAATTCAGCCAATTTTCTCCAAACTGCCAAAATGGCGGTTGCGCCGGAATTTTTGATCATCCGAACAAATCTCATTATTATCCTTGCGGGTTATCAATTACATTATGTTAAATACACCATCCCCCGCTCGAAGATTTACAGTATCAACGGATCTCTCCCCCGTTTACTTTAGTCCTTAAAGCGATCCCGGTTTTCTAAGTAAATTTCCCGGCACTGATCGGAAATTGAAGGATAGAAGCAGCAGAGGCAAGCGCACTCATACCCGTTTCATTCCCGATTTTATGTCCCCGTCCCGAGGGAAGAGAATGCCTTTCGTCATTCTAGCGTTTCTACACCGTCTTGGGTCGTAAACAGAAGACACGAGCCCGGGCAAAACTAAACAGTCGACCGATCGAGATTTCCGATCCAATTATAGTTAATCAGTATTGTCCGGATGTTCAATGACTATCCGGCTCAAGCCATTATGGTGGCCGGGCGTCATGGCGTTTGTCATGCAAATTTGGCAATTTGCGCGTACTTCTAACTGCTGCGCTCGGTGCAGTGTGTATATTCGTTTTATACGTTGGCGCGGCGCTGTGGCGTCCGGTTTTCGGAAACAACGGATCTATTTGCAGACCATAGTTCGCTGTAATTGCGAATTTCCATCGAAAACGAATCCCAGTATTACCGCGTCGATGTTTTAAATGTCAAACTTTGCGTCAAAACAACGTTATTTGGTTATTCATAAGCAAATCAGTACCAATGATTTCGTAATGCATACCTACGTTATGCTATTGAATATAATTATACTACTTGCTTCTGAACATGTACTTGATGTGAAGAATCTTTGAAAGTTTCCTTTTCAAGTTGGTTATTACTATCTTGTAGACTGACATGGAGAAGTTATTAGTTTCTACCAAATCAAAAAACAAGAATCAATTTATTTGTTCAACTAAATTAGAATTAATTCATCCAGAAAACCTGACAATAAGGATAAGGATGGGATTTTCTATGCCAAGAAAACGATACATACTTTTAATCACTCGTATTTTCAATAATATTTAGTCAGTTCAAATATTTTGGCAACAAACGAATTGTTTGTATTGTGAACATTGACCATATTCGCGATAACATAACGTTTCTTGTTTTGTGTCAAAACGATCAGTAGAGATTTTATATCATCGTATACAGGGTGTTATTGTCGTTTACAGTGTGCAATTTGTAAACGATGTTTTTTTTTTATAGAAAACCTGGGGAATTTGATGTTTGTAACAAAAACATCGCACAAGCACGAGAAAGTCAGTTTCACTTACTATATATCACATTTGTTATTTACATGTCAATCTTACCATGTTTTGTTTAATTTCCTAAGATTGAATCGGAGCTGTAATCAGTTTTTTGAGTATGTTAGTCACATCACTCTGAAAACCAAGTTTTTACTTTATCATACGCAGTATGATGAAGTATTGTAATCATGCCGAAAAAAAAATTTGAGATTTTAGCGGAAATAGGTCTTTATGGGTCCCCTGAACATTTTTGACCAAGGTACAAAAAAATGTCTGTGTGTGTGTATGTGTGTGTGTGTGTGTGTGCGTATGTGTGTACTCGATTTTTGTGGCGACGATTCCGGAGAAACTACTAAAGGTATCGAGACGAAAGTTCATATTTAGAAGTTTTATGACCAAACTTAGAGCTGAAAAGCTTTTGGTTCAAAAGGGTCAAAAGGAACTGGCTGTTTCCTCTAAGCATTTTTCAAGGATTTTGCAAATGAGCTGCTATTTCTGTAATTTCGACAAAATAGTTAAATAATAAATTAAAGTAGAGGAAATTTTGAATAATTTATGCCTATGATATTTTTTGGTAAAATTAATAGTTTAGCTTTAAGAACAAATTCTATTTGATCGAGATCGGTCGCATCTGCATTGATATGAAACTTCATAGTAGCCTGGATTTGACAAATATTTTTTTGTGCTGTCACCACAGAAATGTCTATGGCTGTCACACTCGAAAACAGCTGATTTCATCAGAGGTTGGAGAACCGCTATGGAACGTTGCCGCTCTAGTGCGGCAAAGTACAAAATACAAAATTCAAGTAAAATAAGATTACCAATTTGATTGTTTGTTGATAAGAAATATCAACCCGTTGTTATCTAATTGTAAAAACGATAAATTGAGAAAATTGTAAATAAAGTATAGCGATGAGTGTTGTTATATTTTAGTATGTTGGTACGGATGTGACATCTACAGTGTCATGAACGAATATAAATCTGTCAGAATTTGAATTAGCTTTTTAAACTTGACGTTTCGTAGAAGTGGTATCAACCTAACATTTCCTATACAGAAATATAACCATTTTAATTTTTTTTTAAATACGTTTTTCTCAAAAAGCAACACAAAAAACGTTGATGTCACTCCTGCCGAAAACTACATAGCGCGACTCGCTCACATACGACGGCGACGCGCCGCATCACCGATCGTCGTGCTATTCCGTACTTTCGGCACTTGTGAGATAAATAACTATTATTTTGATGACAGTAGGTAGTGTCAAATGTTGATGTTTTGACAATACCTACTATTGATACTATTGACTATCAAAATATCTGTCAAATCTTGGCTACCTAGTTTAATTTTAATGCAGACACGATTTATCTGAATCAAATAGATTCTCATGTAGCTAAACTATTAATTTTATATATTGTATTATAAAGTCATGTGCGTGGCCACATCAGATTTTTTAGATTTTAGCGGAAATAGGTCTTTTTGGGTCCCCTGAACATTTTTGACCAAGGTACAAAAAATGTCTGTGTGTGTGTGTAAACGATTTTTGTGGCGACGATTCCGGAGAAACTACTAAAGGTATCGGGACGAATGTTCATATTTAGAACTTTCATGACCTAACTTAGAGCTGAAAAGCTTTTGGTTCAAAAGGGCCCAAAGAAACTGGTAGTTTATTCTAAGCCTTTTTCAAGGATTTTGCAAATGAGCCGCCATTTCTGTAATTTCGTCAAAATAGTTAAATAATAAATTAAAGTAGAGGAATAATTTATGCCTATGACATTTTTTGGTAAAATTAATAGTTTAGCTGCAAGAGCAAATTCTATTTGATCGAAGTCGGTCGGATCTGCATTGATATGCAACTACATAGTATCCAGAATTTTGACAAATATTTGTTTGTGCTGTCACACTCGAATACAGCTGATTTCATCAGAGGTTGGAGAACCGCGATGTAACGTTGCCGCTCTAGTGCGCCAAAGTACAAAATACAAATTTCAAATAAAATAAGATGACCAATTTGATTGTTTGTTGATAAGAAATATCAACCCGTCTTTATATCTAATTCTCAAAACGATAAATTGAGAAATTTATAAATAAAGTATAGCGATGAGTGTAGTTTTATTTTAGTATGTTGGTACGGATGTGACATCTACAGTGTCATGAACAAATATAAATCTGTGACAATTTGAATTAGCTTTTTAAACTTGACGTTTCGTCAAAGTGGTACCAACTTAATATTTCCTATACAGAAATATAACCATTTTTTAATATTTTTTTTTTTAATACATATTTCTCAATAGTTCCAACAACACAATAAACGTTGGTGTCACTCCTGGCGAAAACTAGCTAGAGCGACTCGCTCACATGCGACGGCGACGCTCCGCCTTCGGTGACGCGCCGCATCACCGCATGTCGCGCTATTCCACTTTCGGCACTTGTGACAGAAATAACTATTATTCTAATGACGTAGTGGAAGTAGTGTCAAATGCTGATGCTTTGACAATACCTACGATTTATCTCAATAAATTAGATTCTCATGTAGCTAAACTATTCATTTTATATATTGTATGATAAAGTCATGTGCCTGGCCACATCAGATTTTTTTGTTATCTGGTAATACATAAAAAATTTAAAAAATTCTACTTGTCAACCAGTGTGGTACAATATGTGGAACAGAATCACTCAAAATCCAACCAAAATTCCAAAATCAAGCGTAGCGCCCATAAGTTGTCATTGCAAACGTCCAACTGCACAGCTCTTTTGACTAAAATCAAAAAATGTTGTTGGAAAATTTTACCCTACCTACTAATTTTAATACACCATTATTTCACATTAAATTAACCCTATAAATGTGAGATTGTAACGCGGCGAATTGTTCTGCGTGATTTGTTTGATATTCCGTATGGGTAGCGCCATCTATCGCTGTCTAGGGCAACTTGGTGGAGCTCGGCAGGAACTCGGCAGGGTGTGAAACGCTGCTAGCATCGGGTTTCCGCGCGCAAAATTGCCGAGGCCACGCCCCCGTCATTTACATTTAATTAGATCCCACGGTTTTTACTGTTTGGATTCACGGAATTTTGTCTTGCAAAATCGTTGTTCACTTTGTACTATAGTTCGCCGCTGTTACTTGGTTTAACTTTCCCTTGGTTTCCCTATTCCGACAGAAATTCTAGGTTTCCGTTTTTTCTGCGTTTCCGGCCGTTATTTTTCGTGGCCGTAGTGCGGCTTGCAGCGTGCTTTTCCGGCGTCTTGTCTTGTCAATCATCTTGGAGTGTACACGTGTGATAGATTTTTGGAAGCCCGTTGAGAATTATAGGAGAGGATTTTGGTAGTTTGGAGGTCCCCCTTATCGCCGTAGTGCGGATTTATCTCGACCAGGCTTCAACAGGTGTCCAGGTTGTTGATTTAGTGGAAATCTGGCCACCACGCCATTGTGCGGATTTAAACGAACTTCTATCACGTTCACGTAGGCCCAGTGTCCATCTATTTTTGGGTAAGCTCTCTTTAGATTCGATGAGATTGTCTGGTGGCAATTGGTGGGTCGATTCTACGACTATTTCCTCTTTTTAGGCACCTAATACGAGGCCGGAGACCCCTCGAACGTTCGTAGTCACCTAATACGAGGCCGGAGACCCCTCGAACGTTCGTAGTCACCTAATACGAGGCCGGAGACCCCTCGAACGTTCGTAGTCACCTAGCACGAAGCGAGAGACCCTTCGTAAGTCAGTAGTCACCTAATACGAGGCCGGAGACCCCTCGAACGTTCGTAGTCACCTAGCACGAAGCGAGAGACCCTTCGTAAGTCAGTAGTCACCTGGTACGAGGCAAGAGACCCTGCGTAGGTCCTTCGACATCTAGTACGAGACCTTTTCGAAGTATATCGAGTCGGAGTTGGTGGCACCGTGACGGGACCGGCACGTGCGGTGATTATTATCCGTCGTGGAGGATCCAACGCTAGCATCGGAGCGTCTGTAGGTGGCAAACAGTGTCTCGAAGCTCCGGATAAAGGTCAGAGGTCCTATATTTTTCCGATCAGCTGTGGCGGACGCTCGTTGTCCCTCGAAGGAGCAGGCAGCTCGTATATCTTTTTTTGGTTGTGCCTTTTGTTGATTAGTAGTTAGTATCGCTACGATTGTGTAATCGTTACCCGTCGAGGAGCCTTCCGCTCGCACACCTTTTTATGGTGGCGCATTTGATTAATAGTAGATTAGTGTGGCTACGATTTAGTAATCGTTGTCCATTCCGGAGCCTTCAGCTCAGTGTTATTGATTGTTACGTGTTTAATTATCCGAAGATATCGCTCGGACCATCGGTGCTCAACCCGTCTGTGTTATTAATTACCTTTTTCTTTAATTTCGAGTTTGGTTTACGTACTCGTAATTTTGATTACCCGTTACAGTATTTATCTTTGTGGATGCTGAATTTAATTCGGATAAATGGTATCCTCTGGTATAATTTCCTTTGATCGTTCAAGATTTTTAACGGAAGCCGTTTGTTAGCCAAGTTGAGTGCCGATGGGAATTTAATTTTATTTTGGAACGGGTTGCCGTCTTGGCTATTGATTGCCTTTTATATTAATGTTGTTTGTTATCAACTTTTCAACATAGACGTTTGTTGCGGTAATTTTCTGGGGATTTTACCCAAATCTACAGCGAGTCGCGGCGCGGTTTGGCCAAGCTTCGTGTCGGTCGCTATTATTATTTTTTTATCTTTACGATTTGCGGTTTGGGGCTCGAAGCCCTTAAGTGTGTTGAATTGTTTGAGTTTTTATTGTTTTGTTTGTGTGCATTCCCAATTATAAGCAAGCCTTCGGCGTAGCATCTGCGTGGTACTTTTTGGCTGTACCACGAATTATTGTGTACCTGTATACCGATGCAGATTATATTGGCGATATCATCGTTGACTTTTGGAGGCTAATAAATTGGTTGAAGATACATTTACTTTGCTTGTTCCCTGTGTTGCCTTTATTTCAGCTGCACTTTCGTAGTCAAGTGCTGTTTCTCCAACGGATTAAGACTGACGTGGCGCCCTAGAACATCGTATTAAGGAACCGTTTGGTTACTGTCCCACGACCACCTCCCTGGTTGGCCGGAGCATCCGGGAGAAACGCATGAGCAGCACAGGTTTGGTAGAAGTCGACGTATTTTGGTGTTTCTTCGGCAACTTTAGGTCTTTGGTATTTTTGTGAAAAAAAAGGCGTTACATTGGCGCCCAACGTGGGGCCATTAATCATTAATTAGGAGGAGCTAATTGGGTGGTGACCTGTGCTGGTTGGGTTGTATATTTTTTTTTTTCCCTCTCCTTTTTTTTTTCTCCCGCCTTGTTTTCAATCTTGGCCTTGTTTCACTGATTGGGGACCTGGTCTCATTGGTTCGGGACTTGGTTTCATTTAGCTGGCCGGTGTGTGGTTTGAGTCCGTCACTATGTCCGCCCCCACCATGAAGTTACACCATCTGAAGAAGGATGAATTAGAATATGAGCTTCGTTCCCGCGGGATGGACCCCACCGAGATGACGGTGGTCGATATGCGGGCAAGCCTGAGGTCGCTGACCAGGTTGGAGCAGGCTCGACGCGCGGTTCGATACTCGGATTACGAGTTTGATGCCAAGAAGGACTTGGATGCCATTGCTGCGAAGTTTGAGGAATTGGATACCTTGGTGACGGGGTTGGGCGATGATCGGGTTAGTCCTGCGCATCAGCGATGTTGTTCGAGAGTGTTGCATTTGCTGGGCCGAGTGGGTGGAATTTCCACGGCGACCGGGGATGCTGAGGTCATCCGGGAGCGTAGTGCGTGGCTGGCGAAGGTGTCCGCGTTGCTGACTCGCTTGCGGAGGAGCCGACATCGTTCTCGGGATCTGGATGTGAGTGAGGGCTTGTTGGATACGGCGCTGGATGGCGAGGAGTCTGGTTCTAGTAGCGGCTCTGAGGTTGTGGAACCCGAGACCGCGGCGCGTGTCACCGGTGCGTCCCAATCGCCATTCCGGTCGAGGGATTACGTTGTCCCTGTCTATAAGTGGAATGTGCATTTCTCGGGTGACCCAAGGTCGATGTCCGTGATGGATTTTTTGGATCGAGTGACCGAGTTGCGGAGAGCGCGAGGATGTACCGAGGCAGATTTGTTTCGATCGTCGTTGGATTTGTTTCAGGGCAAGGCACTATTGTGGTATCGGTCGGCGATACGTAAGTGTAGCACGTGGCGGGAGTTATCAGATCTTCTGATGAAGCACTATTTGCCTCCGGACTATAAGAGTCGTCTGTTCCAGGAGATTATGGGTAGAACCCAGGGACTTCAGGAACCTATCGTCGAGTATCTCGCGTGCATGCAGGCTTTGTTTGACCGCTATGGGCGAATGTCTCGGGAGGTCCAACTGGACATACTAAAGAAGAATCTGGCACCCTTTTACCTTATGCAGTTGCCGTCAGTCCGTACCGTCGAGGAGTTGGAGACCGAATGCTTGCAGCTGGAGACAAAGAAGTATCGAGCCGATCATTACCATGCACCTCCTAGGAAGAGTCGGGAATGTGTGGAGCCCGAGTTGGCCTGTCTTTATTCCTGTTCGGAGACTGCCGCCGTGTCGTCGCCTGCCGTTCGACCCCCACCGGGGGCGCGACAACTGGAGTGTTTCCGTTGCCGCAAGGTTGGTCATTTCGCCCGGGATTGTCGACTGAAGCAGGGTGGCCTTTGGTGTTATCGCTGTGGGCAGCCGGATGTTACGACAAATACTTGCCCTAAGTGTTCGCCGCGGTCGGAAAACCCCGATCGGAGGGCCTGAGTGGTCGTCAGCCACCCTCCCAGCATTCTTCCCGGACCAAGGACCCTGCCCATAAAATACTTATAGACTATATAATTTCCCACGCTTCCGGTGATTGCCGACCGTACTTGAACGTTTCCATTTTGGGGCAGAATATGCTCGGCCTCTTGGATTCTGGAGCAACCCATACGATTGTTGGGGACTCCGGATATCGACTGTTGCTGGCTCTGGGACTGACTTTGGACTGTGCTTCGCGACGGAGTTGCGCTGTGGCGAACGGGGAGGTTTGCTCCTCATTGGGCACCGTGGCCGTCCCTTTCACTCTGCTGAATAAAACTCGCCTGTTGAATGTTATGGTGGTTCCTTCCCTTCCCCATAGGCTGATCCTAGGTATGGATTTCTGGCGGGAGATGGGTATTGTCCCGGATCTTCGGCAGGACGTCTGGCGATTCGGCGAGGAGTTGGCCGATCTTTGCGACGTGCAGGCTGGTGACGAGCTAACGCAGGCGCAGCGTACCGCCTTGGATGCGTTGGTCGGTCGGACCTTTCCGTCGGTGGGATCTTGCCCGCTGGGTACGGTTACGTCCGTAGAGCATGAGATTGTCACGGATTCCCCTCCCATAAAGCTTAGATACTATCCTGTTTCGCCCGCCAAGCAGAGGATCATTGATGAGGAGCTGACAAAGTTGCTGGAGCAGGGAGTGGTAGAGCCTTCCAGGAGCGCGTGGTCGTCCCCTGTTCTTCTCGTCCCGAAGAAGGACCGAAGTTACCGTTTCTGCATTGACTTTCGGCGCCTCAATCAGGTTACTAAGAAGGACGCGTATCCTTTGCCCTACATTTCTTCTATTTTAGACCGTCTCCGAAACGCCCGGTACCTGAGCTCATTGGATATTAAGTCGGCCTACTGGCAGGTGCCTGTCGCAGCCTCCTCAAGAGAGTTTACGGCTTTCACGGTTCCCGGACGCGGCCTGTTCCAGTTTCGGCGGATGCCGATGGGGTTGACCAACGCCCCGGCCACTTGGCAGCGGTTGATTGACGGTATTTTGGGAGCAGATTTGGAGCCCCATGTGTTGGTTTACCTGGACGATATTGTGGTGATCTCCCCGGACTTCGACACCCATCTCACGATGCTGGAGAAGGTTTTGGATCGGCTACGGACTGCCGGCTTGACAGTTAGCCGGGAGAAGTGCCAATTCTGCCGACCACAACTTAAGTACTTGGGATACATCGTGGACCGGCATGGACTCCGCGTAGATCCGGAGAAGGTAGAGGCCATCTTAAATATTCCCGCCCCGCGAACGGTGTCGGAGGTTCGTCGCTTCGCCGGGATGGCTAGTTGGTACCGACGCTTTGTACCCGATTTCGCTTCCGTAATGGCACCTCTTACCCAGCTTACCCGGAAGGGCGTAAAATTTGACTGGACTCCGGAATGTGATCGGGCTCTGACCTCCGTGAAGCAGTATTTGGTGACGGCGCCTATTTTAACGTGTCCTGATTTCGAGCGGCCTTTTACTTTGCAGACAGACGCCTCCGCATATGGTCTCGGTGCCGTCCTCACACAACGCCTTGAGGGTGAGGAAAAAGTGATTGCCTTTCTGTCACGCTCTCTGACTTCCCAGGAGAGGAATTACTCTACCACTGAACGTGAGTGCCTAGGCGTGATTTGGGCCGTGGAGAAGCTGCGCCACTACCTGGAGGGAACGAGATTCACGGTGGTTACCGACCATGCTTCGCTCGTTTGGCTGAATCGTCTGAAGGACCCGACTGGTCGTCTGGCAAGATGGGCCGTGAGGCTACAGCCTTTCGACTTTGACATTGTGCATCGTAAGGGACGTGATTTGGTTGTCCCGGACTGTTTGTCTCGAGCGGTGCCCGTGTTGACGGATGCCGTGCACCTCGTCCCCGCTGGATTCGACTTTTCCTCGACAAAGGACCCTTGGTATCTTGGCATGATTGCCCGCGTCGAGAGAGCTTTGCACCGGTATCCGCAGTGGCGAGTCGAGGGGGGCTTGCTGTACAAGCATGTTCGGTCGGCGCATTTGGGTGTGTCGGACGTGGGCGAGGAGTGGAAGTTGGTGGTTCCGGGGGATCGTAGGGCTGCACTGTTGGGTCGGTACCATGATGACCCTCGAGCAGGTCATGTTGGTGGATATAAGGTGTATTGGCGACTTCGAGAGCGCTACACGTGGCCTAAGATGTATGTAGACGTTGCCAAGTATGTCCGGCGTTGTGGAGTATGTGCGGCGCAGAAGCCGGAGCAGCGAGCCCCGGCGGGATTGATGGGTACACGCCCGGACGTGTCCCGGCCCTGGCAGATGGTGAGCCTCGATTTTGTGGGCCCATTGCCCCGATCCTCGCGAGGAAATACCTCGATCCTGGTGGTCAGCGACTACTTTAGTAAGTATGTATTACTGTTTGCGCTTCGGTCCGCTACGGCTAAGAGTTTGACCCGACTTCTGGAGGACCATGTTTTTTTGGTTTACGGAGCCCCCCAGTTTTTGATATGCGACAACGGCGTCCAGATGAGGAGTAAAGAATTTCGATCTTTGTGTGCATCGTATGGCACCAGGATATCCTACACTCCGCTGTATTACCCTCGGGCCGACCCTGTTGAGCGAGTCAATCGTGTAGTCAAGACTATGTTGGGTTGTTATGTCAAAGACAACCAGCGACGATGGGATGACTATTTGGGTCCGATTGGCTGCGCTATTCGAGCCTCGCGAAGTGAGACCACGGGGTACTCGCCCTTTTATGTTAACTTCGGCCGTCATTATGTGGGTTGTGGTCGCACTTTTGAGCGGGTTCTCACTCCGGATGCTGCGCCTCCGGATGTTCCTGCGCGCATCGAAGGATTTCAGCAGTTGTTTCAGCGAGTTCGCAGGCAGCTTGCGTCGGCGCAGGAGCGACATCGACGGGTTTACAATTTACGCAGGCGCCCCGTCCAGTACGTCGTTGGCCAATCGGTTTGGCGTCGCAATAAGGTCCTGTCCAGTGCGGCAAATTTTGTTAATGCTAAGTTGGCAGCTAAATTCGTTGGACCTTTTCGCGTAAGGAAAAAGTTGGGTTCCTGGACGTATGAGTTGGAGAGTGAGGATGGTGCTTCGAAAGGCGTATGGCATGTCCAAGATCTTAAGCCGGCCTATGAGTTGGATGAGGCTCGGTAAAACACCAGCGCTCTGTGTTCCGGGGCTTACAGAATACGGACACGGCGAACCTGCCACCAGTAAGAGTCTGGTAAAAGGCCACGGAAGACTTCCACCTACCATCATCTCTTGTAGGGATCGGGAAAGGGAGCGTCTCACAATGCGTGAGGACTCCTCATCGTTGCAAAACGATTTCGGCTAGGTTGTTAGCTTTGTCGTCATTTTGACGTTATACTTCGGTTGGCGGTATTTCGGTTGATTGGCCGTCTTCCTTAGTTTTGGGATTTCTCTGTTTGTTAGTACCACCACCCCAGGGGTTTGTTCTGGTGTCCCCTGGGTTTTTGTCTTGCTTATCGTAGTTTCTTTTTGTTGTTGGGTGGTACCCTTTTTGTTGAGAGCTGTGGTCAGCTCTATTTTTTGTTTTCGGGGCGCGAGTCGTCGGTGCCTGGTGTTGGGGTTGTGCGGTGGCAGCAGGGGTGAGTTCCTTGGTTCCTATCCCTATGTGTTATTGCTGGTTTCCAGTGCTGTCGATGGGTACGAACGAGGTTTGATGCACTTTTCCGCATCTTACGCAACTGCCCGTCCCTTCCTTCTTTTGTGTTGTCCTCTCCCCATACCTTTTCCCCTCCCTACTGTTGTCGTTGCACCGCCTTGGCATCTGGTGCTGGCCCCTCAAGCTTTTTTATTGCTTGGTAGTTGAGTTGTTGGTGTGGAGGCATCGTTGGACACA
Source organism: Melinopterus prodromus (assembly GCA_964023965.1). Lineage (NCBI taxonomy): Eukaryota > Metazoa > Arthropoda > Insecta > Coleoptera > Scarabaeidae > Melinopterus > Melinopterus prodromus. The sequence goes on from OZ030394.1 coordinate 58,691,043, forward strand.
CGGGTTTGCAGTTTGATGCGTTCGGTTCGCTCCTTTGGATCTGGGTCGGAAACTTTCGTGGAAATTTTCCTCTGTGAGAGGAGAGGGGGAGTGTAACGCGGCGAATTGTTCTGCGTGATTTGTTTGATATTCCGTATGGGTAGCGCCATCTATCGCTGTCTAGGGCAACTTGGTGGAGCTCGGCAGGAACTCGGCAGGGTGTGAAACGCTGCTAGCATCGGGTTTCCGCGCGCAAAATTGCCGAGGCCACGCCCCCGTCATTTACATTTAATTAGATCCCACGGTTTTTACTGTTTGGATTCACGGAATTTTGTCTTGCAAAATCGTTGTTCACTTTGTACTATAGTTCGCCGCTGTTACTTGGTTTAACTTTCCCTTGGTTTCCCTATTCCGACAGAAATTCTAGGTTTCCGTTTTTTCTGCGTTTCCGGCCGTTATTTTTCGTGGCCGTAGTGCGGCTTGCAGCGTGCTTTTCCGGCGTCTTGTCTTGTCAATCATCTTGGAGTGTACACGTGTGATAGATTTTTGGAAGCCCGTTGAGAATTATAGGAGAGGATTTTGGTAGTTTGGAGGTCCCCCTTATCGCCGTAGTGCGGATTTATCTCGACCAGGCTTCAACAGGTGTCCAGGTTGTTGATTTAGTGGAAATCTGGCCACCACGCCATTGTGCGGATTTAAACGAACTTCTATCACGTTCACGTAGGCCCAGTGTCCATCTATTTTTGGGTAAGCTCTCTTTAGATTCGATGAGATTGTCTGGTGGCAATTGGTGGGTCGATTCTACGACTATTTCCTCTTTTTAGGCACCTAATACGAGGCCGGAGACCCCTCGAACGTTCGTAGTCACCTAATACGAGGCCGGAGACCCCTCGAACGTTCGTAGTCACCTAATACGAGGCCGGAGACCCCTCGAACGTTCGTAGTCACCTAGCACGAAGCGAGAGACCCTTCGTAAGTCAGTAGTCACCTAATACGAGGCCGGAGACCCCTCGAACGTTCGTAGTCACCTAGCACGAAGCGAGAGACCCTTCGTAAGTCAGTAGTCACCTGGTACGAGGCAAGAGACCCTGCGTAGGTCCTTCGACATCTAGTACGAGACCTTTTCGAAGTATATCGAGTCGGAGTTGGTGGCACCGTGACGGGACCGGCACGTGCGGTGATTATTATCCGTCGTGGAGGATCCAACGCTAGCATCGGAGCGTCTGTAGGTGGCAAACAGTGTCTCGAAGCTCCGGATAAAGGTCAGAGGTCCTATATTTTTCCGATCAGCTGTGGCGGACGCTCGTTGTCCCTCGAAGGAGCAGGCAGCTCGTATATCTTTTTTTGGTTGTGCCTTTTGTTGATTAGTAGTTAGTATCGCTACGATTGTGTAATCGTTACCCGTCGAGGAGCCTTCCGCTCGCACACCTTTTTATGGTGGCGCATTTGATTAATAGTAGATTAGTGTGGCTACGATTTAGTAATCGTTGTCCATTCCGGAGCCTTCAGCTCAGTGTTATTGATTGTTACGTGTTTAATTATCCGAAGATATCGCTCGGACCATCGGTGCTCAACCCGTCTGTGTTATTAATTACCTTTTTCTTTAATTTCGAGTTTGGTTTACGTACTCGTAATTTTGATTACCCGTTACAGTATTTATCTTTGTGGATGCTGAATTTAATTCGGATAAATGGTATCCTCTGGTATAATTTCCTTTGATCGTTCAAGATTTTTAACGGAAGCCGTTTGTTAGCCAAGTTGAGTGCCGATGGGAATTTAATTTTATTTTGGAACGGGTTGCCGTCTTGGCTATTGATTGCCTTTTATATTAATGTTGTTTGTTATCAACTTTTCAACATAGACGTTTGTTGCGGTAATTTTCTGGGGATTTTACCCAAATCTACAGCGAGTCGCGGCGCGGTTTGGCCAAGCTTCGTGTCGGTCGCTATTATTATTTTTTTATCTTTACGATTTGCGGTTTGGGGCTCGAAGCCCTTAAGTGTGTTGAATTGTTTGAGTTTTTATTGTTTTGTTTGTGTGCATTCCCAATTATAAGCAAGCCTTCGGCGTAGCATCTGCGTGGTACTTTTTGGCTGTACCACGAATTATTGTGTACCTGTATACCGATGCAGATTATATTGGCGATATCATCGTTGACTTTTGGAGGCTAATAAATTGGTTGAAGATACATTTACTTTGCTTGTTCCCTGTGTTGCCTTTATTTCAGCTGCACTTTCGTAGTCAAGTGCTGTTTCTCCAACGGATTAAGACTGACGTGGCGCCCTAGAACATCGTATTAAGGAACCGTTTGGTTACTGTCCCACGACCACCTCCCTGGTTGGCCGGAGCATCCGGGAGAAACGCATGAGCAGCACAGGTTTGGTAGAAGTCGACGTATTTTGGTGTTTCTTCGGCAACTTTAGGTCTTTGGTATTTTTGTGAAAAAAAAGGCGTTACAAGATGTTACATAGCCATACATAAAGTATAATAACATTCGATTGACACGTCCTATTATTGCGAATATGGTATGTCATCAATCTTCACAAAATACGCAATTTCTTTCTCGATGATCTCCTTGAATTTACTTTTATAATAAGAAATATGAGTAATAGAAAATGTGTACCGTTTTTTTCTTGATACACAGTGTATATACGAAATACTTAGGACTGAACTACATTTATACAAATAGAGTATGTAGAGTAAAAATTGTATTTAGAATTTGTAAGAGTTTTGAATCTAGTTTTGACGTCCATTTTCTCGGAAACATAGAGGCGAAAAAATTTGAAAAAATTCTGGTGCTGTCCTTGATTAATATGCTGCAACTCATAAAAATTAGAAAGCTGTATCTGTTTGGCGTTTTCCCGATTTTTACAAATTAAGAAGAATTGGGGCTGTTTTTCCCACGTAATTTTTGTTCCTTTAACTTTAGCATTTAATTACTCCGGAAATAATACATAGATTTGAACGAATTAATAAGTAAAATCACCTGCGGAATGCTAGCTTTCAATGTGCAATTTTGTAAAATCATCGGATTAGTGCTTGACCCACAAAAAGCTATATTATGCAATGCCAGCAATTCCTTTATTAGAAGACCCAGAATAATGAAATATAGACTATAGACTACCCACTAATTCATAGGTTTAAAGTTTATTACATAATCATGGTTTATCTTGCATTTTCCCTACAAAAGATCGAGTTCAAGCATCTCATGATTGCTGCAGTTGACGCGTCGCTCTACGGTCCTAGGGGCGAGCGGGGAAAGAGATCGACAGTGACGCTGCCAGTAGTGGCGGATCGCACGTGCATTATTATAGTAATATAGTTACTCGTATTTACGGACACAATACATAAAACGTCACGGCAATTATGCCTCGCCAAAGAAATTTGGATATCCGGCGACAATTTACCGAATTAAAAAATAATGGCGAAATAAGTCAATAAGATAACAGAACCATGAACAGACATTTGGAAGTTCCATGGGAATTCTTGGCAATGTAAATCGGGTTTCGGGTTTAGCATTTAAAATTAATGAGTGATCTGCAAAATATTATTTACGATGCTAAATTTCTAAAAGTTTTTTGATATTTTTAAGTTTTATACGGTCAGAGCTGACGTTTGTAATATATGTAATATATCAATAGTTGGTATTTATTTTATATTGTTTCTGCATGTATTTAAATATTATTAATAAATAAGCTGTTGAAACTGTTATAATAGTTTGAATATTCATATAACAAAATCGGGCATAGCTTATAAATATTTTTTGGGTTTATCAAGCAAGCTTAATTTAGTATTCACCACTAATCGGAAAATCTGCTAACTCCATATTATTAGATCTATCCGCTTCCATCAAAATCTTGTTTACAACCTTATTGTATAAAGACTGAAGAAAACATAAGCGCCAATCAATAGAAGAGATTTCTCTCATACCGGGTCACAATATTATAATCAAAATTATGCAAATATTAAAAATTATTAAATTTTACCTTTAAAACAGTTTCTTTTACACACAAACTGTGGCTATTTTCACAACAGAATAATTAATAATATTTGTAATATAGGAACGTATCGCTTTACTTCCTGGCATATTTGGTAAGCCAAGGTCACACTACTATAAGTTTCACTTACACTGATACTATTTCTCATAATTTCTTGCAGATTTTTAGTTCATTTTTTTACAATTTTGGCTACCACTGCTATTATCACTAATGAAAACGCACCTTAAAAAGGTAATTCAAATTCTGACAGATTTATATTTGTTCATGACACATCCCTACCAACATACTAAAATAAAACTACACTCATCGCTATACTTTATTTATAATTTTCTCCATTTATCGTTTTTACAATTAGATATAAAGACGGGTTGATATTTCTTATCAACAAACAATCAAATTGGTGATCTTATTTTATTTTAAATTTGTATTTTATAATTTGCCGTACTAAAGCGGCAACGTTCCATAATGGTTCTCCAACCTCTGATGAGATCAGATGTTTTCGAATGTGACAACACAAAAAAATATTTGTCAAAATCCTGGCTACTATGTAATTTCATATCAATGCAGATGCGACCGATCTCGATCAAATAGAATTTGCTCTTGAAGCTAAACTATTAATTTTACCAAAAAATGTCATAGGCATAAATTATTCAAAATGTCCTCTACTTTAATTTATTAATGAACTATTTTGTCGAAATTATAGAAATGGCGGCTCATTTGCAAAATCCTTCAAAAAGGCTAAGAATAAACTACCAGTTCCTTTGGACCCTTTTCAACCAAACGCTTTTCAGCTCTAAGTTTGGTAACAAAACTTCTAAATATGAACTTTCGTTCCGATACCTTTAGTGGTTTTTCCGGAATCGTCGCCACAAAAATCGTTTACACACAGACATACATACATACACACACACAGACATTTTTTTGTACCTTGGTCAAAAATGTTCAGGGGACCCATAAAGACCTATTTCCGCTAAAATCTCAATTTTTTTTTCGGCACGATTACAATACTTCATCATACTGCGTATGATAAAGTAAAAATATAATAAACTATATTCGATTATAAATATTAGGGGACTAACGGTTTAAATCATATATTCTAATTAACCGAAACTGATTAAGCCGCATTAGCTGTACATTAAAGCAAAGTTTAGAGCTTAACAGAACCTAATTGCCTGAAATTTTCACCGGATCGGCACCGGCAGCAGTAAATCAGCGTCTTGGCTTTTAGTTTCCTATTAAGATACCCGCGGTGGATTTGTAGCCCGACCTTAGGGGTTGTCGTAAAGTACGCTTCCTTAACATATTGGCCGAGGTACCTTTCGTTGTCCCCTGGCATAACTTTATATGTATCTAAAACTCGCTTTATACGTGATTTATTGGCGCGCGGAGGGCAGGGAGGGTGCTGTTTGGCCTTCCCTAACCCGATGCGAAATTAGATTTTCAATTTACTGCAACCAATAAAGTGGACGGTGTGCGCGCCTTTTTCCAAATACCGGCCGGCAATAAATCCTGTCCGTGGTACTTAATTGAAAAGAACTACCAACCGTCGCGCTGTATATAGCTGAGTCCTCCTATTTGGTTTTATGGTTTATTTATAAATATCGATTTGGTGGTTTAAGAGGTAGGTAGGTATCGGAGGCATTGTGGGTTTTAGGTGTATTGGTGGTATTAAAAGTTTTATTTTTACCGAATAAGAAATTCATTTGTACTCTGGAAAGTAAAATAGCGTCTAAATAAAATATAAGGTAAATGTCCCCGATTCAGACACTGTCCTAAATTCCGAGACATTTCTGTCTAGTTGGATAAAATACGAAATCTACAACATTCGTTTCTTATTCTAGCAATGTTCAGTCAGAATATAACCTAAAAGTTTGACTGATCTTGATAATTGAGTGTTATGCTAAAACTTGATTTCTTCCTTATAAGTTAACTGCAATTCGACTTATTTTTGTGTCGAAATTAGGTACTATCGTGGCCATATATTATGGCCCCTCTTTTGACGACCATTTTCTCGCAAATCTAGGGGCGAAAAAACTTTAAAAGTTCTGATGCTGTCGTTGATTAATTTACTACAACTCATAAAGTTAGAAAGCTGTATATGTTGGAGTTTTTCCGAATTTTCCAAATTAAGTAGAATTGGCGCTGTTTTTGCCCTGTAAATTTCATTCGTTTAATTTTATCAAGTAATTACTACGGAAATAATACATAGATTTCAACGAATTACATAGTAAATTCACCTGCCGAATGCTAGGTTTCAATGTGCATTTTTGTAAAATCATTGTAATAGTGCTTGACCCACAAAAAGCTATATTATGCAATGCGAGCAATTCCTTTATTAGAAGAGCTAGAATAATAAAATAGAGACTATAGGTTACCCACTAATTCATAGGCTTAAAGTTTATAACATAATCATTGTTTATCTTGCATTTTCCCTACAAAAGATCGAGTTGAAGCATCTCATGATTGCTGCAATTGACGCGGCGGTGTTCGGTCTTTGGGGTGAGCGGGGGTAGGGATCAACAGCGACGCTGCCAGTAGTGGCGGATCGCACGTGCGTTATTTACTAGAAGAACAATATTTATGGACACAATACATATAACGACACGGCGATTATGCCTCGCCAAAGAAATTTGGATATCCGGCGACAGATCACCGATTTAAAAAATAATGGCAAAATGAGTCAATAAGATAACAGAACCACGAACGGGCATTTGGAAGTCCCATGGGAATTTTTGGCAATTTAAATCGGGTGTCCGGATTAGCATTTAAAATTATTGAGTGATCTGCAAAATATTCTATGTGTCTACAAATTTATGATGCTAAATTTGTAAAACGACACGGCGATTATGCCTCGCCAAAGAAATTTGGATATCCGGCGACAGATCACCGATTTAAAAAATAATGGCAAAATGAGTCAATAAGATAACAGAACCACGAACGGGCATTTGGAAGTCCCATGGGAATTTTTGGCAATTTAAATCGGGTGTCCGGATTAGCATTTAAAATTATTGAGTGATCTGCAAAATATTCTATGTGTCTACAAATTTATGATGCTAAATTTGTAAAAGTTTTTTGATATTTTTATGTTTTATACGCTCATAATTCGTTTATTTTATATTGTTTGTGTATGTATTTAAATTAGTAATTAATAAACTGTTGAAACTGTTATAATAGTTTCGATAACAAAATCGGGCATACTTTTTAAATAATTTTTGGGTTTATCAAGTAGTCTTAATTTAGTATTCACCACTAATCCGACAATCTATTAACTCCATATTATTAGATCTATCCGCTTCCATCAAAATCTTGTTTTCAACCTTATTGCATAAAAACTAAAGAAAACATAAACGCCAATCGATAGAAGAGATTTCTGTCGTCCGGGTCACATATAATCAAAATTATGCAAAAATTAAGAATTTAATTTAATTTAAGTTAAAATTACAACCTTGACAAGTTATGTTCATTTTGTGTATTGATAATAAGCTGCCCCGGTTCTCTCAGCTGTGTCGGTTCTCTCCGACATGACAGCACCGCTAACGCCTCCCTTCCCCGCAGCACAGCAAAGACCGTAGAACGTCGGAATTCACGCGGAGTGTCAACACGATCTTTGTATGAAAAATGCACGATAAACAATGATTATGTAATAAACTTTAAACCTATGAATTATTTCGTAGCCTATAGTCTATATTTCATTATTCTAGCTCTTCTATTAACGGAATTGCTGGCATTGAATAATAATATATAGCGTATTACAAAATGAAAAATTCTATTCATCGAGTCCGATATAAAAATTACAACAAAAATTACAACTTAATCAATTGGAATGCACTGAATTACTTATGAGAGAGAATGCTTAAAACTCTTTCAGTTCTTATGGTCACTATATTGACATTTACCAAATTTCCATAGAAGGCATAATATTGGAAATTCTTTGCAATCATGTATAATATGTTTATTAAATTATCACGATCAAGATCCCATTAGATGTCCCTCCAGATGACCCGCCTTAACCTCCATTGGATTACTTTTTGTGGGGCTTCATAAAATCCAGCTTGTATCGAACGAACTATGATACAGTGAACAACCTTCTGGCTTTAGTAGCCAGAGCTATTTGATAAATACCTAATAGAACTAATAGTGGTCCGTCCACTAATCCAAAGTCTATCGTTTAAAGAATTGTACGTTAATTGAACATTTTTATTTGGCTATCCAATACTATATTCAAATGGCTATATAGGCTAATATAGAACAATTTTTTTATTTGCTATTTATCTAAATGAAATAATACAGTCCATCATTTTAAAACATGTTTTGGAAATGGCATTATTAAATGGTTTATTTTTTAAAGTTATCCTCAATTGATTATTTTGTCATAAGGAGAGGCTCTCTTGTACAGGTCTAAAAAGAAGCTCAAATTTAGGAAGGTTTGTCAAGCAAACTGTCAGAGATATCAATATTTTGTCTACACATTTCAAGGTTTCAAAATGTGAACGAGAAAAAAAATTTTTTTCCAACCGATTACATGAGAAAAAGCTCCTTAAATGCCATTTTAAACTTAAACGGCCCACCGTACTAGTCCACAAGCATTCTTCAGCATCACATATTACCTCTAACTTACCAAGCAAGCAAACACAAAACAAGCCTATTCCACTTGGTCAAAGTCATTGTCCCAATGAAATATAGCAGTCCCCAAGCGTTTGTCTACTGTTTACGAAACTGCTCTAACTCCATATACATTTCTCTTGAAGGCGATTTGAAGGCAGAGGGCGCGCGTGTTGACGTCTCGGCGACCACCCACGCCAGAAATCCGTCTTCCCCTCGTTAGTGCTGCCACGTGGAAAAATGCTCGTGTAATTGCATAGGCGAAAGCACTTTTGCGTGCCATTGATTACGGGTCTCAGCGACAATTCCGCTTTGGTCTCCCCCAACCGTCTCTGACGGGCGGCGGCGTTTAAATTTAATAACGGTACCTCGGTACGTCAACGTGTAACGTTCGGTTTCTTGGAGAAGCGGAATCTTTAAAGTTTGTAGCCTGTATCTTGGTTTGGATGCTTTAAAGGGGACGTTTTGGAGTTTCTGAATGTTGATGATGCACTGATTGACGATTCTGGTTCTACTTTGATATATGTTGAACGTTTAAGGAAGAAGTTGAACGAAAGAAATGGAACAAGATAGTGAAGTTAACTAATTGGTAATCACTCTATTGATATGCCGATTGATGTGACACAGTCACATGATTACCTAAATCTAGATACTAAAGAAACAAAAAAAACAGCTTACAAATTCTTATAATTTGAATTATAAATTGAAAAATGCAACTTACACTCCAAAATTCGTAAAAAATATACAGGATGCATGCATGCCTTCCTAAAGAAACGAATAGAGGCGCTCTTAATCGTACTTACAGACGAAATGAAAGAGTTAATAAAGCAGATATCAAGTGGCCGACTGATAAAAAACTAACACGAGACCATGAAAACTTACTAAAACTGGATGTTAGTGGTCTGTAATTACACATAATAGAATAAAATAATAACAAAAAAGAAAGCAAGTACTCTCCAAGTACTCGTGTCGGAAACCTTCCAGAATCCACGTTTGACGAGTCACCGCCAAGAACGCTAACGCATTATCCGTACCCATCGAGATTAGAAAGGTTAACCTTTCATCGGAGGATGGGTGCACCGTTGAGCACGCTTACGCTGAGAACTCTACCGCATGTCATGTTTCTCAGCGGCTTCTCATTACCCACATACGTGGGTAATGAGATGATATGGTAGCTCCACATCGAGAAGGGTATAGACGTCATGTAGGCTATAGCGTCTATCCGCACTATACATTGTACACACATACAGACACACACACATACATACACACACACCCAGACAATTTTTTAAACGTTGGTCAAAAATTTTCAGGGGATCCAAATGGACATATTTCAGCTACAAACTCAATTTTTGTTCAGAACGTTACAATACTTTGTCATACTATGTATGACAAAGTAAAAATCAAATTTGTAAAAACGACCAATATTAGCACTCAGACTACGCCTATTTCTAGTGGTAACTTACAATTTACATGTGCTGACAAAATATGTGATCTAAAAGGAAACTATATTTTCTTTTCGCTGTGTTAAAAGTTAAGTCGATCAAAATCTATTACTTTATGCAACTTTTTATTATATTTCTTATTATTCAAGATGGTAGTTCAACAATCAAACAAGTAAATCAATCAGTTATTCAACTGTTACAGCACACTAATGTTATCGGCATATAAGAAAGGCCATGAGACTGGAACACTTTTGAAGATGCCTACTTGCTTGGTACTCCTTGATATAATCTTCAATAACTATGAAATATGTAGTACTAACATAATGTTTTCTTTTGTTTCAGGTTAGTGTACACCATTTACATCAATGAATGAACCATCTCGCTTCCTATAGAGGTATGACCAAATATTAAAACCCTGCCGCGACAATGTTTTGTAAAAGTTACAAAACTTAATAAAATAACATAAATAATAATATTCTAATGTAGCGTTAAGATTTATCAGTAAATAGATTTCTTTTAGCTTGATTTAGTACAGTATTACTCAAGTAAGTTAATATGTTATGGTATAAAAATAACACCATTGTAGATTACATCTCAAACGAAATATAAATGGGAACAAATACTGAATAAAAAAGCTACAAATTCGCTAGGAACACGCGAGATTTACGATATTTCGCCAAAATACCGTTATATAGCTACACCTTCATGTTTTTCTAACATGAAACGTAATCTAGTGATCTTCTTCGCATGCAACTCAAACTTTAAATTGAAAACTTAGAACCGACGTCATATTAATTCTTTCCGAACATTTCTAGTCCACTATTCGATTGATATAGAAGCTTATCTGTATTAGCCTTATAAAATTTAGTTAATATTGCCTGTAAAGTGTAGAAAATAATTGTGTAATTATTAGTAATAGTTACTAATAAAATTACACGTAATACGCTGTCTGTTACGTACAAATAATTTGGGGAACTTACGATAACGCTCGAACCGCAGCGGAATATAAAACAGCGTTCCGTTTAAAAATGATAATTACTTATCCCATTAAGTTCGGGCATTAAGGCGGACACTTTCCGGGAGTAGAAATTATCCGAGCGGTGCTTGCGAATCATGCAGTCCGTTAATGAGATTCCGGACCGGGGAGGCCGTTAAAAAGTTTCGACGACGTGATGGCACGGGAACTTCTACAACACATGGAAAGATCACTAGCGTATAATTATTGTAATCGTGAACACTTTGCTACTAAAATGTGGGTCATTCAGTGGTAATTCAACGGCAATTTTTTTCTGCATTTAAAGAACTATTTTTAATCGTTCTTATGTCTTTAGCTTTTGAAAAACTTTCTATTTCTTGCTACTCATAACTCTTGTAAGTAAGTATTAAGCGTAACATTATTATAATATGAAGTTGTTATTTTTCGGCAACACTGTGTTCATTTGGATCAACTTTGGAATTACTTACTCATATTTTAGTTATAAGAGACTGGAACATGTTGATGTAATGGTAAACGGCAGTAAAGAGCCAAGCTAAGAGAAGCTACGGGTTCGAAAAAAATAAATGGTTTAAAATGTCTTAAGAGCCAATGAGAGGCTCAGCTCAGCTCAGCGATTTGAAGCTGTGCGAACATACCTCACTCCCTCACATTGAATTTTAACGCAACTGCCCTTTTCTATCCCGAAGCTTCACATAGATGCGCGCCCTAGTGTTAAGTCTCATCGTCTCACTGATTTATTGAAATTATCTTCCTCTTAAGACAAAATTTCATATTTGTCTTTACCCTTGTTCGGTTAAATGCAAACTACAACAATACTTAAGATTGTCCTTCTTTCCATAGTTTATTAAATTAAATTTAATAACTTGCCGCAAATTCTTATGCGACTAGGTTAAAAACTGAAAATATGAAAATCGACATTAGACGTAGCATTTTAGTCTTTAATTTGTTAATAAAATTATAAACCCCTAACCACAACAAGTATTTTAGAAACCTAAATACGTATTTCAGCAACTATGTTGCCATCTTCAGTAGAACCTAAAAAAAGAAAAAGAGAGATTAGCACTTCATAGTATCTTTACTGGATATTCTCCAAGCAAATCACTAGTGGAAGTGACGTCCATGTTAAAAATTACCCTATATATACCCATTTGTTGTTCACGCCTCAGTGAATTTTGATCATTCAAGCGTAAAAAACAAGTTTTAATTAAAGCAGGTCAAACAATGGCGAACTAGGTATAGGACCCCTGTCTGAATTTATTAATTTATCTCTATTCAAGTGAATAAAGATACTTTCCAAGCTGTTTAGTTCCCTATTATTTGACACAGCTTTTACAAGTTTTAAGTCATCTACAACTACTTTATGACCTGTGTCTAAAATATGTTGAGCCACACTAGATTTTTCAAAACGATTATATTTAAAATGAGCTACATGTTCTTTGAACCTAGTTAAAATTGTTCTTCTAGTCTGGCCTACGTATTCTTTTTCACAGTCATGACATTTGATACAATATATACCAGATTTATCAAGTACATCTACCTTATCCTTTGGGTTTCCAAGAAGGTTCTTTATGCTATTATGAGTCGAATATGCTACACAGAGATTTTGTGATGTAAAAATACTTCTCATACCCCTTGTATATGCACGATCGAACGGTATTTTAACATAATTCTTCTTTTCTACAGACAAAGTATTTAAAGTAGATATTTGATTTACATACATTTTTTGATTCTGCTTCTTAATCATTCTATCAACTATTTTCTCAGGGTACCCATTATATATGACAACATTCTTAATAAACAATAATTCTTGCTGATATCTATCTGCGGACAATGGAAATTTCAATAACCTATTTACTAAACAACTAATAAAAGACAATTTTTGTTGAAAAGGATGCTGCGAATCATTAGGGATAAACCTGATTGTGTTAGTACCTTTCCGATACACGTCAATTTCTATTATATTTTTGCTATTCCTGACTACCAGAGTATCTAAAAATGGAAGTTGGCCGTTAACTTTTTGTTCTACAGTAAAGTTAATGGTGTTGAACTTAGAATTCAAAACGAGAAGAAAATCTTGAATACTGCACTTCTTGGTGTCAAAAATGGCAAAAATATCGTCGACATACCTAACCCAAGTCTTAGGGAAATATGGTGCTATAGACTTTACATTGGTTTCAAATCTGCTCATAAACAAGTTGGCAATAAAAGGTGAGAGACAGTTACCCATTGCAGTTCCCTCAAGTTGTTCAAAAAACTTTCCGTTTATTTGAAAACAATTTTGAGACATACAAAGGGCAGTCAATCTTACATATTCATCTATTTCTGACGGGTCAAAGTTGTTATTGCACAATAATTCCCTAAGAAACTCCAAAGTTTCCGGAATAGGCACACTAGGAAACAGTGAAGCAACATCAAATGAAATCAACAATTCGCCGTCCTCTAATTTTACATTGTTGACCTTATTGATAAACTCCAATGAGTTATTAACAGAGAAGCTTGGTTGAGGAACAGGTAAATTGTTGAACTCATTCGATAACCATTTCGCTAACTGGTAAGTAGGTGAGTTAATACCTGATACAATAGGTCTCACTGATTTACCAGGTTTGTGAATTTTGGGGAGAACATATAATCTAGGTACAGTAGGATTGGAAACTTTGAGTTTAAATCTAGTTTGGCGGGTGATAAGATTAGGACAACTGGACAGCGTACTATTTATTTGACGGACTAGTTTGGGCAGTGGGTTTTTCTTGATTTCCTTATAAGGACCATTTGCAATTAAGTTATCAATCCTATCAAAATAATCCGCTTTATCCAATATGACCACCTTATTACCTTTGTCAGCCTTAAGATAGAAACAATTCTTCTTCTTGAGTCCTTCAATAATTTCGTATTGATCTTTACATTTATTACTAACTTTAAAGTCCTGTTGATTCATTAAAAGCTGATTTTTACAAGAGCTCCTGATTGCAGCTTTTGTGGTGTCATTATTTAATTTGTGTTAAGTATTTTGTTTCTATTAATTAATAACGGCGAAGCTTACTTGTTTTTCGAGTAGATAGCAGAGGGCAGGTACTGATTCTGTTTACGCATTTTAATATTAGTTATTACTTCTAGTTTTTTAGTTTTTTATCAAAATACAGTGCGTGTCCACATGGATCTTACTATACCTACAATGAACCTAAATTTTAATTTCTAGAAAAACTCACTCATACTGATAAAGCACAGCAGTAGTCAAAATTTTGATTTAACACAAGATTATCCAAAAATAAATATTTGTAAAATTTGTGAGTAAACCATTTTTCTGAAATAATTTTTTTTTTGGAATCTTTGAAATGTAATTTTATTTCCAAATAATCGGCCCAATTCTGTATCAATATTGTTAACACTATATAGCAACCGTGAAAGTTGCTAAATACCAAGATCAGTAGGTAAATAAGAACTTTGCGAGTTGCAATTCTGTATGACCCTTAGAGCACCTGTGTAAAATATTTATCAACTGAGTTCATAAGAAACCACTACGAATCTGACAGTTGTAAAAGTTTGCAACCCGATTGCGCGATTAATTCTAGCTTATCAATCGCGATTAATTTATGGGGACAATGAATAAGTCTTTAGGTTGTGATTACAGTTTACCCGCCGGTATATTGGAGAGACTTACACAGAGATTTTATACTGCATTTGAAGTTTTCAATCAAGACAAATTTTAGGTTGAGATTGTTTAGTTGCATCTTATAAAGCAGACAAACTCAGGCTGGACTGGAAAACAATTGATGTGTGAATTCTTATCGACTGGGAATTTCGACGTATCTATACAAAAGATATAACCTCACTCATTTTGCATAGGGAGAGCCCTGTAGAACTGTAGTAGAGTTCATTGATGAGACGTTTTGCATGTCTTTCTTTACGATCCATCTATATCGACTTAACCATAGTAGTGGCTATAGTAGCCATAGTAAATATAGTAAAGAAATTATGATAATTTATATATTCCAAATACAGTTCCAGAAAAATATATCGTAAAATACATTTTATTATGATGACGAATTTAAATAAAGAATACTCTAAACTGTTGAAATTTGATTTTTTACGAGATTTTGCATAGACATAAAAATTTTCGAATTATAACAATATACCCGTCTGCAAGAAAATATTTTCCAGCTATTATCTCGGATTCCGCAGCCATGAACACCGTAATTTCACATTGAATCATCTGCAAAACAACATTCATTATTGTTTGTAATAGTAGAATAAGAAGAAGTTTTACCTACCCATTTTACGTTGTAAATATTTCTTTGATAACTGATTCCTGACAGCGCTATTTTATCTTCATCTCCGTTCATCAGAATGATTTGCATTTCAGCGACCATATTTGGAATATCAATGATCGTTAATTTATCTACAATTCTACTGTAGCCACTATAATAGCGAATAACCTCCAATTCGATATCGGTGAACCATTAGAAGGACAAGCAAAACGTATCAATACGCTCTACGTTCTGTTGTAATGTATTCTACAGGATTTTCCGTATGCAAATGGTGATATCTTTTGCATTGATACGTTGAATCTCCCAGCCAATACGATTTCACAAGTTCTTTGTTTTCAAGCCTAACACCAGAATTTTGTTTCATCTGTAAGATAAGACAAATCTAACCTAAAATTATTCTTTCCTGAAATGTTCAAATGAAGTCGAAAATATCTCGGTAACCGTTTATACTGCCTAGTAAATCGCTCATGAATGTTTAAGGTGGCTTTTAGGTGCCCAACTTTAAGTTTAACTAACGTATAATTATAGCAACCAATTTGTATAAAGATACCCGTAGTTGGGTTTGAAATTTAGCAACGGCTGAAAAATCAGTTCTTACAGAATTGACAAATTGGAATCAGTCGCTACGAAAGTTGTTAAAACAACTTTAACATTCACTTTTCTAGCAACTGATATACAGAATTGGACTGATTAATTTGTAATATTTTATCTTAAATCGCCGATATAGGTTCAGTTCAGGGCGAATCCGTACCTAGTCTAAAAGAAAATTGAGATCTGAAATACTTGAATCAAGAGTTGGAATCAAACTATTACAGTCCTAAAAATATTTATTATTCACATTTGGATGTGACGTAAATTGCTATCAACTGCATATTTTAAACCAGAATTTGAAAAACAGAATTAATTAATTATACTAGAATTATTTCTAAATGCATACCATCAATACAGAAGTTATTTCGTAAAAAAATACCCCCAAGTAGTTTTTCTTGCAAAAAAGAAGCTTTGTTTTGTTTTTGTTTTTTCTGTAAAAAATTAGCACAATTAGTTTTAAAATACGTATAAATTCTGATGGTTTTTATAATGTTATAAGTAAAACAGCAAATTAAAGGCAAAAATTTTAAAGTTTCGGCCTTTCCAACATTAAGGTAGTTTAATTAATTTTAAAATTACTTTCCTAGCTATCATGATTTACTTGAATATAGGTATAGCCATTTACCATTCGATTCTGGGTGTAGCTGGAGTAATCTTTTTACTAAACCCATACTAAACACGTTACCACATGATGAGCATCCTGTAATTATTATACTATTCACAGTTTTTACACATTTACAACAATTTTACTCCAACCTGTCTCAGATTTATTTACTCTATCTACAATACATATCTATGTCCATTATTTTTCTGTTTTTAATTGGCTAGTTTCTGCAACATCTGAAGAATACCCATTGTCCTGAAACAATATCACTGAAATCGCCACCTTATCTCTTCACTTCTACCCTTCCATCCCCACATTTAGACGTCACAGTCGACCAACCTTCTCAAACATATAGCCAACGATACGCATCTTAATCGTAAACTTTTCTCGTCATCGTAAACTGCTCGAGCCCAGCAGATATCCTCGAACTTCGAATCGAGCGGCACAGTTCACTTGTCACGCGAATATTCGGAGGATCGATATCAATTGACTGATCTTTCTACATGGGCCGCATGTAAATTGAAAACGTAACCGGCGTACGAAGCCGCCAGAACCCTTATCTGGGCCGAAACCTTTCGACGGTCCCGCTGTACAGCCTTGGAGTGGGTACAGTGGGGGTTGACGCCGCCGCCTCCTCCTAGAAATGTCCCCGGGGGTCGTAGCGTCTGACCCCGTTTTCGTAGCCGCTGACCTCCGCGTGACCCCGCAGGACACGGATCGCCACTTTAACCCGATCAGTTTCCGAACGGCTGTTCTTGGTTAAGCCTTACAATGTGCAGCTAGTCTCCTTCCAGTATACAAAGTCCTGAAGAGTGTCGCTTACATTAATCGGGGAGTTTGCTCGTGAAAAGTAGGTCGAAATAATGTTTAATATACAGGTGTTTACTAGGGTGGTCCAAAAAACGGACTTTTTGCTGGCCAAATTTGGGAAAAATCGGTTAACGTTAACATGTGCCACCGAACACCTCAAATTTCCCATTTAAAATACATTGCAAAAATGCATATTTTTTTCCTTTTTTTTTCTTATTTCGGATTCAGAAAAAAAGTTGCGAGAGATTACCAGAAATTGTTCAGAAGTCCCCCAAGGAATAAATCCACAACCAGTTTTTTTTTCACCACCCCCACCCTCCCCTGCAATACCATAAATATGAGACAACATTTTCTCCAAATTTCAATTTTACACAATTTTTAAGGTTTTTTATTTTTTTTTTTTCATAAAGTATTATTAATGGATCACTGACATGTCCTTTTGTCATTTATGAACTAACTTCAATTTGTTTAAATAATTACAAATTGTTTAAACAAAAATATACAATGTCACGAACACATTTTTATATTTTTTGCAGAAATTATTAGATTATTGGCATTTTTTGTCATTTATTAACTAATTTGCCATGTTTAAACAAATACCATTAGTTTAAACAAAAATATACAATGTTACTGACATATTTTTCTATTTTCTTGCACCAATTACTGTTAGATTATTTGTATATTTTTATTATTTATTAACTAATTTACACTTGTTTAAACATATTATTTGGTTAAACAATGATATACAAAGTTACAAAGTATACAAAGTTCATTTTACGAACAATCCATATAAAAAAAGCTATCGACTTTGATATCGAGACTCGAATAATTGCGAGACAACTCAAATAATCGTGTTTGGTTCGGTTCCAAAAGAAACTAGCTGTACTCGACTTGAAATTCGAGACTTGAATTTTTTGATAACTCGAACAGCCCTAGTCTTATATTGCTTAGCTTGTACTGCTTTCGGTATTTTGATTTCGTTGTTAGCTGTTTCGACGTGTGTGTTTGCACATTACATCATTAAGAATGTTAGGTTCTAAAGAATTGCGAGAAACCATATGTTTTATTAAGCATTATGATCACCAAATTATCGGGAATAAGCTTCCAAGCAAGTAATGAGAGTGTTGTTTTACAATATGAGATGTGTAAAACTAAGTTTAAGAGCAGGTGCTCATCTTGCGGTCGACGAAGTGAAACTTTTTTTGGGCAAAAGTAAGCCTTCCTACGCGAGATCAGCTACGTTGCGTGGAAAAGCTAGAAGATTTATATTCCCAATACAGAACAATACAAAAGAGAGCGGGTCAGAAAACGTCGGCACAAACTAAGAAAGAAGATGATTTTCTGGAAAAGCTAAATGGGCTTTTTGATATTGCACCACATGAAGTACTACAGGATGCTAATATATCAGAAGAACAGAAAACATTTCTGATGAACCAAAGGAAGAAAGGCCGAGAAGGATATATTTCTAGCTACAGATCATATCCTAATACTAAACACCTTAAACGAAGGTTATTAATGCTAGAACGATTGATCAACAACGTTTGAAAAGTAAATCTAAAGGTGAACTTTTTCTAACTAGGCTGATGTCAGTAAGTTCTCTCTCTTATTATGCAACTTTAGTAAAGAATTTTTTTGTTAAATGCCTTCTTTTGTGATGCTCAATCACCCGTTGAAAATAAAATCACAAAACCATAAACACCCTGTTTACTGAATGGTGAAATAATATTATCAAATCAAATCATCAGCACTGCACTCGAGTTTATGATTTTTCATTTCTCCGCACGGCATATATATATATATATATATATATATATATATATGGCTCTCGAAACTATAGATCTTACTTTTCCTAGATCTTCTACCTCTAAAGGATAAAGAAAAGAGCTCCTAGAATTGTTGGAGAACTCCTCTGCTAATGATATCTGTTTCACTTCTATATCTTCTATCGTTTGCCTGTTCCACATACTGGTGTCTATTTTAAAATCGCGATCTTAGCAGGTCTAAGCACGTTCCTCTGAAACCATAATATTCCATTTTATCGATGAACAACTTGCGTGGCATCAAAACAAAGGCTTGTCAAATCGATGAGATTCCATTGCTTCTTGAATTTAATTTGTTACTCTTTAGAGGGCATCATCTGTACTTAAGCACTTTCTAAAACCACTTCTTGGCTGAAATTTTGATATGTTTTCGACAAAAGCCATCACCCTCACCGCAATTGCCTCCTCAAAGATCTTAGACAGACATGGCTGTATTGAGATCGGTCGATGGTTCTCCGGGCCATTTGGGCCTCCCTTTTTTATATGTGGGTATCACTCTTCCAGTCTACAGGTTTTCTGGAAAACGCCATATGTGAAAGATGCATTTATGATGCGAGATCTGTTATGATCGTGTTTGTTATGATCTGTTATACATATCATTGAATGGCGACGATATTAGTTTTATGATTTACTTAATCATTGAGAAGTAACCTTTAAAATATAAAAAACGCCAAAACGAAAAAAATAATTCTGAAATAAATCAAGCCAAGATATTGGACATTAAAGAATCCTATATGACATTATTAATTATAACAGTATTAACATTAAATCCTAAATAGTAAACTAGATTGCAAACCCCAATTGACAAAAACTCAAAACATTACCTATAAAATTATATATTACCTTATACATCGCCGTTATGATTCTCTATTTATAAGCCCTATTTCTCAAAGAAAACGCAAAATTTTTTAACTTTGGTAATTAAGGGATATAGTAAAATTGACAACTTTTAGGTATGGTTTGTTTAACTACATTTGATGTGAGAGATTAAATATTCAGCAATATATTTAATTTAAGTAGGTAGTCATTTATAAATAAATGGAATAATAGAAGAGTCACAAATAAATCCATATGTAACTTTACACAGATTTTTTTCACATTTTCTACCTGAATGTTTTCTTGTTAACATCCTGTATACTTGCAGCATTCAGCACAGGGTTTCATTCGTCTCAAATATAGAAAGATGTAGGTAAGCGGCTTTATACTCCTCACAAATCCGCCCTGCATCCTCGCATCAGGAAACACTTACGATAATCCAACTCTGGCAAAACTAAAATACGCGGAAAAACTCACGGACAAAACGCACCTGACACCTCTCTCCAACTGAATCAAATCAAATTCACTTTCAAACGACCGGAGATATTATCTTGCACATTTAGACGTGGCAAAGCTTCATGTGCAATAGAATAAAACAGTAAAACAAAAATATTAAAAAATATGCTTTAGCTGGACTCGAACCCAAACCCCCAGTTTTGCGTCTTAAGTAGTACCATTTACACTATCGCAACAAGGTAGGTAATACTCGTATACCAGAGACATAAACGTGATTAATCTCATCAAAGCATCAAACCATCAAACTACAAAGTGGAACGATTTTTTATGTTTTAAACTTGTTTATAAACGCCAAATAAAGTTTAATAACCATCATCAAACATATATATATATATATATATATATATATATATATATATATATATATATATATATATATATATATATATATATATATATATATGTAGGAATTAAATCTTATTTGATCGTAGATGAATGAAAATTGGCAAAATTCTTCAGGTTTTCGATCGATTTAGGACACAAATGTGAGTTTCTTTTCCTAAACCGATCGAAAACCTGAAGAATTTTGCCAATTATATATATATATATATATATATATATATATATATAACATATATAATATCATTGGAGTTTATCAATAAGGTTAACAATGTAAAATTAGCGGATAGCGAATTGTTGATTTCATTTGATGTTGCTTCACTGTTTCCTAGTGTGCCTATTCCGGAAACTTTGGAGTTGCTTAGGGAATTATTGAGCAATAACAACTTTGACCCGTCAGAAATAGATGAACATGTAAGATTGACTGCCCTTTGTATGTCTCAAAATTGTTTTCAAATAAACGGAAAGTTTTTTGAACAACTTGAGGGAACTGCAACGGGTAACTGTCTCTCACCTTTTATTGCCAACTTGTTTATGAGCAGATTTGAAACCAATGTAAAGTCTATAGCACCATATTTCCCTAAGACTTGGGTTAGGTATGTCGACGATATTTTTGCCATTTTGGACACCAAGAAGTGCAGTATTCAAGATTTTCTTCTCGTTTTGAATTCTAAATTCAACACCATTAACTTTACTGTAGAACAAGAAGTTAACGGCCAACTTCCATTTTTAGATACTCTGGTAGTCAGGAATAGCAAAAATATAATAGAAATTGACGTGTATCGGAAAGATACTAACACAATCAGGTTTATCCCCAATGATTCGCAGCATCCTTTTCAACAAAAATTGTCTTTTATTAGTTGTTTAGTAAATAGGTTATTGAAATTTCCATTGTCCGCAGATAGATATCAGCAAGAATTATTGTTTATTAAGAATGTTGTCATACATAATGGGTACTCTGAGAAAATAGTTGATAGAATGTTTAAGAAGCAGAATCAAAAAATTTATGTAAATCAAATATCTACTTTAAATACTTTGTCTGTAGAAAAGAAGAAATATGTTAAAATACCGTTCGATTGTGCATATACAAGGGGTTTGAGAAGTATTTTTACATCACAAAATCTCTGTATAGCATATTCGACTCATAATAGCATAAAAAACCTTCTTGGAAACCCAAAGGATAAGGTACTTGATAAATCTGGTATATATTGTATCAAATGTCATGACTGTGAAAAAGAATACGTAGGCCAGACTAGAAGAACAATTTTAACTAGGTTCAAAGAACATGTAGCTCATTTTAAATATAATCGTTTTGAAAAATCTAGTGTGGCTCAACATATTTTAGACACAGGTCATAAAGTAGTTGTAGATGACTTAAAACTTGCAAAAGCTGTGTCAAATAATAGGGAACTAAACAGCTTGGAAAGTATCTTTATTCACTTGAATAGAGATAAATTAATAAATTCAGACAGGAGTCCTATATCTAGTTCGCCATTGTTTGACCTGCTTTAATTAAAACTTGTTTTTTACGCTTCAATGATCAAAATTCACTGAGGTGTGATAAACAAATGGGTATATATAGGGTAATTTTTAACATGGACGTCACTTCCACTAGTGATTTGCTTGGACAATATCCAGTAAAGATACTATGAAGTGCTAATCTCTCTTTTCCTCTTTTTAGGTTCTACTGAAGATGGCAACATAGTTGCTGAAATACGTATTTAGGTTCTAAAATACTTGTTGTGGTTAGGGGTTTATAATTTTATTATTGCTTATTATAGCTCAATAAAGTTTAATAACCATAATTAAACAAATTATTTTGTACAATTGGCCAATCAACAGTAGGTAATTCGCACTACAGAGCCCCGTTAAACGACCAATCAATGTATAATGCACCACCATTAACGCGATGCAGCAAAAATTCATTGCTGGGGAATCCCCTCCTAGTACTGTCAATGACGAGGGCTGCGTTTGGACATCATTAACGTCGCATAGTGCCGTGTTGCGGCCTCGTTGCAGTGTTGTGTTGTGGTGGCCACACTAACCAGTTGACAGTTTTTCGGAAAGCAGACAAATCGATGGTACTCTGGTTCCGCCGTCGGCTACCAACCACCCCCCAAATGGGGGTTGGTTGGGTGCTCGGCGGCGCAAACGCGCATGTCACCGCCGCTAATGTTTCCTTCGGGCCCAAACGCTGGTTGCTAATCGATTTCCTTATAAAAACATACCGAAGAAATAATGCTCCATGCGAATTGTGCTGTGCAGGAAAATGAGGTTTCTTTCGGAAATGTTGAGGAAATATTTACTTTGGATATACAATGTTATATACAAGCAATGGGAATGCGATTCGAAGAAACTAAAGTGGGTCTCATTCGTGTTAATTGAAAATTTATTAGAAATGAACTGTTGTGGATGTACCACATATACTGCTTGTATTTTGCTTGTGCACTAATTGATTATGTTAAGCTAACTTTTGGTTAGAAAAAAGTAGGCCGAATTATTTGTGGCTGATTTCGAACCAAATAAATTTCGTCTAAAACTTTTTTATCCATTGTCATTTAAGAAAGGGAGCACTCTAAAGCAAGTTCACTCTAATTCTCTTCATATTCAGTTACGTTAAATAAAAGAAAGTTTCACATATGTATTTTATTTTAAACGAGCTATCCTATGATGTCGCACACGAACTACTTTCCGTACCTCTCCGCTGCTTCCAAACGGTGCGTTTCAGTTTTCCTAGTCATAATTTGATCTACTCCGGTCCCTTCACCATCATCTTGTTGTTTCTGGTACATTTATTATATTTATGCATTTGATACTTTAATAACTTTTTTCCAACTCCGTTTTAAATCATGAAGAAATTATATCGAGATAATCAATTGTCTCAGTAGGAAGCAAACAAATAAAAATAAACATATATACATATATCAGGTATTTACAATTTTTAAAGTTTAAGTTTAATTTATTAAAGTTGTTGTTTTTTCTGTGATGATCTTGTTTAATTGCAAATTCAATGTTGACTTGGTTGTATTATTGTGCAGCAAATTTTTACGCATGCACCTTTTCCTTCAAAACATTTACTTTTTAAAGAAATTCAGTAAATAGTTTAATATGAATTTATTTGGTGATTTTTTTACTTTTTATTGACTGTGACCTTTCCTCTTTTTCGCGTTGTTTGATATGTGTTTTGTGTTGCATATTCCTTCGTTCTGTTATTATTTTAAACGGATGCATCTTTTAACACTAAAATTTAAAGCAAATGCCAACCAAAATGAAATTAAGTTTTGTTGGATTTTTTGTTGAAAAATCAAATATAATGCAGTCATTAGCAGGAAAGTTGTGAAGTAGTTTTGATTTCTTCCATTGTATATGTTTTTCTGTGTGCTGAATCCAAATCTGAGGTTTGCTAACAAAATTTCACTGAAGAAAATGCAAAAAAGGCTAAAAAATTAAATTTTTTTGCTTTCTTTTTTTGTAACTCGGAAACTATCTTTTCATAAATACCTCTTATTTCAAATGAAAGTGCATTAAATTTCCAACAAACTTAACTATAGAGGGGTTTTCTCTACAAACCGATCGGACTCAAGCTATACTTTGAAAATTGTCGTATTTTATTTGCCTCTCTAATTTATTATTAGAGGCTGTTAATTATTGTACAAAGACAATTACAAAAAAGTTGAAATTCTACGAAAAATGTTGGTAAAATACGCCAATCGCTTGAGCTCAAACGGTTTGTTGGAAAGACACTCAATAGTGAAGTTTTCAGGAAATTTTATGCACTTTCATTTTGAACTGGGACGTTATTTACAGACAGTTGATAGTTTTCGAGCAAAAAATCGCAATAAAATATAATTTTTACCTTTTTTGCATTTTCTTCAATGTTGCGTCACAAAATTTTATTAGCAAACGTCAGATTTGGATTCAGCACCCAAAAAAACATAAAGAATGGAAGACAAAAACTACCACACAACTTTTCTAATAAAAAACACAATTTGACTGGATCAATAGGGCCATAGAAAATGTTTCTTCCAGAGTGACATTCGGTCGACATGCCTGTTTCAGCGAATAGTTATCTATCTCGTAAATTTCAGGACTGAAACCGAAATTACTGCTGTAAAACAACTTATAATGACATCTATTAGAAAAATTCATAATGGCGGATACATAGTGGTCAAAATGCAAGATTTCCATAATTCAAAGTGAACGATCCCAATATGTCAAAATTATGTCAGACGTCAAAAACTGATGTCAGAATGTAACATTGAAAGTATGGATCTAATATGGCGACAAAAATATACGAAACACTGACACTTTTGGACATATAAAAATGACATCGAAAAATTAAAAATTTAAAGTTCATGTGTTTGTTCGAATAAATTGGTTCTCTAGTTGGCTATAACGTAGAAATAAGCAAAATTTTATTCATACCAAAAGATGTTAACTTTCTTTTTACCGTACAAGCAACCAACCATACACATTTTGACGTTTCTACTGCATATATGGTTGCTTATCCGGCAGTATTTTTCTATAAAATCGTGGTCGGCTACTTGAAAATGTGTCAAAGGCAGTCGTTTATAGAGTAAATAGTAGAACGAGAAAGTATGTAATAAAACTATTTGACAAATCCGCTAAAAGTAATCAACCAACTTCTATGGATCAATATTTTAGGAGTTCCATCTCGTACACAAATTCGCACATACAGAGTCTATGGTAATATAACTGGGAGATGTCGTGGTGTGCATATATATGCCAGTAAATCTCCCGCCACTAATCTGCTATAAACAAACCGATGGTCAAGCTCTGGGTCGCCTTCCATTATACCGTATAACGTATATACGTTAGCCGGCATTAAGCGATCTTCCCATAAATTAACCTGTACACGATGCAGATTTGATGGAGATTTACACGCGTATTTATATGCACGAATGCAAATTAATGCGTTCGCATGTACGCACACTGATGGTCATATAATATAGAAAATGAATGTCACATCGGTCATGCATTGCAAATTGCATTGTAATTCTCATTATGATGCTATTAAGCTATTGTTTGGGAAATTACTTTCCAATATATCACATATTGCTGGGAAAGAGGAGTAAAGCATAATCTATGATGATATTGTTAGAAATCATACGAGAAGAGTGCTGTCAACTTAATATTGTTCTGTATTGCTTAGTTCCGTAAAATTGAACAAAATGAAGGAGGCCATTACAGGTGGACAGAATTTTATCTTTCAATTAGTTGCTTTAGCTGTTAAATAACCCTGGTCAGTAGATAGTGTTGTGGACTGTCTTCTGCCAATAAATCAAATCATACTCTGGTTTGGTGACAAAATCTTGGAAATTATTAAATTAAAGTTTCTTAAATAGTTCTTTTGAGTAAATCTTGAAAGCTCACGCGACGTAGAATGCTTCAAATTCCCCTCTAAAAAGGCCTATCAAAATTTATCCATAAGCGATTAATTTTGTTTTTTTTCTTTGTAAAATAATCCTTATAATGTAACCCATTTCTCCTCAGCGGCAACCTAAGTTAAGGACAAAATTTATACGTTAGAGATGGTAAACGTTGTTGCAGTTTTCAAAAGTGGTGATAGATCAAAAATATCAAATTATCGACCAATAGCGGTAGTCCTAAGAGTTTAAAAATTATTTACATCGGTATTAAAGTAAATAAAACTGCTCTTGTACTTCTGGAAAAGAACATAATTTTGGTGTCTCACAAGATGGGTACCCATGGGTACACAACATGGTAAATTTTGACTCTGCGAGTACTTCTGGGGAATTTCGTATTCGAAAGTGATCATGTTGATTTTATATTATACAGGGTGTCCCAGGCTAGGAACAAAGTACATTAATGGCCTGAAGCAATGGAAGTACACGTTTTTTCCATATATAAAAGTTGTAGATATAATCATTGGCTCTCCCACAACAACGTACCAACACAAATTTATGGTTTTTTTAATGGAACACTAGGTATATTATTGCAGTTTTGGATGAAGATTTGTATGGTAGTCACTTTAACATCAACTTATATTAGGCTATTCTGCCCTCCAATGGTAAAGTGCCGTATGTACAAAAATGACATTGATTGAAATATTTCCCGTTTTCTCTTAATTATGACGTTAATAGTTAAAAAACAAACAAACAAATTAGTCTATTTTACGTACAAATAGTTAGGTAACATGCTAAGCTAAGGTAAATTCTATAAAATGTAAAAAGGGTGCGTGGTTTTTGCATTGTAACAGAAAAATTTTAGCAATTTTTTGGATGTACATACGGCGTTTTACCGTTGGACGGCAGTATTGTCAACTGTTCCCGAGACAATGTGAAATAAATGTCAAAAACGTGCAATTTTAAAAAAATCTATCTGAGGTAACTAATTAAGGTGAAGAAACGAGAAAACTCATTCTGGTCAGTAAACATATCACTCTTTTCGAGAGATATGGTTTATTGCAGATTATAATATGAATTATATAAAATAAATAATGATATGTTAAATGTCAAATAACTTAAGATTTTTCAATGGTTTAAATGGTAAACCTACGAATCTTGGCATTTTTAGAAAGCTTGGCTATCAAAGTTTATATCGGTATTATAATATACAGGGTGTTCCATTTAAATTTCTTAAGTTATTTGACATTTAACATATCATTATTTATTTTATATAATTCATATTATAATCTCAAATAAACCATATCTCTTAAAAAGTGAGTGAAATTTTTACTGTCTATAGTGAGTTTTTTCGTTTTGTCATCTTAAGTAGTTACCTCAGCATGATTTTTAGAAAAATGCACGATTTTGACATTGATTTCACAATATCTCGGAAACAGTTGACAATAGCGTAATATAGCTTGACGTTAAAATGATTACCACAAAAATCTTCATCCAACACTGCAACTATATACCTGGTGTTCCATTTAAAAAAACTCAAGTTTGTGTTGGTACGTTGTTGTGGGACACCTGTAAGCACGAAATATTTTCTGGCTGTAGAGCCAATGATTATCTACAACTTTTATATGGGGAAAAGCGTGTATTTCGATTTCTTCAAGCCATTAATGTACTTTGTTCCTAGCCTGGGACACCCAGTATAATATAAATTTCATAACTATTATCAATTTTCTTTAAAATTGAATTACCAGATATCTTATGAAGGAAATATTTGTTTAAAAAGAGTCATTCGCATCACATCAATATAAATTCCATTTGTTACAATTGTAACAAAAATTCTTTAACCTGTCTGAATTTAGGGCGTTTAGTTTAAGTTGAATTAGATTATAAGCTCGAATTTGTTTCCGAGCATTTATTATCTAGTCTAGCAAGATATTTTAGTTTGAAATTATATTTTTTACTACGTTTAAAGGACTATGTATTATGTTCCGAGAATCTTATCTGACAATTTTATTACAACATTTGTAAAACTGCCGATGATGCTATGAGCGAGAGTTGCGGGCCACTGATGTTTAGAAAATCACGGGACTCTGTAGTTTCCTTGTATAAATATTAATCTTTAGTTTAAATGAATATATTCTCTCAAACAAACTCTATAATGTGTATGTGGTGAAACCATGTCCTCAAAGTTGGTGCAAGGAATATCTCGGTAACTGCTGGACCGATCTTGCTGTAATTTTGCACAGTAGTTGTCTACAGTATAGGCTCTACACTATTATCACAACTATTATTAGAACTTGTCATAGGATTTTTTCGATACGTCGTTTTGTTGATTAATAAAAAATAACAATATATTTTTTGGTAAAAACATATCGTAATTTTTAGGAAATATACTTGATTAGTTGGCCATTTACACGAGTATTCTTATTTTACAATGACCAATTATTCTTATATTCATATATTTTTTTTAATTCGGACTTAAAAATGCCCCGTAAGGTGTTTGTTGTGCTTTAAACTGTTGGAACTTTAATGAATTGATTTCAAAGCTTTGTTGCTCTTTGTGTATGCTAAGAAAGTGTGCCAAAATACGGAGAAAGTCATATCGGTGATCGTTCCAAACATATTAGATCCAAATACTGTCACTTTTTCTAACAATTGACAATTTTGACATTTTTCAAAACATCTAGAATGTCTACTGATGTAGGTTAAATTTCTCTTCAAATATTATTGATGGGTAGATAATTTAGCAATTTGCCCAAAAACACTAATAAAAGATCTCGATAAGGACGAAAAGAAAAAGAGCACCCAGTATACACCCAAGACATCGCTCAGCAATATTACCATAGATCCCTCTGAGAGGGTCCGAAACTAAACTTCTAAAATATTGACCCGTCTCGGAGTTCGGTGATAACTTTGTTAACTTCTGAGGCCTTGTCAATTGGGTTCCTGGACGGAATATCGGTGACCGAGGTACTGGAAGGGGCGGGTTTGTTGGGGTTGTAACGGCGGCGGCCGGTGGGTTGGGGTGTCATCGCTGCGTGAAATATAAATAACCCTACCGGAATGCGAGGCCAACTTTTCCAATATACGGGGTCCCACTCGAAAGACCTGTCACATTTCGCCAAACGGAGAAAATCATATCTCGACGAAAGTATCTCGAAACTTATTTATACGAACCGTAGACCGACGACGTTGTCGAAGATTTTCCCTTAAATAACTATATCTGACGATTTCTTTTACCGTGAAGTTCTCCGATGGTTTTCGTTAGTCGTTTTCCGGTCAGGTTGGATCAAATTTGCAAATAACTTTGCAACCGTTTGTGATACAGATGGTGGTACTGATCTTAAATAAAAGATCTCGACAAGAGTAACAGAAATTGGTTAACTGCTTTAGCTTGACTTTGCAATTTGGTGATTTATTTAGCTTATTTGCAAAGAGAACTAGTTCTAAACACATGTATTCCACATAACTACGTGACTTTGTGATCGGTGTACGGTTGTTTGTATCATTGTACGAATGATAAAAAGTGCTGACTATTAATTGTTAAGAAAGACTGGCCGGTTATTATTCGGTTTTTGAAACGCAAGTTTTAAAAATCGGTTTTAAAAACAAGGAAGACCCTGTTTTAGTTGCTAGAATTACTTTGTAAAACTAAGGGTGCTGATTAACATAATTCCTTGCTTTGGCCATAAAGTCCATGTTTAATCGTCAAAATTTAAATTTGTGAACCCAACGCAGCTCAAATAAGCAGTTTTTGCTCGTCGTTTGTTCTTTGAAACCAACAAGAAACAGAAAATGAGTGTTAGTGATTCTGAAATTATCAATGAACGATTTAGAAACCAGTTACTGTAAATAATAAGTCAAAAATTTTTGCGTTTTATTGCCATCAATTCGTCCGTTCCATGGTGAAATTAACAAGAATGCCATATTACTATAATAGGAACTTTTAGAATGAACTTGTGTGTGACCTGGAAGGAAAAAATTGCAAGTAGTTAGCTAGAAAAGTGTAAAAAAGGAAAAATCCGTAATGGTGGAGGCGCCGGAGATAATTCGCAAATTAAATAAAAATAATGTAACAAAATTAATAATGTATAGTGTGCAGATAGAAAAGTATAAATAACAGCATCAAAAAATAGGTTTATTATTATGACAAACTTGCATTGTTTTCTAAATATTCACAATTATGAACTTTTACTAGAAACTCAAATTGATGATTTAGTAAAAGGTGTGTCCCACTTTCAGTACGAAGTTCTGTTTTTGATTGGACATGTTCCATTCAATATATCTACGTATTATTTAACACGTTGCAAAGAAGACCTCTATATATAGTCACGCAGATCGTAATAGCATTTGAAGATTTCAGGACCGTTAAACCATTGAAAAATATTTAAAAATCGGGTATTTTCGTGCCATTTGTTCGATGAATTCCTCAACGCGAGAGCGATTTGAATGGAATAGCTCCATAAAATCCGTGCTCAATGAATCGCCGAAAGATATATCTTTCCAAATAATACTTTTTTTCACAGCGGATTGCGTAAAGCTTTCGAATTGATGAATCCATCCTTTCAACCGGATATAACTTTGGTGCAAATACACGTATTCAATATACCGGCATTTATAGGATTCAGGTCCAGAAGAGGGATATTGTAGTATATGTGCAGGATGTGTATATGTAGTGTGTATTTAGTTGTGGTAAAGCTTCATTGAGAGTAATACTATTATATGAAGGGGGTTGCATTGGATAAATGGTAAGGGAAATCCGAAAAGGGGATAGACCCGCCAAAGCGCTTGATGTGGTTGATTGGGTCCATTGACAGTAATCGACATGTAGATCCATCATTGTGTACACGGTGCGGTGTTAAAGCAGACATTATAAAATCTCGGCATCGTTTGCAATCAAATTTAGAAATTAAAATTAGTTAATAGTATCTAATGTTTGATTGATAGATAATAAATAGTTCTTTGTATTAAGACGTGTATGCAACAGGGTGAATCCATGCCCTAAAAATGCCAGTCCAAATTTCCGAACCATTGTCTGCATCAGGCATTTCAAGCAAGGTTTGAACACGAGAGAATTCCAACAAAAGAAAAACCTTTATTCTATGCATCTTACACATGCATTTTTTAAAAGTTAATTACGTTTTGTGTAAAAATGTCATGCACATAGAAACATTTATGCAGCAAATTTGGTTTATCAAGTAACTAGAAACATGTTTGTAAAGAAACGCAGTAAAATTGTAGAAACAGAACTTCTACCGTTAGATTATTGTGCTTTATTTTGAAAACTAGGAAGCTTAATTGGTCAGGTTTGAAAATGTAAATGGAATGTTTGGCGAAAAAGAAACCAGGGTAAAATTAAAAATTGCTCACCATTAAGCTACCGAGGCCAGCGGCAGGAAGTGGAAGGAAGAAGCAGCAGTACATATTACAAAAATGCGAATGCGAAAGGAAGGAACCAAACAATATCCTTTACAATGTTAAAATCTAAATAAATTATTATTTAAACAATTATATACAATAAACTAAAGTAAAAACAATAAAGTAAATATAAGAAAGAAAGAAATTAAGAAACATTCATTATGAGAAAAAAGTTCCAAATATGTAGATTTGAATTCCTTTTGAGGATTCGAGAATTCCTGAGGTTTAAAGTAATTTAATATTTTTTTACGTTTTTTACGTTTTTTTACGTTTATTTCCTAATATTTCAACAGATGTAACTTTTAACAATAAATATGTCATCATTCTGAATGATAGCCTTCTCAGTTATTTTTACATCTTAATTCCATTGATAATTCCAACATAATGATTAATTCTGTATTTTCTCTGAAAGCTTGTTAAGTAGGATATACACACAAAAAATAAAACAAAAATGCCTAAATTTGCAAACCGCTCTGGGAATTTATAGATTTTTTTTAATGGTAGGACAAAACTTATTTCACAAATGGTCACCCAGACTTATCGGACAATATAATTAATAAATCCAAAGTGACATTGAAAATACACTGAAACCTACAGTTCTGCTCTTCTCCTGAAGTGAAGTTCTTAGGATAAAAAATAGTCTCAAACTATTGGTACGTACATTTGTCTCATACATTTTTGCTGACAAAGAAACATAATGAAAAGAAAATAATGTTGGATCTTATCCAATAATTTTGCCAGGTCAGCAATTATTTCAGAGACTTTCAGAGCTTTTTTACTCAACACGGTTACTGTGTTGAGTCAGTAACTGTAATAGTTCGTCGTTCCATTTGTCATGTACCATTATGCAATTTATCTCTCTAAACACGTTCAGCACGTAAGGTCTTGCAATAGGCCCAATGCAGTATTTTATCAGACAAAGCCCATCACTCTTACCATGATAATCACTATTTGAACTCAATAAAAATATAACCAAAATCTTTACCATTAAATTGTAGCTGGCATGGTCACTTTAAATACTAAAGGAAACTTACTCATAAGTAAAACTCAAATCTCAATAAAAGAATAACAAATATTTATTTACAATTAAAACCAAAACAATTGAAACAATTAACTGAAACTCTAAATCTACCAAATATTTTTGAGGAGTTGTCAGATTATACAAAACACATTAAATGGAAATTAATCACAAAGTAAGGAAGTAATGATCGGCTTATCGTTTACAAAAACACACACTAAAAAACTAAATTTTAATATAAAGCAAGCGGAAAGCTTGCGACTCATATTAGGAGAACAATATTCCCACACGATAAGTCAAACCAAAATAAAACATAGATAAGATGTAAATATGCACTCGCTTGGAAATACACTAATCACTAACCTAGAAGTAAAATACAGATTTCATGACAAACTCATAAATCTGTTATCAAAGAAACCTTCTATATGTATGGGAATAAAAACCGTTAAACAGTTTCACACGCGATAAGATTACGTGTTGTATGTCTCTCGCAGACCAACGCGCGATAACGTTGATCCCATAAACAGAGCAATAAGCAATTATCACATTCCTCCGCTGTTAAATAAAATAATTATTACAAAAATGATGTCAATTATTACAGTACCAACGAATATGTCTAGAATTAAAAGACTATTTCATCAATTTCTCATCATGAAGTAATTCTTCAAGCTGGAGGCTTCATACAGACCTATTCACAGGATAATGTCAATGGATGTGTTGCTTTGTGGGGCTGTGTCCCCCAAAACACTACAGTTCAGATTTAACAATAACGTCTTAAAGCCATAAAATATTAAACTGCACACAGAAGTGTTACATAATTCTAAAACTGCTTTCAATCAACGAATACATATTTCTATTTGTATCGCGCGCATTCAATTAGGTACACGACAATCGTTTTAACTGACGCCGTTCTATATTTACACATTAATTGTAACAGTTTAATGCGCTAATAAACCGAAAGTGTACCTACGTACGATGCAACTGTAATGCAATAACAGAAAATGAACCGTTACCCATTGTTCTCATAACCCTGTATATAACATAACAATACCATTAATTTAATTGTGATATTACGCATAATATACCACCAATAGTATTCTATGTTATTATCGATTACCTTACACAACACAACCTTGGATGTGCCAATGTAAGGCGCAGTAGTTAGCATTAACGACGGTACACCACCGTTTGATTGGTACGTTCTTCAATTTGTAAGTTGGAATTTTGCACGTGTAAATATAGCACGTCCTTAAATCAGACAAGTGTGTCGGAAATATGTAATGGTTAGAAGTAATACATATGGCTCTATTACTGTCTTCACACAAGAAAATAACATATTTTACATCGTTTGATATATTACAATTAGTTGTATGCATTTTGTCCAAATTCCGACACGAGTGTCGGAATTACGGACATCAATAATTCCTAATTATTACACTAGGAGCAGAGAAACGCGATTTTGACATTAATACACCCATGCCATCCCCATTAAAACAATATTATTCTGGCCTGAAACACCCAAATAAAGTAAAAAGAAACTGTTTTCTGTAACATAACTATCAAATCTTTGGAGATAATATTTGTTAATAAAAAAGAATAAAGCACAGTTCGGTAATGGTGCCGAATTACCGCAATGACGTATTCACTTTTCTCGAATCGTTCGACTGCGCAGTATAGTCACCACCATGGGCGTATCCAGGGGGGAGCAAGGGGGGGAAGCTGACCCCCATTTCGTATTTTGGTATTATGTTTATTACATAGCACTCTTTCCCTTACGGACACTAGGGTGGTTATTTGTATTTAGAAAGCGCCGTTCCCCTCCAACTCGTTTCCAAATCCAAAAAAGCCTTTCGGTGCCTCAAATTTACATGGGAAGAAGACATTTTTTGGTATCTTTCGAATAATTGTTCGAGGTTTAGGAAAACTTATGCTAAAGTTATAGGACTTATAGAGGACTTTTCAAGGAAGAATTTGACATAGTATACATATGGATTTAACGCCCCCAATCCACCCCAGTGCCCTAAAAACTACCCAAATGAGAAAATGTAAATTTTTCAGAAAATTTACTGTTCTAATCATTTCATTATTTTTTTCTCATAGAAATTATTGCTATAAGTCTTGTGGAATGTTTATAAACATTTGTCAGTTAATTTCCATTTGTTTAAAGAAATTATATTTTCTTCAACAATTCGTTTTTCTCGAAAATCAGTCTGAATTCTGTTTTCTGAGTTCGAAATCGCAGTTTTTTAGCTTAGAGGGACATTATTTATTATACAATTTCTTCCTATTGTTTAAACAATCAATTATAATTCATTTTAATTTTTTTTCTGATTATGGTGAAAAGTCAGTTTGTTTGTGAAATTAACTTTCATGTTCGAGATATCTGTTCAAGCGACATTTGATTAAACAAATGCCATTTCTTCAAAACATTTCTATTTTAAATTCGCCTAAAATAATTTTTTTGTATATTGGTCTGGCCAATTGTTATTCTGAAGTGACATCATTAATATTTTTGGATGATTGCCAGTATTAGAATAATAAAATAGTGTTAGTTTTCAATAATTCATCAAATTAGAGTACAGGGAACAGTTTCCAGACATTAACAAATTAACAATATCTTGCGATACACAGTGGTAGGAAATCAGAATAAGAAATGGAAAGAGAAATGTGATTAATAAAATTTGATGACTTTTTCGAATTGAATTGAAAACGAATAATATTTGGAATTGGAAATCATCCCAAAATGTAAATGCTGTCACTTGAGAATAAAAGTTAAGCGGACCGACATAAAAAAAAATATTTTAATTGCATTGCAAACGGAAATTGTTTAAACAAATAGAATTTGTTTAATCAAATGTGGGTTTAGTAGATAATATAGATAGATAATAGGTTTGTTAGAAATCACGAACATGAAATTTATTAGTTAATTTCACAAAAAAGCTGACTTTTGTAGCATTATTAGTAAAAATCTGATGTGGCCAGGCACATGACTTTATCATACAATATATAAAATGAATAGTTTAGCTACATGAGAATCTAATTTATTGAGATAAATCGTAGGTATTGTCAAAGCATCAGCATTTGACACTACTTCCACTACGTCATTAGAATAATAGTTATTTCTGTCACAAGTGCCGAAAGTGGAATAGCGCGACATGCGGTGATGCGGCGCGTCACCGAAGGCGGAGCGTCGCCGTCCCATGTGAGCGAGTCGCTCTAGCTAGTTTTCGCCAGGAGTGACACCAACGTTTATTGTGTTGTTGGAACTATTGAGAAATATGTATTAAAAAAAAAAATTATTAAAAAATGGTTATATTTCTGTATAGGAAATGTTAAGTTGGTACCACTTTGACGAAACGTCAAGTTTAAAAAGCTAATTCAAATTGTCACAGATTTATATTTGTTCATGACACTGTAGATGTCACATCCGTACCAACATACTAAAATAAAACTACACTCATCGCTATACTTTATTTATAAATTTCTCAATTTATCGTTTTGAGAATTAGATATAAAGACGGGTTGATATTTCTTATCAACAAACAATCAAATTGGTCATCTTATTTTATTTGAAATTTGTATTTTGTACTTTGGCGCACTAGAGCGGCAACGTTACATCGCGGTTCTCCAACCTCTGATGAAATCAGCTGTATTCGAGTGTGACAGCACAAACAAATATTTGTCAAAATTCTGGATACTATGTAGTTGCATATCAATGCAGATCCGACCGACTTCGATCAAATAGAATTTGCTCTTGCAGCTAAACTATTAATTTTACCAAAAAATGTCATAGGCATAAATTATTCCTCTACTTTAATTTATTATTTAACTATTTTGACGAAATTACAGAAATGGCGGCTCATTTGCAAAATCCTTGAAAAAGGCTTAGAATAAACTACCAGTTTCTTTGGACCCTTTTGAACCAAGGGTCATGAAAGTTCTAAATATGAACATTCGTCCCGATACCTTTAGTAGTTTCTCCGGAATCGTCGCCACAAAAATCGTTTACACACACACAGACAGACACACA
Source organism: Melinopterus prodromus (assembly GCA_964023965.1). NCBI lineage: Eukaryota > Metazoa > Arthropoda > Insecta > Coleoptera > Scarabaeidae > Melinopterus > Melinopterus prodromus. The sequence continues at coordinate 58,727,675 of OZ030394.1, forward strand.
CACACAGACATTTTTTGTACCTTGGTCAAAAATGTTCAGGGGACCCAAAAAGACCTATTTCCGCTAAAATCTAAAAAAAAAAAATCGGCACGATTACAATACTTCATCATACTGCGTATGATAAAGTAAAAAGTTGAAAAAGATAATAATTGATTGTTTAAATAGGAAGAAATTTTTTATTGAATAATGTCAGTGTAAGATAATAACTTGCCATATCGAATTCAGAAAACAGAATACAGATTTACGAGAAAAATTTATTATTTAAACAAATAGAATTTCATAATAAGTACAGCTGTCGACTATTCAGTTGTCGGGTGTGTGAAATAAAACACAATTTGCGCTAATTAGTCTGTTGCGTTTAATCTCAACCTACTTCAGTAGCATGGCCGACGTTTCACCTACGATCTTAGAATTTCTTTAAACAATTGTAAATCAACTGACAATTATTTATAAATATTCCATTAGACTTATCGTAATAATTTCCACCCTAAGGGGCACCCTTCTACCATACAGCAAGTTAAATTTAGACAATTGCCCCCCCCCCCCCATTCCGATTTGAGCTAGATACGCCCATGGACTCACCACGTTGTTTCTAAATTTGAAATCCTTCTCTTGGAATTATAGCTCAAGTGGGCATGGGAAAGGGTTTATGGACGAATCGGTGGAGCACTGAAGAGAAACGCAAATCGCCTTATTTTACACGGGCATTATTTAACACTTTTTATTTAACAAACTGTCTAACGACGTTTTGTTTTTTTCGTTTTTGGTATTAACATAGACTACTGCATAAAAATAACGTACATTACCGATATGATTTCTTTAATTTATAGATATATTAGAGGATTTCAATATCATCCTTGCAATCCTTTTCACAAACAATATACTAAATAATAAAACTTTCCACTGTTAAGTCTGTTAACCAAACTAGTTTGCACATCATTTATTAATGCGAGATGCAAAACACGTTTTTGTCAGCCCTTCCGTTTATTCGTGGCGTTATAAACGCGAGACCCGCAAACTACCGCACATAAAATTTAGCGGGGGTGTTTTTTTTGTCGGGTTATGATAAAATTGAAGTTAAGCCGGCCGTTTTTTGCGCGTACGTTTACCGACGCGGGTAGGTATATTAAATTTGCGCGAACCTCTGAAAATGAATTTCGAAAACGGGTGCGCGCCCCCCTGCGATTAATTTGAAATAATATGCCGTAAAGGCTGTGGAACAACAGTTTTGCATCGCGCCCCTGTTTGCTTTGCGTCGGCCAACGGTCGACGCGCTCAGTAAAAATATTTACACTGTATTATAATACCGTGGCCATTAATTAGTACAGGGTGTTTTTATTAGTACCGGAAGTTTTACGGGGATATAAATTTGATGGCGTGTAGCAGAAAGGGTCGTCATATTATTTGGGAAAGAAGTTTTCTCTAAAAGAAAATGTTTGAAAATGTAAGGTAATCACTGGCATAGCATCGTTAAACTGACGCTTTATTAAAAAGATAGTATAGTTTTCGACACGAGTCGATGGAGTAATGGGAATTTCAGTATATGAAAATGTTTCAGTGTGGTTGAACATATCTATCTATAGCACGAAATAATTAACAAATCAAACATCTCATGTTTTAACGCAACTAGGCACAAATAAATGCTAGATCTCAAGTGCAGATTGTTGTAGTACAGAAAGAAACATGAGAAAATATGTATTTTTAATGGTAACCTATTTTTATACCTCCGACATTTAATGTGGTGAGGAGATGTTGAGTTTAATACAACATTTGCAAAACCCTTAAGGAGGCGTGACAGATATAGTCATATAAAGGCTGTTTTGTAGAGGCGGAGAACTTCAAATTGAAATTATACACACATGTTTATTTTTATATTAATGAATTGTTTTTTATTTGAAAGATAAATGTTTGGCATTAACATTTAAATATGATTTCGGGCATGTCGCTCCCACGACTGGCGCGTACATAGCGTAATCTAGACGTCCAGTTTTCCCACACCTTTGCAGTACTTTACGCTGTATTTCGGCAATCATACGTCGAATGTTGGCTTCCAAGTGCTCAAGTGTTTTGGGGTTACCGGCGTAGACATGTGGCTTTACATTTCCCATGGATCTCCCCAAAGAAAATAATTAAATGGCGTCATGTCGCACGAACGAGGTGGCCAGTTAACAGGTCCATTACGTGAAATTATTGGTTGGTCAAATGTTTCTTGTGTAATGTACTTGGTCTTAGTACAGTGCCAGGTTCTTCTAATAAAACACTCCTAGTGATTTTATTACATGTTTATTTAACTAGGAACATCTTAAGACCAACAGTAAAATAATATATGTACAGAAATGCATATCTATTGTACAAGGTGTCACAATTCAGCTGACAGGCTGGATTGCTTGCCCCGCAGTTATTATGAGCCTTGTACGAAACATCCTGCTAAATGTGCCTTATAAGCTAATTCCGCAATCGTGGTGCTATGGACTTTCAACGCGTATTCTCTGACTTAAATATGATTATTTATAAATTAGCTAGTTCAATATATATAGTCCATTACACTTGCCGTAAATTCATTGTTTCGTGCTTTGTGGCATGTTGCGCCGTCCTGCTGAAACTACACTTCTGCAACATAATGTCTTCCAATTGAGGTACGAAAAAGTTGGTAATCATGTCTCTGTATCGGTCACCGTTCACTGTAACGTTCTGACCATCAGGATTTCTGAAGACGTAAGGACCAATGATTCCACCAACCGATAATACGCACCAAATGATTTGCGAAATTAAAGTTTTCGCCTCTTATATTAATTAATGGCGACTTGACGCCAAGAGATTATTTTCTGTGGCGATATGTAAAGTAACATGTCTACGCCGATAAAACCGAAACACTTGAGCAGTTGGGAGCTAATATTCGATGCGTGATTGCCGAAATTCAGCGTGAAGTGCTGCAAAGGTGTGTGAAAATGGGACCTCTAGATTACGCCATGTACGGGCCAGTCGTGGTAGCCACATGCCCGAAGTCATACTTAAATGTTAATACCAAACAATTATCTTTCAAATAAAAAACAATTCATTAAAATAAATATAAAAACGTGTGTTTAATTTCATTTTAAAGTTCTCCGCCTCTAAAAATCCACCCGGCATATGGATTTGATCAGAATTGAAAACTGAATCGATGTAGGTACGTCCGTCTGTCCGTCAATCCATCAACGTTTATCCGTCTGTCCGTCTGCCCATCTGTGTACACGATAACTGCCGTAATTTTCAAGCAATTGATCGGAAATTTGGTATACATGCTTATCTCCTAAAAAGTAAGGACAAGTCCGTGAACGGGCAAAATCTATTCACTTGTTTTTTTAAAATATTTTACGGTGGGGGTATTTTAACTTCTGCACGGCTGAAGATAATTTTCTTACTAGTTTTAACTGGTTTTGGTAGATCTAAATTATACCTTAAACATTCTATGGCCTTCCATCAGAAAATTTTTGAGAAAAGAAAAATTAAATATTGTAAAATATTGATATCTCTAACATGGGACCATGGATTTTGTGAATAAACTAGAAAATTGCATTTTATGTTAAATCATTGGCCCTGACAGCATTTTTCACAGCATCACTTAATGTATTCGAAACAAGTGGGTTCAAAATGTCAAACAGCGCGATTTTGGTCATTTTTGCAAATTCATATACCAGCTGTACTCATTGTCCTAGAAACCTCGTGGTAAATCTTAATCTTCGTACTTTTAACTGAAAGTTTCTTAAAATATCTTTTAGGCATTGATAGCGATTCTGTAAGAGGTGTGCGAGTGCTGTCATAAACGAAACAACAAACAATTCAGCGCAAATAATTCAATAGAAAACGCCCTTTCGCTTTCCAAAACAATCGTTCTCAATATTACGCTTATTTTCAACTCTATTTTACTCAAAAATATTTTTATATAAGGCTATACATGTTGTAAATTAACATGCATTATCAGTACAAAATATGGGGCTGCCATTTAAAGCAAGTGTTGTTTAAGTGCTGTTTCATTATATCAATATTGTACAATAATCAATTGTATTTTTCTAGAATGTTTTTTTTTTATGTAAGACACTCAAAACACTGGATATTTCGGGATCGGTCTGAGTAAAATCAATGAAACACTTGGTTCATCAGTTAACGTTTCGCTTTTTATTGGTAAAGCTTCATCAGAACGGGTTAATTCTACAATGTCAAAGACAATATTCAATGTAACGAAACTCGCAAAACACAAAGAAAATACAACGTGTCTATGTATAAGTACAAGCGACGGTACAAGCGGTCTTATTTTGTATTAGTTTACAGGAAAATCAGCAAAAACGTACAGTTTTGGCTATTGGCCGTTATAGGTAACGACGTTGTAAATGACGTCACTGTATTAAAAACACATAGTGTCCACCCCGTTTAACACATCAAATACAAATGATTAAATACAAAAACTAAAATGGGTAATAATTATCCCCCGTCTCCTGGTGGTTTGTTAATCCTTCGACATTTTCGAATTCTGCCATTTCCAATTTCTCGTAAAAGCGCGTTTCTATTTGATCCGCAAGGACACGACCGGCCATGGGATTCGACATTCGCTATGGATTTACCGGTTGGCAGCTCGCACGTACACCGCAAACTGTAAAAATAACATTTTACGACGGCAGCCGTCGTACCGCCCCCTCCCCTGCTCCGTTTGAAAAATTAATAGAGCTCAGCGAAGCCTGGTCGAGTATGTGTGTATGTATGTGTGTGTGTGTGTGTCCCAAGCTAAAGTAAATATTGAGGCCGCTGTTAGTTTTTACTATTATTGCGACGATATTCCCCGCGAGCTCTACTTTACCGACACGTTTCAACGTACTGCCGGCCATACATAAATGAAACGATTCTGTCGCTACTCTTTCTTCTATGTATCATTTGGTGCACACAATGTTTACCCGGTGATATTTTCGTTGAAAATCACGGGTTTTGTTTGTTGGCATACAATATACAGTAAGATTAACAGTGATAGTAAGAAATGTCAGGGCTTAATTTACAAATGTGAATTAGCATTGAATAATTGTAGTTAATAATTAGTTGGTTAACATGGTGAAGAAAAAGAAAAACATTTTTATTTCCAGGGAGGGCGAAAAGCTCAGTTTTTGAGTTGGAGTGATGGTTGACAATGCTCAGTTTTGGAAATGCCGATTTTTTTTTGTCCTAATAATAATTATATAATTCTTCCTGTTCAAGTTTATGTTTCACCCCTTAGAGCATCTTCAGACTACACTGTAATTTAGATAAACAATAGATAAACGATATCGCCTGAAAAACGTGCTTGTTTGTTGAATCTTTTCGTTCGTTTTGCTCAACGACGCCTTTTGTTTTTCTAGGTTAAAGATTATTCTGGAACACGTTTTTCTCTATGAAATCTAACAAGAAATTTAAACCTTTGTCTTTGATGTACTTAATAACAATATTTTGGAGACTGTGGCGAACTTAATAATAAAATTATAAACCTCTAACCACAACAAGTATTTTAGAACCTAAATACGTATTTCAGCAACTATGTTGCCATCTTCAGTAGAACCTAAAAAGAGGAAAAGAGAGATTAGCACTTCATAGTATCTTTACTGGATATTGTCCAAGCAAATCACTAGTGGAAGTGACGTCCATGTTAAACATTGCCCTATATATACCCATTTGTTGTTCACACCTCAGTGAATTTTGATCATTGAAGCGTAAAAAACAAGTTTTAGTTAAAGCAGGTCAAACAATGGCGAACTGGATATAGGACCCCTGTCTGAATTTATTAGAATTTATTATTATCTCTATTCAAGTGAATAAATATACTTTCCAAGCTGTTTAGTTCCCTATTATTTGACACAGCTTTTACAAGTATTAAGTCATCTACAACTACTTTATGACCTGTGTCAAAAATATGTTGAGCCACACTAGATTTTTCAAAACGATTATATTTAAAATGAGCTACATGTTCTTTGAACCTAGTTAAAATTGTTCTTCTAGTCTGGCCTACGTATTCTTTTTCACAGTCATGACATTTGATACAATATATACCAGATTTATCAAGTACATCTACCTTATCCTTTGGGTTTCCAAGAAGGTTTTTTATGCTATTATGAGTCGAATATGCTATACAGAGATTTTGTGATGTAAAAATACTTCTCAAACCCTTTGTATATGCACAATCGAACGGTATTTTAACATATTTCTTCTTTTCTACAGACAAAGTATTTAAAGTAGATATTTGATTTACATACATTTTTTGATTCTGCTTCTTAATCATTCTATCAACTATTTTCTCAGGGTACCCATTATGTATGACAACATTCTTAATAAACAATAATTTTTGCTGATATCTATCTGCGGACAATGGAAATTTAAATAACCTATTTACTAAACAACTAATAAAAGACAATAATTTGTTGAAAAGGATGCTGCGAATCATTAGGGATAAACCTGATTGTGTTAGTATCTTTCCGATACACGTCAATTTCTATTATATTTTTGCTATTCCTGACTACCAGAGTGTCTAAAAATGGAAGTTGGCCGTTAACTTCTTGTTCTACAGTAAAGTTAATGGTGTTGAATTTAGAATGCAAAACGAGAAGAAAATCTTGAATACTGCACTTCTTGGTGTCAAAAATGGCAAAAATATCGTCGACATACCTAACCCAAGTCTTAGGGAAATATGGTGCTATAGACTTTACATTGGTTTCAAATCTGCTCATAAACAAGTTGGCAATAAAAGGTGAGAGACAGTTACCCATTGCAGTTCCCTCAAGTTGTTCAAAAAACTTTCCGTTTATTTGAAAACAATTTTGAGACATACAAAGGGCAGTCAATCTTACATATTCATCTATTTCAGACGGGTCAAAGTTGTTATTGCTCAATAATTCCCTAAGAAACTCCAAAGTTTCCGGAATAGGCACACTAGGAAACAGTGATGCAACATCAAATGAAATCAACAATTCGCCATCCTCTAATTTTACATGGTTAACCTTATTGATAAACTCCAATGAGTTATTAACAGAGAAGCTTGGTTGAGAAACAGGTAAATTGTTGTCACATACATGATTCGCATAGACATACACACACGGGGCGTAAGCTGCGTAACTTCTTGTTCTCCCTCTTCTCCTCGGGAATGGGATGCGACATCCGTTCTCGAGCTAATGGAATCCAGGGTGTCATAGTTTTGAGATGTGATAGTTTTTCTGATCTTTTTTTGATCTTTTCTGTAAAATGTGCCTTGTTCTATTTTCATGGATTTGACTTGATCTTATTAGCTTTATCTCGGTTTTAGTCGACCAATTTTGTGGATGAGTAATAACTTATTCAGCTTTATCCTCTATCTCAATGTTAGTTCACTGGTAATATCACGCACGTCATGGGTTGGTGTTCTTCTGTCCAGACAACAGAGGGTGTTTAGAATCTTGTTTTGTTGCCTCTGTAATTTATTTATATTGTCGTATCTTGTTTCACTCCAGACGTTTATCATATAGTTGATTTTAGTACCTAATTTGAAAACAGAAATTGTTGATTGCCTCTAATTTTTAAGGACAACAAACGGCCCATTTTTGGCACTGATGTCGTGGCTATCCACAATTAAAAATTTATGCTTTTTCATTTCTAAAAAAAAAAACGTCTTTATGATCAGCTATCATTTGTTAAATTCTTATTTGTTATAGTTGTTTATAACATTATATTATATTTTATTTTGCTATAAATATTGATTAAATCCGATCGTCTTAAACTCGTCGTATTTAAAGGTTATATCTCTCGATGTTTTGTTTTTCTGATTCGAATGATACATGACACTTATATGGGTTAGATTTATAATTCCTTTTGAAGAAATCGACCTAGACAGTTCACAGGCCGCACAGACCGCTGATGAAGAAGTTTTCATGAGGTAGAAAGCTGTAAACGGAAAGAAATCTTAACTATTGAAGGTTCTATAATATTTTACATATATACAGTTGTAACAGCTCTGAGTTTGAGTATCCAGAGTGTCAGTATCAGCATCATATCGTCGACTACGAAAAAGTACCACGAACTCAATCAGAGGATAAAAAAACAACGCGGTATTAGTTAAAGATAATTAAGTATAAACGACGCTCGTTACTTGTTTGATATTTACACGTAGAAAACAAGCAGCAATTATGATATTCGACAATATTTACTACATATTCCAGCAAGGCTTCTCTAAAAAAATACGCATGAAATGCATACGTAAATGAATTTTATAACAAGTGTAAAATAATTTACAACTGTTTACTGAAATTTTACAATTTACATTTTTCTTTTTTTTCTAGAATAATTTAATTTTGTGCTTTCTCTTTTTTATTAACGAATATTCTCTCCAAGGGTTAGATAATAATGTTACTGAAGAACAGTTTCTTTTTACTTTATTTAGGTGTTTCAAGCCACAATAATGATTTTTTTTTTAATGGAGATGGCATGCGTTCAACTGTTGTTTTCAAAGGTGGTGTAGGTGGTGTCCAACAATTAAGTTCAATGTTATAGATTTCTTATTTTAAACAGCAATATGTCGAAATTTACACAGTGTCTGAATTTGAGGCGTTTGCCTTAATTAAAAATGTACAAGGAACAAAACGTTTACAAAAAAAACATCTCAGCAAAATCCACGTCATAAGTTATTATTCTACACAATATGCATTCTCCACACTAACACAATTGCGTTTGTATTGACGTTGTTAGGTGTTAATTGAATCCGTCTATCTGGAATGCTATCAGAAATCACGGCATTCTTGGTATAGCGCGGCATATCGACCGACTGGAGATAAGCTGGCGTGGTGTGGGCGGTATGCGTAGTAGGAATACTCGTACCACCTATTCTACCCACCTTTACTCCCACCACCTTAGCTCTCATGCATATTTATGAGTTAGGGGTGTATGGATATTAATTAGGTATAACATAAATTAGTTATTCCTCAACGCCTTTTACCTCCGGGATTAGACACGCACATTCGAAATGATACCAGGCTAATGTCATTATGTATCACGAATACGTGAATAAAGACAATTGAGGGGCCTAATAGTAAAAGGGGTTAAGTGTGGTTCTGAGATAATAGGTAAGCTTTACATTAAAGTTCTATTTAAAAAAAAAACGTTTACGTCACGTTTACGTCACGTTTACGTCACGTTTACGTCACGTTTACGTCACGTTTACGTCACGTTTACGTCACGTTTACGTCACGTTTACGTCACGTTTACGTCACGTTTACGTCACGTTTACGTCACGTTTACGTCACGTTTACGTGACGTTTACGTCACGTTTACGTCACGATTAGGTCACGTTTACGTCGCGTTTACGTTACGGTTATGTTACATTTACGTCTAGTCCAAGGAAATTAATGAAATTAATGTGTCCCAAATTTATCATTTGTTTCCTTCAATTTACTTTCAATTACTTTCGGTTACATTTTAATCAAAAATTGTCTTGCTGTAAGCATTGGCGCCCGCAAGGAGGGTCAAGGGGGTGCACTTGTGCATCCCAGGACTTTGAAATAAATTAATAAGTGAATTGCCCATTAGGAAAGTGTTACGAAATCTTTTTAGTTGCTATGAGTATAATGTTGGGAATGATAGCCAATACGTGACTGATTTATAATTATACTAACAATAATTACAGCCAGGCTCACATATAACCTTGATGGATTATCTCTCAAACGATATGTTTACATAATGGTAGTTCTATTTTGTTTTTTTCATAACGATTAATTCAGGCTGTCTTACTAAAAAAACGACATCTAGGCATAGAGTATAATAAACAAACATACTTTAAATTATATTTTTCACAAAAATACGAGTAGTCTTAATTATCCAAACAGAAAGAATAATCTAATGCTTTTTCATTAGATCGATCAGCTTGCTATACAGAACCTCCACGACATCTTTTCCAACCAGAACATCGACGTGATTAAATGTTCTGTCGTTAATTAATGTCATATATTTTTCATTCTTCAATTCATTGAAGAGTCGTTTAACATCCTGAAAAATAATATCATGTATTCGCCTGTAATGCCATGAAAGATTTCATACACTCTTCCGTCAGCAATGTTCGAACCTATCTCAGACTAACGTTCTTCCTTTTTCGTTCTATAACTTATGCGTTACTCGAGATTGAATTAAAACGCATAGCATATGCAATAAAACTCAGGTATATTTGGTTGCCTGTGGATAAATATACAGTGTGTCCACGAAAGTCCGCACCGTACGGAAAACTTTTTTATTGTATATTTCTCAGAAAAGTACTTATAATTACAAAAATACATACATTAATACACATTTAAAAAAATAAACATCGAAACAATTGTTATACCTATATCTATTAGTCCTGTTTCTGTGTATGGTTTCCGTCCCGTTCTATACATAAACACATTCTTCTAGATTCTAGAAACATCTTAGGCTGCATTATTAACAAAATTCGGTGGAACGTTCTGGATAAAATGTTGTACAGTTTCCTCTAAATTATTTATATCTCTAAATGGTCGGTGTGTGTACACTTTATTTTTTACGTAACCCCACAAAAAGCAATCTAACAGGGTAAAGTCGGGGGATCTAGGTGGCCAGGATCTTAATTCCCAAGTTCTTGCTATCCAGCGATGGCCAAATTGGTGATTTAAAAAGTTCTTGAGTTTATATTGTGTATAATCAATTTGGAACCAATCGGAACCAATTTATATTGTACACAATCGAGTTGGAACCAAATTGGCGCCCGTTGAACGGCAACTTATCCAAAAATGATGACAACCCTCTGTTCAGGAACTGAAGATATAATTCCCCATTTAAATTTTGACAAACGAAAGAGGCCCAAATAAATGATTATTCAAAATACAGCACAGCACTTGATTATTCTTGAAATGGCACTGATCTCGGCATTTTCTTGTAAAGATCGGGTTTACATGTACACAGAGAGAAATTTTTGTTTAACTCAAATAAATATGCATTGACTCAAAGAAATTTGTTGTTTCAATAGAGGCAAAGAAATATTTATTTGCGGATAAAAACTCATTTATTTGAAATATTTGTTTGGTAGAAAGAACGTTGATTTGTGTCAAACAACTTATGTTTCCAGTTAAAGTTTGCAATTTGTGTATTATAAGAAATGAGATTTATTTACTTCAAATAATTATGATTGTGTTGAGTGAAAGAATAAATTTTTTTTTTAAATTATCAAAATTGTTGGTCGGGTTAAAATGCTTAAAGTTCGTAATTTGTTGAAGGAATTAATAGACAAGAATTTTTCGGAAGACTCGCCTGTGTCACCTCCTTTTTGGGATGTCGCCCATCCTTGACCAGTGCTTGGCCTTCCCAACCCAACATATAGTCAAGGTTAAGTTAGTAAAGTGTACTCTGATTTGGAATCGCAACTTGAACCTGCAGGCACTGTACTCTATAAGTTCTATACTGTCGAACACGCGGCTTTATACTCTCGATATGTACGAAGTGCGAGGAGCGAGTTTACAGCGCCATCTAACAATACAGTTGGATGACATTAAAAATATATTTATTTGAATCAAAATATGATTTCTTTGGTGGAAGTAAACCTATTTTAAAGCCAAAACAAAAATATTACTTTAAAGGAAATAAATCTCTCCTTATATACAAATTTATATGTTTGAATCAAAATTATATTTCATTGGTGTAAAGAAACGTTTTTTTAAATCAAAACAAAAATATTACTTTAATGGAAAGTAATTTTTGTTTGCATCCATATATATTTATTCCACTTAAATAAATATTTCAAATAAATTAATCTCTGCAAGCAAATAAACTAGAGTATTCAATGAAGTAAATATTGTTGGCGTCAAAGCAATATGTTTTGGCCCAAAAGAATAAATTCAAACAAATACATTTCTTTGAAACAAGAAATCTTTTCTATCTGTGTACCCACCACCGGCTATTTTATGAAGAATGGGACTGTTCCTTGACGTAAATGTTGCCTCGTCTGTCCAAAGAATGGTTAAAGAAAAATCTGTTGTCTTCCATTTTCCCATCAAACCACAAGGCAATGTCATACCTGATGTCAAAGTCTCTTTCTTTTAGTGTACTTATAAATGTTGGTTAATAAGGGTGAAACTTGTGTAGTTTTAGTATTTCCTGTACTGTTAATTTAATGCATTGGTTGTGTGCAGCAATTTGTCGAACAGAAGTCGTTTTATGCTCGATTACTTCTTGCAACAGTGGCAATCTTGTTTCCTCATTTTCGGCAACATATTTTTTGTGGGATTTGTGGGGTTTTTTGAAGCTATTTTCAACAGACCCAGCCTGTTTGAATTGTTTCATTATGCTTCAAATGGTCGAATGGGCAATTTGGTTGTGTGGATGTCTTTAATTGAAAATAGCAGCAACATCTCGGTGCGGTCTATTTTCTCCATGTATTTAATCAGTTTCAACTTTTTGTTGGAGTGTAAGCATTGTTCTAAAAGTTACAGCTCATAAACTAATGTGTATTAATGTATGTATTTTTGTAATTGTAAGTAGTATAAATAAAATAAGTTCATAGATAATAAATTAGCATTATTAACGTATTCATAATAGTTATTAACTTAATGACGGGTAAGTCACTCATAATTAGTTCAAGCAAAAATAGATGTTAGATGCCTAAGTTATTTTTATTAAAATATTATCAGTGAAAATAAAACTTATAAGTCGTAGTACCGCGCGTACCACCACTTGAGAATCGCTCGCTGTAGATGGAAATTTACATATTTGACTATTGCAGTTTTGGTTTCATACGAGCCACCAACTTTCATAAAGAATAAAATTTTCTGAGAAATACACAATAAAAAAGTTTACCATATGGTGCGGACTTTGGTGGACACACTGTATAAGTGTAAGACTATTTTTTTGACATGATTCTATATGATTTAGAATTTTTAGAGCACTGCTGAGAGTCAGGCGGCTAAACATTGATGACGTTATGAAATGTTGTTGCATGACGTCATGAAAAATGTTAAGAATATATATTTTACCACTGTTGAGGCCATCAAGTCGTGTTCTCCGTGGAATAAAGCAACCGGTGCAGTCACTATACTGAGGTCGTAATCTGGTGGTGTGCTTTGGCCGTACTTTTCCATATTCTTCGTTTCACCGTGATCGAATTGACAATATCGCTTTGAGTTTACCAGTTGTCCAAAGTGTATTAGTTGTCTGGCGGAAGCTCCTGCTGGCCAATTCATCAAAAATCCCGATAACTCATCCTGCAAGTTAAGAGTAATTTGGAATGTTTATCATCTACATACCAAAAAATAACATAATATCAAGCAAATCCTACTTACATAATCCATCTGTCCGGCACTGTAACCCACACCAGTCCAGAGCATGGTCAAGCATGTGTTTAACCTTTCTGGTGTTCTGACAGTGCAGAAAGCATAAACCGGATGGCCAAACACCCTATTGGGAACCAGTTCATGAAGATTCGACATGTCAAGAAGCCTCGTCACATCATTTATGAGCAAAGAACCTACTCTGATAGCTTGGTTTTGCTGATTCTCGAAGAACACTTCAGGTGACAATGCTGCCACCATTCTAATCTTTTTATTATATTCCGGTCTCGTTGTTAACGTGACAAATATGGACGAAGTTCCTTGCGAGTGCCCAGTATAAAATAAACTCGCCTGACCAGTTTTACTCAAGACATAATCGATCACTGCGGGTATATCGTAGTATCCATGCTCGTGGAAGCTGTACTGCCAGAAGTCTCTCATGTTTGGATCCAAGCTTGTGTGATTTCTTGAGTATGTGTTTCCTCGGTGGTTCATCAGCCATACGTCATAGCCTTCGTCAGCCAATAGGAACGCTAAACCTCTGTCTGGGCCCATGACCACCCAGTCAGAAGCTGATGAAGTGATTCCGTGCAACAGCAATACAGGTACTCTAACTTCTCTTGAATGCTTGGTTTTGAGTCCTTGTGGGATTCTATATACGTTAAGGATGTAGCCGTCTTCTGTTGTGACGTAATGATTTTCGTTTGGGTATCCATTTGATTCAATGATTTGTAACTAAATGTGATTACAAAATGTGATAACTAAATGATTTTAAAACATTATAGACCGTGGCAGCAACACAAAAAACGTCATCGATGTAGGAAAGTTGACGATTGGTGGATAAAAGTGTTAGTGGAATAAATTTCAAAACGCAAAAGCAATTTAGCCAATGCTTTCCAAAACTCATTAACGTTTTTTTTTGCCGTTCCCGTTCTATAAGTTTAAGACGAAATGTGAAAATTGTATGGGTTATTTAGTGCCGCATTTCTTTTTCTTTGAAACTGAACTTGGTTAAATCAAAAGCTTTATAAAAATTTAAAAAAATATTGAATATTCTGTTTTATTAATGTCCGCAAATGTCAATTGAATGGTTTTTAAGATTAGAAAAGTGTTGTAAACATGAATTTAGATACAGGCTATAATTTATTTTTCTACTTTGCATTCACAATACACACATTGTAACACTGTTTTCTGTGTTACAATTAACAAATTGTAACACCGTTTTTACTAACTTTTTTCTAAGATTGGTACACGTTGACACATTGATATCAAATTCCATTGTTTTCGGTAACATTTTGCACCGAATCCTGCTCGTTATCACACTATAGCTGATCTAATAAATAATAAGGTTTAACTCACTCAAAATTCGTTATAACTGAATATTCTGAAAAATCATTAAAATTTCTCAGTTTCAAAGATGTCAGGATATGTCACTTAAACAACTGAACAAGAATCTTACAGGAGTCTGTCTTTGACCAGGATAAGTAGCCAATGCTATGCCACTAAAGTCCACTAACAGCAGACCAAACAGTTCGATGAATATCATTTTCATGGTGTGCTACTTGAAATGTAGCATTAACTGCATGAATGGCAAAAAACAAAAGATTTTAATCAGCGTATTGCGGTCCATTACAACTCAGATACCACAGTCGTTCGCTATTGTGATTAAATGTACGTGACTGATGTATAACTAATTATACTTGCAATAATTACAACCAGGCGCACAGATAATTTTGATGTATTATCTCTCAAATAATATTACATAATATTGTAGTTCTATTTTATTTATTTTGCATATTGTCCATATATGCTAGATGTGCCCTACCGAAAATTAAAACGGACATCTTACTCTGTAAAATTCTGTAAAACTCTGCAAACAAATGTATTAAATTCTTACATTGTATGTTCGAGATTTGAAAAATATAAAGTAAAAATAAAAACTCAATATTGAATTATCTCAATAACTATATTCCGTAATTGTATTATACATGCAAGCTGCTAACTAATTAGCTATTTACTCACTGGCAAATGCAAATAAAGATAAATATTAGAAAATGTAACAATTCTGGTGTTCTGGTGCCCACTATTAGTGAAAATTTAGATCTTTTTCATTTTCGTTAAAAGACCTAAAAGAGCTAAAATACCTTCATTCCAATCACACGTCCATCTTTCATACCAGGATGAGCCAGTGCTAAAATGATGTTTTCTGTATTTTATTTTTTTAAGTAACATTGTATTAAATTGCATATACATGTATACACAATACACAAGTCTACCCTTACATCTCACATAAATTTATTTAACTTTTGTATTTAACTTTTGTCTTAAATGGTTGTTGTTCTTAGTTGCTTTATGTGCTCTGATAGTGTGTTATCCTCAAGTGTGAATGTGTTGGGATACCGTAATTGTGACACTCGCCACTTATTTTCAGTTTTATGTTAGTCTCTATTTCGTTTGCTATATTTTATGTATCAGTATGATATTCTTCATTTTAATAGGTTTGTTCATGTACAGTTCTTGCGAAATGTCAAAAACGTCCTTGGTTGGAGTTAGTGTATTTAATGTGTATAGCATCTTTAACACTCTACTCTGTTGCACCTGTATGCGTTTTATGTATGTTGTTGTGTTTGCCCATGTGTGTATTAGGTAGTTGCTTTTAGCAGTAAATAGTGCGTGGTATACCTGTTTTCTTAAGTTGTTGGAGATCTTGTTTGTCAGTTTCCACATCTTTCCTATTGTTATTGCGTTTTTTTTAAATTTGGGCAGAAGATGTCTTTTTGACGTAATATGCACCCAGTCAAATAATTCCACAAAACACAGGAAAAGAGGTTTTTATTTACGCATTTCCACTAAATTTTCACGTTTGTGGCAACATAGACACATATTTTACTGAATTTTATTTTGAATCAACACCTTAAGAGCCGGGTCCAACAGCTGATCGACTGCGGCTTGGCTGTTTTTGATAAGTTGGGAAAAATCAGTCGAGGATTGGTCTTTGAGCGGGGATGTCGACGTTTTCGCTAAAGCTAGTTTGGAACAAGATAGACTTCGCCGACGTGCGGTCAACATTATACGATCTAACGTCTTTAACGCTGTTTCAATTTATTTTTGCACACGTAATCCGGCTGGGATATTATAGTGATATTTACAGTTCTTACCAACATAACATGGTAACTCTAAAAATCACTGTGATAAATTGTTGACATAACCTATGTTGAGAATTTGAGATATATCTCATATATTTATATAACTTCAACATTTGTCTACGGTTTATGAAGTGATATCTGCAAAAACTCTCGTACATATGAATACACGCACACGTACTATGAATATGTGGAATATTTAAACGTGTAAGGTTATGTGCCCATATATCTAAAATACTAAGGATTGTGTGTGTGAAGAAATACGTGTGTTCTATCGTAACACCCGTACTAATACTTTTGGTCACAGATTACTTTCTCTTGGTACGATAGATTATGCACTGATTTCTCAGCTGATAATACACTTATGCCTAGCTAATGAAAAACTTACCAGTATGTATATATCGACCCATGCCTATAGTAACTACATAGGCTACTATAGTAGCTTATAGTAACTACATAGGGATTGCACTTGAGTTACGATAGTCTTCGTTGCATGTGTCGATATATATATATATATACACATACGTATAAGAAAAAAAAACACTTAATAAGTTATTCTTTATTTATAAATTTGTAATTCATATATTATTTATAACAAAGAATTTAAGCTTTATAATATTATATAGCTTTATTAATATTATATTATAATGTACACAGAAAATTACAAAAATTTTGATCCTCGCTATCGTTAGTCACGCATATGGGTCGTAATGCTTGCTCGGTTCTTCGGGGGTAATTTCAATAGAATCTGCGGTTTGTTGTCTTGAACATAAATTCTGCACCCACTTTTTGAATTTGAATTTTGAAAATTAGTGATCACATCTCTTGTCTAGAAATCCTTTTCGATCAACAAAATAGTACGTCAAGATTTTGATTCTCCGTAATGTAATTTGAATCCAATTACAAAACCCGTAATGAGCTTCTACATCATACTATACTTGGAGCTTGAATTCTATGGTAGTAGAATGGATAAAACAGCACTGTTTATATGTATTTCCTGCTAGTTAACCTAAAAATTGGACTTTTTAATAAAATAATATGTAGTATACTTCTTTAGGCACACACCTGATTGATGTCTGATATAATAGTAGAATTTTTATATAATCTCGTAATTTCGATTGGAAACACCGCACTTCTTTGTGCGGTGTTGTTTATATCTAATTTGTAGGTTACAGCATTTTCTATGTTAGAGCTCTCGAAATGTGTCCAATAAATATAAATATGAATTTTATCGAGTTACAGATTTTTTGTGGTATATGGTAGATAGAGATAGGCACATTACTATCCTCGTCTAATGACGTCTAGTTCTCGAGAACACCGTAGATGGCCACACTGTCTAGACTCGAACATGGATGGAAAAATTGGTAAAATACGACGCCGATTCATGAAAAGTGTGGCTTTATTTCTTTTCATTTATTTGATTTTTTCAAAATGTACATTCACGTAAAGTGGAACTACCGCGGCAAATCGCAAAAATACATAATTGAAATGTTATATCTGAAATCAGGATATTACCCGTCCTCCAATTATACGTCTATCTTTGACCAGCAATTGTTTAAAATTGGGCATGGGTATAATAAATATGGAGGTTTAGCGCACTAGAATAGTTAATTCAGATTGTTGTCATCTTATAAGATGTTATCATTATTAATTAACCTACAAAGTCATTGAACAGTTTAAATAATTGGACCAATAGGGGACCACCAGAACAGTCCTGAAGTTAGGCTGAACCAGCCTCTTAATATAAGTTTACATTGGTTTTTTATGTCAAGACAATTTCCGAAGCGATTTACTTATCTCGTCGTTACAAAAGGTTAATCGTACTGTTCGTGACGCGAACGCACATGTATCGCTCTTTCAGTGTACTCCATGCCCGACAATATAATTTAGGCTTCCTTCACTCCACATAATTTCTAACTTTGAGGTATTTTCATGTAGCATTAACTTAACTAAGCATAGTATAATTATAAAGTTATATTTACGCAAATTGTTGACGCTGGTTTACGAAAACAGATTTCATGTCACGCTCCGAGGGTTCGGTATTATTTTAATAATTACGCGTTTTACTAATTATGAGATAATAATATCCAACTCGCATCCCCATTGTACTGTTGCTATGAGAACAGGCAATTTGCCGTTCTAGTGATAATAATGTCAAAATCTAGTGTCCATGTAAATATTTTGAATTAATTTATGTTAACTTTAATATAACAGACGGTTTATTTTAGATTAACCTTGTAATAATGTTAAATATCACAACAGTAGTTGTTGCAATTTGTAATTTTTTTATTTTAAATTTTTCCTAGTTATTAATTAAAACATATGAAAATAATAAATTATCAAAAACAACATTTGAACTAACTTTTATATATCATTTTTTCATAGATACGATTATTGTCTTTATTATTTAAACAGAAAGTAGGGACTAATTCTAATGTATTTTCATTAAATCGAACATCTTGCTATAAAAAACCTCCACAGCATCCTTTCCGACAACGACATCGATGTGATTAAATGTCCCATCGTCAACTAGTACCATATACTTTTCATTCCTCAATTCCTTGAAGAGACGATTAACATCCTGAAAATAATAAAATGTATTTCTGTGTATCACTATGAAATACTTCATATAGTCTACCGTCATCAATGGTTGAAGCAATCTTAGACTAACCAATTCCAGCAAAAGTGAACAAAAAATACAATGTATTTATGCAATTATACTGCGCTCGGGAATATTTGGTTGCTTATCAATTAAGAAATAAATTGATGATAATAGCTTCTGACATGATTCTACACTTCTTTTCAGTTGATATTCAGAAAGTAGAAACTGAAATTCACAAAGCAACCATTGTGATTCACAGATTACAAATGATATTCGGACAGTAGCAATTGATATTGGGAATATGTCAATTGAAATTCAGAAATTTACTAATGATATTCAGAAAGCAACAATTGTAATTCAGAATAGTTATGTATGTACCAAGGGCATTACACGGATGTTTATGCCCCGAGGGTGACCGTTTAAAAAGCTCTCGGACCTATCGGCCCTCGAGCTTTTTAAGTCGCCGGAGGGTATAAACATCAAGTAATGCCCGAAGTGCATACAAAATTTTATGTCTTACAATGGCTTTGTTCCTCCGTTTGAATAATATTAATAAATATTTTGACGTTATCAAGTGACATGCGTATCTACGGTGTTGAATAACAATACAAAGAATTCGGAGCTGCGTGACAATACAGACAATTAATTGTCAAACATATAACCGTAATCGCAAATAATTGACATAGATGACTTAAATTTACAATTTGAATTACAAATATTTGATATATTTGACATATAACCATGGCAACCCTTAATGCCCGCGCGGGCGTTATGGTTAAGAATCCTTGACGCTCTCGCGGGCGTTAAGAAGCAGTTTTTGGTCCGGTATCTAAGATGTAAAATGTCACTTTATTATCATGTTGAACATAATAGGTATTTATGTACCAAGGGTGTTTACACGGATTTTTATGCCCCGAGAATGACCGTTTGTGACCGATGTAAAATATCACTTTATGATCTTGTAGGACATAAAGTAATTTACGTAACATAAAATACCTGATGTATCTAACAGTTTTGATTTCCACAGTATATTGAAAGTAGTGATAACTGGCATGGGTGTGGAATACATAACCAGAACCTAAGTCTCGTGTTGTTATCATTGGATAAACATTATAATAAGATACAACATTTGGTTGAACACATTGTTTATAAATACGGTTTACAAAAGAAACCATAGTCAGTTATGGCATAGCAGCATAAACTGTAAACATGACAATAATTACAGGCAATAGTTTTGTATTTAGTTAGTAGAGAAGGCAAGTAATATTATATCGATAGTTAATGATTTAGCGTATCTGACGATGGCGATTGTAAGCCCTTTAAGTTAGTTTTGGAGAGTCAACAGTCAAAAAATACGTTTTTCCATAACCCGATATCATATGGTTTATTTCGTGAAGCATATGATTGAGAAAGATTTCTTTCCAACGAAAGTTGTTTCATTTTGAAATATCTATCCAATGATACCACACACGACCTATGTTTTATTTTGGAATTCTAAAACTCCGTGCAGTTATGAATACATCCGGTAGATTCCGGAAATTAAAATTGTTATACTTAAAGTCTTCAGGATGTCTTCAGGAATCACTGTGACGTCATGTAACCAGGAAATAAGCTTTTTTTTAAACATTTTATATGTATTTGCAGGTATATATTATCATATCCACATGGTTTCAGGAATTTAACACAAAGTTTAGTTCGCAATTTCAACCCTGTCAAAAGCAACCCCATTGTTACTTAGATTTTTAACTATTTTTCGCATATTAACAGGTGCAGTATTATTTTACTTACTAGGTTTCCTAACTTTAAAACTAAATTTGTACCTATACCACCACCAAAGCCAACCCCATAAGTGCTGGATTGTTTTTACTATTTTTCCTGTCACAAGATGAAGAATGTTTACACCAAACAAATAGTTTCAACCCCCTTAAAACGTCCCCTATATGGCTGAGCTTTTTTTCACTATGCGTATCTAACGACTATTTAAAGTTCATTTACAAACAAAAATAATTTTGATCAGCTAAGTGCAAAATGAACAACTGTATGTCGTCGTACCTGATATGGACACCACAAAAGTCAGTATTAGTGGCGATGATTGTGCTCGTGCTGTTCAGCACAGCAGCACATTCCATCATGTAGATGCTTGACGATATGCCATTGGTATGTAAACATGGACTTTTACATAACTGCTCTCTAGATTTTATTTTAATAATAAGTCATACATATTTGATACATAAGTAATTATCTTTGTTAAGCGTGCCATGATATAAAAATGTGCTTCGCGTTTCTGTCATGTTACATCCATTTACTGTACGCCACTCACTACATTTGATTTAATCTAATATACATTGGTCAATTGTGAATACCAATTTGCTACGATTTGTAATGTCTGAATATCAATTGCTACTTTCTGAAAATCAGTTGAAATAGCTAAATATACAATTGCTACTTTTTAAAACTCAATTGGTATACCTGAATTACAATTGCTACCTTATTTAAATCAATTGGAATAGCTGAATATCATTGCTATTTTCTGAATATCAACTGGACAAAGTATAGAGTTTTTAGAGTACTGATTATGGTCAGACTCCTAAACATTGATGACGTTATGAAATGTTGCTGCTCGACGTTATGAAAAATACTAAGAATAAAATATTTGTACCACAGTTGAGCCCATTAAATCGTAGTGAGCATGGAATAAGGCCACCGGTGCAGTGACCATACTGAGGTCGTAACCTGGTGGTGTGCTTAGGCCATAGTTTTCCATATTCTTCTTTTCACCGTGATCGAACTGACAAAATCGCCTTGAGTTCACCAGTTGGCCATAATGTATCAGTTGTCTGGTGGAAACTCCTGCTGGGAAATTGGCCAAAAACCCAGATCACTCATCCTGCAATTTAAGAGTGATTTGCGATAATTGAGCAACATTTAGCACAAGAAGATTAGTGACGTTTTCTATATCTTCTATATCTTTTTCACTAGTCTTGATTTCGATTCTGATAACGAAAATGTTCAATTAAGCTTACTTACATACCCCATCTGTCCGGCACTGTACCCAAATACAGTCCAAAAACCTGTCAGGCATATGTTTAGACGTTCTGGTGTTCTGACAGTGCCAGAAATCATACATCAGTTGGCCATAAACCCTATTGGGTAGCAACTCATAAAGACCCGCCCTTTCCAAAAACCGCGTCAAATCATCAATGAGCAATGAACCTAGTCTCACAGCTTGGTTTTGCTGATTCTCGAAGAATACTTCAGGTGACAATGCTGCCACCATTCTAATCTTTTTATTATATTCCGGTCTCGTTGTTAAAGTGACAAATATGGACGAAGTTCCTTGAGAGTGCCCAGCAAAGAATAAACTCGCCTAACCAGTTTCATTTAAGACATAATCGACCACTGCAGGTATATCGTAGTATCCATGCTCGTGGAAGCTGAACTGCCAGAAGTCTTCGAGGTCTGGATCCAAGGTTGTGTGATTTCTTGAGAATGTGTTGCCTCTGTGGTTCATTAGCCATACGTCATAGCCTAGGTCAGCCAATAGGAAGGCTAAACGTCCTTTTGGTTCCATTGATACCCAGTCAGCAGCTGATGTACTGATTCCGTGCAACAACAGTACAGGTACTCTAACTTCCTTTGAAGCATTGGGGTTGAGTCCTTGTGGGATTCTAAATACGTTAAGGATGTAGCCGTCTTCTGTTGTGACGTAATGATTTTCATTTTGGTATCCATTTGTTTCAAGGATTTGTAACTAAATGAAATAATTGTATTAAAATGTATTATGGACTGAAAGGGAGTATTTCGCGACGGCTTCCTTTTTCTTTTAAACTGAACTTGGCCTTATGCAAAAATATGAATAAATATTATGCAATTCAATTGATTCTAGAGGTTTTGTTTATATATAGTTTGTCTTTTAAATATGTAACAGTTGTAATTCATTACAATGAGCACGCATAGAAATAAACTTAGGAATTTATCAAACTGATTCTGATCCAATAAATAATAAACTCTAACTCACAACTATGCTGCAAATCCGTTATATCTAAATAACGTTAAAAATAAATAAAATTTACCAGTTTTAAAGATGTCAGGATATGTCACTTCACTCAAATGAACTAGGATCTTACAGGAGTCAGCCTTCCACCTGGATAAGTACCCAATACTCCGCCAGTAAACTCCACTAACAACAAACCCAACACACTGGCGAATATCATTATCATGGTGTGCTACTTGATATGTAGCATTAATTGCGTGAAAAGCAAAAAACAAAAGATTTTAATCAGCGTATTGCGGTCCATTACAACTCGCATAATACAGTCATTCGCGCTTGTAATTGCGTGGAAAATTCAAAGGAGCCCACGCTGGTGTAATTGCAACTGGCGATGTATATATATATATATGCACGTTGCACATGGAAACGCCTGGATAATTAAATTTCATACAGTAGAACGAACAAATGTTGCCGTATCATCTGGGTCTGTTTCTTTTATTTTTCTGTTGAGTGCGGTGGTGTTGCATGCTGTAGCTGTTTTCCGTTTCGAAATTTAATTGCCCTGAAATTTTACCTGCAATTTCGTACGTTGTTTTTCGCCAACCTTTTTTTTGTTTTATATGGTTGCGATTTCAATGAAATAATGGGGTAATTACGTCATTGTGAAGGTTGCTATGGGAAGTTTTTGTAAGGAAAACAAGATGTAAAATTGTTAATAAATAAAATAGTACTGTTTAATAAAAATCTGTGAATCTATCTGCCCTCAGGCACTTTTACATAAAGGCTAGTCAATTAAAAATATTCCGGGGACACCCACAGAGAAATTCAAAAGAAGATCGATAGAGATATTAATTGACTTGGCCGTCAATGACAAGAACTGTTAGTTCATGGTTTTCGAAAGTGGTAGACCAATGGAAATAATAGAAGTAACCACAAAAACATTAAAATCAAGGAAGTCGAAGAAACTAAATTCCTAGGAAGAACTATACTAAAGAATTAAAAATACAAAACTGTAGCAGTTGATGAATTTCTTTATTCAGATTTTTTTGCAAAAGTCGCCTTTCGAGATGATTCTCGTCATCAGTTGCAAACTGTACAAAAACATAGTTTAGAAAAAATTAGAAAAATCTTTATCGGCATGGTACATGAGATGGGTGACAGAAAATTCTTAAGGAAACTATAGAATTAGTGGTCAAATCGGTAAAAATTTCAAGCAAAAATGCTCGTTTAGTACTATCCACAAACGGTCGGAAGCTGAAATCAAACCAATGTGCTGTGAAGGCAGCTGCATTGGTTGGATGCAACGGCCCTAGATGGCGCTGCAAGCACCACTGACTAAATACAAACATACACAAATTTGGTTTCAACGATAAATGTTTCATGATTATTTTGGCGTAAGAATATTATTCTGTAAATATAATACGTTTGTCGATATAGATAACGTGTATTTTCAGATCATGTAGGGGAGACGGCATGGGAAATTCAAAAACAATTTCCCACTGTAACAATCTGATGTCATGAAGAATTAAATGGGGATTACTAGTTTTGTGTGTTTGAATTAAAAATTTCCTTCAGGGGGCTTAGTTTGCTGCTCTTTCTCATCTGATGTACAAGTGCCATGTTTTCCTATTTGGTTCTATGCCCCGTCTCTGTAAGGTATCGTCCAATAGCTGAAGTATTGTTCTTATTGTTAATATGTTCCTTGAATCGTGTTATAAGTTTTCTTCCTGATTGGCCTATATAAAATCAATAAAATCAATATATAAAATGTTGTATCTTCCGCTTCTTAGATTCTTTTGCGTTGTTATTACCAAGAAAGTTACTGATTCGGGTGTTAGTTCGAAAGGATGCAGTTATATTGAATGTATTTTTTATATTGATTAACACTAACTGGTGACCTACACGACATCATCAAAGAATTAGGCGTACAAAGCAGCAAAACTCGTCAAATCCAATACCTTTACACAAAATAAAACAAGGAAAAATTAAAGCTAACATGAAACTTAAGACGAACGATGATTTCTACAATTACAACACGAGAACTCACACATATGAGCACTAGAATAATTAACAGGAATAAAAAAATACTGACAAATATTAAGTATCTAAAACGATTCGCCTTAAACAATTCTTGTATTTGTCTGTTGTAAAAGAGAGCAGCACCGAGAGCAGCCACCGAAAGCAGCAGTTGCCATAGATACAAAAGCAGAAAAATTTCAAATGCAAAGAAAATTTAAATTAAATTTCTGTAATAGTGGAGCAAATCGCACTTGATATCCCTTGTAAAACTTAAACGATACCACGGAATTAATCAAATGCCACTAAACTTAATTAACTAACGCACCGAAGGATGGAGGCAATATAAGGCAGACCTAGGAGGATATCCCAGGAGCTGTTCGTAGTGAGATTGAGGCCTGGTTTACTGGGTATGGCAATAAAACTGGTGCCAGTCACTGTCTCAAACGCAATGCCCCTCTACACAAATTTCCCCCGAGTGAAATCTAAATAACTTAAGGTCCCAGTTCATCAACCGAAATCCTTTCATCTTTACGACGGCGGCGGCGACGGCCCGTCGAAGTTGTTACGCCGACGCCGACGTAGAAGACGAGATCAGCTAGACTGGAATTAAGGGTGTTCGTTGAGTCCTATATATGGACGGAGCGCGCGAGACGAACCGTTTTTTAAGCGAACATGGACTTGGGATGTCTTTGAAAGTTTATTTTAAGAACGTAGAGAAACCGTTTGTAAAGAAATAAGGGTGGCAAACATACGAAAAAAGGTAAGAAAAGTGATGTCGCGAAAAAAGTCCGGCGCCTTCGCCATTTCTAAAGAGTGACAATATTTTGGAGACTGTGGCGAACTTAATAATAAAATTATAAACCCCTAACCACAACAAGTATTTTAGAACCTAAATACGTATTTCAGCAACTATGTTGCCATCTTCAGTAGAACCTAAAAAAGGAAAAGAGAGATTAGCACTTCATAGTATCTTTACTGGATATTGTCCGAGCAAATCACTAGTGGAAGTGACGTCCATGTTAAAAATTACCCTATATATACCCATTTGTTGTTCACACCTCAGTGAATTTTGATCATTGAAGCGTAAAAAACAAGTTTTAATTAAAGCAGGTCAAACAATGGCGAACTAGGTATAGGACCCCTGTCTGAATTTATTAATTTATCTCTATTCAAGTGAATAAAGATACTTTCCAAGCTGTTTAGTTCCCTATTATTTGACACTGCTTTTACAAGTTTTAAGTCATCTACAACTACTTTATGGCCTGTGTCCAAAATATGTTGAGCCACACTAGATTTTTCAAAACGATTGTATTTAAAATGAGCTACATGTTCTTTGAACCTAGTTAAAATTGTTCTTCTAGTCTGGCCTACGTATTCTTTTTCACAGTCATGACATTTGATACAATATATACCAGATTTATCAAGTACATCTACCTAATCCTTTGGGTTTCCAAGAAGGTTTTTTATGCTATTATGAGTCGAATATGCTATACAGAGATTTTGTGATGTAAAAATACTTCTCAAACCCCTTGTATATGCACAATCGACCGGTATTTTAACATATTTCTTCTTTTCTACAGACAAAGTATTTAAAGTAGATATTTGATTTACATACATTTTTTGATTCTGCTTCTTAATCATTCTATCAACTATTTTCTCAGGGTACCCATTATGTATGACAACATTCTTAATAAACAATAATTCTTGCTGATATCTATCTGCGGACAATGGAAATTTCAATAACCTATTTACTAAACAACTAATAAAAGACAATTTTTGTTGAAAAGGATGCTGCGAATCATTAGGGATAAACCTGATTGTGTTAGTATCTTTCCGATACACGTCAATTTCTATTATATTTTTGCTATTCCTGACTACCAGAGTGTCTAAAAATGGAAGTTGGCCGTTCACTTCTTGTTCTACAGTAAAGTTAATGGTGTTGAATTTAGAATTCAAAACGAGAAGAAAATCTTGAATACTGCACTTCTTGGTGTCAAAAATGGCAAAAATATCGTCGACATACCTAACCCAAGTCTTAGGGAAATATGGTGCAATAGACTTTACATTGGTTTCAAATCTGCTCATAAACAAGTTGGCAATAAAAGGTGAGAGACAGTTACCCATTGCAGTTCCCTCAAGTTGTTCAAAAAACTTTCCGTTTATTTGAAAACAATTTTGAGACATACAAAGGGCAGTCAATCTTACATATTCATCTATTTCTGACGGGTCAAAGTTGTTATTGCTCAATAATTCCCTAAGAAACTCCAAAGTTTCCGGAATAGGCACACTAGGAAACAGTGAAGCAACATCAAATGAAATCAACAATTCGCCATCCTCTAATTTTACATTGTTAACCTTATTGATAAACTCCAATGAGTTATTAACAGAGAAGCTTGGTTGAGGAACAGGTAAATTGTTGAACTCATTCGATAACCATTTCGCTAACTGGTAAGTAGGTGAGTTAATACCTGATACAATAGGTCTCACTGATTTACCAGGTTTGTGAATTTTGGGAAGAATATATAATCTAGGTACAGTAGGATTGGAAACTTTGAGTTTAAATCTAGTTTGGCGGGTGATAAGATTAGGACAACTGGACAGCGTACTACTTATTTGACGGACTAGTTTGGGCAGTGGGTTTTTCTTGATTTCCTTATAAGGACCATTTTCAATTAAGTTATCAATCCTATCAAAATAATCCGCTTTATCCAGGATGACCACCTTATTACCTTTGTCAGCCTTAAGATAAAAACAATTCTTCTTCTTGAGTCCTTCAATAATTTTGTATTGATCTTTACATTCATTACTAACTTTAAAGTCCTGTTGATTCATTAAAAGCTGATTCTTACAAGAACTCCTGATTGCAGCTTTTGTGGTGTCATTACATTGGCTAATTGAAGATTCAATTCCTGATATTAACTCTATAGTAGGCATCGTTTTATTAGGCAAGTTGTATTTTAAGCCTTTATTCAGAAAGTTAATTTTAATTTTTAACATGGACGTCACTTCCACTAGAGATTTGCTTGGACAATATCCAGTAAAGATACTATGAAGTGCTAATCTCTCTTTTCCTCTTTTTAGGTTCTACTGAAGATGGCAACATAGTTGCTGAAATACGTATTTAGGTTCTAAAATACTTGTTGTGGTTAGGGGTTTATAATTTTATTATTTCTAAAGAGGTACATTTTCAACTTCACATATGCTAACTGTGTCCGAGCTAATCAACCGATGTTGACGTTTGTAACGGTACCGGATAGGAAATTGGACGAGGAATTCATTTCTGAAAACCGTGTTGCTCTAAGATTTGCGATTCGCGAGAAAACCGCGGGAAACCGCGGAAACTATAGTTTTCCACTTTCTGGCCAAATCGTACGCGTTACCGGAAAACCGACCTCGCCGTTGAATTCAGCACAGCCCAATGCATAAGTATGACCACATTAAAATGCCCTAGCTCTCAATTATTTTTTCGGTCTAAATTTAGCGCATTGGAGTATAAAAAAATTAACTTTGCAACCGTTGGCGATAGAGGGATTTACCCACCACCAAATGATAGCTCTCGTTTGATTGAGAATTATTTTAAAAAAACCCAATTTGAGCACCATTCGGTAACCAGGAGAGATAGCGAGCTTTTCTATGTAAATTCATAATCAGCGCAGTAAGATACCGAAGAGTACATGTCAATCCGAGTCCAAGTTTTTGAGATAGGCGTGCCACTTCAAAATTATAGTTTAAATTATGTGATTTCTTACAAAATTTTAGCCACTTGGCGAAAACCTAACTGACTTCAATCAAATTAATACATTACTATCAATATAAGAAAAACACGCACCATATAAGTGAAGTTAACGCTTTATAAAGCACCTTTATTGGCTGTTGTAGTGTGAATGCACCTCCAAAGTACTTACGATTATCATTTCCACCGCTGAAGTTAAAGTATATACCGCACAGCCATCTATTTAATAGTTGCGCAGATAATACCGGGCAGACCAAAACTGAAATGGTATATTTGTCCGCTGTGTCGTTGCCGCTTACGGTATACCCATATACTTGTCGCTGATTACCATCAGCTCAGTCGTTACTGTGTACTGCATAGCCGCTTCTGCCCACATTATTGATATTTGCAGGCAGATCGTTGATGCCAAACCCTAGTTTGTCCGCCATGAACACAGCTTTTAGTTAGTTGTCTTCATAATTTTCGATACACAATCTAGTATTGCAGGAATTCCTGGTGCACTTTTGTTTAAAAAAGTCTTTTTTATGGGTTTTTTACATTTTATTTTTGTGCGATAATACAAGAATCAAGGCGTTAAGAATAAAAGATTATAATTAAAAAATAGAATCGAAAATACTTGTCACAATATATAAATACTCTAGTGCACTGTCAAGTAAAAACACAATCACAGAACAAGCATTTTTTTTTTTGGAATCTGGTCATATCTATCTGAAGACACACAGCAAAAACCAATTTGTGCTAAGTAATATTAGCCTAAGTATCCGTAATTTAGTTAAATCCTAATAAAACTGACCGTTAATCTTCATTTTGGTCTCCCTAAGAAGCGAACAACCCCAAAACAAAGCTATTAATATAGGGAAGTGGCATCGATTTTGCTTAATCGCCCTAATATGTCTTAAAGAAAGTGTTTCCCTACGGAATCTACGGTAGATGAATTTCAAAAACAAACGAGGAAATTCATTCACAGACAATACTATGTATTTATGCCGTTTGTTTAATAGCATTATTAATTAACTCACGATTATTATCGGAAAAGATAAAAACTATACATATTCCTTAGTTGTGTCGTAAATAGTATATTATTCTATGAGCTAGTAATGTAAGCAATTTCTCACGAGAACGAAGTTTGCAGCACGAACCGTAGGCGAGTGCTGCAAAACGTTCGAGTGAGAAATTGCCATTACTTGCGAATGGAATGTTATACTTTTTGTACGACCATGCAATGAAAATTAAAATTAATTTATTGCATATCGGGCAGGCTGTATGTCACTATGACGGTTTACAGGTTTTTGACACATTAAAATTGTTTGGTACGCTTGTCACTTAGAGACGTTGTCAATGTCGCAGTATATTAAAAAGCAATGGAAATAAAAATCCAGAGCTGTGATTGGTTCTAAGGACGTGATAAATAAAATATTTCTCAAGACTCTCGTGGTATGAGGAACCAGGAATGAAATATTTGCCTTGTGTGTGGGGAATGGTTAGTATTAGTTATCATAAATTGTCATGAAAACAGAGAAAATAGTATTTGTCTGACTGTGTTAGTTGGTTTTGGAGTTCTCCGTTGCTCGCTAAAAATACCATTAAACGCAAAGTGATAATAATATAATAACTAGTAGCGTGAGGGAAAAACTCTTAATTTTTCAAAATATTGTTCGACACCTTTCAAAAATGTCATATGATAAGAAACGATACAAAAATACACTTTATTAAATAGTATTTCTTGAGGCTCCCAAAGTTAAGACAAATTATTTATATTGTATTTAAATAAATTAAAAAAATATTTAAATAGAAATCACTCCACAATAATTATTTATTAACTTACAAGAAAAAATAAGGATTTGGATGCAGATACATATTTACCTATTAACCATTTTCCTAGATTTTTCAATAACCTAAGTGTCAAATCTACAATCATATAATATGCTAAATAATAAGAAAATTACAGGTCATAAGAAATATGTGATATACGATAAATTATATTTCCTTTCCATCCGTTCATATGACAATCTGTAGTCTCTTTATTTCCACAATAAGCCACGTGTCTTTAAAGCCATGGTATCGAAGAAATGTCCAGTATGACAGGTATGGGTAAGCCGGCCTTGGTATATATCAGTATATATCTGACATTCTTTTTTTTCACGTGATATGTCACGTCACATTTTTTTTCAGCTCTCTACCAGAGCTTAAAATTTTAGCCATGGGAGCATCCTGGGACCAACGGAAGATGGAAGTAATCAAGTCTGGACTGGACCCACATCATCTGGAGCATATCTAACAGCGAGATCTTCTTCAAAATCTTAACCTAACCAGTTGGCTTAGCGTTCATGATTGATTTATTCCCGGATCTGTTGCCGGAATATTGATCATCGATGAAGATCTCAACGATGCAGAGGAGGTTGCCCTAATGTTACCAGATGGTGACATTTTTGGCTCGCCTAACATCGCTTACCGTCCGGCTTCTTCAAAATCTTAACCTAACCAGTTAGCTTAGTCGTTGAAGATCTCAACGATACCAAGGAGAATGGCATGGCCCCGGCACTCACTGTCACTGTCACTAACAGTGATTTTTTGTCAAAATTGACAAGCTGTCAGGTCTGCACTTTTTTAATGTTTACCTTTACCTACATTTCCTTTAGCCCATGTAGAGGAAGGTCGTGTTCTTATGGAAGTGGCAGGAAGTTGCTCTTGATGAACACCGAGAGCGCCCCGTACTCTTCTAGAGTACCGACAGATGCATCTGGCAGGCAGTGGTCACAACCACAACCAGTGCCCTTTTGCTGACACACAGACGTCAGTGCCACCTCCGGGCATGCCTAGGCTTCAGTTACACGCATGTAGAAGAGGGCCGTGTTGTTGTGCGTAATAAGCTGCATTCTGACATCTGATCCATGTTGGGCAAGACGACGGACACCAGAGGTGCGTTATTCTATCATTCACCACTTCAAGAAGACCACAAGTGACAGAAAGCTACTCTTGGTGTACACCGAGAGCACCCAGTAAACTTCTAGAGTGCCGCCAGATATATCTATCTGGCAGTGGTCCCAGCCAGTGTACCTTTTGCTGACACCCAGCTGTCGGCGCCTCCTCCCGACATTGGCCAAGCTGTAATTTCAGTAATGCATTACACAATTCAATGATATTTTTGAGATTCAACGCATTTGAATACTAAAAGAATAATAGTCCTCAGTTTTGGGGGAGGAGTATGTGCATCAAAATATTATGGTCTATTTTGCAAAGTTAGTGGATCAAACTGAGGTTCCTCAGTTTATTACTTTGTGTTCAATAATTATGGCGACTTACCGTTAAGTTAGACAAACCTCACAATGAGGTCATCAACAACTCCCCAATCGATTAGTTATTGATTGTTGAAGTTTTGTAATTGTGAATATCGAATTATTCAACAATATGCAGAGACCAAAGGTCAACTTTTTTGTATCTTGCGAATTCTGGCGCAATATCCTGGGACGCTGATGACTGGTCTAAAGTACCCTTTCAAGGCAGACATCCTTATATTTGGTACCAGTATACAATATCCCAACCGTCAGAACCAGGAACGTTTCCTATCGGAAGCCAGTATTTAGACCATATTGAAATGCGTACATTGGGCAAAGAATCTGGGTGACCATATTTGGTCGTTATTCAGGGCCGACTAAGATATGTTGTATCAAGGTGGACCAATTCTTCTGATCAGTTTCTGCCCCCAAATTTTCTTAAGAAAGAAGAACCGGGTGACTCTAATAGTAAATCAAATTTAGTGGAGATTGAGATTTGTCATCACTTTCCAAAATTGCAAAATTCTGTTCGTGAATTATAGCTCTATTACTCTGTTACTCTAGTAATTATTAAAATCAAACTCTAAATATTCAGAGAGAATATTTCAAAATAATGGAGATTGGCAAAATTTTTAATGTTGCCTTATAATTTGAAATATATTTCGGTCTATACAAGACTATTTTAAAGAAAGTGTCTTGTCTTTTAAGCAACATTCCTTAGCTACCATATTCTTGGCTTGAGTGCTGTCATTAGATGACTCTATATAAGGTGGTTCACTCCGTATAAAGACTGAAATGTTTTCAAATGAAAACTTTTAGATATCCCTATCGCATTGCTTTGTATCAAGAAAATTGCTGTCGAGCATTTGACAGATTAAGCAAACCATCCCAAGGATATTTAGGACGTAAAATTTGTTTGTTTTCTAAAAATAAGTTAGAGCCGATTTTGCTTCAAGATCATTAAAAATAGACTAATATCTGATAACTGTATTCAGCTAATTAATTTTGCTGCCAAAAGGATTACTCAATGTTTGGATACGCCTTCTATACTTTTATTTGTACCGAAAAGTATTTAATCGGGGCACGCTTGTTTGTTCCTGGTTAAAGAACCTAATTTCATAGCGGCTGAAGTCCCCCATTTTTTTTGTGGCAAACAACATTCTTTATTCTTTCTTATATTTGCACCTCTAGAATACTCTCCTAGAAGTAATCCTACAACAAATTTCAGTTGTGCGCTTTGGCCGTTACAACCGCAGTTGTCCTATTGTACAAAGCCTTTCCCTGTTGACAGGATAGATGTCAACCAAGCTCTAAACCGGCTAGGGATTAGGTATGGAATCAACAGATGTTGCTCATAATTCTGCTGCAAATTTTTAAATTCACATAAATTAAAGCGACATTTGGGCTGAGATAAAGGGAATTTTCATTTAAATTGCCTATTTGACCAAAATTTTCAACGTTATTAACTTGCGTATCCTCCACAACGAAGTTATTACTTCCTTCGGTCATTACGGCATCGCAACGTTGCATGCGTGTGTGTCATATGTTTTATATGACTATTAGTACCATGACTATTAATACCTTTTGGAGTCTGCCCAATAGGTTTTTACTCTTTCATTAAGAAATGCCTGCTGCACTTTTCAGATATTTTGAGCGGTTTGGGTGCGCAAATCAAAGATTCCTGACACTCCTGTATAGGCAGCTGACTGTTAATATAAGCCTTGAAAGATATATTTATCTTTGTTTACACTTGTTTTGTTACAATAACAAACTTAATAATTGGGTCTAAGATGGATCCCAAAAGTTACGCTAACGGGGCAATTACTTTGTTTGTTGCGTTGGATCGACCAAGGGCGTGAACTTGGAGCAGCTAAATGGACCGTTTATATCTGCGGTCCTTCTCCCGCTCACGGGCAGTCCCATAAGTCTGCTCCAGTCCTGGGGGTACGCGGACCCCTAAGTTGGCGATCGCTGGTTTATATTAACCATTTGGATACGGAGGTCGGCTCATTGTTGATACGTTCCTGTGAACCGTTACCAATAATTTGTGTTTTTACTTCTGGACAATAATAACCGCGCAGCCGCTGCTGGGTTAGTTCTTTAAGTGACAGTTCACCATGACTACAGTCAAAACAGTCTAGAGTTGTCTTTATAGTCAATCATATGTAAATTAGATGCTGAGCCATCAAAACACTAAGGAATTTATTGGATACCCTTTCTTTATTATTTGTGGATAAAGTTTAGACCGCTCATGTTATCTGAAACTACCGGTAAACGGTGTTGTCAAGTCCCGTCCAACTAAGCTTAAGTTTTTACTTGGTACTCAGCAATTGTATTGAATTATATTACTTTTCGAGGCAGTAAGAAACAATATGCATATCAAATATGGGACACCATTAGACTAATTGAAATAAAGAAAAGCCTAATTAAAAGATCTAATTAATTATACCTTTGCCTTTGTCCGCTGCTCATCGCGTTCAAAGATTTTCCCAATGGTTATTAAACGTCTAATTTTATTCATAACCATATGCAATTAATTCCAGTCTTTATTTATATACATCTATGTGTGTTATCTGTTGCTGTAGGTACGATTGTTTATCTATAATATTAATCTTTTTTACAAAGTACATTTACCGATTATTTACAAAGGTCTACATCATGATATATACCTTCTTATTGTTTATAGCCTTAAAAGGGCCACATAGACAGGTATATTAAAGTATTTATACTAATTAGTACATTGGAATTATTAAAAGTTGATTCATATGTATTCCGTACTGATGACGACTAATAGTCCGAAACACGTGCCTATGGTTGCTTTCTTCGATGACGGAATTACCCGATAATTACCTTTCTCCATATGTATTTCATGCACTTGTCACAAGTCATGCAAGCATTGGCATCTAGTCTTGTGTTGGCAGTTTGCCTAAATTGGTTGAAATACCCACAATTTTGCAATTGTTCTTCAATTTTACAACTGCATGCATGAAAAGAAGTTTGATGAAAGTTTTTACATTTGACTCTTTAACTTTGAATAACATGATAACGATATATTGTTGCAATAACATGTTAACAAAATGTTAACATGTTCTCTCAAGTGCATTTTGTTGTTTCTTATTCATAAACAGACGATAATGCTGTTTTGGCTCTAAATTGCTCTGTGCTTTAAACATCTACAGATTGTCATATGAACGGATGGAAAGGAAATATAATTAAATGATTAAACGAACTTACCTTAGTGAAGTTCTATCATAATTATATGATCTTTCCATCCGGAATATGACATAACCCACCCTTCCTTTGTTTAGACTTTCCCGAACCCTGACCAATTTAGAGACCCTATGCTTTCAAGAGAATGTCAGATATATACTGATATATACCAAGGCCGGCTTACCCATACCTGTCATACTGGACATTTCTTCGATACCATGGCTTTAAAGACACGTGGCTTATTGTGGAAATAAAGAGACTACAGATTGTCATATTCCGGATGGAAAGATCATATAATTATGATAGAACTTCACTAAGGTAAGTTCGTTTAATCATTTAATTATATGATTTTATCCGAAGATTCTCAATCGGTAGGCAATGAAAAAAATCTGATGTGACCATGGACATGACTTTATCATACAATATATATAAAATTAATAGTTTAGCTGCATGAGATTCTATTTGATCGAGATCGATCGTGTTTGTACATTAAAATAAAACAAGATAGCTAGGATTTGACAGATATTTTGATCATTTTGGCAGGTAGGTATTGTCAAAAAGCCTGCGTTTGACACTACCTGCTGTCGGAATGAACATAATTGTCAAATCTTGGCTCACTAAGTTTTAATGCAGAAACGATCTCGATCAAATAAAATTTCCACATACAGCTAAACTAGTATCTAATTTTACCAAAAAATGTCATAGACATAAATTACTCAGAATTTCCTCTACTTTAATTTATTGTTTAACTATTTTGACGAAATTGCAGAAATGGTGGCTCATTTGCAAAATCCTTAAAGGCTTAGAGTAAACATCCAGTTCCTTTTGACCCTTTTGAACCAAAAGCTTTCAAGCTTTAAGTTTTATCATGAAACTTCTAAATATGAAGTTTCGTCCCGATACCTTCAGTAGTTTCTCCGGAATCGTCACTACAAAAACGGGTACCCACACACATATAGACATTTTTTGTACTTTGGTCAATTATGTTCAGGGGACCCAAAAGGACTTATTTCCGCTAACATCCATTTTTTTTTCGCTACGATTACAATACTTTATCATACTGCGTACATGTAAAAACATTAAATTACAAATTAACAATTTCTCTCTCCGGAATTGTGAGTCGAGTCTAGTTTTAGAGAAAACCAGCGCAAAGAAAAACGAAAAGGAAACCATTTTTACAAATGCAAACTCAACCCACAGGAAGAAAACATACCATAATTAGTTGTCACTCTTGTTTTTTTTTGCCCGGGTAGTTATTTATTTTAGATTTTTTTCGACTTTTTTTATCAAGATTTACATATGTAAATTAAAAAGTATATTATCTTCTTTCTATTATGTTAATCACTGTTGACTGCAAATTATTCATAGTTAAAACACAATTCATTTATGCTATTTAAAACAAATATTTTTTCTTATAAATTATCAAATACCCTGATGTTTATAGGAATTGTTTTGCTTATTTTGATAATGTGTCAAAATATCAGAACAATATAAAAATATCAGGATGTTTTAACATCCCGTACCTAATGTTAAAACATCCTGATATTTTTATATTGTTCTGATATTTTGACACATTATCAAAATAAGCAAAACAATTCCTATAAACATGGGATTACCGAAATTTATATGAAAAACTCAACTCAGTACCCAGTACATACTAAATCAAATTTCAATACAGACTTAATTAACAATGTGAAGATTGATTATAGATAGATTTTATTACAAAGATTGTTAAAAATTGGTATTAAAACAGGAGATCAGCACCAAGATTACGTCAAATAGAGGCACTCTACTACCAACTTTCTGGTGACAATACGTACAGTCAAAAAGTAAGAAAATTGTTTTTTTGTTGTACTTTGGGATGAGAGAAACTTACAAATCTTCCAGTAGAACATCAGAGTAAATCACCACACAATAGTGGAGGAAGACACTAGCCAAACTAAGCTCAAACCAAGAGAATCAATCCAAAATCAAAAAGCACTTGCGTACATAGTACATCAACAACCTGTTCAGGATGTAATAGAATCACGAATATTCGCAACTAGAAAAATAAAATTCGGTCTCCTCCAAGCTGGTATCTTCGGACCAATGCTCTAGCTGCTAATTCTACATATTCTTCCCTTAATTGGAGAACGTTCAAATTCGCCAATACCACGTCCTTAATGGCATTAATACTCCTTTAAATGAGGAAATCTGTTTATATTGAATGTAACTAACGTATTAACAAGGTGTTCTGGGAAATATCTGTATTCTAATTTAATAAATTTCCGAATGTAACATTTCGGTTGAACATGCGGGCAAGTGTAGACGCTAGAGAACGGTCTGGGATAATGCCATGGAATTACTGTTTGGTTAATAATGCCAGTGCCATTGTTACATGCCGCCCGGATCTTAATCTATTTTGAATACTTCGCTGGCCTGTAACAAAGGGCCCGCTCTAGGTCTCGTTTTAATT
This sequence comes from Melinopterus prodromus, assembly GCA_964023965.1. Lineage (NCBI taxonomy): Eukaryota > Metazoa > Arthropoda > Insecta > Coleoptera > Scarabaeidae > Melinopterus > Melinopterus prodromus. Next base: position 58,765,383 of record OZ030394.1, read on the forward strand.
AGCCCTTTCGAGTTACGGCCGATTGTGTACATCTGGACAATGGCCACAAATCACAATGAGCATTTCTCTACGTGAAACCGGGCATGTCCGAAAACATTGTATAATTGATTTAGTACCTATATTACAATAAAACTTATAGGAACATTTTGTTGTGGAATAAATCTAGAATTTGAACTGGCTTTCAGATTTAAAAGATGCAAGTTATAGATAAATAATATAAGATAAAAAGCCACAGTAGTTAATAAAGACAGAGTGGGTTTTCACCATGATCGGAGTTTGAATAATCGAAAAATTGCCAAACATGTATTCCGGCGACTCCACCATTTCTAACGATGGTTGCTATTGAGAATTCTTACTTAGGGTTGCCAATATGGTCATTTTGACCCGGAGACATTGGATTTGGCGACCATTCTCTGGGCTACGTGTTTTCAGTTAAATTCTGCGGGTTAACCAAAGGTAGGCTTACCATAATTTAGAAGCTTCAAACCTGGACAAGAACTATTTTTGGCTTTTTTGTTGTCTCTAATATTTAAAAAGAAAGCTATACTTTTTTTGTTTCTAAAGTGTAACACTAGACATACTAAATTAATAATACATACGGAATTTTACCACAAAACAACAATATATTCTTCTCTAAAAATAAGACGTAACACTCATTTTGTCACATATCATTTTAATTTTGTCTTCATAGATGCCAAACCAGACGTCTATGTCGTCCAAATCCCCAAATCGTGATAACAGAAATCATCAAAATTCTGTGTAATTTTTGTGTCTGAATCAACAGAAAACAGCATAATTTTTTGATTGAACCACTCGTGTTTTACGACAAAGTGTACTTATATAATAATATTATCTTGTTTTATCACCTTATAAAATGTTGAGCTTTCTATACTAAAATTTATTTTGCAAAAGAACATTGTTCGCACTAGTGGAGTGAAATTTGACAGAAATAGGGCGTTATCTCAAACCCTGATGGAAATGCTCGAATTTTAATGATCTTTTTTTAAACCTTGCAAATTTAAACCACTGAACCCTTTATACCTACAAAATGTACGCTACTTATTTCTTTAATAAAAACTCGCATTAGTTTAAAGTATTCCGTGGAAGCTGTAGATGCAGTAGAAGTTGCTCGCCTTATAGCAAAACATTTTGCATTAATGAATATGACTAATTCCCTACAATTTATGATGGAAACATAAAATCAGTTTTTAAATGTCCTAAACATTTTGTTAACGCTGCCAACCAAAATATCAATTGCTTCCACTCGGAGATCCACATAATGTCGTCATGTGGGGGCTTTCGTCCTAGAGCAGCATTTAAAAGTAAAATCGCTAATTAATTACCTACAATTTGGCATAAGAGACAAAATTTCAACAGTTTTTATGTAGTAAAGATATATTTGAACCGCGATTCCCACATAGGTAACAAATACAAATTATTGAGGTTTAGGGTTGATTGCCACCCCGTTCGTGGGTAATTTTTTTCCGAAGCTTTTCCTCGTAGTTTATTTTAAAACTTACATAGATAGTAGATGAAAGTTATTTTGATTTAGGAGTTGTCCGCTACAGAACAGGAAAGGGTGAGTAACTTATCGAGATAGACAGTTTGCCGTATGGACTAGCGTCATGCAGCAATTTTGGAAAAATATATAAACAATTTTTAGCACCTCACAATAATGTGTATTTCATATTGTTGCAATAATTAATCGGGTAATCACTATTAAGGCTCTTTTAACCTTAAAAGCATGATATTTTGTTTTACTCTCAATTTGTGTCGCGTGGAATAGATCCAGCTTCAATTCAGAATTTGAACTGGCTTACACATTTAAAAGAGGAAAATTATGGATAATTAATATAAGATAAAACAGCCACTGTAGATAATAAAGACACAGTGAGTTTTTAACCATGTTCGGAGTTTGAATAATCGCAGTACTCCGGCGACTTCGCCATTTCTAACTCTCCGGGTTAACCATAGTCCATAGGTAATCATCGATCTTTTGAGAAACTGTAGCAACCCAAATTATTCTTTTTTAAATAAATGATAATGCAGTAATTGTTATTCTAATCATACACTTTGCAGAGATTTCCCTTGAAAATAAGGAATTTGTCTGAAAATAAAAAGCACTCTATTACTCAATCTTCACAATAAGTTAATTTTACTATTTGAGAGCATGTGAGAAACTTTGAAAGTAGCAATTGTAGTATTTGTAGATTTTGTCACATGTCTAGTGAATGCAGTAGGAATTCTGTAGCGGTACGAGGAACGCAGAAGATTGTATTCCTGCTCGATGATCATACATAAATTGGGATTATTTTGTGGGATCGTACAAAATACCATTATTAGAATACCTAATTTAATTTTTCTACACAAATTATATTTCTTGTAGCAAATTATCAAGGGGACATTATGAGTTATGATTAAGTAAAAGCGAATAATTAATTCTCTTAGCCGGAATATCCGCAATATAACAAAGAATCAACAAAAACGATTCTGTTCTTATGAACGCCGAAATAAAGAATACAAACAATAAAAAACTAGCCTTAATAATTTTCACATGGCACTCCTGCATATGCATACCAAAATAGAACATAAACTATCTCTCTTGAACAATATTTCCATAACTATTACCAGCCGAGTATATCAGCTTGAAAACTTTGTCATCCTTACAGCATATTGCATTCTCAGACCTGAATAAAATATTCGCGATGTTATTACATTTTGCCGTCTATATTGAGTTCGACGTCTGTTGATTGAATTTATTGGCTGGGGATGGGGAGAAGCTATCTGGAACGGCTTGAGGAATACATGCGACGACGGTGCTTATTCAATTTTATTAAGCAGCTACTTCAATACGCCCTTCTCACTCATGAATGGATTATGTTATGCGATTTGAGCGTAGGTAACTGTGATGTATTTTTGCGAATTGTATTGTCGTTATATTCTTATAACGGAGAGTGAAACAGCTATTTTAGGACAAGTGACAAGTATATTATTGTACGAGTTTTATAAGACGTTTTTTTAATATTTCTCTTAGTTTTTATTTATTTTTTTGGTTTATAGAGAGCACTCATCGCTGCGCTCCTCTTGTCCCAAACAAGTCATACGCCAAGATGTCTTATCAAATGAGTTTAATATACTATTTTTCTAGAACTTTTTCACATATAATACCGCGACAGTAATCTAAATGGTGGTACATATGGTGTACTCCTGGTATTCGTATAACTCCTTCTTCAGGTAAATATAGTCCTGGTATTATTTCTGCAAATAGGATTTGATGTTTAATTGACGAGAATACTACTAGTGCATTATAATAATAACTTACCAGTCTATTATTCATCGACTGTATTAAAAAGCTATTGTTTTAGTGCGATAAAGTCAAACTAACAATACAAAGAAACAAATTGTGGCTATGTTCTTCTTCTTTAAAAAGTAATCCTTGTAATCTAAACAAAGAATGTGATTATACACTGTGGGCAAAAGAAACTGTACAAGTTTTTTAATTACTTATAAAATATTCAGTAAATTCAAGTATTTCTTTAAAAGAAAATTGATTGTATTGTGCCATACGTATTACGTCACTCTATGCATGGTTATCCAACATTTCTGATTACATCGGGTCTATGTAATGTGAAATGAAAAGTATATAAAAATTAGTAGGCAATCACAACAGTTGATATTTTACAGCAAACAGGGTGAAATTTTGAGACAATGTTTTCTTTCCAATTGCGTGCTTGAGTTATCTTTAAAATAATATTGTCGAGAAATCATGGCCAAACTTTAGTTTTCTTATGGCCGCCATGTTTAAGTTTGACACTTGTAAAGGATTTTGTTGCTTCTTTTTATATATTGTACCACATTGGTTGGGCGGTATATTGTTTTCAAATTCTTATGTACTTGTTTTTGCAGTATTTTGGAACTAAAATCAACAACTTTTGCTATTGAACTGAAATTATAACAGTTTGTTTTCACTTTCCTTGCGGCCAGGGGTTCTTTCGTTCTTTCACATAAAAATTACCACTTCAAATGAAAAATATCGAAAAAGAAGGAGCTGCAAACAGAATGTTTTCTTGGTTCAGTCTGATGTTCGTCATTTGTCATTCAAAAACTTTGTTTCACTTTGACTTTGACTTTGTTTGACGTGATGTCAAAATTATCAAAACACGTTGATTCCAGTTCCCATTCATTGTTTGCAAAAAGAAAGAAAAGATTTATTATTCGTCTAAAATGTACATCTAAACGACACATCATAACTCCAGCTGACGAAATGCTAAATTGTTAAAATCGAACATATTGCCTATAACAAAACAAAAAGTTGGCAAATGGACTTTTCACAATCTTTAAAGATAACTGAAGTAGACAACTGGATTTCTCGTGCCAGTGCAATATTTTCGTTACGAAAAAAAATCACCATGTATACGAAGCTATAAAATCTCTACCGTCAATTTTTACCATAACAAGACAAATGTCATTAAGGTAAACGCCTGAAATTTATTTATATTTATGTGGTGCTAGAGTCTATGTCAACTTTTTTTACTTTATCATACGCAGTATGTTAAAGTATTGTAATCATGCCGAAAAAAAAAATTGAGATTTTAGCGGAAATAGGTCTTTTTGGGTCCCCTGAACATTTTTGACCAAGGTACAAAAAAATGTCTGTGTGTGTGTGTGTGCGTGTGTGTGTAAACGATTTTTGTGGCGACGATTCCGGAGAAACTACTAAAGGTATCGGGACGAAAGTTCATATTTAGAAGTTTCATGACCTAACTTAGAGCTGAAAAGCAGTTGGTTCAAAAGGGTCCAAAGGAACTGGTAGTTTATTCTAAGCCATTTTCAAGGATTTTGCAAATGAGCCGCCATTTCTGTAATTTCGTCAAAATAGTTGAATAATAAATTAAAGTAGAGGAAATTTTGAATAATTTATGCCTATGACATTTTTTGGTAAAATTAATAGTTTAGCTTCAAGAGCAAATTCTATTTGATCGAGATCGGTCGCATCTGCATTGATATGAAATTACATAGTAGCCAGGATTTGGACAAATATTTTTTTGTGTTGTCACATTCGAAAACAGCTGATCTCATCAGAGGTTGGAGAACCACTATGGAACGTTGCCGCTGTAGTGCGGCAAATTATAAAATACAAATTTCAAATAAAATAAGTTCACCAATTTGATTGTTTGTTGATAGAAATATCAACCCGTCTTTATATCTAATTCTAAAAACGATAAATTGAGAAAATAGCAACACAATAAACGTTGCTGTCACTCCTGTCGAAAACTATATAGTGCGACTCGCTCACATGCGACGGCGACACTCCACGTTCGGCGACGCGCCGCATCACCGCTCGTCGCGCTATTCCATACTTTCGGCACTTGTGACATAAATAGCTATTATTCTAATGACGTAGTGTAGGTAGTGTCAAATGCTTCGAGAATACCTACGATTTATCTCAATCTAGATTCTCATGCAGCTAAACTATTAATTTTATATATTGTATGATAAAGTCATGTGCCTGGCCACATCAGATTTTTAAACAAATATTTCCTTCTAAAAATATCTGGCTATTCATTTTTAAAGAAAATTGATGATAGTTATGTAATTTATATTATATTTTATAAGTTTAACAATTGTCCCTAATTCCGATACTAAGCGTATACTTTTTATTTATTTAGTAATTTATTTTTATTTGTTTTTTTATTTTTTTAGTTTTCTTTATTTTTTTATATTTTTTCCGTTCATTTTCTATTTCTCTAGTATAATTTTTATTTGTGCTTCCATCCTTTTTTACAAATATTCTCTCCTAGCATCTGAGATAATGGGCCAGAACAATGATTTTTGAATAGACCTGGCATGAGTTCCACTGTTACCTCCAAAGGTTGTGTATTAATTATTTTATCATCTCCCATGATGCCTGTTGATATTTATGATGGAATTATGGACTATTGATGATAGTAATTCCGACACCCTGTAAGAATTATGGACTATTGCTGTCCGTAATTCCGACACTCGTGTCGGAATTTGGACAAATTGCGTACAGTTAATTGTAATACAGCAAACGATGCAAAATAAGATATTTTCTTGTGTAAAGACAGCAAGAGAGTAATATGTATTACTTCTAGCCATGGGTACACATTGTACACATTTCCGACACACATGTCTGATGTACGGACGTGCTATATTTACATGTACCTAATGCCGACATCCCTAAGTTTGTAAATAATAATGTTTAAAAGAGTAGTACACTGTACTATTATGAAAATATAAAACATATTATTAGAATTTTCTTAATTACTGTTATCCTGTAGCGATGTAAAAAGAAGTCGGATTGCAGTTACCTTATAAGGAAAAATCAACTTTTAGCATAATACTAAATTATCAAGATCAGTCAAACTTCTACGTTACATTCTTACCGTTAGAACATTGGTAGAATAAGAAACGATTGTTGGTTGATAACTGTAATGTCAAATCTACAAATCGGATGTACTAAAATTAAGTTCAGTGTTGTAGATTTCATATTTTATCTTACTAAACAGAAATATGTTGGAATTTACACAGTATCTGAATTTGGTACATTTACCTTACGTATAAAATGTCATAAAATAGCATAACATCTATATATTAATGGAATGCTAGTAACTAAAGTTCTGTACCGTTTTTTTTGCCCACAATGTTTATGCGCTTTTACGTGTTAAACCAGTGTTACAATTTGCTAATTGTAACACCGAAAACAGTGTTACAATGTGTCAATTATGAACCCAAACTACCGAAAGAGAATTCTCTCTGCCTCGTGTCTGTTGAAAACTATAGACATTTCTAAACGATGGTGGAAGAAGATAGTTTTCAACTAATTCCACTGCATTGAAACTGAAATTAACGTCGTTTGTCATCTTATAAGTTGCATAATGTCACGTTATATTGTATCAAGAGTATCGTCGGTGATATTTGGGACGTCTTGTGCTCCTTTGTTGCGGCTGATGCGGTTTGAACAAACGTTCCACGGGCAATCTAATTTTCGTAGAGTGAGCGGTACGGAAGTAGAGAGACGCTCGGTGTTCTAGCTGGAACTCCTTCCTACTGGAATTGAATTATTAGGACGTGAGCAAGTCCGAACGAAGACGAAGAACACTCCTCGGAAATAAATGCGATTTTTCTTAAGCATTTTTGAGAATCAAAGTTAAGACGGTAGATTGCGAAGTTACGAGTTGGATGTCAGGATTGCTTCCTTATGTTAGATCCAGAACTCACGTCCAAACAATTGTAGAGTAGGAAGAAGAACTTTCTATCCATATTTGTGGATTTCTTTTGTTCAGTATATTGAAATAGTTCCTCAGAAATGGCTAGGTGGTAGTATGTTTTATTTGTTTTATATTTGATAATATAAATGAATTAAGATAGAATGACGATTTTCTATAGGTTCAAACTTTCCGTTTTGGGATCAAATTGAAGTTTTTAGATCACACATATTCTAAATAACAGAAAACTCGTTAAAATAGGTATACTTATCACAAACTTATAAAATGCTTAAGGAGCTCTGCAACTACCAAATAATATAATGTGTGTTCCATTAGAAAGCTCATGAAATATTACTGCGTGCTAGGATTCCAATATCTGAAAAATAAATTGTTTTGAAGAAAGGCTGCGGTTGTCACGATTTTGCCAAACAATTAAATATCTCTCTATTTAGAACTGTATATTTTTCAGCCGAATATGAGTTAATTTGGGTGCTAATAATAATAAATTTACCACTGTTCTCGACTGCTCATTTGTTCAAAGCTCGTCTAGAAAATTACCAGTTAATAATAATTATCTACTTAATTTGTCTAAAAAATTATGTAAATATTATGTTAAATGTGTTTTTTTGTTTGTTGAAAAGTTGTCTTTCTGTTGTGAAAAATGGAACGTCATGTTTTTAAATGCGGTGGTTGTTTGTTCTATTCGTTCTATTCAGTAGGAGAGACAGGTAATTATTTAAATACTAGAATGTAATGTCATAAATCTGATACTAGAGAAAATATATACATTTTTGCATTGATTTTGACAATGTGGAGATTGGAAGTTTTTGAGAAAATCTATGAAATAGATTTATTTTAGGGCATTTTGACATGCTTTTCATTAATGAATTAACATGTAACAGATGTGGAAGAATAAAGTCCTTTCGATAAAATTATTTATTTCTATTAATGAAACCATATCATCACTATGTCGATATTACAAATTTTCGCGCAGAAGTGTCAAATATTGACAGCGAAGAAAGCATTGGCGGATGACAAGCTATCTAACCTACAAAATAACCAATACTTATTGGTGTATTATTGATGTATTAAATAAATGAGATTAGTAAACGGTTTTGGTTTAAATTTCAAATTCAAATAATAAATTCTTAATTTAATACAAACATTAATAGATTCGCCAATTCATGACCGCTTTGTAGGTTTGTCTATACTTTGTTTTCGATTTCTCAGAATTACTGTAACATAATCCATCATCTTTATAATTATTAGTAACAAATTATACTTACTACTGTACGTACGTATTGCGTTAAAATACCTTTGACACATGAAAATTCTTCTACAACGTCGCTAAGAACTCGCTCAAAACACGAGGGAAATGAAAATTGTTGTGATTGGTTATAAAGTCGCGGGAAATTAAACATTTCCCACGACCCGCGGGGTATAAAGAGCCAGGAATAAAATAGTTGTCATATCTTGGGGAATGGTTAGTAATTTTTATCATAAATTGTCATGGTAAGGAATACATTCATCAATAGTACTAGAAAAATCAATTCATAAGAGTTTATTGCATAGTTATTACTTGCTCATGGAATAATATACATATACCATTGATTGATATTTCTCAAAAGTTTAAAAAACTATTCAGGTTTTATGGCTTGTTTATTCACGATGTCATTATAAAAAGAATCTGTAATTTGAAGTGGGGTACAGTAGGTACAACGAGCCGTCACTGCATTCAGGCTTGAATTCGTGTCGCTTCTGACCTCTGCACATGTGCATTTTTAACTAACAAAAAAAATGGTCAACAGTTATTTCAGTCGACATAGAAAGTCAATTAAAGTATTTAAAAGAAGCGAAGTATATCCTGGCCTAGATTAGAATCAAGAACTCTGTAGCCCATAATTAGGAACACCAATGATGTTATGGAGTTTAGGTTGTCATGTTTTCAGTATGAAAATTGTTTGTGTACTTGTATTTTTCTGTTCTTTTCTCTAGTGCAGTGTCACTTTTCTACATTTTTAAGCCAATATAAAGTATTTTTAGTCAGCTCACTATTAAAGCTTATTGATTTATAGTACAGCTCCAGCCAAAACCAATAAGAATTTTCTCTTAATATAAACCGACTCGAGGCGACTTCTCAAGACGAATATTCCCTCCTAGCAGAGACATGCATATCAGGATTTGTAAAGTTAACCCCCCCACACTCCGCACCCTCCTCCCAGGCCCGCACTCTGTCTACGGAAAAGCTCGCTCGCAGAAAATCGGACAGTCTGAAATGTTGCCGTTGTTTCACGTGTCCTACACAAGACGTAGGGATAACTTTTGCAATTTGACATTCGGATAAGCCGGCTGTCGAATGACAGATGGCGTGCCGTGATCCGACCGAACCGCGAAAAGCCCAACGTTCCACAGCGGCCGAGAGGGGTCGCTGCCAGCGGATAGATTTATGAGCGTACAGTGGCGCGGTCGCGCGCGCGACGTACTCGAGATGCCGCAGTATTCGGTGTAAGCCGTTCTACTTAACTGAATCTTGAAACTTCTTTGGGATTACGATGAGCGCTCAGAAATTTATATTTCGTTCGTTATTTACTTTGTAATTTAACCTTGCGTACGGTAAACGGAATTTATATCGGAGTAGTTCCGTGGAGATGGTGGAAGTTAATGTTATGACAGCTTTGATGTTTTAAATTAAGGAATAATAAGCTACGATATGGACGAACAGGGCTTCATTTAAGGCGTTTTCTCGGGAACTTGCTGGGAATGTTGAACGGTGTGGAGTTTTGTAGACTTGAATGAGACTTGAAAGAGACTAATAGTGGCAGAAAATTATTACAAAAAAACTGATCAGAGAAAGATAATTGAAAAATTTTGAAAACTATTTCACAAACAGACGACAAACGGTTCGACAAAAGGTTAGGACTGAAGTAAATGAGTGAATTTGTAAACAGCTTGCGATACCACAAGGTTCTGTATTGGGACCTGTTTTATATAATTTGTTCATAAACGATGATGCTTCACTAGTTAAATCTTGTGATGTGCACCTATTTGCAGACGATACCCTAATATCAATTGCAAGAGGTAACTAACTTACTTGATGTAATCGCTATATTAGATTCTGAACTAGTACTGATATCAGTTTGGTAAGTTTGGGTTGGTACTACCTTTTGGAACAGCCTGTATACACGCTAATAATTTTCAAATGTGCGCCTCGGAGTTCTGTATATATGAGTGAAATGAGTTTTAAACTATCTTCATTAACAGAGGTACAATCTTCCGAGATCGCGCTGTTGAGACACCCTGTATAAATCTCATTTATCATCATAAGATTATGATCGGGGGAACAAACGGACCATTCGATAAACGCTTTAGGTATGAGCTATATAGCTTTGAAAAATATTTAACATTAGAGAAAAGTTAACTCATCATCTATCATAGCACGGCTATTTATTTTCATCAAAAGCAAGAATGATTTCTAGTAATAAACTTCTAATACCAATAACCAATCAGTCTAGCTAGTGAAAATTATTGACACACTAATGAATAAGTAAATAGCGGCGACTGACACGAATCCTTGTTAGAAAATGCCAAATAAATTCTTTCCCAGACATACAAAGATAATAAATGATACATATAAAGTAATTGAGCACGCAATATTACTCACGTTTCATTTAAAAACCACAAATAAAGAAATAAAGTACAATATTAAAAATGAAAATGCTTAGGAGAAATTAGTACCGACTAGAAAAAAATGAAAAAAATAAAAGGAGAACACTTTACGCTGAAATTATGTAAAATGGAGTTTTATTATCAGTTGAGTGTGTTGAGTTTTATGTCATAATGGAGCATATCTATACACATTACACATCTTATGGCCTTGAATCCAATAATTAAAAAAATAAAAGGGAAAAGTAATAATATAATAAAAATATATGAATGGAAAGTGTTGGGAGTAGTCAGCCTGTCCCCCACCAATATCAATTCGTAGTCACCAGTTATAGGCGGTGGTTAAAGCTCCGGACGTCTGCTGTCTGCTGGCAGCTACTGCTGGCAGCAGTAATATGGGCAAATAAATATATTTCTGGCAATTACGCTATATTATCGAACTTATAATGTTAGGGTTAAAATTGACTTAAATAAAAAAGCTATTTTTGTATCATGCGTTAGGCTAGATGTTTTATATTTGAAAAAAGCCAAAGATGTAGAAGTAAAATTAATTTTTATCTTTACAATAATTTATTTTTCATCTATACAACTCGTTATTTATCTAAGAAGTTACTCTGAAAATTTCATAAACTTTGAACAATAAATAATATTTTTATTTAAAAACGTGTTTTAGGAGAGGTAGAATTGGATCTTAAACATACAGATAGAAAAACCCATCTTCATTTTATCGTTGCTAAGTGTAGATGAACGTATTTATGTTAAAAACAAAGCATTAGGTAAATAAAACAATGCAATTAGCTTTAACCGCCATACTGATCCTGACACAAATCAGTTCACCATTTAACAGAAAAACTAGCAATATTCTGCGTTGACAATACCAGAACAAATGATTAATCACAACCAGTAAAAACAATGCTGCAGGATCAACGCACAAAGTTGCACCGACGGCAGCAAAATTTGTTTGTTTTATCCCCGTTTTGTCGTTATATAGGAATATAATAGCACGCGCATAACGCGCAAATTGTAAAAACGAATCAAACAATTGCGAACGCAACGAAGCGAGACCGGGTAAAAATTGGTTTCAGAAATTCGCCGGCAAATAACTGGTCATTATTCACGCTTCCACATACTGCTACGCCCTCTCGCAACGTAACGTTGAATAGAATTATTTGTCCTGGCAACTGCGGGGTAGTACAGTTGTCACGTATACGGTTCTGACAAATCGTCGACAATTTCGAAATTTTACATAATATATTGTCGTTCGCTATATTTAAACAATGAGTGCTGCGCGGATGGAGCGTTACATATTACCGTGACAGGTTACTGACAAATAACTTAATCAAGAGCTGTACTGTGTTCCCGGAATAAATGGGAAATTTGGAAATTTGACGAGATCTGCATATCGGACCGGTATGCCGTTGAATTAATTAGGATACTGTAATTATCTTTGGTGATTTTTGTTACGCTTTCAAATAACTTTTGTTGACACCTACCACTAAAATAGTCATTTTATAACTTGGATACGAGAACAGAAAGTAGTTCTTTACCTCACTCAAGCTGGTTTCTTAAGCACGCGTTTCCATGATAATCTTCTAAAATATCGTCCATAAACTCCATATTTACTGATATAAAACTTAAATTAACAGGATGACAACGCCATAAACTGTCACCTACGTCGACAGATATCAAAATTAACAAATTTTACTAACGTTATTTCGGATAACGTTAACGTTAACGCAGTAGCCGGTGCAGGTTAATAGTGTCGCTCCGATCTGTATTGTGTTCATAATCGCGACGCCGTTGATTATTTACAGAAAATTGTAGGCTAAAATAGTTTAAAATTATTCACAATCAGATAGTATATTAACATTACTAGGCTTGACTGTAACAACAGTGCTACCATTTCAATTTTTTATTTCAATTTGAGATGTGTTTTGAACTAAATTAGAGTGTTTTATTTCAAATACAGATTTATCAAACAGTCAAATTACGTTGAACTTGTGATTATGAATGTGTTGAATCTTAATAGGTGTACCGATTTTAATGATCATTTCAACATATTCAAATAAAAATTAACAAAACTAGCACGTGCTTGTGTAATATTGAAAAATGGAAATGCTTATTATACCGAAAGAATCAACAAGATGTTTTGGTAGTCAAAGTTCGCGGATGTTATTGGGTAATAGTGTTATATATTATATTTACACTTGTAGAAACTAAAAAAGTACCAAATTTAAATCCGAATATCTGACATAAAAATAAACGAAATCTCCAAACTCTATTTAGTTTCTTTGACAGAAAATAATTACACAAGATATTTCAGAAAGTACCGATAACTGAAAATGAACTTTAAACTATTATCGGCAAAATGAAGATAGCATGTTGATGTTGAGAAAATTAATACAGAAGGACACAAATAACACTAATTTCAAGAAGGCGAATTTTGCAGGTGAAGTAATTTTTCAAACTAAAAATAAGTTGCTACGGGCGTTATTTTATCGGATTCAGATAAGATAACTTTATTTTTTTAAATATGATTGTAGCTTATCTTTTTTAAATGTATTATAATAATTAACACGTTACGTATTTTATTTGTTGCGTGATTACTGATGAGTGAGTTTTATTTGTTAATTTAAGTTATTTTTAGTTTATTTAATATTTCAATAGTAACGAACCACATTATGTAAACATGTAAACATTATGTTTACTTTCCTTTTTTAGTATTCTTTTCTGATAAATTGTAATATAATTGCAACAATTAACGTATATTTATAATTTAAAAAGAGTGTGCCTCGGTATATTCAGTTACCCATAAAGCGCTGCAAAACTATGCATCAGAAAGGCCATTGGTCGCTGTATGACATGTGGTCGTTAAGCTATCAGACTCTTAACGGGAAGTGAATAAATCCACCCTTAGGAAACTATTGTATTTAATATCATTGGTCGACTATTAAACATCTGCAATTTCTTTTAATGAAAGGGCTTTTGCGTACTTCTCTTGTATATTTTGGTAACTGATGTTGTCCTTTTGCCGAGTATCGTATTCATGCTGCTGACTCGTCAATTTCTTATTTATACATTTATATACTAAAGTGGGTTAATTGTTTAAAGTAATAAAAATAATAATAGCCTTGGAAATTGTAATACAGGTCTAAGTAGCTAAGTAGCTAAATTTCAACGTGTTGTCTAATATGGCACGCAGATATTTACGTACGGCCACTATTTCGAAAATTGTGTTATCCACGACTATTTCTGGAGTAGGGTATATCAAATTTATATATTCCAATACCACAGCTTTTGCTTTCAACACATTGAAACACAACTTGTATTTTTTATGTTTTTTTTTTTAATGGAACATCATATTTCGGCACAATTTTGAATTCCTCTCAAAATCTTATGACAATGTAAAATAAGTTTTCCTACCGTAAACTTTATCCTTTTTCATTTATTGGCATTTTTACGGAAAAAACAGCAGTATAAGAAAAGCAGTATATATATATAACATAATTATTACACAACATAGTGTGTTATTTGAACCTAATTTGAAGTGAGATAAGAAAGTACTTACCCTCTAAAGTAAAATCCATCACAGTACAAATTAATTCATAAACCACAAATGTTTGGGTGTACTATCGAAAACACTGCAAAAATGCAACTTAACCGGTTATGAATGCATTGCCATTTCACGTGGTCTCCCTGCGCCTGTAACTCCTCCATGTGGAATGCTTTTACAGTTATTACCTAAAATTGTCACCTCGGGGGGTTTGTTTATGACATGTGACCATTAATTAATTGATTCTTAGAAATGACTTTTGTCCACCTACATTATTATTGGCTATTCACTGTGCGCCTGCTAGAATACGTAACGTTACATTCCTTAGCTCAAGCCCTGTAAAAAATGAAGGCAAATCGCGTATAAATTTTGCCTTTAATTAATGATTGTAATGAGATATAAAGATTATATTATTGGCGTTTATATTATCTTAGATTATATAATACATAGCTATATATAGCTATAATGTTATGAAATTCATTGTGTATCACCAGATAATGTCAATGAACCCCATACGCGTACGTATGTATGTAATCTTAAATACACGTGAATAAGTTTTCGTTATCATTTCTGTCAGGAAAGCCGAACAGCTAGGCATGATTCTAGCGTAAATTATTGTGAACGATAATATATTAATCAACAGATACGTATATAATGCTATAGAATCATGGGTAGACAGAATGGTACACTTAATTTAATACTATACCGGGTGATTCAATGTCGAGGCTCACTATGGGGATCTCGCTTATTAGTCGAAATAGAGGCTAATTTAGTTAAATGGCAAACCGAACGCTGTGCCTGATCCAAGTGCATTTCGTTGACGGTGCTTGGCAACTAGTTCGGCGGTCTGTAACCAAGTTCCAGTTGGGTACCTGATATTTTTTATTATTACACGAGTGTTTTAAAACTAATACCAACATGTTATACATTGCTGAAATAAGAAAGACACGACTATAGGAAAATGTCATCATGGCGCCCATAAGAAAAACTTTGATGTTATTTCAAATTAAAAACCAACACTGCATTCCTTGTTAAAAAGTAGCTCCATAACGTTTTGTTTCAAATGTCTTGCTACTCTTGGTTTTGTATAAAAAATTAAAAATGGTATCATAACATTTTAGTTTCTTGGGGATAACTTGAAAATGAAAAATGATAGCTTAAATTTCTTTTCAGATAATTGATCAACACAAAAATACGAAACTTTGCCAAATTTAAACATAGGCTCTATCTCCACTAACAACCGAGATCCCCATGGTGAGGATCGAAATTGAATCACCCGGTATATCTACGCCTATTTATTTTGAATGTGAGTTGACTAAAAAAATGATGATTAAAAATTTCCCGAGCAACATTTGTATGTCTGTAGTAGATTAAACGTAATATATTTCCTAATGGTAGAAAGTTCAGGACAGTTTAACTTAAATCATCCGCAAAAAAATAATTAAATTCAAAACTGTTATCACCCTTACGCGACGGTAATGTTTCTTTCTAATTGCAGTCGGCAAAACGAAACAATTTTCACGCGGCAGCTTGCTGAAACAAAGAAGGACATAAATAAGCACAGGGAAGAATGCAAACAATTAGTTTGATGTACGGTGTGCTCGGTAAGCAGCAAAATGAAATTGCATATCTGGCTCGAAACGTTCACGTGTTGCGAAGAATAAACAAACGCCGGTGGTCCAACGAGTTTGTTGTACGTTCGTTATTGTCTGCTTCAACACAAATCGCTTCGCATACATTTTCGGTATATAAATTAAATTGTAGGACATTGTGCGTAAATGAATTCCATTATTACGGCGCGTAATTGAGTTTGAGGCTGAATTATTTTGCGGTGCTCATCTCTCGGCGTAAATGACGATCGGTGGTTCAATTTGGGATACGTTGGCAGGTATTTTCAGCGTTTCAGAGCGGTCAATTTGGAGGTACTTGGAACGTAAAACTATTGTTTGTGTTCGTTTGAAGTGTGTGGTTCACGGAAAAATATGAGTTATATGCCCAGAGCGGACGTCCAGCCAAAGGAATCTGCTGACAAGACATTAGATTAAGAAACTATATAAATACGCCGCATGCAAGCCACCAGGCATTATTGCACGCGTGACCTAGACCTAGACCTAGACGCTTACGTAGTAATCATTCTGTATTATTTTTATATTGTATTGTTAGTTGTGAAAGTGAAATAAAAACATCTTTTTTAAATTCTACAAGAACGGGAATTTAACTGGCGCAGTCGAATGAGGATTTTTGACCACCGCAAAAGAGGATCAAATTTTCCAAATTTGTGGGTGAACATTTATTCTTCAGGTCGAAGAACCAGCAACGAATCAGTACAGTGTAAAAGTGTGCAGGGCTGTGCGGATCAAATTGTCCAACCAGTGCGACGAGTGACCGGGAGAAAACGCCAAAACGATAAAACTTTCGTTGAAGTGCCCGACATCGTTACAGAAGTTAGGAAAACGGCCGGACGGATCAAAATCTCCAGAAGGTGCAACCTGTGTGAGGGACGACGTCGAAACGATCAACTTCTCGTCGAGACGCCCACCAGAGTTACAATTAAGGAAGAAACCAACGAAGAAGAACAAGAAACACAACCAACCCCAACCAAAAGCCAAGCAGAGTGACGGATGGACTTCATTGTACCAATAATACTGTGAGTACATTTTTCATTTACCTTATATGAACCTTGACACACTTGCCGCCGCCCTTAACGCCATCGAATTGAACAACATGCCTGATCAACAACAACCAGTGTATCAGCACCCTTATACTCGAGCATCAATTACTCATGCGGAGATTTCGACAATACCAAACTTCAACGGTGATGCCAATACGTTGTCGTTATATATTGATGCGTGTGAAGACCTACTTAGAACATATGCTGATGTACACAACAATGCCAACCCCATAAATGCTTATCTGATTAAGATAGCCAAATCAAGGATAACAGGCGAGGCGCAAGCACTCATCGGCTCAAGAAAACTACACACATGGCACGACATTAAAACCCTATTGGAATTGTCATTCTTAGATCAGAGATCTGAGGACTGTTTACTAAATGACTTGACAGTCGAAGGCCCAGGGAAACATGAGAATCCATACTCCTTTGGGCAAAGGATTAAATCCATCTTAAACCTCCTATTGACAAAAATGCAGACAGTGACAGAAGCTGACATGATACCATTGAAGACAAGTTTGTACATGACTTCAGCGTTACAAACTTACAAGCGAGGACTCATGAAGTATGGAAATCTTGGAGAACTTATGTACCTCAAGGATCCAAAAACCATGGAACAAGCAATGTCTGAAGTGTTAGAATACCAGAACTGGCAGTATAGGTGTGGAAAATCATCCGCTCCACAACAACAAATCAAGACCCCACATCACATCACACCAGGTCACATGAGATCACCATCAACAAGTAATCTACCACAACCTTCGTACAAACCACCATATCCACAATTTCCAAATCAACAATTTTCTCCACAACAATTTCCACCAAAACAGTTTCCATCACAACAATTTCCAAATCAACAATTCCAACGACAACCATATCCACATCCACAATTGCAATATCGAAGTCCACCTTACCAGTCCTATCAAAGAAATCAACCTAATCAATTTCCACAAATACAATATCCTTTCCCAAAACAAAACTTTCCCAGACAAAAACCACCATCCTTTAAATTTAATAAGTCACCTGGACAACTTGCGGAGAAGAGACAACCAAGACAAAAGCCAATGGACATCGACCCTTCAAGCTTCGGAAGAGTACGAATGACACCGTTTGGACCTTCATATCCTCAAAATAAATGGGCAGCCGAAGAACTTCATGTCCAAGAGGAAGAAGAATACCAAGAGTATGAAGAAGAAGAATACCAACAATGGAATGAACCAAATCCAGAAGCTTGTGTATGGGAACCACAAGAAGAAGAAGCAGAAGAAGAAGATAATGAAAATTTTCGGGAACGAGCCTCAACTTCGAAGACAACATAGCAGCCGAACTAATTAAATTACCCGACCATATTGAATTTAACCATCAACATGCAATCCGTTTACCTTACATTTTTATTCCTGAAATTAATGGCAAATTCCTAATCGACACAGGAGCATCCGCATCCTCAATTTCTAATGAACTGGCTCTCAATGAATTTTCCGAATTTATACAGTTTTCACCATTTTCTGTTACCACAATGCATGGTACAACTCACCATGACTATATCCTCGAAATTCCATCCCTTTATACATTCAATGCACCTAACCAACTTCACCGATTCAATATCGTAGACTTTTCCAAGAAATATGACGGTATCATTGGACTACGATTAATGGAACAAATGGACGCAGTTATTGACTTTAAGCAAAAACTACTAAGAACCAAATTCACCACAATTCCACTACATTTTGAAGATCCAAGAATATCAATTGGATCAAGAGAAAGGCGATTGATGAAGATCCCTGTGGACAGAAACCTTCAAGAGATAGTTATCAATCATCAACAATTAATACCAGGCGTCGAAATAACACCCAGTCTAACAACATCAGAAGACTATCAAGCATTGGTAGAAGTTATCAACTTTAATGAATATCCGGTCCACATCAACATAGAAAAACCAATAGAATCAGAAGTCCACTTCATGGAAGAAGCAGAAGATATTTATCAACATTACCATCCGCAAGACGTACAGCACATGCAGAAGCAGAACGTGGAAACTAAGTTAAGACTTTCACATTTAAATGAAGAGGAGAAGAAAACAATCAAGGACCTAGTCAAAGAATACAAGGACATCTGTTACGATGATAGATTACCCCTATCATTTACATCAAAAATCAAACACCACATTCGTTTGAAAGAGGAAACACCAGTGTACATGAAACCTTATAGAAAATCACCACTACAACGCGAAGAAGTGAACAAGCAAGTGAAGAAAATGCTGGAACAGAGGATAATACAGGAAAGTTGCAGTCCATGGTCAGCACCAGTAGCAGTAGTACCCAAGAAAGTTGACGCATCAGGAGTCCAAAAATACAGGATGGTTATAGACTATAGAAAGATTAACGAGAAGACAATTGAAGATAAATTCCCAATTCCAAACATCAATGACATCCTGGACAAATTAGGCCGAGCCAATTATTTCACCACCCTCGATTTAGCGTCAGGGTATCACCAAATTGAAATGGAGAGTCAAGATCAAGAGAAGACAGCATTTAGTACCGAAGAAGGACATTTTGAGTTCAAAAGAATGCCATTTGGACTTAAAAATGCACCAGCAACTTTCCAACGAGTTATGAATCATATACTCAGAGGATTAACAGCTGACAGTTGCCATGTATATCTGGATGATATCATCATTTACTCCGCTTCCCTCCAAGAACACAAAGAGAAACTCCGAAAGGTGTTCGACCGATTAAGAGAATCCAACATGAAGATTTCCCTGGATAAGTGTGAGTTTTTGAGAAAAGAAGTCGCATATCTGGGCCATATCATCACCCCAGAAGGCGTAAAACCTAACCCGGAGAAAATAGCAGCAGTGAAGAAATATCCAATACCTAGAACTCAGAAAGAGATCAAGGCATTCCTTGGATTATTGGGATATTATAGAAGATTCGTCAAAGACTTTGCCAACATTACAAAGCCTATGACAAAATTCCTAAAGAAAGGTGCAAAAATAGAGCTTACTGAAGAATACAAGAAGACTTTTGAACTTTGCAAGAACATCCTATGCAATGAACCAGTTCTCAAATACCCGGATTTCACAAAACCATTTATCGTCACTACCGATGCGAGTAATGTAGCTATAGGAGCTATATTGTCCCAAGGACCAATTGGAAAAGATCAGCCAGTATCATATGCATCAAGGACACTAACTGAGACAGAGCAGAAGTACTCAACCATAGAGAAAGAATTATTAGCTGTAATTTGGGCATGCAAGAAATTCAGGCCCTACATATACGGACGAAGGTTCACGATAGTAAGTGATCACAGGCCCTTAATTTGGCTACATTCATTAAAGGAACCCAATATGAAGTTACAACGATGGAAAATTAGACTAAGTGAATACGATTATGAAATTGTCTACAAAAAGGGAAAATGTAACAAAAATGCTGATGCATTATCCAGAGTGGAAATCCACCATCGAAGTGAAGCAGACAAAACGTCAACGAGTCCTTTAATCACTGTAGAAGAGCTTGATGAAATTATAAGATCTTTAGACGAACACATTGACGAGCAGGCAGGACCATCAGTACCAGCAATACCAGCAGGGACCAAGAATATCAGTAAAGACCAGCCACCAGCAGTAATCGAACAACTAAGCGAATCAGGCGAGTCCCTACATAGCAATATAAATGTAGAACCCGACCAAACCATTCCAATCACCGAAATGGCAATTGACACCCAGAAATACCAAGTATTCATCGAATCCCATATTTATCCAACAACTGTTCATGAAGATTCAAAAGAAGGAAGAATAATCTACCACGTCAAAATCGACAAGAATAAAATGGCAGAGGACTTATTCGAAATAATCCGAGACATCATGCCAATGGGAAAATATTACATCTACGCTAATGATGAAATTTACCAACAGTTATGCAGCGTCTATACACAACACTACAACGATAACGGACCCAAATTATATCGGTGCACGAAAAGAGTGCGAATTCTGGAAACAGCAGAAGAGAAGATAGAAGCGATTATGCAACATCATGAAGGAAAAACTGACCATCGTGGTATAAATGAGACTATTAAACAACTAAAAAGAAGTTATTACTGGCAACATATGAAGACAGATGTTACAAACTACATAAACAAATGCGAGATATGCAAAAGAAACAAATACGATAGAAGACCGCCAAGAGTCCCTTTCCAACTTACTGATCAAGTGGATAAACCATTCGACAAACTTCATATCGACACAATCTCCATAAATTCTCAAAATTTCTTAACAATCATTGATGTATTCACCAAGTATGCGCAAGCGTACCCCATCCAAGGTAAAACGGCTGTGGAAGTATCAGAACGACTAATCGAGAGTTTCAGTATCCATGGAACACCACGACAAATTATAGTAGATAAAGGATTGGAATTCAATAATTTGACTTTAAAGGAATTACTTAAATTACACAAAGTAAATCTCCACTATACCACACCACAAAATCCAAATTCTAATTCACCAATTGAACGTCTCCATTCTACCTTATTGGAACACATAAGAATAATGAAGAATCAAAAAACAGCCCAAGATATTAAATTGCTAATGAAACTGGCAATCTTAGCCTACAATTCTACAATTCATTCGGCAACAGAAGCTACACCCTTCGAACTTCTATATGGACACACCAATGCAAGAGAGCCGCTGGACCTGTATTATGATAACACCTATTTTCAAGAATACATCCAAAATCACAAGGAAAGAACAAGACATCTCTACGAGCACTTAGCCGCCAAACTACAACAGAAGAAAGAAACGGTTATAGAGAAGACAAATGAAACTCGCCATGAACAACAATTACAGATTGGACAACAAGTGTATGTAAAACCTTCTAAGTATTACACACAGAAGACAAAAGAACGTTATTGGGGACCTTATACAATAACAAATATTAATCAAAATGGCACAGTTGAAGTCAAGAATAAAAATAACAAAATATTAAAGTATCATGTAAACTCATTAAAACTTGGACATATTCCAGAGCCCTCATCGGAAGAGGACTAACCGAGGTAATTAAGGTGAAAGACCAAGTCGGATTACTCCCCCTAAAGGAAGGATTGGCATACAACACCCAGAGTCAACACGAATTAGTCATCCAGAAGGATTACTCTAGTCTACTCCATATTTGGACCACTTATCAATCGCAAAAAGATGAAATCATCCCAAAGGAGAACCTAAGTCCACAGTACACAAGTCTCTTGGAACTGCGTCAAGAAGAAGAACGTAAGGTCCAACAATACGTCGACATTATCAACCCTTACAGTCGACAAAAGAGAGGAGCTTTCAACTTCCTCGGCGGTATAGTCAAAGCGATCACCGGAAATTTAGATGAAGAAGATGGCAGGAAATACGAAGAGCAAATCGCCGAACTTCAAGAAAACCAAAAAACCTTTAAAACAGCATTCCATTCCCAGTTGAACATCCTTAAGAATGTTACTACACAATACGAGGAGACTATCAAATCAATTATTCAAGATCAACTACAGCTGTCGGAAGAAGCAGAGGCAAAACAAAAGGTCATGGACGCCATCCAGCTGGCCAATTACCAAATCCACCTTCTCACCACCATCCGACTAGAGATGGAAGAACTCATTGACGCCACAAATGTCGCTAAAGTAGGCGTATTACATCCGATGGTCGTACAGCCGCAAGTACTTTTGAACTATGTCAAATTGATACATTTAAATCCAAAAGAAGAATTTCCCTTTGATATTTTGTCAGAAAACATTTATTTAATTGAATCTATTATCAAAGTTAAAGTGTACCAGACTAGTAATCATTATGTTTTTGTATTAGTCATTCCAATTGTCGACATAGAACCCTTTCAGTATTATCATCTGAATTCATTACCTATTTTTTCTCAAAATAATTCTTTTAAACAAATTACTCCTAAATTTAAATACATTGGACTTAAGGAAAATAAGTATTTTGTTTCTAATACTATTTGTAAACAATTAAGTAAAACCAAATTTCTTTGTGATCACGAATTAGAAAATTATTTTTCAGAGACCGCACCTTGCGAAATTCACATTCTCCAGTTGGATACTAACTATCATAACTGTCTATACCATTCTTTCCATTTAAAGGACATTGAAATTAGAAACATTGGCAATAATATTAAAATTTTGCTCAGTCCCACTGAAAATAAATTAATCAGAACTTGCAATCATGATAAAGACACACAAATTGTAAAAGGTACTTATCTGATAAGAAATATTAACACTTGCATTTTTTCTATAAATGACCAAATAATTCGTAATTATAAAACTTTAATTAACACTGAAATTAAACTTATTCCATTTCAGTGGCAACACAGTCAGATAACTACACTTAATTTGACCCAACATAATTTTGTAAATTTTTCCAAGACAATTGATGACCAAACTAAACTAATTGACTCTATATCTTTCTCACAACATTATTCAGATACCAGAGACTATGTGCTTTACTCTTTTATCAGTGTTTTAATTGCTGTTTTTATTTTTGTAATGTGCAGGAAATTACGTCCCCGTTTCCAGCACCAGACAACAAACGTGTCCAAAGACGCAAAATTGCCCGATGCTTTCGGATACTCAGCATATCCCTTGCAGGAAATACCGCCTCATTTATAATCAACGGTATTTCTGCAGCTGACGTTGGAGGAGTTATATGCCCAGAGCGGACGTCCAGCCAAAGGAATCTGCTGACAAGACATTAGATTAAGAAACTATATAAATACGCCGCATGCAAGCCACCAGGCATTATTGCACGCGTGACCTAGACCTAGACCTAGACGCTTACGTAGTAATCATTCTGTATTATTTTTATATTGTATTGTTAGTTGTGAAAGTGAAATAAAAACATCTTTTTTAAATTCTACAAGAACGGGAATTTAACTTATGTTTTATAAAAATGCTGATTAAGTTTAATTTGATTTTTCATTGTTTGTTTTACCCTGTACGCAATTACGTTTGCTGAAATGGAAAATCATGGAAAAATGTATGTTTGTTTTTATGACAATGGAAACCTTTTGAACTTGTACCTGCTGATAGTTTCAAAGTAGGATTTGTCGTTTCTCTAACAGGTTTTAAAACAGTTTTTTCCTGACATTCGTAAACCGGATTTTAGATTAAAAAGAAGATGTTGGATATAAATTTACAGTTACAATAATAAGGTATTTGATTAAGAATTGCCATTTTGTCCGCGTAAGACTATTTAAACATATGAATGATACATTTCTTGTATAGACACTGATTTCAATAAATACGTACAGGTTGTCTCAACAGTGCGATCTCAGAAGATTTTAAATGGAACAACCTATATTTTGGTATAATTTTGAATTTCACGCAAAATTTTATTTAGATTTGCATAATTTTGGGAAATGTGGCAAACTTTTCCCAGGAGGAACTAATTCACATGGTGTGGGTTTTTAGCGAATGCAACAAAAATGCTTTATTGGCAAGTAGAGTTGACAGATACCACTGACAGATACCTTAATAACTTCTTTAGCACAGTTTTTCACAGCCTACAAGGTAGAAGTAAAATTATATGTCAAATTATAATATTAAATTGCAGATGTGATAAAATATTCTATTTTATTAGCAAAAAGATGAAATTATCTGAGAAAACAGTCCTTTAAGTAAATAGTTGACTGGTTTAATTGCTAATGTAGGTGAAGAAGCACTTATTGATAGAAAAATCGATTTTTTTATTAAGAAGACTTGTTATCTCAGCAATTTTAGCACTACTGTGTACTAGTAATTTTTTGTGCAGAATGATGCGTAGAATTCAAAAGAAGAATTATTTACAAGGTGTTTTTTTTTTTACCATTTAAAAAAATTAACTTTCTTAGGAAAAACTGTTTGCTTTATTTTGCTGCAGATTATGACCACTCTGTACACAATTTGGTAGGTAATCATGATAATAGAAAGCTTCTTACTCAATCATAAACGTGCGAAATAAAATTAAAAACAGTTATTGAGATATACAGTTTTTCTTAGACTACTGTTTCTTCATAAAAATGCCAATAAATCAAAAAGTGTAAAGTTTAGTGTCTGTAATGTTTTATTGGCGTAAAATTTAGCGAGGAATTCAAATTTGTACCGAAATATACGTTGTTCCATTAAAAAAAAAAATCTGATGTGGCCAGGCACATGACTTTATCATACTATTTATAAAATTAATAGTACATGAGATTCTATTTGATCGAGATCGGTTGTATCTGCATTAAAATAAAGCTAGTTAGCCAGGATTTGACAGATAATAGTAATAAAAAATCTTTATTCACAGAAAGAAAAACACTACAAAGTGAAAAACACAATACAAAATGAGCGAATAAAGATCGGTTAGACATGCCACTGCATTGAATGAACACATGTGTGTGGCTTTAATTTAATGAGTACACATGCGCTCGAAGCCCAAGAAAAATAAAATTAACAAATAATATAATACAGATTGCGAAACCAGAACAAACAAAAAATATAGGAAAACCATCCCTCCTTAGCACAAACTACACCAACCCATCAATACTCATCGAACAAATAAATTCCCTAGAATGGCTGCAAAACATATCTCTGTCCAACGAAAGTACACCCAACACGTTAACCCCCGCTTTCCTCAGATAAACCAGAAACACATTACATATCTTTGTTGCAACACTCAGAAATGATCTCTGGACAATCGACTTTCTCGCTCCATAAGGCAAACCCATATCTCCGCCCCTTGTAAAATAAGAATGTGAATATGTACTTATCAACTCAGAATCCGCATATGAGACCTTCAGTACAGAGTGCAGGTAGAGCTGTCCTAGACTCATAAGCTATTATTGATACAATATATTAAATAAATAAAATATATTAATACAATACAAACTGGTCGGATTCCTTAATTTTCTTTTATTTTAGCAATCGCTACATGTTTTGTGTCCCACTGGGCACTTCTTCAAGCGCTATAGGAATTGAGTAATAACTTACACAATTGACAATCAAATCAAACTCCAAAAAACTCATTTATAAAAACTTACATTTTGTCAGGCGCGGCCCGTGGAGAACTTAAAACAACATACAGAGGTCACAAACAATGATATATGAGACTGCAGAACAGATTTTTTTTTCGTAAAAATATCTACGATTGTCAAAACATCAGCGTTTGACACTATATCAGTCAGTAGGTGACATTAGAATGAAAATTCAAAATGCAAATCTTGGCTACTAAGATGCAGACACGACCGATCTCAATCAAATACAATTTACTCATGCAGCTAAACTATTAATTTTACAAAAAAATGTCGTAGACATTAGTTATTCAGAATTTCCTCTACTTTAATTTATGATTTAACTTTTTTGACGATTTTACAGAAATGGCAGCTCAATTGCAAAATCTTTGAAAAAGGCTTACAGTAAATACCCAGTTCTTTTGGACCCTTTTGAACCAAAAGCTTTTCAGCTCTAAGTTTGGTCATAAAACTTCTAAATATGAAGTTTCGTCCCGATGCCTCCAGTAGTTTCTCCGGAATCGTCGTCACAAAAATCGAGTACACACATACGCACACACACACACACACACACACATACACACACACACACAGACATTTTTTTGTACCTTGGTCAAAAATGTTCAGGGGACCCATAAAGACCTATTTCTGCTAAAATCTCAAATTTTTTTTTCGGCATGATTACAATACTTCATCATACTGCGTATGATAAAGTAAAAACATAAGTTTGGGTTGGTACTACTTTATGGAACACCATGTATACACGCTAATAATTTTTTGTGCTCCTCGGCGTTCTGTATATATGAGTAAAATCAGTCTTAAAATATCTTCATTAACAGAGGCACAATCTTCCGAGATCGCACTATTGAGACATCCTGTACATGTGTGCCCGGCTGTTTTACACAAGATTTCTTGGCAGTAGATGTCATCCCGAGTAACAAATTCTTAAAATGATTCATACATATGTTTTAAATATAGGAAAAAATCTGATGTGGCCAGGCACATGACTTTATCATACAATATATAAAATTAATAGTTTAGCTGCATGAGAATCTATTCAATTGAGATAAATCGTAGGTATTGTCAAAGCATCAGCATTTGATACTACCTACACTACGTCATTAAAAATAATAGTTATTTATGTCACAAGTGCCGAAAGTACGGAATAGCGCGACGAGCGGTGATGCGGCGCGTCACCGAACACGGAGCGTCGCCGTTGCACGTGAGCGAGTCGCGCTATCTAGTCTTTGGCTGGAGTGACATCAACGTTTATTGTGTTGCTTTTTGAGAAGTATGTATTTACAAAAAAATAAATAGTTATATTTCTGTATAGGAAATGTTAAGTTGGTACAACTTTGACGAAACGTCAAGTTTAAAAAGCTAATTTAAATTCTGACAGATTTATATTTGTTCATGACACTGTAGAAGTCACATCCGTACAATAAAACTACACTCATCGCTATACTTTCTTTAGAATTTTCTCAATTTATCGTTTTTAGAATTAGATATAAAGACGACTTGATATTTCTTATCAACAAACAATCAAATTGGTGATCTTATTTTATTGGAACTATGTACTTTGTTATTTGCCGCACTAGAGCGGCAACGTTCCATAGCGGTTCTCCAACCTCTTGCCTCTGATAAAATCAGCTGTTTTCGAATATGACAGCACAAAAAGATATTTGTCAAAATCCTGGCTACTATGTAGTTTCATATCAATGCAGATGCGACCGATCTCGATCAAATAGAATTTGCTCTTGCAGCTAAACTATTAATTTTACCAAAAAATGTCATAGGGATAAATTATTCAAAATTTCCTCTAATTTAATTTATTATTTACCTATTTTGACGAAATTACAGAAATGGCGGCTCATTTGCAAAATCCTTGAAAAAGGCTTAGAGTAAACTACCAGTTCCTTTGGACCCTTTTGAACCAAAAGCTTTTCAGCTCTAAGTTAGGTCATGAAACTTCTAAATATGAACTTTCGTCCCGATACCTTTAGTAGTTTCTCCGGAATCGTCGCCACAAAAATCGTTTACACACACACAGACACACACACACACACACACACAGACATTTTTTTGTACCTTGGTCAAAAATGTTCAGGGGACCCAAAAAGACCTATTTCCACTAAAATCTCAAAAATTTTTTTCGGCACGATTACAATACTTTACATACTGCGTATGATAAAGTAAAAAGGAAAATAATATACACGTGAAACAATACGAAAACATTTAGCATTATAACAATAAATAAATGTAAAGTAATAAAATAAAACTTGTTTACTTCTTTTGTAGAAGTTGATTTTTAGAATGTAAATTTAATTCTTAATAAACGGTTTTTTCAACTTCTTCAGAAGTTAGAGCCGTAGATACGTTTTTGTTAATATTTTCGGCTATAACTTTCAACGGTAAATGAAATAAGTCCATATGAAACTTTTTGCTTAGTAAGTAGGTATTCACAAACTGTAAAAATGTTTTTCATGAAAAATAAAAATTTGCAGCCTATAGAATTCATTTCTCTAGGTTTTCTGTTTAATCAGTATTGTCATTTTGATATTTTTTGTCATTTTTCTTGACGTTTTTATTATAACTCTTCCATCTGTTAACATGTGAGGTATATAAAATAGTACAATATTTTTTCTTTCATTAGATTAATGCCACAAAGCACATATTTTTCAAGTGATTCCTACTTTTTACTGCTGCACCTTTATTAGAGTAAACCAGCGATATGATAGATCAGAAGTTATAACTATCAGATAAATTCACAAACAAATTTAGAATTTTTTTTTTTCATTCTGTATGTTTTGTGGGATGCTGAATACGAATTTCAGCTTTCCTACTTACCACGGATATGGCTTCACAACGAATATTGCAAAGGACCTCAAAATTCTCGACCTTTTTTTTTTCAGTTTTTTGCTAAAAAATGATGAAACTAAGCACTTTTCGACGTAGACCACTATATATAAAAATAAAGTACACTGAATTTTCTATATAAAGCACGCTCAGGTGTATTCTTTGTAAACAAAGTTTTTTGCGTCAAAAGCCCTTCACCAACAGTTCAGTAGAGACCTATATCTATTAAAATTAAATAAAATAAAATTCTCATGCAGTTTCCCATACACCATCATATTTGCTTTCATTTTGAGGAAAAAACTATATTTTTTCCTTGAACAGACACCCTCAGAAACGATATGACTGTACTAATATAACAATTTATATTTATGTTTATTACAACAATTCAAATCCGGACTTTCCAAAAGTCAGTTATTGTAGATAAATACGATTTGTTTTAACTTATTTTAAAGTCATTTATCTGAACATTTGAGATGTCATCAGAAAATCATGTACTGATTGAAAATTCCTACTTCTAAGTTATGGATATTTTAAAACTGAAAATAATAAATTTTATGATACTATGCATTATTAAAATTACTAATTGCCAACTGTACTTTGTTTGTTACTTTTTTTCGTACAATAGGAATTTGAAAGCAGAAACTCCAAATTGAAAATAAAAATTTATTTTAAATTTTCTTTTACGAGAAATATTTTTGTTCGTATTTACCGAAGAAATGGAAAAAATATAATAATATCAGAATGTGAACAAAATCCAATAATAAGAAATTAGAAGGTCTATCATGATCAAAGAGAAACGAAACGTTAAAAAAACTTAAAAAGACCAAATAAATAATTGCCATCACTAATGACTATAAATATTGACTCTGTATTCATTTGTTTCAGGTTAGTTCGCACCAGTTACAGAACCACATCTGTCGTCAAGGGTAGCAAATTATCAAAAGGTATTTAGCTTAATTTGGTATGTTCTACAGACTACAGTAACAAAAAAAAAACAAACACAAAACAACTTTCTAGTTCCTGTTGCTTTTAGTTAACTATATGAGACAAGATAATGCAAAAATATACTATAAACACCGGTACAACTAAACTAGAATATCTAATCCACCTGAAAAACATCGTCCACATAACTCGGCTATCCTCATTTACATTGGAAATTTTCACATACTTGCAACAGAAACCTCTTTTAACCATTTTCCACTTCTTATCCACTCTCACCGTATATTTTTTTCCAAGAGCTATGCCACTTTGCGAGCCAGCGTTAGGGAAAGAAATTGCGCGAAGATGTTCATTATTTAAATTCTCTCGCGCCCCGGGGCACGCTGAAAAAAGAAAAAAAAAACGTTCAACCCTCGGAATAAATGTAAATTTGAACGTAGCGTCTACCATTTGGCTAGATGCGAGGTCTGCTCGTGTTTATAATCAAAACAGAATTTAATACGTAATGAGCACGGACATTAATACATTTTATGCGCATATTTGAGGAAAGAGGAGCGTGCATGACCAGGCTGGAAACCCCCCCACCCCAGTAAAATCTTATCCTCGGACAGGTACGCGAACCTGTATTTATGTAAATTGGTTTTGGTCAAATTGTGGGAGATTTTAAATTAAAATCTGGTTGGGGCGTGTTGGATTTGGTTGAGCAACTGTCGAAAGAGTGTGCTTGCGTCACTAATTGTTTATTGTTCCAATGTTTTATTTGTAAGAAATGAAACAACCCCTAAATGGCGAAACTCTCCGTTGGTATTGCAAACGTTTTGCAATCGGTTCTCAATATTTACCAATTTTGCAAAACTGGTTGCATACATTTCTCTCATACCTAAGGCGACCAGACGTCCCGCTTTTGGCGGAACAGTCCCGCCTTTTCACATTAATCCCTGGTCCCGCGATGGTTTAAACTTGTCCGGCTTTCTAGGAAAAATAAAAATTTAGGAGATACGCTGTACATGGGTGGTATGATTAAAAAGAGTCTTTACTTTTGCTTTAATATTGAGCTTTTACTTTATTGTATTTTCAGGAGAATAATCTATTACATAAAGTAAATACTTCCATTGGTAGTTCTTATTTATACTAGAAGCATAAACTATAGTAGTAAATGCTAGAACATAATATTTCCAGGAAAAAAAACACACTCTGCTGTCATGTACGCTTCCTGGCCACGATGCATCCACAGAAGCAAAAATTCCTTTAATATTTTTATAAAATTCCTTTAGAATTCGTAGATTTGAAACGATATTTTGATGTACAGCCGTGGAAAATTCAATGGTAACAGGCTTGCCGATAGTGTACACCAAACGTAGGTCGGAGAATGTCGGTCGTCGTATACCTACCTGGTAGTCATCAAACCGAAGAGTCACTTCTGTTTCATTTCATTTTAAGTTTTCTGTATATAGATGGTATGAATATGAGTTTCGTATTTATATAATATATTTTCGATATTCGGAGCGAAACTGCCGCTCGTAGCTAAAGATTGTTATTTGTTAATATTTTTGTTTCGATATGCAATTGTAGTATTATTTCATTTATACTAAAATACATAGTAACGTTAGTTACGGTGTATGCATCAAGGCAAACCGATTACTACATCCGATATCCGTTGTCAATAATTTTTAAAGGAGGTAATTCCAGATAGGAAGTTCCTGTAAGTGAAAAAACTCATTTTTCTCGTTTTCTACTTAGTCCCAGACCGAAATAATATACTTTTATCTCAAAATGTTTTATATTTATTTAATTTACGTTATGGTACGTAATGAAAATTGCATATACTTAATTATGTATTCAACAAAAATAATATAAATATGACATGAGTATAGTATAGATAAAAATAATAGATAGATGCATAACAGTAAAAAAATGATATTTGTAATAACATAACATAAATATATGTAATAACATAAAAACAAACATTTAATAATATAGGAATAACATAAGCATTTATTAAATAAGAAAAGTGTTCTGTTAGGTTAGAGGTTGATATAAATGTGCAGGAGTGCTTTTATTTCATATGTTGTTGAGGTTGGTATGACCTGATGTTTTAGGAAATGATACATTTATGACAATCTAAACGGAACATATGTATCATCAATTTGTTGCACTAAGAAAACAAGCAAAATCCTTTGTTGTTGTATCAGCCAAAATCGATTTAATTGTGGTTGTCTAACATATTTACGATTTTTAATCAAATAGCTAGATAGGTGATAGGGCATTGTAACTCTTCGAAATTGTGTGTCGATGGCACGAAGTCACAACGTTATGTGATACATATTTTCAATATTTGCCTAATTTGCGGAAAGGTCAGCAAAAAAGTAAATTAAGGAACAAAACGCGACCCATAGTGTAATAAAAATACCTACCTTTGTGCTTGATCGTCCGGTAGGTCGGCCGCAATACAAAATATTATACAAGGAACTAGTGGACTTGAAACTTTTGCAATACGGCGAGAACGATTGAGTAACATAAATATAGATTGAAATTTCAATGATTTTGTTATAAATTTTGTAAAAGTTATTAGCATGTCGTTCTGATGTGATACCATTCATATTGGATTGTAAATCCTGCCCTGACATGTCACACATAAAAGAAAATTGTGTGTGGATGTTATTATAGAACGGAAATATATAATTTTAATAAACATAAAAATAACAACATTTTTATAATTAAGCTAAAATGCTGAACAACACTGTAGTATCAGTTCTAAAGGGCATATCTGCAGCAAAGAAGAAACCGGGGCAAATACGATTTACAACTACATGCGAAAATACATTAAATATTACAGTACACTTTTGTCAGTTTCGGATATCGGAAACATATAAATAGACGAAATTCGATTTCATTCCATAGATACAGAAAAATAAAACGAAACGAAACAAAAGTAACTTTTGGTTTTATGACTTTAGCAGGTAGGTATCCGACGACCGACAATCTCCGAGCTACGTTTGGTGTACACTAGCGGCAAGCCTGTTACCATTGAATTTTCCACGGCTGTACATCATCATCTATACCAACACCTTGTTAAAACCCAGGTTCACCTAGACTTCTTAAAAATATTTTCATTTTCGGTACACTTGATAAAGCTACTCCTCATTTCTCAATGTAATTTCCTAAGAACTCGTCTGCCATCCATTCACCTTTTTTTGCATTGCAGCCAGGAGAACAGTGCGTTTAACTCTAAACTTATCTAAAATAATTGACTTCTCGAAAGATTTTTCTTTACAGTTCCTCCCCATGCGTTCTACGTTCACATATTTCCCTCCTTTACCTACGATAATTCATAAAAACAGCCTTTTGTAACACTTTTTCAATCAAAGTAATAGAATCGAAGTTGCTCTATGAGTAGTAACATTGTTTCGTAAAGCCTTCGATAAAAAAACTGTATTTTTGTTATTACAATTCAAATGTTTTTCAAACAAAATTTTAAATTACCCATCATCGGTATTTTCATACCACAATAATTATGAGTTATAATAATAAGTTACTATTAATAATCATAAAAAGGTAATATTGATTAGTACTTGAAGATGATTTGGTTGAAAAGCGTTGGCAATTTGATTTTAATTTAAACAAAGTCAAATTAGCAAAAGTAACTAAAGAAAACTGTAAATAATACACATACAGTATTCAAAGAATATGGTTTATAATGGTTATTAATCGTGGTTTAATTAAACGTTGTAATTCGTACAACTTGGCCGGTTCTAGATAGAACGTATGTAACTGTCAGGTTCTTACTAGCCAAGTTGCTAGTCTAGTAACTAGTAAAAATAATAATGTTTGTTTTTGCAATTTGCGGAATATTTGTATTTGTTGCAGATTTTTTTAAACTTTATTGTACAATATTTGATATTTTAATTTAGGTTTGTTTTTGATCAGAGATGTAATCAGACAAAAGAGTTTGCTTTGTTTTTTTTATACAGTATCTCTCAAATTGGCATATGTTGTTGTATTATTCAAAGCCAGTGAATTAGTACATGCGTTTATCATCTTGTTGGAACTTAAAATACTTATTAGTCTTTCATCTTACCTTCACCACAAATTGAGCAGATAGGTGTTCCCTTAATAGTCAATCTTACACTGGAGCGACATTTTGTATAACTATAAAATGTATTTACATATACATTAAATCTGTTTGGTAAAAAACGTATATTTTAAGAAATTATGGTAACAAGCAGATTTAATATTTACAACGTGAATTATTTAAAACATTGAATACAGCTAAATAAAGATGTGTACTATGTGATTTTCTTACATCAAAATATAAAAATTTGAGTTATCTTATTGAGTTTTTTTGAATTTTTGCATACATTTCTACCATACCTCAAATTGTTGGTAATTAAAAGACGTAGTAGCCCTTCCACGCTCGGAGTTTTGCCCATTGGCAAAACATTTGCTCCAAACGTTTTTTTGTTACTTATTTCCCTGTACGTACTTTTTGCTTCTAAAAATAAACATCACCTATATTGACTAGTACATATGTGTATATTCACAACAGGCAGCAGTTGAACCAACCTAATAGCTAAAAAGACAAACAGCGCCATAACGAGATAACTCTCCATTCAGGCAGAATAAATTGCAACTACAGCATTAGCGTAATTACCCTAGGGTGCAAATGTTTTCAGAGGGCTCCGAGTTGAATGTGACCGAGTGGAATTACAAACAGTAATTGAAAATCATTGTGTCGGTGACTAGGGCATTGATAGGGCAATGGAAAACGGGAAAATTCGCGAGCGCGCGTCCACATTTTAATTCGCGTTATTAATTACTGCTCTCGAACGTTATCAAACGCGGTTCGGCTATTTAACGCCATCTAGTAAGCCAGTGGGGCGTTATCGTCGGCTTCATGCGAGATTTATTAAGATTTAGCAGTCGGCGTAATTGCCACGTTTCGGGAGGCACAAGTTCCGATTTATGCAATTAAACGTTCATTTAAATTCAATGGACTGTTACTGGGATCTTATCTGCTATCTGCTGCGGAGAGTTTGAAAATCTTGCGCTGGTAATTATTGAAAGTTGAGATAGGAGGTATTGTGGGTTCTTGTGTTTCTATACTGGTTCAATTAGTAATTTGAGAACATTGAAGAATTGGTTCAGTCAGTTTATAGTATATTGTTTGACGAACACATAATTAAAAATTTAAACTGCGAGCATGTCGGCATGCGTGCGATTTATATCCGTTATGTGTGAGTCAAATACGACGTTTTATCTACGACTAATAAGTTCCACTTCATAAAAATATTTTAAATGTGTTTGTCAATTTAGGCGAGACGAACTATCAACTGTCAACCACGTAGGTTTTGACAGACTTGACAGTACTTTCGTATAATGATGGTTCTTTGAATAATAATTATTATTAAATTCATTAAGAGTCGTTATTTAAAAAACTGATATTATTATGCAAAGCTACTATCAGCATAATGATCGGTGTGTATATCATTGTAGGGATTATATAGTCATAGATACGTATGCAATGAACTTGTTATACAGGATGTCTCGGAAGATTGTGTTCCATAATGTAGTGCCAACCCAAACTTATGTTTTTTAATGGAACAACCTATATTTCGGTACAATTATGAATTTCTCGCTAAATTTTACGCTAATGAAACATGACATTACCTACACCAAACTTTATACTTTTTGATTTATTGCCATTTTTATGGAATAATAGTAGTCTAAGATAAACTGCATATCTCAATAACTGCTTTTCTTTTTGTTTCGCACGCTTAGATTACGATTAAGTAAGAAGCGTTCTATTATTATAATTACCTACCATATCCAAATTGTGTACAGGGTGGTCATAATCTGCAGCAAAATAAAGCAAACAGTTTTTCCGAAGAAAGTTAATTTTTTGAAATGGAACACTCTGTCTAATTATGTTTTCGAATGTTACGCATCGTTCTCCACAAAAAAAAATACTAGTACACACTAGTGCTAAAATAAACCATTTCTAGGATATACTAGTCTTCTTAATACAAAAAACGAGTTTTCTATCAATAAGTGCTTCTACACCTACATTAACAGTTAAACCAGCTAAATATTTACCTAAAGTACAGTTTTCAAAGCATTTTTGTTAGATTTGCCAAAAACCCACACCATGTCAATTAGGGAAAAGTTCGTCATATTTCCCAAAATTATACAAATCTAATTCTACAGCCCTAACAATATCACTACCACTTACAGATGCCTTAATAACTTGTTTAGCACAGTTTTTCATAGCGTACAGGGTATAAGTAAAATTTTACTTCAAATTATAATATTAAATTGCAGATGTGCTAAAATGTTTTATTTTAGGTAAAAAAAAGATTAAATCAATCGAGAAAGCAGTACTTTAGGTAAATACTTAGCTGGTTTAATAGTTAATGTAGGTGTAGAAGCACTTATTGATAGAAACATCGATTTTTTTATGAAGAAGACTAGTTATCTCTGCAATGGTTTATTTTAACACCAGTGTGTACTAGTACTTTTCTGGGCAGAACGATGCGTAAAATCTAAAAAATAATTAGATATACTTAGATATAAATAATTTCTTAGGAAAAACTATTTGCTAAATTTTGTTGCAAATTATGACCAGCCTGTACACAATTTGGATATGGTAGGTAATCACGCTAATGGAACGCTTCTTACTTCATAATCAAATCATAATCAAAGCGTAAATAAAATTGAAAACAGGTTTTAAGATATTATTAAGAGATTCTTCCATAAAAATGCCAATAAATCAAAAAGGTAGGTAAAGTTATTTTTCATTGCCGTAAAATTTTGCGAGAAATTCAAAATTGTGCCAAAATACAGGTTGTTCCATTTAGAAAAACAAGTTACAAACAGTAGTAGTATGTTGGTACTACCTTATGGATCATCCTGTATACACGCTAATTATTTTAATATGCGCGCCTCGGAGTTCTGTACATACGAGTGAAACCAGTTTTAAAATATCTGTATATGAGTCGTAGATAATGGATATTATGTTTGAAGGAGAGTGGTTTGGTAAATTACAGTGATACGGTTTTGCAGTGTTTAAGGGTCCTACTATCTGATGTTGGGAAAAGTAATTTGAGGATATGTAGGCGGTTTTACAACACTTCAAACTAAAACTAATTTCACCCACCGGAAGTATATGTAATTTGACGTTGTTGCGCCAGAACCCCACTAGAAGTTTGTGTTTATGCGGTAGGCCTAATGTTTGGTCTAAATTCGTTCAAAAGTTATATTCATTAGTCTTATATTGTATAATAATGTGTTAGACATTAATTTTGATTGCTTCTCATACTTGGTAATTGGCTTTTAGTCGACCTGTCCAATTTTTCTCACTATGTTGTTGTGGAACCAGTGTTATCTTATTGAACTAATGCGGTGATTAAGAATTTACACAGGAGAGGGTCCTATATCAAATGCTTAACGAGTGGTGTTAAATTTTTTATTTAATTAAGCTAACTGCAAACTTAAAACCCGTATGATTTAGACATATGAAAGTCTGCATATTTTATACGTAATATTCCCTAAATATAATAATAATTAGATATTTGCTGTGTTTGTGGATAGCTAAAATGCAACAAATTCTGGAAACTAGTGTTCACTTTAAGCAATCATAGATACAGCATAGAGACTTTATCAAAATAATCCTAACTTTTAATTGTCATAGAAAAAGTATAAGAAAATAATGTGAAATGAATATAGTATAGGGTCATTATAAATGATTGTAGTCGAAGTATGCCATGAAATCAAATGTAAATATTACAGGTTGCCGCTCTATTTGAATGGAATACCACTGTTCTACACACAAAAGTCAATTTAATTACATAACCTATTTCAAGTTTGACAGTTGTTTGGGTATAGCGGCACAAAATTATTAACATTGACACAGCCTACTTCGACTACAGTAATTTATAATGACCCTGTATATACAAACATCACAGTTTTCTTAGCCTTGAGCTCACATTCTCCAACCATACCTTTGATACGAAGTATTTGAGCCCGGATTCGTATTCAGCAGCGCAACGAATTCTATTGAAAACGTCAATGCATTTTCCATCCACAAAATCGAAGTTCCGAAGATTTACCAATTTAATAATTTTTAATTGTTTAATTTTTGTTCTGCAAATGTTCTTATTACGTTTCGCTACATAATTTAAACATCTGTGAATTCAAAAAGAGACATATTCTAAATTTTGAAATTTGGCCCTGTTGGAATTAATCTTCTAGTTTATATTTTCATATAAAAAAAAACATGTTCCCCAGTAGAACACAGACCATAATTTTTACATCCAACTCAATTAATCTTTATTTTCACTTGCCTTCTACAACAAATTCTACTAAAACAACATTTTAAAACATAATAAAAAATCGCAACTAATACAAACATCACAGTCAAAATAAATGCTATTACGTCCAGCAAATAATACTGATACCAAGCCAAATCAAGAGCTTTGACTCTCAGATGCTTAGCCCCTTTGTGCTTGATGACATGATTGACCCAATACGCAGCCCGATCCATTGGATTCATTTCTTGGTCTCGGTACAACTCAGACTTCAGCTTTGCCGTTGCAATCAACCTTAAACATCTAAGATAAATACACGTAGAAACTATTA
Organism: Melinopterus prodromus; assembly: GCA_964023965.1. Taxonomy (NCBI): domain Eukaryota; kingdom Metazoa; phylum Arthropoda; class Insecta; order Coleoptera; family Scarabaeidae; genus Melinopterus; species Melinopterus prodromus. The sequence continues at coordinate 58,803,936 of OZ030394.1, forward strand.
ACAAGGATACATACTTTTCATCGTGCAAAACTTTCTGTAATGCTTCGTCAAACGTTTCTGTAGTCAACTGGTTCATGGGCAGAAGAACTCCATAACCACCATGTTCTACATCTCCACAATTCTTTTGTTGATCGCCGTAGAATGGGATGCAGATCATTGGTACTCCATAGTACAACGATTCTGTACAACCACCATAACCTCCGTGGCCTATAAAAAGTTTGACGTTTGGGTGTGAGAGGATACCACGTTGTGGGAACCATTTGCGAATCTCAACGTTCTCTGGTTTGTTCTTAAGAGTTTCTTTGTCGGACTTCAACAGAACTTTCCGTGGTAGTTGTCCAAGAGATGTCAAGATGATACTTAGTTTGTCTTCTGATATTTCTGATAGTTTAACATTGGTCCCAAAACTAAAATATACAACTCCGTTTGTGGCTTCATTCAGAATTGTGTTCAGATCTTCTGGTAGAGGTTCCGGTTCCTGGAGATGGAAGCCACCGATTTGGACCATCGCTGGCACGTAAGGTCGTGGTGTTTCTGTACTCACGTGAGAATTAACGAAAGCCATTTGAATCCTATTGGTCATTTCGTCATATGGAGGTGCCCCTGGGAAGTGTTTCTCGAAGCTATTGCTTGCATAGGATTTGATTACTGGTGAGAATGCAGAAAATATGAGATCGCATAAGATATTGCCAAGCCTTTGCCAAAAGTTCATTTCGTCGGAAAATGGTACGAAGATATGTGGGACGTACGCTGAAGGGCGTGGATTTCCAAACATTGCTTCGGCTACTGAAAAGCCACCAACTGGCAAAAAGGAAATGACAGGTACATCGAAATGATGGGCTAATCCAACGCTAGCGTCTAGAGCACTGAAGTGGATCATTACATCAAATTTTGAGTCGGATTCTAACAACCATTTCACATTTGGAGTTTCTAGGAAGACATCTTGAAACCCATTAATAAGTGCGTTCGTGCGACCCAAGTGACCTAAAATTGAGGAATCTTCCTGCAAGTACTTCTGCATGTGCTCTATAGAAAAAAAAAACTTTATATTAACTTATAACTTATATTAACACGTCATCATGTTTAACAATAAACCTTACCATCTTTGAAGGTCACCGTTTCGTCAACGAGCAACTGTGTAAAATTGGGATAAACGTCCTTAGTTTTAAACGGGCTAATGTAGGTTACATTATGGCCCCTCTTTGCTAAACCTCCCAATAATATGCTGCCCAAAATATGATGACTTTCACTGGGAAATGGGAATACTCCTAATATATTACCAGCGTGTCCAAAGGATATGCAAGCAGCCACAATAAGGATATGCTTCATGTTGGTTGAAGTGTAAAGGACACTGGAACTGGCTATCCACTACTGGTTGAAAAACGAATGACCTGATACTTTATTGGTTTGGTTAAGATAGATGATAGTCGATATAATCAATTCGATATTTCGCATCGCTATTCCGAACAAAGATAAGAACGAGTACGCGTGTAAACACAATAATGATCTTTGAATTACAGTAATGCTTGGTTATGACATCTTTATGGATTCTGATAAATCAACAATTCTTTTTAAACATAATCTTAAACACCATGTGATCGCCGAGCATACAACACACATCTTGCACATCTTCTGTGACCTAAGGCAAAGCAGTAGAATCTTGATTGACAACCTTCAGATTTTTTCACTTTTAAATTAACGTTCGCCTTAAAAAAAATAAAATTTTTGTTCATGTTGCATTTAGAGCTTGTTCTATAGATTCGCGTTTTAGTTTTCTTCAGCTTTTGTGTAATAAAGGTTGCGAACAATATTTTTGTGGATGCTGATTTCTCAGTAACGAATATTAGCACGATAATGTGATATGCACGTAAACAATCGTCATATTGTTACGTAGCTCTTATTTGGAAATGGTCCTGGCCAGGATGGATGTAATTAAAACACACACTGGGGTTTTACATACTGTACATCGTTCGATACAGTTCCACAAAACAGCTGACAAGGCCGGCCGCGGCCTTCTTGTATGGGTGTCGGATGTCTAAAATACAATCCCCTCATGCTCCGGTATTGTGCTATTTATAACACATGCCCAAATACGTCATTACCGTTATTTAGGGTACCAAACGTCGAGGTTGTTCACTTACCTTTTGTGCAAACGCGGCGTTTGGCGTCTATATCAGACACCGCATTGATTGGACAATTAAATTAATTTGAATATTTGTATGCAATTTTTACTCGAACACAATAATAACTTTAATTTATTACGAATTCGTTATGAACAACCCTCATAGCCAATAATTGCTCGTCCCAGAGGAATGCCATCATTTGAACAAAATCTAAAGCCACAAAGCGGGGCTGCTACACCAGCCAAAAAATAGTTTTTTGTATACAGGGTCCTGCAACTAAGCTCCCGTCTTCTGTAGCTCACTTACTCATTAAGCTAAGAGTTTGTCATTTTGCAAGCTTACCCTGTACTTCAAGGTACAATTCAAGAAATTATTTTTTATTATACAGGGTGTTCAAAAAATGTGCAACGCCATGGTAATATATTTTTTTAAATTGCATGCTATACATTTTTCTACACATTTGGAAGCCTTTTATGGTTGCCTACATATCACCAAAATTTTATTGAAATCGGTTGAGTGACCGCAGCGGAAAAAAATAAATACAAAAAAAAAATGATTTTGCATCGTAGGCTTTAAAAATCAATAAAAACCACAAAATGCTCCTCGTTAATAAAATATTGCGACGTGCTTATTAGGTTAGATGTAATAGTCTCGTTAACCAAGTGACATTGATCCAAATTATACAGGGTGACCAAAATCGAGTGTCAAACTTGTCAAACTTCAAAGCGCGCTATTGTTCTTATTTTAAATTGGAACCCATAATTTTCTTTAGGTGAAACGATGCGGAATTAAAGAATAAATATTGTTTCTGAATACAACCCCATCACAATTCCCAATATTTTAAAAGTTATTCGCCAAAAACTCATTTTTCAACGTTTCCAACGGCAATTTTAGGTAGTAAATATCGTACGTGGCGTTGAAAAACAATTTATTACATAAAATATAACGCAGAGAGGTATTTTAGATTTTACTGTACTTAATTAAGTAGTTACTCAATTGCTAAATTTACTGCAAAATTTGCCTATAGCCACATTTCCGTCCTTACCGCTATAGGTAAATTATGCAGTAAATTTAGCATTTGATTAACTACTTAATTAAGTACACTCAAATCTAAAATACGTCTATTATTTTTTATGAAATAAATTGTTTTTCAAAGCCACGTACGATATTTATTATCTAAAATTGCCGTTGGAAACGTTGAAAAATGAGTTTTTGGCGAATAACTTTTAAAATATTGGGAATTGTGATGCGGTTGTATCCAGAAACAATATTTATTTTTTAATTCTGCATCATTTCACATAAAAAAATTTATGGGTTCCAATTTAAAATAAGAACAATAATACGCTTTGAAGTTTGACAAGTTTGACACTCGATTTTGGTCACCCTGTATAATTTGGATCAATGTCACTTGGTTAACGAGACTATTACATCTAACTTAATAAGGTCGTCGCAACATTTTATTAACGAGGTGCATTTTGTGGCTTTTATTGATTTTTAAAGCCTACGATGCAAAATATTTTTTTTTGGTTTTTATTTTTTTCCGCTGCGGTCACTCAACCGATTTCAATAAAATTTTGGTGATATGTAGGCAACCATAAAAGGCTTCCAAATGAGTAGAAAAATTTATAGCATGCAATTTAAAAAAATATATTACCATGGCGTTGCACATTTTTGGAAGACCCTGTATAATAAAAATTAATTTCTTGAATTGTACCTTGAAGTACAGGGTAAGCTTGCAAAATGTCAAACTCTTAGCTTAATGAGTAAGTGAGCTACAGAAGACGGGAGCTTAGTTGCAGGACCCTGTATACAAAACAATTTTAAAAACAAGAAAAAATACACAGAAAAAATTTCAAGAACCAATTGCCGAAGTATGTATGGGGTTTGCCACGCTCTCATTCACCAGCCTGATTATTGGATCCTCCCACCATCTGCCTTCTTCTAGGATTGTGTTGGTCATCTACCCAAGGGACATCTTTAAAGACGACTTCGACCGTGTAAACAGACTCTCCTATGCTTGTACAGCGGTGCGTCACGTGTCGGCAGCTTTTTGTAGATTACCACCAGGGTTGCCACCTGTTCCATGTTTGATTTTATAATTTTTTAATCAATTTTCTGTTTTACTTATTGGACTACTTATTGAGCTGTAGATTTTTGCAAATTTTTATATTATTGTTTTTGTAACATAACTTTGGATTGAAACGTTCAGTAATTGCGCATATGGCATGGTTTCAATCTTCACACTACGTGCAACTCGTATTTTAAAGAAATACTTGAATTGACTGAATATTATTGGAAATACGAGTGATTAAAAATTTTTAGCGAGTAGGTACTGGGCCAGCTTGGACGACCTTGAGATTTGACCGAGTGCGCCAGTCGATCTACCTAGCGCGCCCGAACCGGGGAACGTGAGTGTATGACTCACACGTCGATGTTAGAGAGAGAACGCTGCACTGGTCCGCGCGCTCTTTAGAATTCGAGCCATTTAAATATTCGCGCTATAAATTTTAAAAGTTGTAAAGTGCCGCCACGCACCATTTAAATATTCGCGCCATAAATTTTAAAGTTTTAAATCAGTCCCGCGAACCCCAGACGTACCAACCCACGCGCGCTAACAGCATGCCGACCGGACGTTATATTTTTAAACGATGCCGCCTTCTTGTTTTAAATGGGGTTTGAGCGGCCATCTTTGGACACCATCTTCGTATTTTAAAATGTCAGCCCCGAGTACCACCTTCTTATTTTAAAATGTTAACTCTTAAACGATACCAACTTCTTGGCAGACGCAAACCGAAAAATCAAAATTTCGAATTCCCGCGCGCAAACCAATAAAAATCAAATTTTCGAGCCATTTTAAATAGGATAAATTTTAAAGTTTTCCACAACGTCTCTATTAATATTACATACGGAAATAATTGCAAACACCAGATTACAAACAGGATGCAGTAGCTCTTATCAGTAGTAGCACTTATCAGTAGTAACATGAATATGCAAATGAAAGAATAGATTGCAAGTGTACACCGAAGAGCTGTAAATATGTTTTTTTTAATCAACAGCGGTAATCAAATATTATCAGGCAAACAAATAAAATAACAAAACAAAATATTTTTTGCAGACCCCAATAATATGCATAACAGGTTGATTTTGGGTAAAATCAAGATAATATAAATACATAAATATTCCATTGATTACTAATTTCTTGAATAAAGTTTCTTGATTAACCGCGTTGCGTGCGTACGTGTTTTGCAAGAATGTAACAAAAATGCTGAAGTATTATTCCAATGAACTAGGAAGTAAAACTATTATTAAGCAACGTAAAATAAAAGATTTCAGTTCTGATGTCTGGTTTTATTTGTTTTCTTGCGTACCGGTTTCGGGATTGCTCCCGTCTTCAGCGCAATCTACATAAAAACATGAATAATAATTAACAAAGATACATATTAAAATTCTTAACCTACAAACCGTCTAGAGTATGTATAATTCACGACAAACGAGCTTTTTCATTGCTATGGTTCTTGCGTCCAGTCCTATGGTGTTCCAGTGATAGGTGGTAATTACTGGTGTGCAGAGAATCACTGAGATTATCACTAATTAGATGAAATTTGTCGGAGCGAACAGTTGTGGCGTATAAAATAACCGCGTGCGATGGATAAAGGCCGGGTTGGTCAGTTCGGTATCACTGATGTAGATGGCGTTGTTGCAGGGGGACATGTAGGTATAAAGTTTGAAAACATTCTGTTGTTGTTGAATTCTGTAATGTCATTAAGAATGTTGTTCGGGTTTATCGCTTTATGTCTGCGTATTTCCAGCTCTTCCATAATGTCCATTCTACGTGATTTATTCATTTGATGTATTAGCGTCATGTTGTCAATAGTTGTAGTATGACCTGTGTCCGTAAGATGTCGCCCCAGTGCAGAGTTTTGTTTTCTGTTGATGTGTTCATTAAATCTTATCCTCAAATTTCTACCAGTCTGGCCCAAATAAAAATTATCACAGTCATTGCATTTTATTTTGTATATTCCGCTCTTTTCCGTCCTGTCTATTTTGTGTTTGCAATTAACGAGAAAACTACTTATTTTGAAATTGGTTCTTAAAGCCGGTGTGATGTTGTACCTTTCTAATGATTTTCTGATAGGTGCCGACAAAGATCTACTATAATCAAGTATTACATACTTAGTTTTCATTTTTATATTGGGGTAGATCATGTTGTTGATGTTTGTTCTATGTATCTTGTTATAAACTGTCTGTAGATCCGTATTACCATAGCTATCGTCTTCAGCAATTTGCATTATGGTACGAATTTCAGAGGTAAAGTTACAGTCGTTCAAGGGGATATGAAGCGCTCTATTGAAGAGAAACCGAAGAGCTGCTTTCTTGTAGTTATGGGACGTGTAGCTGGATTTTGGGATTATAATATCTGTACTTGTGGGTTTACGATATATATTATAATTTAATTTTTCATTCTCTCTGTGCAAAGTGATATCCAAAAAATTCAGTTTGTTATTGCTCTCCCTCTCTATCGTGAATATTAAGTCGTCAATGCTATTGAAAAGATTGTGTAACGCCACAAGTTTGGCATTACTACCTTCATAAATAATGAAAGTATCGTCAACATAACGGCAGTAGTGTTTAATGTCGGCTGTGAAATGGCTATTTTTTTCGAAAAAATTTTTTGTTCTATATTGTTGATATAAAATTCAGCTATTAAGCCTGAGATTGATGATCCCATGGCTACCCCGTGGTTCATACGGTAGTAGTTATTGTTAAAAATAAAGAAATTTTGATCTGTGATAATTTCTAAGAGTTCCATTAGGTACTCTATATCTATAACGTCCAAGTAGTCGTGTTCTGTTAATTTGTTTAAAAAAAAATTTCTTGATGATAGACAGTGTTTGTTTGATCGGTATGTTAGTATATAAGTTCATGATGTCGAGGGAAATCAACTTAGAATGTTTGTTTAAGGTGAGATCTTTTGTGGAAGTTATCAGTTTCGAAGAGTTGTCGATGGAGTAGGTGGACTTAAATTTGAAAATGTTGTGGAGTATGTGCTGTAAAGCCTTTGAGATCTTCTCCACGGGGGTATTAATGTTGGAAACAATAGGTCTTATGCTTTTGTCGGGCTTGTGGAGCTTTATTAGGCTGTATAGAATAGGACATATATTATTCATGTTTATTAGGTTGTAAGGTTTATAGTTGAATTTCTCTAATGTTGCCTGGGAATTTTTTATAGCATTTTTAACTGTTTTAATGAATTTCGGGAGTGGGTTGACTTTGAGCTCAGTTATGTCATTATTGTGGAAAAAGGACAAGGTCTTGGATATGTACATGTCTCTGTTCAGAAGTACCAAACCTGAATTTTTGTCTCCAAATGTGCAGATGACTTGTTCTTGGTTCATTCTTCTCTTGAAATTAGTTAGGGTTTTTATGGTGTGGTTCATGTCTGTGTGGTCCTGATGTTGAAGTTTCTTTGAATTTTGTATTGGAAATACTATAACGGCGTCTGCTACCACTGCCATTATCACTAATGAAAACGCACCTTAATAAGGTAATTCAAATTCTGACAGATTTATATTTGTTCATGACACAACCCTACCAACATACTAAAATAAAACTACACTCATCGCTATACTTTATTTATAATTTTCTCCATTTATCGTTTTTAGAATTAGATATAAAAACGGGTTGATATTTCTTATCAACAAACAATCAAATTGGTGATCTTATTTTATTTGAAATTTGTATTTTATAATTTGCCGCACTACAGCGGCAACGTTCCATAATGGTTCTCCAACCTCTGATGAGATCAGCTGTTTTCGAATGTGACAACACAAAAAAATATTTGTCAAAATCCTGGCTACTATGCAGTTTCATATTAATGCAGATGCGACTGATCTCGATCAAATAGAATTTGCTCTTGCAGCTAAACTATTAATTTTACCAAAAAATGTCATAGGCATAAATTATTCAAAATTTCCTCTACTTTAATTTATTAATTAACTATTTTGTCGAACTTATAGAAATGGCGGCTCATTTGCAAAATCCTTCAAAAAGGCTAAGAATAAACTACCAGTTCCTTTGGACCCTTTTCAACCAAAAGCTTTTCAGCTCTAAGTTTGGTAACAAAACTTCTAAATATGAACTTTCGTTCCGATACCTTTAGTAGTTTCTCCGGAATCGTCGCCACAAAAATCGTTTACACACAGACATACATACATACACACACACAGACATTTTTTTGTACCTTGGTCAAAAATGTTCAGGGGACCCATAAAGACCTATTTCCGCTAAAATCTCAACTTTTTTTTTCGGCACGATTACAATACTTCATCATACTGCGTATGATAAAGTAAAAAAATCTGATGTGGCCAGGCACATGACTTTATCATACAATATATAAAATTAATAGTTTAGCTGCATGAGAATCTATTCTATTGAGATAAATCGTAGGTATTGTCAAAGCATCAGCATTTGACACTACCTACACTACGTCATTAGAATAATAGTTATTTATGTCACAAATTCCGAAAGTACGGAATAGCGCGACGACCGGTGATGCGGCTCGTCACCGAAAGCGGAGTGTCGCCGTCGCATGTGAGCGAGTCGCGCTATCTAGTTTTTGGCAGGAGCGACATCAACGTTTATTGTGTTGCTTTTTACAAAATACGTATTTTAATAAAATAAATAAAAAATTTCTGTATAGTAAATGCTAGATTGGTACCACTTTGACGAAACGTCAAGTTTAAAGGTGCGTTCCGATTGGTAGGTAATGGCTAATGGCGGTGGTAGAATACGAAATTATAGTATTTCTTACATATCGTGATAATGACACATATTAGTTTGCATGTACATAAACATCAGTCACTAGCAATTTTCTATTGGAAATACTATAATGGCGTCTGCTACCACTGCCATTATCACTAATGAAAACGCACCTTAAAAAGCTAATTCAAATTCTGACAGATTTATATTTGCTTATGACACATCCCTACCAACAGGCTAAAATAAAACTACACTCATCGCTATACTTTATTTATAATTTTCTCAATTTATCGTTTTTAGAATTAGATATAAAGACGAGTTGATATTTCTTATCAACAAACAATCAAATTGGTGATCTTATTTTATTTGAAATTCGTATTTTATAATTTGCCGCACTAGAGCGGCTACGTTCCATAGCGGATCTCCAACCTCTGATGAGATCAGCTGTTTTCGAATGTGACAACACAAAAAAATATTTGTCAAAATCCTGGCTACTATGTACTTTCATATTAATGCAGATGCGACCGATCTCGATCAAATAGAATTTGCTCTTGCAGCTAAACTATGAATTTTACCAAAAAATGTCATAAACATAAATTTTCCTCTACTTTAATTTATTATTTAACTATTTTGACGAAATTACAGAAATGGCGGCTCATTTGCAAAATCCTTGAAAAAGGCTTAGAATAAACTACCAGTTCTTTTGGACCCTTGTGAACCAAAAGCTTTTCAGCTCTAAGTTAGGTCATGAAACTTCTAAATATGAACTTTCGTCCCGATACCTTCAGTAGTTTCTCCGGAATCGTCTCCACAAAAATCGTTTACACACACACACACGCACACACACACACACACACACACAGACACACACACAGACATTTTTTTGTACCTTGGTCAAAAATGTTCAGGGGACCCAAAAAGACCTATTTCCGCTAAAATCTCAATTTTTTTTTTCGGCATGATTACAATACTTTATAATACTGCGTATGATAAAGTAAAAAACCTGTTCTCCAATATAACACAACCCATAATTTTTACATCAAACTCAACTAATCTTTATTTTCACTTGCCTTCTACAACAAATTCTACTAAAACAACATTTTAAAACATAATAAAAAATCGCAACTAATATAAACATCACAGTCAAAATAAATGCTATTACATCCAGCAAATAATACTGATACCAAGCCAAATCAAGAGCTTTGACTCTCAGATGCTTAGCCCCTTTGTGCTTGATGACATGATTGACCCAATACGCAGCCCTATCCATTGGATTCATTTCTTGGTCTCGGTACAACTCCGACTTCAGCTTTGCTGTTGAAATCAACCTTAAACATCTAAGATAAATACACGTAGAAACTATTAACAAGGATACATACTTTTGATCGTTCAAAACTCTCTGTAATGCTTCGTCAAACGTTTCTGAAGTTAACTGGTTCAGGGGCAGATGAACTCCATAACCACCATGTTCCACATCTCCACAATTCTTTTGTTGATCACCGAAGAATGGGATGCAAATCATTGGTACTCCGTAGTACAACGATTCTGTACAACCACCGTAACCTCCGTGGCCTATAAAAACTTTGACGTTTGGGTGTGAGAGGATACCACGTTGTGGGAACCATTTGCGAATCTCAACGTTCTCTGGTTTGTTCTTAAGGGTTTCTTTGTCGGACTTCAACAGAACTTTCAGTGGTAGTTGTCCAAGAGATGTCAAGATGATACTTAGTTTGTCTTCAGATATTTCTGATACTTTAACATTGGTTCCGAAACTAAAATATGCAACTCCGTTTGTGGCTTCATCCAGAATTATGTTCAGATCTTCTGGTAGAGGTTCTGGTTCTTGGAGATGGAAGCCACCGATTTGGACCATCGCTGGCACGTAAGGTCGTGGTGTTTCTGTACTCACGTGAGAATTAACAAAAGCCATTTGAATCCTATTGGTCACTTCGTCATATGGAGGTGCCCCTGGGAAGTGTTTCTCGAAGCTATTGCTTGCATAGGATTTGATTACTGGTGAGAATGCAGACACTATGAGATCGCATAAGGTATTGCCAAGCCTTTGCCAAAAGTTCATTTCGTCGGAAAATGGTACGAATATATGCGGGACATAGGCTGATGGACGTGGATTTCCAAACATTGCTTCGGCTAATGAAAAGCCACCAACTGGCAAAAAGGAAATGACAGGTACGTCGAAATGATGCGCTAATCCAACGCTAGCGTCTAGAGCACTGAAGTGGATCATTACATCAAATTTGGTGTCGGATTCTAACAACCATTTCACATTTGGAGTTTCTAAGAAGACGTCTTGAAACCCATTAATAAGTGCGTTCATGCGACCCAAGTTACCTAAAATTGAGGAATCTTCCTGCAAGTACTTCTGCATGTGCTCTATAGAAAAAAACCTTTATATTAACTATAGTATTAACACGTCATCATTTTTAACAATAAATCTTACCGTCTTTGAAGGTCACCATTTCGTCAACGAGCAACTGTGTAAAATTGGGATAAACGTCCTTAGTTTTAAATGGGCTAATGTAGGTTACATTATGGCCCCTCTTTGCTAAACCGCCCAATAATATGCTGCCCAAAATATGATGACTTTCACTGGGAAATGGGAATACTCCCAATATATTACCAGCGTGTCCAAAGGATATGCAAGCAGCCACAATAAGGATATGCTTCATGTTGGCTGAAGTATAACGGACACCGGAACTGGCTGTCCACTACTGGTTGAAAAACGAATGACCTGATACTTTATCGGTTTGGTTAAGATAGATAAGAGTCGATATAATCAATTCGATATTTCGCATCGCTATTCCGAACAAAGATAAGGACGACTACGCTTGTAAACAAAATAATGAATTACAGTAACGCTTGTTTATGACATCTTTATGGATTCTGTTTAATCAACAATTCTTGTTAAACATAATCTTAATTGTTCTTTGTTTTTGTTTATTTATTATTTCCTTTTTCATAATTCAGTTATACAGCAATGCCCTTTAAACAATCAAGTGTAGATTAAAAACTGGCACAACCAAAATTACAGCATGTGATCGCCGAGCATACGACACACGTCTTGCACATCTTCTGTGACCTTGGACAAAGCAGTAGAATCTTGATTGACAATCTTCAGATTTTTTCACTTTTAAATTAACGCTCGCATTGTTAGATAATAACATGTTAGATAATAATGATTCTATATCCATTTATCGTCCACCTTCACAGAATTACAATATGTTTTTAAACGTTTTAGAGGATACTATTACCGAAATTTTGCCAACTTGTGATGACATGTTTCTTTTGGGTGACTTTAATATTGATCTGTTGAGGCCTGCTCTGCCGGAATCTCCTGCTTTGACGTCCCTTCTGGATGCTTATAGCTTGCGGCAGGTTATAGACTCTCCGACTCGTGTCACGGATGCTTCCGCCACTCTTATTGGCGTTAGTGTCACGACTTTCTGCGCTGGGATCTGTGAGAGTGATGTCGTTGACGCTGGAGGGACTTTTGATCATCAGTCAGTCTGTAAAACCACCGAAGTCTGAAATCTAGAAATCGAAAATTATAATGGAAGTGCTAGGAGACTATGTCATGAAAAAGTAATCTTGTAATTCTCGTGTGACGTCACAAGAATACAACTTCAAAAAAAAAAAAACAAGATACAAGATTAAAATCCATTTATTTTTTATCTAATTTCTGAAATTTCAAATTCAGCCTTCGAATTTGTTACTTTTCTCTTGCAATCAAATTACCCTTTCAGTTTCAACAGTTTCAACTTAATTCTGAAAACCTGTTTCAGTAAACTTAGCCATATATAATATATAAACTTTTGGCTGTTCCGGCGGCAACGTTCCATAGCGGTTCTCCAACCTCTGATGCAATCAGCTGTTTTCGAGTGTGACAGCACAAAAAATATTTGTCAAAATCCTGGTTTTGAATGTGACAACACAAAAAGATATTTGTCAAAATCCTGGCTACTATGTAATTTCATATCAATGCAGATGCGACCGATCTCGATCAAATAGAATTTGCTCTTGAAGCTAAACTATTAATTTTACCAAAGAATTTCATAGGCATAAATTATTCAAAATTTCCTCTACTTTAATTTATCAATTAACTATTTTGTCGAAATTACAGAAATGGCGGCTCATTTCCAAAATCCTTCGAAAAGGCTTAGAATAAACTAAAAAGCTAAACTATTAATTTTACCAAAAAATGTCATAGGCATAAATTATTCAGAATTTCCGCTACTTTAATTTATTATTTAACTATTTTGACGAAATTAGAGAAAAAATTAGAGACGGCTCATTTGCAAAATCCTTGAAAAAGGCTTAGAATAAACTACAAGTTCCTTTGGACCCTTGTGAACCAAAAGCTTTTCAGCTCTAACTTAGGTCATGAAACTTCTAAATACGAAGTTTCGTCCCGATACCTACAGTAGTTTCTCCGGAATCGTCGCCACAAAAATCATTTACACACATACACACACACACACACACACACACACAGACATTTTTTTGGACCTTGGTCAAAAATGTTCAGGGGCCCATAAAGACCTATTTCCGCTAAAAACTCGATTTTTTTTTCGGCACGATTACAATACTTTACATACTGCGTATGATAAAGTAAAAACAAATTGACATAATCTAATATTGTAAGTAAGAAAGTGTTATTAAAATGATGTTTCTCTTTCAAAATTTTCTGGAATCATGTGAAATTAAAGATTAATTAAATCTGTTCAAACTAACATCGTCGTATTTCAAATAAATGCATTTCAACTGAAAAGAAAATCCAGCATGTTTTTACAAATCTTTATGTTATGTTATTCTATCATTTTGTATAGCTTCAATTATTAATTAATGATTTTTTTATACTTGCCTTCAGTTATACTAAATAAATACATTTGTGTGCGTGGATGTGAAAAGGGACCAGTTGTCCGTTTCGAATTACGCAGATAATCGCGAATAAAGTTAAACTGGTTCAAAACACACATGTTTTATGCGCTAATTAGTGTCTTCATTGTGTTTTTTATCAGATATTTTTGTCTGAAACCCGTCTGCGGTTGGAAACGCATGAAAAATTGCGTTTTCTTTTGTTGCGTAAGAAAAGGGACTACTTGTCGATATCACGCTACGCTCTTGCGCATACCATATTTTACTTACTTCCCAGAGTGCAGTCGAGTTGAAATTTTGCATAGGGACAGATATCTGGTGACAATGCGTGAATAAATAAAAAAAAATAGCTGGAAACTTTTCCAAAATTTGCAAAAATGTTGAAAACTAGTTTTTCCAGTTTCTCTATTTTACTACATTTTCTTTTATTTGATAAAATATGAAAATGGAGATATTGGAAAGAAAATGCATGTTCAAGCTTATCACAAAAACAAAATTGTATCTATAAATTTGAGGAAATGACCAACCCGAACTTTTAGGAGAGTTGCTCAATTAAATTAGTAGTTTTAAAATTAATAGAATAATTCTTAAATTGACAGAAACCTTAACAGTTCAAAATTTGAGCTGTACACTGTACACTATAGTAGTGTTGTGATTGTTTTCCAAAAAGTTGAAAATAATTCTTTAGAAATAAATAGAAATAAATGATCAGAAATAAAAGTCCAAGAGTAAAAAGCTAAGTAATTTTTATTTTCGCTTGTCTTCTACAACAAATTCTATTAAAACAATATTTTAAACTATAATAACAGATCACTGCAAATACTAACACCACAGACGAAATAAACGCTATTACATCTAATAAATAATACTGATACCAAGTCAAATCAAGAGCTTTAACTCTCAAATGCTTAGCGCCCTTGTGTTTGATCACATGATCTACCCAATAAGCAGCCCTGTCCATCGGATTCATTTCTTGATCCCTGTACAACTCCGACTTTAGATTTGCGGTTGAAATTAACCTAAAACACCTTTGATAAGTACACATTGAAACTATTTGCAAGGATACATACTTTTCATCATTCAATACTTTCTGTAACGCTTCGTTAAACGTTTCTGCTGTTAACTGGTTCAAAGGCAAATGAATCCCATAACCATCATGTTCCACATCCCCGCAATTCATAGGTTGGTCCGCGAAGAACGGAATACAGATCATTGGTACTCCATAATACAGAGATTCTGTGCAGCCACCATATCCTCCGTGACCTATAAAAACTTTGACATTTGGATGGGATAGATTACCACGTTGTGGGAACCATGTACGAATCTCCACGTTCTCTGGTTTATTCTTCAGGGTTTCTTTGTCGGACTTCAACAGAACCTTCAGTGGTAGTTGACCAAGAGATGTCAGGATGATACTTAGTTTGTCTTCTGATATTTCTGATACTTTAACATTGGTTCCAAAACTGAAATAAACAACTCCCTTTGTGGCTTCGTTCAAAATTGTCTTCAAATCTTCTGGTAGAGGTTCTGGTTCTTGGAGATGGAAGCCACCGATTTGTACCATCGCTGGTACGTAAGGTCGTGGTGTTTCTGTACTCACGTGAGAATTAACAAAAGTCATTTGATTTCTGTTTTTAATTTCGTCATATGGAGGTGCCCCTGGAAAGTGCTTCTCAATGCCCTTGTTTGCGTTGTATGTGAGTACATGCGAGAATGCAGCAAACGCAAGGTCACACAAGGAGTTAGCAAGTCTTTGCCAAAAATTCATGTCGTCTGTGAATGGTAGGAATATATTCGGGACGTACGCTGCTGGTCGTGCATTTCCAACTAAAGCATCACCCAGTGGAAATCCACCAACTGGCAAAAAAGTGATGACAGGAACATCAAAGTGATGCGCCAATCCAAGGGTGGCGTCGAGACCAGTGAAGTGGATCAATAGATCAAATTTCGAATCTGACTCCAATAACCATTTCATCTTTTTACTTTGGAGAATAACATCTTGAAACTCACCGAGTATGCTCACCCGACTGAAGTTGTCAAGAAATGATGCCTCTTCCTGTATGTACTTCTGCATACGCTCTATAAGTAATAAACAATAAAACTCAATTAACAAAATGCCTATAATTGTTTACTATCTTACCTTCTTTGAATGTCAAAACTTCGTCAATGATCAAGTGTGTAAAGTTTGGAAATGTGCCTTTATTTTTGAACGGGCTGATGTAAGTTACATTGTGACCCCTCTTGGCTAAATTTCCTAGTAATATGCTGCCCAAAATATTGTGACTTTCGCTCGGATATGGGAAAACTGCCAATATGTTAGCTGCATGTCCCATGGATATGCAAACAGCAGCAATAATAATAATACTGTGCATGTTGGTTGATATGTAGTTCACTTCAATTACTTGTGCACGACTGGTTTAATCAATTAATCTGAACGATTGTTGGTTGTAATCGACAATTAATGGCTTTATATATGGTAGACAAATAGATCTATGTCATTCACATCTATTATGTATTTAGCTATATCACTGAAAGATAAGATTGCACATGTAAAATATATATGATGACAATTTATCATACTGTAGTAAGGTGATCATTGATGACATTTTTATTGATTGTTTTGATTGCGATTTTGTAAAATAACAAACAGCAACGTAACTATTTTAATTGAAATAAGTTTTGCACAGAGCATCAACAGTATGATCTAATAGACGCAATTTTTTTATGATGATTGTGCCAGATATAAAAAAAGTCATTCTGATTGTTGATAACAAGAGTGTCGATGTCATCTTTATAGTCAATTTTAAAACGTGTATACGATTTAGTAAAATTAGGAACAATTTAAAAATTAAATTTGCGCTTTTTAACAAGCTGTTGAAATAAATGCTGCTCTCCGTTATTCTTTAAAAAATTTGTTTGGTTTATTACTTGTTCAGCTGACATACCATCTAACACTATTTTGACAAATAGAACGGTATATTTTTCTCCGACTTCAAATATTATTTTATGTGATTTTTATATTTAGGTGTCATATTACACAACACTTAGAAGTTTACTATATGCATCAATGTTCAATCTACAGTTTGTTGATTTCAAAAGTATCCACCCTTAATAACTCATGACCTGATTTCTTTGAGTGGAACCACGTCAAATGGCTCCCTCCGCCTTGTGATTCATCATTTGAAAGGGCATAAATTTCTCTACTCAACCATGATAAAAAAAAATTAAATTGATCTATTTGTTCTTAAGATAGACTACACAGAAGATGGAAGGTATGAAATAAATTATAATTAGCGAACATTTCGGATTGGATACACTGTTGAATTAAATTACAGTCATAAGAATACAAAAAATTAAATAAATAATAAAATAAGTATTTAGAAATTATTTTATGACGTCTTCGAAATGGCCACCATTGTTTGCTAGACAAAAATACATTCTGTTTTCGAACTATTCGCGAACTTTGACGAATGTTTCACGGGTGATTTGTCTACATTCTTGCCTAATTCTGTGTTTGAGTTCTTGGAGACAGGCCAGTGGAGTTGTATTCTTGTCTAACAAATAATGGTGGCCATTTGGAACATGTCATAAAATAATTTCTTATATCTTATTTTATTATTTATTTAATTTTTTTATTTCTTATGACTGTAATTTAATTCAACAGTGTATCTAATCCGCAATATTTCGCAAAGTATAATTGATTTCATACCTTCCATCTTCTGTGTAGTCTATCTTAAGAACCAATTGATCGATTTTATTTTTTTGTCGTTATTGAATAGAGAATCTGAAAACAGACTTCTTCGGCACGCGATAGTCGAGGCAATCCAGCTTCTTGACAATACTGACAGTGTGCGCAGACTCAAAAGGACTAGGTAAACCTTTTGAGTTGGTGAAGCGATGTTACTGTGCCCTTTCAATTGATGTCTCACAAGGTAGGGGGTGCCATTTGAAATTTCAAAGTGGGGTGGCTGGGGGATGAAGGTATGAAACCTAAAATTCTCTAGGTACCTACCATTTTTCTTCCCCTCGATATCTACGTCGACGTGCTTCCACTCTAAGCAATAATCGCATCAGGACAAGAGTTATTAAGGGTGGTTACTTTTGAAATGAACAGACTGTATGAAAAGGCAACAAAAAAATATTGGCGATCCTTAATACATCGGGTCTTTATCCAGTCCAGAAACTCGCTTATAATTTTGAATTTAACTATGTAAATATTTTAATGTACATCACTAGTTTTGTTAACTTTTTATAGACTTTTTTAACCAAATGTTAGTTCAACACTAGTTTCACAACAGTTTTGAGAGACTAACATACCGCGCAGTGTCTGATACTGACTACAATAACATCAAATATGTGTCTATTTAGTTTACGAAATATTTGTATTGTAGACAAAGTTATAGTAAATGTATATAGCAAAAGAAAAAAATTATTGCATATCTTGCAATTTGCATAAGGAACTGACTTAAAGTTAAGCTAGTTTTTAGTTCGACATTTTTTACATTGCTACAGGATAAAAGTAATTAAGAAAATTTTAATAATATCTAATTAGGCTAACTAAAAATGCATTATATGTTCATAATATTACGGTGTAGTACTCTTTTAACCACTATTATTTACAAATTTAGGGAGTGTCGGAATTAGGTACACGTAAATATAGCACGTCCTTAAATCAGACGTGTGTGTCGGAATTGTGTACATGGTTAGAAGCAATACAAATGCCTCTGTTGCTGTATTGACACAAGAAAATAATATATTTCACATCATTTGCTATATTACAATTAATTGTACGCATTTTGTCCAAATTACGGACATCAATAATACCTACTTATTACACTAGCCGCAGAGAGTAGCGATTTTGGCATTGATGCTCCTCCTTACAAGATAACAGTTGAACTCATGCCATCTCCATAAGAAAAATGATTATTCTGGCCTGAAACACCCATATAAAGTACAAAGAATAATAAAAGAGAAGAAAGCACACAAGAAATTATTCTAGCGAAATAAGAAAGGAAGCGAAAAAGGACCAGAATAAAAAGCTGCTCCAAGAAAAACTCTTAAAATTCCAGATGCAAGAAACATTAAAATACAGATGCAGGAGAGAGGACAGACTGAAGAAGACTATGGACTTATTTAATACTGTGTTTCATTAAAAATGGTAAAACATAACTGTTTAACATTTCTTAATAGTAAGTCTTATTTAACAATATTTAAAACCGTTAATTAATATTTACGTTAATTTTTATATTTGTCGGAATAATAGACTAATAATAGAGTTACAAAAAAATTAACTAGTCTTTATTTTCAATTGTCTTCTACAACAAATTCTCTTAAAACAACATTTTAAAATATAATAACAGATCACTGCAAATACGATCACCACAGACAAAATAAATGCTATTACATCTAGCAAATAATACTGATACCAAGTCAAATCAAGAGCTTTAACTCTCAAATGCTTAGCGCCCTTGTGTTTGATCACATGATCTACCCAATAACCAGCCCTGTCCATCGGATTCATTTCTTGATCCCTGTACAACTCCGACTTTAGATTTGCCGTTGAAATTAACCTAAAGAACCGTTGATAAGTACAAATTGAAACTATCTGCAAGGATACATACTTTTTATCATTCAATACTTTCTCTACCGCTTCCCTAAACGTTTCTGTTGTTAACTGGTTCAAAGGTAAATGAATCCCATAACCAGCATGTTCCACATCTCCGCAATTCTTAGGTTGGTCCGCGAAGAATGGAATGCAGATCATTGGTACTCCATAATACAAAGATTCTGTGCAGCCACCATATCCTCCGTGGCCTATAAAAACTTTGACGTTTGGATGAGATAGAATACCACGTTGTGGGAACCATGTACGAATCTCCACGTTCTCTGGTTTATTCTTCAGGGTTTCTTTGTCGGACTTCAACAGAACCTTCAGTGGTAGTTTTCCAAGAGATGTCAGGATGACACTTAGTTTATCTTCTGATATTTCTGATACTTTAACGTTGGTTCCAAAACTGAAATATACAACTCCGTTTGTGGCCTCATCCAGAATTGTCTTCAAATCTTCTGGTAGAGGTTCTGGTTCTTGGAGATGGAAGCCGCCGATTTGTACCATCGCTGGGACGTAAGGTCGTGGCGTTTCTGTACTCACGTGAGAATTAACAAAAGTCATTTGATTTCTGTTTTTAATTTCGTCATATGAAGGTGCCCCTGGAAAGTGCTTCTCAATGCCCTTGTTTGCGTAGTATGTGAGTACCTGAGAGAATGCAGCAAACGCAAGGTCATACAAGGAGTTGGCAAGCCTTTGCCAAAAATTCATGTCGTCGGTGAATGGTACGAAGACATTCGGGACGTACGCTGCTGGTCGTGAATTTCCAACTAAAGCATCACCCAGTGGAAATCCACCAACTGGCAAAAAAGTGATGACAGGAACATCAAAGTGATGCGCCAATCCAAGGGTGGCGTCAAGACCAGTGAAGTGGATCAATAGATCAAATTTCGAATCTGACTCCAATAACCATTTCATCTTTTTACTTTCGAGAATAACATCTTGAAACTCACCGAGTATGCTCACTCGACTGAAGTTGTCAAGAAATGATGCCTCTTCCTGTATGTACTTCTGCATACGCTCTATAAGTAATAAACAATAAAACTCAATTAACAAAACGCCTATAATTGTTTACTATCTTACCTTCTTTGAATGTCAAAACTTCGTCAATGATCAAGTGTGTAAAGTTTGGAAATGTGCCTTTATTTTTGAACGGGCTGATGTAAGTTACATTGTGACCCCTCTTGGCTAAATTTCCTAATAATATGCTGCCCAAAATATTGTGACTTTCGCTCGGATATGGGAAAACTGCCAATATGTTAGCTGCATGTCCCATGGATATGCAAACAGCAGCAATGATAATAATACTGTGCATGTTGGTTGATATGTAGTTCACTTCAATTACTTGTGCACGACTGGATTCATCAATTAATCTGAACGATTGTTGGTTGTAATCGACAATTAATGGCTTTATATATGGTAGACAAATAGATCTATGTCATTCACATCTATTATGTATTTAGCTATATCACTGAAAGATAAGATTGCACATGTAAAATATATATGATGACAATTTATCATACTTTAGTAAGGTGCTCATTGATGACATTTTTATAGATTGTTTTGATTGCGATTTTGTAAAATAACAAACAGCAACTTAACTATTTTAATTGAAATAAGTTTTCGACAGTGCATCGACAGTATGATCTAATAGACGCAATTTTTGTATGATGATTGTGCCAGATATAAAAAAGTCATGCTGATTGTTGATAACAAGAGTGTCGATGTCATCTTTATAGTCAATTTTAAAACGTGTATACACTGTATACGATTTAGTAAAATTAGGAACAATTTAAAAATTTAATTTGCGCTTTTTAACAAGCTATTGAAATAAATGCTGCTTTCAGTTATTCTTTAAAAAATTTGTTTCGTTTATTACTTGTTCAGCTGCCATAGCATCTAGCTATTCTAGCTCTAATTTGACAAATAGAACGATATAATTTTTAACTGATTTTAAATATTATTTTATGTGATTTTAATATTTAGGTGTCATATTACACACCACTTAGAAATCTACTATGCATCAATGTTCAATCTACAGTTTGTTCATTTCAAAAGTATCCACCCTTAATAACTCTTGACCTGATTTCTTTGAGTATAACCACGTCAAATGGCTCCCTCCGCCTTGTGATTTATCATTCGAAAGGGCATAAATTTCTCTACTCAACCATGATAAAAAAAAATTAAATTGATCTATTTGTTCTTAAGATAGACTACACAGAAGATGGAAGGTATGAAATAAATTATAATTAGCGTACATTTCGGATTGGATACACTGTTGAATTAAATTACAGTCATAAGAATACAAAAAATTAAATAAATAATAAAATAAGTATTTAGAAATTATTTTATGACATCTTCGAAATGGCCACCATTGTTTGCTAGACAAAAATACATTCTGTTTTCGAACTATTCGCGAACTTTGACGAATGTTTCACGGTTGATTTGTCTACATTCTTGCCTAATTCTGTGTTTGAGTTCTTGGAGACAGGCCAGTGGAGTTGTATTCTTGTCTAACAAATAATGGTGGCCATTTGGAACATGTCATAAAATAATTTCTTATATCTTATTTTATTATTTATTTAATTTTTTATTTCTTATGACTGTAATTTAATTCAACAGTGTATCTAATCCGCAATATTTCGCTAAGTATAATTGATTTCATACCTTCCATCTTCTGTGTAGTCTATCTTAAGAACCAATTGATCGATTTTATTTTTTTGTCGTGGTTGAATAGAGAATCTGAAAACAGACTTCTTCGGCACGCGATAGTCGAGGCAATCCAGCTTCTTGACAATACTGACAGTGTGCGCAGACTCAAAAGGACTAAACCTTTTGAGTTGGTGAAGTGATGTTACTGTGCCCTTTCAAATGATGTCTCACAAGGTAGGGGGTGTCATTTGAAATTTGGGGTGGCTGGGGGATGAAGGGATGAAACCTAAAATTCTCTAGGTACCATTTTTGAACTTCCCCTCGATATCTACATCGACGTGTTTCCATTATAAGCAATAATCGCATCAGGACAAGAGTTATTAAGGGTGGATACTTTTGAAATGAACAGACTGTATGAAAAGGCAACAAAAAAATATTGGCGATCCTTAATACATCGGGTCTTTATCCAGTCCAGAAACTCGCTTATAATTTTGAATTTAACTATGTAAATATTTTAATGTACATCACTAGTTTTGTTAACTTTTTATAGACTTTTTTAACCAAATCTTAGTTCAACACTAGTTTCACAACAGTTTTGAGAGACTAACATACCGCGCAGTGTCTGATACTGACTACAACAACATCAAATATGTGTCTATTTTGTTTACGAAATATTTGTATTGTATACAAAGTTATAGTAAATGTATATAGCAAAAGAAAAAAATTATTGCATATCTTGCAATTTGCATAAGGAACTGTCTTAAAGTTAAGCTAGTTTTTAGTTCGACATTTTTTACATTGCTACAGGATAAAAGTAATTAAGAAAATTTTAATAATATCTAATTAGGCTAACTAAAAATGCATTATATGTTCATAATATTACGGTGTAACAGGTACTCTTTTAACCACTATTATTTACAAATTTAGGGAGTGTCGGAATTAGGTACACGTAAATATAGCACGTCCTTAAATCAGACATGTGTGTCGGAATTGTGTACATGGTTAGAAGCAATACAAATGGCTCTGTTGCTGTATTTACACAAGAAAATAATATATTTTACATGGTTTGCTATATTACAATTAATTATACGCATTTTGTCCAAATTCCGACACGAGTGTCGGAATTACGGACATCAATAATACCTACTTATTACACTAGCCGCAGAGAGTAGCGATTTTGTCATTGATGCACCACCTTAGAAGACAACAGTTGAACTCATGCCATCTCCATAAGAAAAATCATTATTCTGGCCTGAAACACCCATATAAAGTACAAAGAATAATAAAAGAGAAGAAAGCACACAAGAAATTATTCTAGCGAAATAAGAAAGGAAGCGAAAAAAGACCAGAATAAAAAGCTGCTCCAAGAAAAACTCTTAAAATTCCAGATGCAAGAAACATTAAAATACAGATGAGGGAGAGAGGACAGACTGAAGAAGACTATGGACTTATTTAATACTGTGTTTCATTAAAAATGGTAAAACATAACTGTTTAACATTTCTTAATAGTAAGCCTTATTTAACAATATTTAAAACCGTTAATTAATATTTACGTTAATTTTTATATTTGTCGGAATAATAGAGTAATAATAGAGTTACAAAAAAATTAACTAGTCTTTATTTTTAATTGTCTTCTACAGCAAATTCTCTTAAAACAACATTTTAAAATATAATAACAGATCACTGCAAATACGATCACCACAGACAAAATAAATGCTATTACATCTAGCAAATAATACTGATACCAAGTCAAATCAAGAGCTTTAACTCTCAAATGCTTAGCGCCCTTGTGTTTGATGACATGATCTACCCAATAAGCAGCCCTGTCCATCGGATTCATTTCTTGATCCCTGTACAACTCCGACTTTAGATTTGCCGTTGAAATTAACCTAAAAAACCGTTGATAAGTACAAATTGAAACTATCTGCAAGGATACATACTTTTTATCATTCAATACTTTCTGTAACGCTTCCCTAAACGTTTCTGTTGTTAACTGGTTCAAAGGTAAAAGAATCCCATAACCAGCATGTTCCACATCTCCGCAATTCTTAGGTTGGTCCGCGAAGAACGGAATGCAGATCATTGGTACTCCATAATACAAAGATTCTGTGCAGCCACCATATCCTCCGTGGCCTATAAAAACTTTGACGTTTGGATGGGATAGAATACCACGTTGTGGGAACCATGTACGAATCTCCACGTTCTCTGGTTTATTCGTCAGGGTTTCTTTGTCGGACTTCAACAGAACCTTCAGTGGTAGTTTTCCAAGAGATGTCAGGATGACCCTTAGTTTGTCTTCTGATATTTCTGATACTTTAACATTGGTTCCAAAACTGAAATATACAACTCCGTTTGTGGCCTCATCCAGAATTGTCTTCAAATCTTCTGGTAGAAGTTCTGGTTCTTGGAGATGGAAGCCGCCGATTTGTACCATCGCTGGGACGTAAGGTCGTGGCGTTTCTGTACTCACGTGAGAATTAACAAAAATCATTTGATTTCTTTTTTTAATTTCGTCATATGAAGGTGCCCCTGGAAAGTGCTTCTCAATGCCCTTGTTTGCGTAGTATGTGAGTACCTGAGAGAATGCAGCAAACGCAAGGTCATACAAGGAGTTGGCAAGCCTTTGCCAAAAATTCATGTCGTCGGTGAATGGTACGAAGACATTCGGGACGTACGCTGCTGGTCGTGCATTTCCAACTAATGCATCACCCAGTGGAAATCCACCAACTGCAAAAAAAGTTATGACAGGAACATCAAAGTGATGGGCCAATGCAAGTGTGGCGTCAAGACCAGTGAAGTGGATCAATAGATCAAATTTGGAATCTGACTCCAATAACCATTTTATTTTTGTACTTTGGAGAATAACATCTTGAAGATCACAGACTATGCTCACCCGACGGAAGTTAATAAGTAATGATGTCTCTTCCTGTATGTACTTCTCCATACGCTCTATAAGTAATAAACAGTAAAACTCAATTAGCAAAATGCCTATAATTGTTTACAATCTTACCTTCTTTGAATGTCACCACTTCGTCAATGATCAAGTGTGTAAAGTTTGGAAATGTGCCTTTACTTTTGAACGGGCTAATGTAAGTTACATTGTGGCCCCTCTTGGCTAAATTTCCTAATAATATGCTGACCAAAATACTGTGACTTTCGCTTGGGAATGGGACAATTGACAATATGTTAGCTGCGTGTCCAATGGGTATGCAAGCAACTACAACAAGTATAATACGATTCATATTGGTGGATTTGTAGTTCACTTGAATTGCTCGTGCACGACTCGTTTAATCAATTAGTCTAAACGATTGTTGGTTGTAGTCGACAACTGAAGGCTTTATATATGGGAAGATAAGATTGCACATGTAATATATTGACATTCTTATGACATTCTTGGATTAAACATTCACATACTTCTTTTAAAAATTAACATGTTATTATGAAAGCAATAATATTTTACATGGAATGGCAATTAGTGCAACCAAAGAAGAAGCTTGTTATTTTTCAACAAATGTTTTTAAATTAACATAAAACAAACGTTTTATTATGACAGGTATACTTACTGCAAGATAATGGCAATTAAAGGACAATCATACAAATGTGTAACTTGTAGAAAAGCTAATTTTTTTCATCAAAATAATGTATATGTTACCGGCAAGGTACGTTATGCACTCATACCTAGGTTTACCTAGGCAAAGTCGGTATTGCCGGTCTACTTTAAGCAAAGTCCGAAATTATTCCACATTTCGGACATTGCCTACACTGTGGTACGACAATCTTAGGTTTGCCAAATGTGTAGCAGGCAAACTCCGAAATAAGCTGATATCCCGATTGCAGGCGGTCGATACTTACCGTCGATACGCGCGCGACGCCACCACATATCGTGACCTAACAACTGAATTCTTATTCTGTATCAGGGTTGCCAATAGCTGTGGAATTCTGGAATGTAGAACAACGGTGTGGAATGTGTGTGGAACACGATTGTATGTGGAATTATGAGTAATTTGACCAACTTTATTTTAAACTTGGATAAGTTAACTTTTACCATTTTTGTTGGTTTTAGAATTTACTGTTGGTAGCAACTGACAACAATCCTGAGTTCTGACAGCAAGTTTGTAACTTTCGCGCTCAAACGTGCAACCTATAAACATACCTATAAACCAACTTTTAAATTGTTAAACGCATGAATTTTAGTCTACTTATAAGAAGTAACAATGTAATAGAGCTTGCGAAATTTGTGGAATTTGGTTTGCCAAGTTGTGGAATTTTGCTGTTGGCTATTGGTAACACTGTAATCTGTATGGTCTTTAGCGTTTAGTTGTAATTAGGCGGCCGTTGTGTTCAGTTGTTTTTAATCGTTATTGGATTTGTGACCAAGAAGACATGCAAGTATGAGTGACGAGGGTGAAATGAAGGCGAGACTTTTGGAGAAATTAGAGAGTATGCGGAAACCAATAAATTCTTTTTACATTCCATCGATAGAAAAGTACGAGACATTAATTAAAGAAGTTGAAGAAGCCAAGAACGCTACCAAAAAAAAACAACTCTTCAATACCGACGTCTTAAACGTTACGATGTGTTACTTGTTGGGGGCATTAAAAAGTTAATGTTGCCATTGTCTGCGCTAGTCACCGAAATAAAATACTTTGTGCCCAATGAAGAATTGTTTGAGGTGCTAGACAATGCTCACAAGGAATGTGGTCATGCTGGAAGAGATATTATGATTAAAGCACTAAGCTACAAATATGCTAACGTAAATCGTATTGTTGGAGAGTTGAAAATGATGTGGCCAGAACTCAGTATAGTCCACGGAAAACCACGTCATTCACAAAGCCAGGGAAGTGTAGAGCGGTCTAACCAGGATGTTGAAAACATATTCTTTGCCTGGATGGAAGATAATAAAACCAAGCGTTTGAGTGAGGGTTTGCGCTTCTGTCAGTTACAGGAAAACAATGCCATATCATACCTAGTGGAATCCGACAAACTCCGTTTGAAACAATATTCGGTGAGTAATGGTTAAGTTGCTGTTTTTGCGAGTAAATAGTTGATTTCGTTATTTTTAGGAAGAAACGCTCATATTGGTATTCAGACTTGATACCTGATTCTGTGAAAACGGTACTGAAAACTGACGAGGAATTAGAAGAAGCGCTAGCTACTGTTAATTCCAATAGAAGTGGAGCAACGAATAATCTGGAGCAGGAAAAATCCGATTCTGAAACGACAACTCAAATCCACAGTCAAGCTCTATACAAAACTTATGTGCTATTTTCGCTAAGGAAACTTCAAGCTCTCACAAGTGCAGAAACTGTGGTGAAATTGGTCACTTGAATTGCGCTCAAAGCAGTAGTGGCACCAGTACCAACGATGATGAAGAGGGTTCTGGAGCATCAGTTCTATGCCTCCGCTGTGCGCAGACAATTTCTGCAACTGTAAACAAAGAAGTTGCCTACGAAGGATTGAGAGTCCAAGCAGAGAAGATGAAGCAGCTATCGCAAAAACAGTTTTCAGAAATTCAGGCTGGGGAATCAGTCACAGTGCCAGTTTCGAATTTAGACAGAGGCAAAGGAGATGCCCGTAATATAGTAGGTGTTGTAATGGCAAAAAACTGCGTATGGTTTTTATAACATCGGTACTAAACATGGTGTAATCAGTTCTCTCTATGCAAGGAACCAACTCCAAAGTTGCAAGGAACCAACTCCAAAGTTGCAAGGAACAATTTCTTAAAATAGAAGACATCCCGAAAATAGGGTTTCAAAGATGTAACTGCACCAAAAAATGCACCACTAACTCTTGTAAATGTAAAAGAGTAAATTACTTGTGCAATTCCAAGTGTCACCATTCGAATCCGTGTACTAATAAGTGACAAAATTAACACTAAATGTATTGTATAAGGGTACTGTATTACGGGTATTGTACTCTGTAAAAAGCGTATCATGCAGAAGCCCTCATTCTACCCATAGAGACCACTCTGATTTTAAGTTTGTCTCTGCTTATCCTCAATATGTTTTCAGTTGTTTTTTTTTTCTTATATGAAGGTTTATTTTATTTGTGGTTGTTCTGTAAAGTATTGAAAGTTTTAAACAATATATTGTTTAAATATATTTTTAATTTTATTTTGATAGCTTATTGATATAAAATTAAATCATTTCAATTCAAAGTTATCGCCAAAACAGGCGTTTTCGTGAAATAATTATTTAGACTATAGAAATATTCTAATACCAAGTATGTGTAGTGTTAAAACAAACATATTATGTTAAAAATGTCATTTTTTTAACATTAGTCAACAATTTTTCTGTGTGTATAAACCTCCCTAAAGTTTTAATTCTGAAAGTTTATCATTGATTTGCGTGGGCTGAGTGACAGTTTAGCGGTAAATTAATTGCAGTTGTTTCTGAGATGTCGGCTAAGGCAAATGGAATTTTGTCAATTAATGAGTTTCATAATTGAAACGCTCACTCACGCTGCGCCTCTCCTGCCAGCGCAAACCGGACTCCTGGCAACAGTTACTACTTCTCATAAAGAATTCATATATGCCACGGCGGCGATTTCTCGCTAATAATTGATGGGAAACCTACGATTTACTTCACCACGTAGTTTCATGACAAACAAAATTAAGGTTTCATACCGTTTCCGTACGCCCGTTAATAGAAAAATCATCCGTGGCTAGTGCACAGTTAGCGAACTTAAAGGGGATATTGTACGAAGTGTGGGCTCTTTAATAATGCACTGTTTCATGTAGCACGAACCAGTAGTCTGCTCTTAGCATAACCATTATTAAAATTTAAATTCCTCTGCACACATATTTGTGTTTGTAATAGAATTAAAAGCATACCGTTTTTGCATTAAGGAAACTAGAAGTGAAATATATAATCAACTAAAGAAACGAATGATATTAATCCAGGTGAGGATAACTTTTGGAAAACGCACCTCCGTCTGGTTTTGAACCAGGTACCCTCCAATTTCCGGTTAACAGCTCTCCCAGTTGAGCTACAGAGGTTGTGGAAATTTATAGGTTTATTAGAGTTTAAATACATCAGAGAATGGGTGGATCATGTCATCAAACATAAGGGCGCTGAGCATCTGCTAGTTAATACTCTTGATTTAGCTTGGTATCAGTATTATTTATTGGATGTGATAGGATTTATTTCGTTTGTGGTGTTGGTGACCAGTGTGATTTCGTTTTATATTTTAAGATGTTGTTTAATTATATTTTGTAGAAGACAACACAAAATAAAGACTAATTAAACATCGGTAATGGGTTACTAATTTTATCGTTTCTTCTCTATCTGATTAAGAGTCTCGTATTTTTATTATCATTATGGATGGACATTGTTTCTCCAAGGTATCTATATTATCCTCTACGTAATTTTAATTGTGCTTTACTGAATTGATTTCTCGTGATACTGGTGACCAGTGTAATTTCGTTTTATATTTTAGATGTTGTCGTAATGTCCTCCTTAGAAGACAACGAACGATAAAGACTAATTAGGTTTTGCTATGAAGCACTTGTAAGTTTCTTTATGTAAGCATTAAACTTAAACAATTTTGGCAGGTTTGGAAATAAATTTAATTTTTAAGTTAATTTAGATTATTTTGCTGAAATCTTTGTTATTTTTAATGAACATTGAGATAAAAACTCACTGAAATCGGAAGCTCTTACTTTCGAGATTTTGCAATTCATTTTAAAGGAAATGTTTTAACTGTAGAAAAAAACTTTCTGGGAAAAAACTTGTTCTAGGAACTCTAGGAAAAATGATTCTATAAAAGATTTCTTATTACGTTATTAATTTGATATACGATATACTTCCACTAGTGATTTGCTTGGACAATATCCAGTGAAGATACTATGAAGCGCTAATCTCTCTTTTCCTCTTTTTAGGTTCTACTGAAGATGGCAACATAGTTACTGAAATACGTATTTAGGTTTCTAAAATACTTGTTGTGGTTAAGGGTTTATAATTTTATTAATTTGATATACGTTTAGAATTTGTGCATACTGTATTGAGTCCTAAATGTAAGAGTCCTGAAATTTGTTTCTCTTAACGATAATTTTATTTTCAGTTTGACTCTATCGAATTAATATTGTAGATCATTTAGAATGGTTGGAAAATAACGGATACTTCTCCGATTTTTCTCATCTAAAGCCAGCAACAAATGTAGTAATAAGCCGCAACGATTTAACTGTGCAGGCCGAATTGCGCAAATTTTTTCAACGTGTCACAGTGATTCATTTGCAACTTTTAGCTGGAGAAAATATTTTTTTTTCTTATAGATAAACTTAAAATAATAATTTGGTAACTAAAAATATAGTGAAAAAAGTCTAAACCTGAAGGGGTTGTTTTAGGGGGTTGAAACGCTAAATATTTGTTTAATAATTTGAATTCGTCTAAATGTGATAGTATTGTACCCACAAAAACATATAAATAGTAGATAAAATTTAAAATACCAATAAGGTAGTTTTTGAGGGGGTTGAAAAATAAAGTATAATTAACAATAAATCACTTGATAATCGGGTGGTTTTGGAGGGGGTTGATAATAATGTTTCTTTGATATTGCAGTGGATCAGAGATAATGTAGTAAAGAAGGTCGTAAATAAGTAACTTATAATATAGGTTAATAATATGGTGATATACAGGAGGGATGTAAATTTTAAATAAATCAAAAATTACAGCCACATCCTGGATTTGAACCAGGGACCTTTGCGTTTCTAGCACAATGCTCTCCCATCTGAGCTAATGAGGCCTATGACATTTGTTAGATATAATTGTCATAAATCAAGGAAAGGAAGTAGTGATTACTAATTTTTGATTTATTTAAAATTTAAAATTTACATCCCTCCTGTATATCACCATTTATTAACCTATAATATTGATTTGACTAAAATACGTCGTTAAAAACATTTTCATTTGTAATTCAGTCTGTATGACAATCCGTTTGTTGGTGTGAACCCTACTTCCAAAGTAGATGACATTTGATAGGTGTACGTCAAGATAGGTTAGCGTTTGGTAGTAATCACTACTTCCTTTCCTTGATTTATGACAATTATATCTAACAAATGTCATAGGCCTCATTAGCTCAGATGGGAGAGCATTGTGCTAAGTTGCCTAGTTACCAGGCAAACGCACTCTACAGCAACCGATTCTGCTCTTGATTTGAGTTCATTTTAACGTTTTTGCTACACGTTTTTATTAGAAAGTTTGGTTTTATAGAGAAGTTGACGTGCGAAAAAAATCGAAAAACAAGTATTACAGCGAGGGACCTTTCTATTTTTGGGACGGGGGACGAAGACCAACAAGAATTGACAGAGACACTGTCAAAAGTGACAGAGCACATGGACGTTGAGGGGGAGTTCTCCAATGTCACACCTAAGAAGGCTGCGAAAAGGAAGCCGGAACAACCAGAAGGATCACCAATAAAAATTAAAAATAGGTACACCAACCTGAAATCTGACATTGAACCGGCTCCAGCAGCCTCACGAACTCCCCCTGTCAGGACAACTGGACCCAGTACAACAACACGACAAGACGGACAAGACGGACAGACTGCAACAACTAGTACAAACGCAACAACTCCGACAACGACAACAAAGACTAAAGCACCCTCACCTGTTGTCATCCATTCCGAAAGCCCACACAAGCACAGACATGTCGTATCTGACCTGGACAGTGCAGTTGCGAAGGGACGATACAGGCTGCGGTATGGCGAGGACATCATTTCTATTCAGCTTATGACTGTGGAAGATAAGGTGAAAATGCTAAAATTCCTTAAGTTAAGGAAGATCAGCTTCCATACATATACTGAGAAGGATGATATTCGGCGCGCCTTTGTGCTGGATGGGCTTGCAGATGACGTATCTCCTGGTGATGTAATCGCAGAGATGCAACAGCATAGAGTGCAAGTATATAAGTGCTTCCGTATGAAGGGTACGCGTTACCCAAAATTTATAGTAACTGTGGGGAAGGAGCACAGTTTGGATGCGCTTAACAAAATTGGCTACTTAGACCATGTCCGCGTACGTTTTGGTTTTTTACGGAATAAAGCAAAATTGATACAATGCAAGAACTGCCAGATGTGGGGTCATGCGACTGATAATTGTTTTGGGGCGTCTCGGTGCATGAAGTGTCCAGATCCTCACCATACCAAGGATTGCCCCAAGAACAAGGAGAGCGGAGACCCACTGGAGTGTACCAACTGCGGGGGAGAACATGCGGCAAATAACACGGAGTGTCCGATGTACCATAAGGCAATAGCCCGACGAGCTAGACCACGCGGGCGGAAAGAAGTTGCGATGGGTAAGAATGGCTTTCGCATGCAACCAGGGGATTACCCGGTCTTGCCGTCGCAGCGCTTTGTGCCTGCGCCGCCTCCGAAGGAAAACGCTTGGTTTAAGCAGAGGCCATCAGCGAGCCAACCTATACCAGCGCCGAGACTGCAGGCGCAAACACAGAGGGCTGCTTTCCAGCACGAAGATCTTGCATCCTTGGCGAGAGAAATGGACGAGTTGAATAGTGTTATAAACTTGAAAGAAATGATAAGTATAATAAGAACATCTAGGTCTAGAGTAATCCAGTCGCGAAACGAGTTTGATAAACTCGAAGCCGTTCAGCAATTTTGTGAGGACCTGATGCACATCTAGTGGCTTCTATTGCACATTGGAATGCCAACAGCGTGCTTCATAAGAGAATGGAGCTCATAGAATTTCTGAACCGCTTCGAGATCCAAATTATGTGTTTAAATGAAACAAATTTAATCCATTCGGATTTTTTCAATATTCCAAATTTTAGTGTCCTTCGGAAGGATAACACAAGGCGTATGGGCGGAGTGGCTATGTTGGTCAGGAATGATATCCCATTTATTGAAGTACGCGACAACGATTTGGACCATTTGGAGGCAATCAAAATCAGAACGTCTGGTAATTTACACATCATCGCGATTTATAATTGTCCGCGTAAAACATTATCGCAAGAAGACTTACATAGTCTTCTTACGAAGCACAACAAAGTCCTTCTGCTCGGGGATTTAAATGCTTGTCACTCCTCATGGGGCTGTCATTATAATAACAGGAATGGGGTTAATGTCGCTAATTTCGTAGCCAATCACAATGTCTTAGTGTTGGCACCGAGGGGCCCGACTCATTTCCCTGATAACGGAGGTACTCCAACGACGATTGACATTGCGTTGGTGAGAAACGTTAGGGATGTTTCGGACGCCTCGGTCTTGAACGAACTGATCTCTGACCACCTCCCTGTGTTGATAAAGCTCGGTGAGCGTGGCGAGCGGCCGCGTACAAGCAGGAAATATAAATACAGCACCGCTGATTGGTCAAAGTATCGACAAATAGTAAACGAGAAAGTCTCAATCAACACAACTATAAACGACACGCACACACTGGATATCGAAATTGAAAATTTAACAACTGCCATTCAAGCTGCAGCGCGTAGATCAATTAAGAAAACTGCACTCGATCCATTTAAGAAACGAGATACCCCAGAACACATCATTGATTTGATACACCAGCGCAACACTGCACGCCGCGTATATCAACGATCACGACAACCATATGACAAAGATACATATCATCACCTAAATTATAGAGTTAAAACCGAAATGAAACAACACAGAAATAAACTTTGGGCGGACAGATTAAGAAAATTAAGTACAGACGATAACACACTTGGGACACAAATTAGAAAGCTCAAGCGTAAATTTCGGCCTATACCAGCGCTGCAGAATGACGATGGCTTACATCTGACCGATAGGGAAAAGGCAGATGCTTTGGTGAATTATTATAGTGGGGTACACATACCAGAACCGGACACTACACAAGACCACTTTAACATAACACAAAGAGTGGAGGAGTTCCTGGCCGAAGAGCATAGGCCACCTGACGACGTCTTTTTAATCAAACCGTCCACTATTTCTCGATACGTCAAGAAAAGCAGTTCTCTGAAGGCCCCCGGCGCAGATGGTATACAGAATGTCTTGCTGAAGAACCTTCCTAGGAAGGCTATAGTTCAGCTCATGTACATCGCGCGAGCTGTGTTGTTGCTAAGTTACTTCCGAACAGCTTGGAAAACTGCTGTGGTTATCCCTATTCTCAAGCCCTCCAAACCATCACACGACCCAACTAGCTATCGGCCTATTTCTTTGCTTTGTTCGATATCAAAATTAATCGAAAATGTTATCTATGAACGGATATTGGCCCACTCTGAAGATCGTCATGTCATTCCAGATGAACAATTTGGCTTCAGATCTGGACATTCGACTACCCACCAAATTTCTCGAGTTGTTGCGGATGCTGTGGAAAGTTTTAACAAGAGAGCTCATACGGCCATGTTGACCCTGGACATTGAGAAGGCGTTTGACAGAGTCTGGATTATTGGACTACTACATAAACTGATTACAAATAATTATCCCGCGTACTTGATTAAGTTAGTCCGAGACTACCTTGAAGGCCGACAAATCGTGGTCAGGGTCAACGACCAGTTGTCCTCGAGTAAGGAAATTTTCTGCGGCGTTCCACAGGGTGCGATTCTCTCGCCACATCTTTTCAATATATATATTTCGGACACCCCTAAATTAAGAAACACAAAATTAGCTTTTTATGCGGATGATACGGCGATCTATGCGAGGAATTTCCACCCCTTAATAGCATCCCGGATGATCCAAATTCATGTTAACGTTTTACTCAAATATTACGCGAAATGGAAGCTTCGCCTGAATGGCGCTAAGTCGGAGCTTATAATTTTTACAAAATTATGCCGCCCAATACGCCTTCCCTACCCTGTCAAAATTGATAACGTTCCGGTTCCATTAAAGCAGTGCGTTAAGTATTTGGGCGTGTACCTTGATCAACGGCTCACCTTCAGGAACCAGATCGCCAAAATTATTCAAAACGCCAGCGGGACAATTCGAGCAATGTACTCGCTAATTGCTCGAAATAGCGTTCTAAATTTCGCAAACAAAAAACTCGTGTACTACTCCATTATACGACCGGGAATGCTTTATGGGGCGCCAGTTTGGGGCAACGCGGCGCGCACTCATATAAAACGTGTTCAGGTCCAGCAAAACAAAATTTTACGTATTATTTTGAACGCCGACCGAGATGATCGTACAGTACAATTACATACTCGCGCCGCGACTCCGTTTATTAAAGATGTTTTGGCAAAACACCTAACAAAATTCTATGACAAAACTATTTGGCATGAAAACCCCCTCATACGAGGCATCTCGGACAAACCCAGGATGAGAAAGCATCGGTACCCATTCGAGGCCCACAACCTCTTACCACCACCTTTAGAGGAAGACGTGCCGGAACCGCCTGAGCAACCTGAGGATGACTTCGGGTGGGGTGACGAACTAAACAGACGTGACAGACAAGCACGACAAGACAGAAGACGTGCCGAACGCGAACGTGAAGAGGACGCAGATGCAGCCGCAGACGCCGGAGAAGACCCCGTTGCTTTGCGGGACGCCATCGATGAGGACGACTTCGATGCCGAGGAGGAGGACTTTGAGCCTGCGAATCGGCGGAGGAGGCGGCGAAGGCGGTGGCGGTAACTGCGGTGCGTCCAGTGCGCGTTCGGCAGTAACGAGTGCGGGGTGTCTCGTTTTTAACGATATTTTTTTAGCCGACAACGTTTTACAAGCCCTTTTTATCATTTTTGTAAAACATTTTATCGTTTTTTATCGTCGTTTGTTCTTATAATTTACCCGCCAAAGTGTTAACTCACTGGCGGGTAAAACGTTCTTTGTTCCTCTTTTATTTGTTAACTTCGGATAAGCGCCCACGGCGCAAGGCACCGTATTTTAAATTTTTATTCGAAAATATGTTTGCTCATGTTGTTTTTTAATGATATTTAATAAAACTTTGTTAATGCTTAATGCTTAATGCTTAATGCATTGTGCTAGAAACGCAAAGGTCCCTGGTTCAAATCCAGGATGTGGCTGTAATTTTTGATTTATTTAAAATTTACATCCCTCCTGTATATCACCATATTATTAACCTATAATATTGATTTGACTAAAATACGTCGTTAAACATTTTCATTTGTAACTTATAATGAACGTTTTATATACAAATATGAAATCACACAGATATTATTTATCAAAATGTATTTTATATATAGATAACTAGATATTAACATTGAACATGATCTCCAACAAAAATTATAAAACTTTATGATTATAATTCTATATTATCCCAACTAACATACTAAAAATGATGTTAAAAATCAATTAGCAGTGTGTTGTTTTTTGTTATTGTAAATATGACAATATTATACCTATCTGCAATCACAAGAAAAATGTTTTTGAAAATCAATTAGCAATAGCGAATAGCCTAGAACAAGGTACCTGGATAAAAATATTTTATAGTTCGCTTTGATTATTTATTGACTATAGTAAATATTTACGCAATAATAACAAAAACAACAAAATATCCTTGACATTAAATAAAAAATATAAAGATGAAAAGCTTGAGGAATAAACATAATTTATACTCAATTTAAAATAAAACACTGTTTTCGAAAAGAAAGCTCTTTAGCTTAAATTTTATTCGATGCTGTCCATCTTTCAGCAAATCTGGACGAAACACTCGAAATTTTTGAGTGAATGTGCTGCAGTGAATCATTATATCCATTATATAATATCCATTATATATATATATCCATTATATTATTCATTATATCCGCAACATTAAACTTGTGACTGATATAATCCATTAGACGAGCATTTTGTTCTTCTTTCCTATGTTTTCGCCATTCTTCAAAAATCTCGAGTTTTGAAATCGAGATGACATATAATGAAAAACAAATCAAAGTAGCAAAAGTGGGGCAAAATGCGGTATTCAAATTTATGTGATTTGAAAGATAAATGTTTAAACTATATTATATACAAAATATATATTGAATAATCGTGGATACAAAAAATTGTATTTGATGAAAGTTTACAAATATAAAATTAGCATGTATTTTCGATTATCTTTTTCAACATAATTATTACACCACATAGTGTATTATTTGAACCTAATTTGAAGTGAAATAAGAAAGGACTTACCTTAGCACTGTTTAGAAATGACTTTTATCCACCTAGATTATTATAGGCGATTCACTGTGCGTGTGTAGGCTAAATCATTGCAGTTTATCGTAACGATTTAGCCTACAAACGTTGAAAAATTTGCGCAGTTCATTTGCACAGTTAAATAGTTGCACTTTCTAGTTTATGTGTCAATTCAGACTGGCTTCAGGTTTGACTAGGTAGTCATTTATTCGGTATATTAGTTGAAGTATTTTAGAAGTCCTATTTTGTCTTCTTATTTAAGTCATTTCTAGTTAAATATTGTCCTATTGTATATATCTGCTGGTGGTGTTCATCTGTCAAGGCAATACAGATTTTTATGATCCTGTTCTGTGAATTTGCAGTGTATTTATCGTCGTATTCTTTATATTGCTCCAGATCTTGATCATATATTGTATTTGTGGTGTGTAAAGCTGATATATTGATATCTTCTGATTAAAATCTCATTCAGGACCACCGATGTGATGACTAAAACATAATCTTATCAACCTCATTTTACTATAATACTCAAAACGTTTTTCATGTGCTTGCCTATGCTGTATACAAGATAACATTGGTCTGTCGATACTTAGTAGCTGTATTACTCCATAACATAACGGTCAGAGTTACTAATAGTGAAATCCATAGTTTTGATATTAGTGTATGTGAACCTAAGACATTAAGCAACATGAAGTATATCCTCCTTCTGGTTGCATTGGTGTCCACAGTGCAATCAGCCAACATATTGGGAGTGTTTCAATTTCCCACTGAAAGCCACAACGTCTTGGGCAGCATATTATTAGGAAATCTAGCTAAGAGGGGCCACAATGTTACCTATATTAGCCCATTTAAAAACAAAGCCTCCTATCCCAACTTCACACACCTGATCGTCGATGAAGTGTTGACATTCAAAGAAGGTAAGACTACAAACAACCACGACATATTCACCAACACAATTTTCGTTTAGAGCGTGTTCAGCAGTTTATGCAAGAAGATGCATCGTTCCTTGATAATTTTAGACGTCTAACAACCGTCTTTGAATTTCAACATGTTTTTCTGGAAAACCCAAAAATTCAACGGCTCCTAAAATCAGACTCAAAATTCGATCTGATAATAATGTTCGCATCATCTGACGCCACCATGGGATTCGCTCATCATTTTGACGCTCCTGTTATGCTATTTAGCCCGTTCGGTGGTTTGACAGACGATCAATTTGGAAATCCCCATCCAGCTGCTTATGTCGCAAATACACTTCTGCCGTTCTCTGATGAGATGAATTTCTGCCAAAGGCTTGGCAATACGTTAGTTGGACTTATCTTTGTCGCCCTCGGGCCAATATTCGCATATTCAGCAAACGACGGACTCCAGAGGCATTTCCCAGGAGCTCCCACCATTGACGAAATTCAAAGGAAGAGGATCCAAATGGCTTTGGTGAATTCCCATGTCAGCACAGAGACACCACGACCTTACGTACCGGCTATGGTACAAATTGGTGGCTTCCATATGCAAGAACCAGAACCTCTATCAGAAGAGTTGAGGACTATTCTCGATGAGGCTGCAGACGGCGTAATTTATTTTAGCTTTGGGACCAATGTTAAGTTAGGAGATGTAGCTGAAGATAAGATGGACATCATCATGGAGTCTTTAGGACAACTACCACTCAAGGTTTTAGTGAAGTCTGAGAAAGCTTCCCTTGACAACAAACCAGGGAACGTAGAAATTAGTTCGTGGTTTCCACAACGTGGTGTTCTGTCCCATCCAAACGTGAAGCTTTTTATCGCACATGGAGGGCTGGGTGGTTGCACAGAGTCTTTGTATTACGGAGTCCCGATGATTTGTATTCCCTTCTTTGGAGACCAACTCAAGAATTGCGGAGATGTGGAACGTGACGGTTATGGAATTAATTTGCCATTGAATCAATTAACTGCAGAAACTTTTGGTGAAGCATTACGAAAAGTTTTATACGATGAAAAGTATGTATGCTTGTAAGTAGCTTGTGGAGGTGTTTATCACAGGTATTTTAGGTTGATTGCAGCAGCAAAGTTGAAGTCGGAGTTATACAGGGATCAAGAAATGAATCCAATGGACAGGGCTGCGTACTGGGTGGATCATGTCATCAAACACAAGGGCGCTGAGCATCTGAGAGTCAAAGCTCTTGATTTAGCTTGGTATCAGTATTATTTATTAGATGTGATAGGATTTATTTCGCTTGTGTTATTGGTGGCTAGTGCAATTTGTTTGTATATTTTAAGATGTTGTTTGAATGTACTTTGTAGAGGACAACAAAAAATAAAGACTAACTAATCATTGGTGATGAACTTTAGTTAAACATTATAGCCACGACGTGGATTTGAACCAGAAACCGGTGTGTATCAAGCACAATAAACTACCAACTATACACTGTGGGAAAAAAAAAACGGTAAAAATTTTCTGTTGCTCATATTTCCAAAGATATTAAGTAAATTTTCTTTGATAAACTAATTTCGTACATTGTGAAGATTGAAAACATATCATATTTGCAATAATTCAACGTTTGAATCCAACGTAATGTTGCTTTATGTATGTATGGCTATGGAACATTTCTGATAATATGGGGTCAATTTAATGTGAAATGAAAGGTGTAATGAAATTACACCTGCTTTCTTTTGGTCAAGAGGAACAGTTGAGACTTTATAGCATCGCATACAGGGTTATTTTTTTAGTATACAGGGTGAAATCTTGAAACATCGTTTTTTGCTGCTTTTACTCAAAAGAGCAGTTGAATTGCACGTTTGCACAGATAAAAAAAACGATTATGGAATCGTTTTTTTTTGCATAGGCATGAAAAGTCCAATTGCGAACTGAAGTTATCTTTAAAGATGCTGGACTAACTATAGACAACGTTTAGTTTTCTTATGGTCACCAAGATTGATATTGAAATTTTTGAAGGATTTTTCTTATCCTTTTTCCATATTGTACTACAATTATTGGGCTGTAGATTTTCTTGCAAATGTTTTGTGTTTTTGCAACAAAAACGTAAATTTTGCGTTTGGAGTGCTTTGCTACTAAAATCAAGATCATTTTTTATTGAACTAAAATCATGACAGTCAACAATAATCGTTTTATTTCAAATGCAAACAGTTAGTCTATTTGCAAAATATACATCCATGATGTATGAATTCTAAATTTATCAAATTTTATCGTAAAGAAGAAAACAAAAAATTGTCAAAATGTTTATTGGCATTAATATGAAAAATTTCTTTTGCAGTAACTATTCTAGAATATTTTACAAAAATCGTAAAGTGTTTGAGCAAATTTAAGATGCAAGTGCAAGTTTTTATCGAATAGAGTTTATATTCTGTTTGTTTATGATGTCAATAAGCACACTTTGACATCTTTTAAACCGACAATTGATTTTTTTCTAGTAAGGTAAAATTTGAAAACTTTGACCAAGCTACGAGGTGAAAGATATTGTTCAATCAAGTATAATTTAGGCGTTTCTTACTGACTGGATTTGGTAACTTTTGGCAGCCCAGGCGTTTTGATCCGGAAATTTTTGCTTTTTTCGTGAATCCGGGGATCATTTCCGGAATCGCGGGATTATAAAAACCCGAAATCTCGGGATCAGTATATTGTCCGGGATTGGAAGCCCCAATATTATAAAAAGGCATAAAATGTCTCGTGATTACTTAATATTGTTCATATTGTAGATACACAATAAAATAGCAAACAAAATTCCTGGCAACAACTTGGTTTTAATGTTCTCAGAGCATTTTTATGTTTATTAAGTCTTTAAGTAAAGTGTTACTCATGACAACATTTACTGCTTTAATAGAATTTTTACGAAAAAAAAACTGTATGACATCTGTATACTTATTGAAATCAGTTTCTATATAAGAAGTGAATAATATGTACAATATTCTATTTAATGATATTACTATGTAAAGACGAAATCGCAACTTTTAATCAAATAGCTCATTATTTGTATATATTAATTGTAATTGTAAAATTGATATCTGAAACCGTTTATTTTTAGTGATAAAAACCGGTTTTAATAAATTCGACAAATCATAGTAATCCAATTTATACATAGTGCTAATAATCTCCATTACTGCAGAGTATTTTCAAACTAAATTGAGTGGAATAGAAACATTATTCTTTGGCATTGGACTGAAATTTTCTCCGATCTGCAACAATAGCGACATGCGCAGGTAAAAATTTTCTAAACTGTCTTCTTTTAATGGTCTGTTACACGTGTTGTTGCAGCTGGTTAGATTGAAACTAAACCTTATGCATCCCTTTGAAGCTTTCCTTCCTAGCAATAAGAAAAATGGGATTCATGGGATTATTTTGACTCCTGGTTATGCGACTGCTACTTCTTACTTAACGCTCATTATTCTACAATTACATAAATAGATAGCGTATTCACTGTAGACAATTAAATTTGCGACTGATCAATAATAACCCAAAGAAGATATCTTATCTTAATCACATTATGTGTTCTGACCTTCACGATATTGAGCAATCGGTACCAAAATAGATTATCGATAGATACGCTAACAACGGTTGTAATTGTATTATTCCCTCCTATCAGTTGTATTTATTTACATCAGGACATTAGTCTCGATCAGTAGTGTATAGGAAACGCACGTAAATTTGTTACACTCCTCACTATGAAGACATTACTCATCTTTGCAGCGTTTTTATCAGTCGCTAGCGCAGCTAATATATTGGGAGTTTTTCCATTTCCAACGCAAAGCCATCATCTCTTAGGCAGCATTTTAATGGAAAATCTGGCGAAGAGAGGACATAATGTGACCTATATTAGCCCTTTCAAAATGAAACCAGTTGCAAACGTTACCACCTTGGTTATCGATGAGCTATTAGCGTATAAAGAAGGTAGGATTATTTGAAGATAAAGCTGTGCCCATGATTATCAGTATGTGGGTAAGAAAATTGAATTCTTTTGTAGAGCAGTTTCAAAAGTACATGAGAGAAGGTTTGACGTTGTTAGATAACATAGACAAAATAAAAGTAGTCATTAATTTCCAACATATTTTCCTGGGAAGTAAAAAAATGCAACAGTTCTTAAAATCAGACTCTAAATTTGACCTGATGATCCTATGGATGGGTATTGACGCTTCATTTGGACTTGCGCATCATTTTGACGTACCCATCATCCTTTTTGCACCACTTGGAGGCGTGTCAGTTGTCACAAACAGATTTGGAA
This sequence comes from Melinopterus prodromus, assembly GCA_964023965.1. Classification (NCBI taxonomy): domain Eukaryota; kingdom Metazoa; phylum Arthropoda; class Insecta; order Coleoptera; family Scarabaeidae; genus Melinopterus; species Melinopterus prodromus. The sequence continues at coordinate 58,846,237 of OZ030394.1, forward strand.
ATCCAAATCCTATCGCCTACGTTCCAAGTGTATTCGTACCTTATTCCGACGATATGAATTTCACTGAAAGGCTGAAGAACACATTCGCTAACGTTCTACTTACCGCATTGATGCCGGTGGTCAATTACTTTGCAAACGAGGCGATACAGAAGTATTTTCCAGGAGCCCCACCACTGTCAGAAATTGAAAATAGAGTCCAAATGGGTTTTGTTAATTCCCACGTTAGTACGGAAACGCCACGACCGTACGTACCAGCAATGGTTCAGATTGGAGGCTTCCATTTGCAAGAACCCGAGCCTCTATCCAAGGACCTGAAGAAACTTCTGGATGAAGCCACGAACGGCGTAATTTATTTCAGTTTTGGAACCAATATTAAGATTGCTGACTTACCCAAAGATAAGCTCGACATCATGCTGACGTCTTTGGGGAAGATACCCATGAAGATTCTATTGAAATCTGATACAGATACATTGGATAATAAACCAGATAACGTACAAATTAGTTCATGGTTTCCACAACGTGGTATCCTATCGCATCCAAACGTCAAATTATTTATTAGCCATGGAGGTTTTGGTGGCGCAACAGAAACGTTATTTTATGGGGTGCCAATGATTTGCATGCCTTTTTTCGCTGACCAACATCAAAACTGTGCGACTGCTGAACGTGATGGTTATGGAATCAACTTACCAATTGATCAGTTGCCTCCGAATAACTTTGACGATGCTCTTCAAAAACTTCTGTATGATAAGACGTGATTTTTTTTTGTAAATATCTCCAGTACGTGAGTGCTTATATGAGGTGTTTTAGGTTTATCGCTAATGCGAAATTGAAGTCTGAGTTGTATCGAGACCAAGAGATGAATCCAATGGATAGGGCTGCCTATTGGGTCAACCATGTCGTCAAGCATAAGGGAGCTAAGCATCTTAGAGTTAAAGCTCTTGATTTAGCTTGGTATCAGTATTATTTACTAGATGTGATAGGATTTATTTTGTCTGTGATATTGGTAGCTTGTGCTATTTCGTTTTATATTTTAAGATGTTGTTTCAATTTAGTTTGTAGAAGACAACAAAAAATTAAAGTTAAGACCAATTAACCATTGGTTGTGGTATAATTTAAATTTGTATTGTTTTGGATTTAGTTTCTTAAAAAAATAGGTATGTATATATAAATTTGCGTAATCACGTCAATAAGGAACGTCTAAAATATTATGTCGATTGGAAAATATAATTTGTTCAAGCACAAGCTGAATGGTTTTACCTTAACAACAGAAAACAGAAAAATGTCAGATTGAAACGTAGAGGTGTCAAAGTGTACGTATTGATATCAATGATATACGCTAAAAATATAAAGTTACATAAGTACTTTTGTCAAATCCTTTCACCAGATCAACATCAAAAGTTAGTTATTACATGTTCTTTAAATTTTTACTGATTTATATTCTTACTTTTAAGGTAAACCTTGAAAAGTTTACCCATAGTTGAGAGAGAGCACTGCATTTTTTATATGATTTGAATACGCATCTTGTATTTTAATTTTTAGGATTATATTTAAAAAGTGTTTATTTCTATCTGAAAACAACAGTATATCAAAACTTATAAGAACTGATTATATTCAGGTATGGTATGAAAGCAGTGTGAACCCACGGTGTGGACCAATGTAATCATCGATTCCAAAATCCCAAATTGAATTACAGCTAAATGTAACTATACATTTGGCTGTATACAAACCGGTGAATCTAATTCTAATATATAGCTAACACTTTTTTTTAATTACTAAATTTTTAAACAAAAAGAGCGTTTGCCATATTGGATTCACCGGTTTGTTTATGTCAGTTTTGATATATGTTGTTGTGCGTTCAACGTCGTTTTCCCAAAACCACATATTTAAAATATTGGCTGACATTTCCAGAATTGTCTAAAACTGTGTAGTTGTAACTTAAAATTCGTTCTTCTAAAAGCAAAAATTCCCACTTGCTTGACAAGTTTATAAGAAGTAAGTAAATTTACAAAATGCTTTACCGTACACACCAACGACAACTACATTACAATTACATAGACAAATCACAATCAAAAGAAACGGTGACATTTAACATCTTAGATACCGGGGAAAAAACTGCTTCTTAACGCCCGCGAGGGCATTAAGGGTTGCCATGGTTATATATCAATTATATCAAATATTTGTCATTCAAATTGTAAATTTTAAGTCATCAATGTCAATTATTGGCAATTAAGGATATAAGTTTGACAATTAATTGTCTGTATTGTCACTCAAGTCCTAATTGTTTGTATTGTTATTCAACTCCGTAGCTACACATGTCAGTTGATAACGTCAAAATAATTATTAATATTATTCAAACGGAGGAACAAAAACATTGTAGGACAGAAAATGTGTATGCACCTCGGGCATTACTTGATGATTATACCCTCGAGCGACTTAAAAAGCTCTCGTGTTACATACATCAGTGTTATGCCCTTGGTACATAAATAACTATTATGTCCTACATGATCATAAAGTGACATTTTACATCTTTGATACCGGGGCGAAACCAGTTCCTTTATGCCCGCAAGGGCATTAAGAATTCTTAACGCCTGCGCGGGCATTAAGCGTTGCCATGGTTTATATATGTCGGATACATCAAATATATAACATTCAAATTGTAAATTATAAATCGTCAATGACAATTATTGGCAATTACGGTAATTCTGTTTGTTAATTAATTTTCTGTATTGTCACTCAACTCCTAATTGTTTGTATTGTTAATCAACTCAGTAGTTACGCATATCACTTGACTACGTCAAAATATTTATTAATATTCAAATTGGAGAAACAAAACCATTGTAGGACATAAAATTTTGTATGTACCACGGGCATTAGTTGATGTTTATACCCTAGGGGCATAAACATCCGTTTAATGCCCTTGGTACATAAATGACTATCTAAATATATCTGCGTGACTAGTAGCTGGAAATTTAAGAGATTGTTATATCGAGGCTTTCTTACCAGAGGCAACGTTAACCGAGGTATGACTGTGTATATATTATTTACCCGAGAATCCTCTCGAAGGCATGACAATTAAGAGCGATTAATACAGATTACGCTTTAACATATTCATTATGACTGTTATGACTTTAATGTATTGAACCAATGAATGTCAGAATATCTTATCTATAGATGCTCAAAACAAACAATTGTATCAATAGACCATATCACAAGTTCATTTTAAATCAAGTCAATAATCTGTATAGTCAGTAGTGTGTAATAAACACTTGTGAACTTATATACTCCTCACCATGAAGAAGTTATTTATCGTGGCTACGTTTTTATCAATTGCAACCGCAGCTAATATATTGGGAGTGTTTCCATTTCCAAGTAAAAGTCATCATGTCTTAGGAAGCATTTTAATGGAAAATCTGGCTATGAGGGGACATAATGTAACATACATTAGCCCTTTTAAAATGAAACCAGTTCCAAATGTTACCACCTTGGTTATAGATGAGCTACTGGTTTATAAAGAAGGTAAGCTTGTCACTATTTCCTTTCCTTACAACCCAAACTCTATGTGGAATTTTCTTTTCTACAATTGTTATTACAATGGAGGTAAACTTCTATTATTAAATAAATCATTTTTTTCAATTATTTGTAGAGCAACTGCAAAAATACATGAGGGAAGGCACGACGTTATTAGATAACATAGGAAAAGTAAAGGCAATCATCAATTTCCAATATGTTTTCCTGGAAAGTCCAACGATGCAGTGGTTCTTAAAATCCGACTCGAAATACGATGTGATGATCCAATTCATGGGGATCGATGCATCGCTAGCATTAGCACATCATTTCGACATACCTATCATCCTGTTTACCCCAGTCGGTGGAGTATCACTGATAGGAAATAGATTTGGAAACCCAAATCCTACCGCCTATGTTCCAAGTGTGTTTCTAGCCTATTCTGACGATATGGATTTCTGCGAACGGCTGATGAACACATTAGCTGAACTTATATTTACCGCAGTAATGCCGATAGTTAAATACAATATAAACCTGGCAGTTCAAGAGTATTTCCCAGGAGCTCCAGCACTGGAGAAAATTGAAAATAGAATCGCAATGGGTTTTGTTAATTCCCACTTTAGTACGGAAACGCCACGACCTTACGTACCAGCAATGGTTCAAATTGGTGGATTCCATTTGCAAGAACCAGAGCCTCTATCCAAGGACCTGAAGAAAGCTCTGGATGAATCCACGAACGGAGTAGTTTATTTCAGCTTTGGGACCAATGTTAAGCTAACAGAATTACCCATAGATAAAGTCAGCATCATTCTGACATCTTTGGGAAAGATACCCATGAAGATTCTATTGAAATCTGATACAGATACATTACCTAATAAACCAGATAACGTACAAATTAGTTCATGGTTTCCACAACGTGGTATCCTATCACATCCAAACGTCAAACTTTTCATTAGCCATGGAGGTTTTGGCGGTGCAACAGAAACGCTATTTTATGGGGTGCCAATGATTTGCATGCCTTTTTTCGCTGACCAACATCAGAACTGTGCGACTGCTGAACGTGATGGTTATGGAATCAACTTAGCAATTGATCAGGTAACTCCGAATAACTTTGACGATGCCCTTCAAAAACTTCTGTATGATAAAACGTGAGTATTTTGGTGAATATCTCCAGTACGTGAGTACTTATATGAGGTGTTTTAGGTTTATTGGTACTGCGAAATTGAAGTCGGAGTTGTATCGAGACCAAGAGATGAATCCAATGGATAGGGCTGCTTATTGGGTCAATCATGTCGTCAAGCATAAAGGAGCTAAACATCTTAGAGTCAAAGCTCTCGATTTAGCTTGGTATCAGTATTATTTACTAGATGTGATAGGATTTATTTTGTCTGTGATATTGGTAGCTAGTGCTATTTCGTTTTGTATTTTAAGGTGTTGTTTTAATTTGCTTTGTAGAAGACAGCAAAAAATAAAGACTAATTAAATTTAGGGTATGGTTTAATATTTTTACTTTATCATACATATATATATATATATATATCATACATACATATATATATCATCATGGATGTAATATATACCGACTTCTCGAGGGCATTTGATGTGTTGGATCATAACGTGTTGTTGGTGAAGATTTCGGCAATGGGTTTCTCCCCGTCCCTTGTAAGGTTGGTGTCGTCATATTTGGGAAACAGAACCAACTACGTGTTCTACGGGGGACATAGTTCTTTTGAGTTTTCATCAACATCAGGCGTCCCACAGGGATCGAATTTGGGTCCCTTGTTGTTCAACATATTTATTGATGATCTTCTGAAATGTCTGACTTGTCCAGTCTTGGCGTATGCGGACGATCTTAAGATTTATGGAGTGGTTGGTGATATGTCGGACGTGGACCTGCTTCAGCGGAATTTGGTGGTGTTGGAGAGGTGGTGTGATGGCTCTGGACTACAGCTTAATGTGGAGAAGTGTGTATATATGTCGTATACTCGTTCACGATCGCCTGTTCCCTCTACTTACAATATTTCTGGCCGCGAGCTAATTCGACAAACACTGGTGCGAGACCTGGGAGTTTGGTTTGATCCACATCTTAGCTTTCAACATCATATTGATACCATCACCGCCTCCTCTAATAGATTGCTTGGCTTCATCATAAGAACAACAAGCCCATTCCGTAGTGTCGGCATCATCAGGGTTCTCTACTTTGCTCTGATTGTTTCCCGATTGGAGTACGCTTCCATAATATGGTACCCTTATTACATTAGCCATCAGCTGTTGGTGGAGAAGGTCCAAAGAAGATTCTTAAAATACCTTTCGTTTCGAGCGGATAACGTCTATCCGGAGCGCGGCACCGACTACGGATCTCTTCTGCATCGTCATGGGTTATTGGCGCTAACGCGTCGACGTGAGCTTCAAAGTGCCAAATTATTGTGTAGGTTGGTTAATAATCGAGTGGACTGTGCGTATTTGTTGTTATGTGTAAATTTTTTTGTGCCGCGGCTATGTTCTCGTTCTAATATGACGTTTTATCTCCCGCGCGCAAGAACAAACATTATGCGTAGGTCCCCGGTATACCGCATGTGCGTCAATGCTGAGGCTGAGTTCTCAGACGTCTTTAATATGTAAGCACGTTGTATGTTGTATTATTCCTGTTCAAATCTTATATTGTTGTGTCGTTCTGGTGCTAATATGTTTAACTTGTTTTGATTTATTGTTTGTTATTGATCATATTATATTAATATTGCCTTGTAAGTGGGTTTCCTGTTGGGCAATAAAGAATTATTATTATTAGAATTATTATCATACGCAGTAAGATAAAGTATTGTAATCATGCCGAAAAAAAAAATTGAGATTTTAGCGGAAATAGGTCTTTTTGGGTCCCCTGAACATTTTTGACCAAGGTACAAAAAAATGTCTGTATGTGTGTGTGTGTGTGTGTGTGTGTGCGTGTGTAAACGATTTTTGTGACGACGATTCCGGAGAAACTACTAAAGGTATCGGGACGAAAGTTCATATTTAGAAGTTTCATGACCTAACTTAGAGCTGAAAAGCTTTTGGTTGAAAAGGGTCCAAAGGAACTGGTAGTTTATTCTAAGCCTTTTTGAAGGATTTTGCAAATGAGCCGCCATTTCTGTAATTTCGACAAAATAGTTAATAAATAAATTAAAGTAGAGTAATTTTTGAATAATTTATGCCTATCACATTTTTTGGTAAAATTAATAGTTTAGCCTTTCAGTTTATTCTAAGCCTATTTGAAGGATTTTGGAAATGAGCCGCCATTTCTGTAATTTCGACAAATTAGTTAATTAATAAATTAAAGCACAGGAAATTTTGAATAATTTATGCCTATGAAATTTTTTGGTAAAATTAATAGTTTAGCTTCAAGAGCAAATTCTATTTGATCGAGATCGGTCGCATCTGCATTGATATGAAATTACATAGTAGCCAGGATTTTGACGAATATTTTTTTGTGTTGTCACATTCGAAAACAGCTGATCTCATCAGAGGTTGGAAAACCACTATGGAACGTTGCCGCTGTAGTACGGCAAATTATAAAATACAAATTTCAAATAAAGTAAGATCACCAATTTGACTGTTTGTTGATAAGAAATATCAACCCGTCTTTATATCTAATTCTAAAAACGATACATTGAGAAAATTATAAATAAAGTATAGCGATGAGTGTAGTTTTATTTTAGTATGTTGGTAGGGATGTGTCATGAACAAATATAAATCTGTCACAATTTGAATTACCTTTTTAAGGTGCGTTTTCATTAGTGACGATGGCAGTGGTAGCCGACGCCGTTATAGTATTTCCAATAGAAAATTGATAGTGACTCATGTTTATGTACATGCAAACTAATATGTGTCATTATCACGATATGTAAGAAATACTATAATTTCGTATTCTACCACCGCCATTAGCTACCATTACCTACCAATCGGAACGCACCTTTAAACTTGACGTTTCGTCTAAGTGGTACCAACCTAGCATTTACTATACAGACATCATTTATTTTTTTAAATACGTATTTCTTAAAAAGCAACACTATAGACGTTGATGTCGCTCCTGCCAAAAACTAGATAGCCGGCTCGCTCATATGCGACGGCGACACTCCGCCTTCGGTGACGCGCCGCATCACCGCTCGTCGCGCTATTCCGTACTTTCGGCATTTGTGACATAAATAACTATTATTCTGATGACGTAGTGTAGGTAGTGTCAAATGCTGATGCTTTGACAATACCTACGATTTATCTCAATAGAATAGATTCTCATGCAGCTAAACTATTAATTTTATATATTGTATGATAAAGTCATGTGCCTGGCCACATCAGATTTTTTGTTTAAATCTTACGAATTATAGAAAATTGTTTGCGTATGTTTGTTCATTTGGGAAGAACACAACAGTACACATTTGTCTGGTACACGGATTGAAATTTGGTGACTTAGGTTCTCTTTTGCATGTCCAGCATCTCCATGCATTGTGTCAAAGGTGATGACCTAGAACAACAAAATGGTCTCTGCGACAACTTGATGCTTGTTTTTTCTATGTGAGTAGAAACTGTAAGTCTGGATTTGTATTCAGCTCACATAAAATGCTTGAAACTAAAAATACAAAATAAAAATGGCAAATTTCAAAACTCTATAATTGCGTTAATCTAGCATATTTCAGTAATTGAGGACAATGAACAAATTCGTAAATTCTACGAGGTGGATCATCTAATAAACACTTGAAAGACGACAATGTTAATTGAAGGAAACTGTATTACTATTAATGGTTGCTACAGGTCAAGAGTTATTAAGGGTTGACGTATTTCACACCTTCTATCTTCTGTGTAGGCTATCTTAAGAACCAATCGATCGATTTTATTTTTTTAACATGGTTGAGTAGACAATTTTGTGCTCTTTCAAGTGATGTATCACAACGTAGAGGGTGCCATTTGAAATTTCATACTAGGGTGGCAGGGTTCTCTAGGTACCATTTTTAAACTTCCCCTCGATATTTAAATCGACGTGTTTCCACTGAAAGCAATAATTGCATCAGGTCAAGAGTTACTAAGGGTGGATACTGTTGAAATGAACACACTGTATAATATCTGGGCTAATATTTTGGATAGTGTAAAACAGTCAAAGGAAAAGTTTCTCAATTATCCTATTAGCCGATAACTGTTATTGCAATAAAAGTTCTAATATTTTATCAAAAATTAATACTTTTTTCCATCGGGTGGCAATTATTTTATTTTGGCCGAACAACATGATTTATTGGCGTCCAACAAATAGGAACCTAGATTATGCCCAAAAAAGAAATCCAACCACCTTTGACTTTTTCATTTTGAAAATTTGTCGTTGTATGTCGGTGTAAAATAAAAACAATTTTAACATGTTTTTCTTTTGTTTTCAGGTAATTCACAAAACCAATTCATTCGTGTAAGCTAGTGCGATGTTGCTGATGCATACGTAAGTTAAACGTTTTTCTGTTTTATTAAGATCGGTTTAGTAGTATGTATTAGTTTTTCAGGCAACTTGCACAAATATTGGTTTCGCACATAACCTAAATAACTGTGCCTAAAACATACCAATCCATTTATACAGTTAATGCTGGTACCTATATGAAACGATAAAAGAGAAAATAAAGAAGAATGTTGCGGACGTAAAGGTAGCTTTTATTAGGATAAAATTTGCACTACCTCCAATAAATTGACACTCACTTGAAATAGGTAATAAAATTTAAATTTAATATTACGCCATCAGTTCACCAGAGAACGTTTCTAAAATTAAATACAGAAGACGCTAATTTGTTAATACTTATATTTTCTTTATTAGATTATTTATAAAAATATATCTTTTCTATTATACCAATGTAAAACTCAGCAAGAAATCATTTTCCAACTATCACCTCCGCTACAGGTCGCTTTATTACCGTATGAATCTTCTGCAAAAAACATTCATTGTTGTTATTAGTAGAATAAGAACAAATTTTACGTTTTCGTGTATATATTTCATTGCGAACTGCATTCTTCGAAGCATTATACTCATTTTTGCTCCTCATCATAACGATATGTATTTTACGTTATGTATTTCTGCTAATGTATTGGTAACATAAATATTATCTCCAATTTTTCTACAATATTAGTGTTTCTACTTATACAACCTCAGTGGCCTCTGGCGGCATCAGAATCGATATAATAATAATGATAATAAAGTTTATTTATCTCGTGGTACATTTTTGATGCATGAGACGTGTCAAAAAATATATTCAATTCAGAGAAGATAGTAAATAAAATTCAGCAAAATTAAGAAACAACGAGAAAAGAAAATGTTTAAGTAATTAATAATAAATCATGTGAAAAATTCATAATATATAAAAAAATATATAATAAATAGCTAAGATAAAAAACGTATTACGGCCGACACAATGGGTGCACCATTAGAAAAACGAGCATAACGTCGCATCAACACATCTTACAACGGTTCAGAGGTTCTGCGTATGCAAAATGAGTTAGATTTCTATATTTATTCACACTTGTCAATTGTAGATGCGTAGTACCAACTTTCGAATACGAAATTCCCCAGAAGTACTCACAGAGTAAAAATTTACTTGGGAGAACAGCACAGTAAATTACAGTACTTTCGTAATAAAAAGTGCCTAGTAAGTTGCTTATTCGGCGTTTATAATGGCCGGCCTTAGAGAGTACATATAGATGTGTCATCGTAAAATTAAAAACACTTAAATCGTACTTTAAGATCTGTTATCAAGGTCAGATTACAATTTACTATGTCATACCGCGGATGATGTTCGCAACTTTAATCAGTCGTGTATCGTAAACGCTAGCGAACATACTTCTCACCATGAAGGAGTTACTGTTCGTAGCTGCATTTGTATCAATTTCCAGTGCTGCAAACTTATTGGTAATATCTCCATTTCCGAGTGAGAGTCATCATGTCTTAGCCAGTGCGTTAATGGCAAATCTGGCAAAAAGGGGCCATAATGTAACGTACATTAGTCCGTATAAATTGAAAACCAACGTTGCCAATGTTACCACACTAGTTATTGATGAAGCAATTGCATATAAAGAAGGTAAGTTTATGATTTAAATATGAAGTTATTATGTTGGGTATTACACAATGCAAAAAACAGACTGGCCAAAAAATATTGTACACACTTTATCTGGTTTCCATTATGTATGACGTTCCTTGTAGTGATCTAAAATAAAATCCACTTTATTTGCCAAGATTAGGTATCAGTGTGCATTCGTAGATCACAAAAAAGCAATATATTGGTGCAGACTGGCAAAATTCTATACTCAGGTATGTTAAGTACTACAGAAATTACAATTCATAAACATTCTTTTTTGTAATAAAAGTTTAACGAAAAATGTCTGACGCCAACCCTGGTTGCATAGTGTAGTATCTACAAAAGTAACATTTACTTTGAAGCTGTACAAAGGAGAATAAATATTATGTAAAAATTAAAACCGTATTTTCGTGTGTTGTATTTTAATTTCAATGTGTACTAATTTGGTGGCATTGACGACAGCTTCAGCCCAAATCTAGAATTAAAATAAATAACATAATATGTGGTTATGAGGTTATTGAGGTGGCAAATGACGGTCGGAGTGTAAAAAGTACAAGTAAAACGAACATGTGTCTTATGCACATGTTTCTTATTTTTAAGAAATATCATCTTTTGAATTTATGCTCTCGGATCAAAACATATTTCTTTGACACCATCAAAATTTATTGCATTGAATACTCTAGTTAATTTTCTTGTAGAGAATAATTTATTACTAATATCAATTTAAGCCACTTTCTTTGCATACAAACAAAAATTACTTTCCTTTAAAGTAATATACACTCAAAAAACATGCAAAAAACGGTACAAATTTTTATTCACTCGTATTTCCAATAATATTTAGACAAATATTAAAACGAATTACTTGTACTTGTAGTGTGAAGATTGAAACCATACTATATTCGCAATAACAGAACGTTTCAATCCAAAGTTATGTTGCTTTTTGTTTGGCTATACAACATTTCTGATAATATCGAGTCAATTTAATGTGAAATGAAAGGTGTATTAAAATCAATGGGTAATGACGTTTGTCTTGTTTTGGTACAAAAGACCACTAGAGATTTATAGCATCGTATACAGGGCTGTTTTTTATACAGGGTAAAATATTTAAACAATGTTTTTTTTATTAGTTTTAGTAAAAGCCAGTGGAATATGACGTTTCAAACAAAAACAATGCAACGGCAAGAAAAATCTAACAGTGTACTTGAGTTATCTTGAAAGTTTGCGAAGAAACCATTGGTGTTGTTATGGGTGTTGGGTTATGGGTGTTTATGAATTTATCATTTTAGGAGGTCTTTTCGTGAGTTTCAATTATGATGTATAACAATTATAGTTTTGCTGTAAATTTTAGACGTTGTTACTTTTTCTTGTTCTTTTGTTTGTTTTTGCGAAGATTGAATCGGAGCTGGAATGAACGTTTTTGAGTATGTCACATCACTTCCAACCAAGTCTTCTTTTATTTTTATGCCATGTTTAAATAAAGAGCACTTCCAACATCTGCCTGAATACATTATGTTGTTCCTTTTTTTAGATATTTTTTGTTTGAAGATGTAATTTTTACGTGAAAAACGAACAGCAAAGACCTGACCGTCCGACAAGTTAAAGCAAACTGCCATAATTTTAGTTCAATAAAAAACGAAGTCGATTTTAGTTCCAAATCACTGCAAAAGTAAAATTTTATGTTTTCGTTGAAAAAACACAAAAAATTGCAAGACATCTACAGTCCATTAGTTGTAGCACAATATGGAAGTCAGGTACGAGAAATCCTTCACAAATTTCAAAATCAAACATGGTGCCCATAATAAAACTAAACGTTGGCCACCAGCTTTAAAGATACCTCAAGTTCGCCATTGGACCTTTCGGGCCTATGCAATGGAATCGTTTTTTGTTTTTCATCTATGCAAACGTCTCATTCAACTGCTTTTTTGAAAAACAGCAAGAAAACGATGTTCCAAAATTTAAGCCTGTATACTAAAAACAATTACTCTGTATACGATGCCATAAAATCTCTACTGGTCCTTTTGACCAAAGGAAAACAGATGTTATTATCTACTAATCTCATTACACCTTTCATTTTACATTAAATTGATCCGATATTATCAGAAATGTTGCATTGCTATATATAAAGCAACATTACATTGGATTAAAATGTTCCATTATTGCAAATATGGTATGTTTTCAATCTTCACAATATTATTTTATCAAACAAATACTTGAATATAAGTAATATCTTTGGAAATATGAGCAATTGAAAATTTGTTTCGATTTTTTGGCCCACAGTGTAATTATCTTTTTATTAAAAAAATCTGATGTGGTCAGACACATAACTTTATCATTCTATACAGCAGTGTCAAACTATGTCAAACTCTCAAGTTTTGTCAATATATCTAAAATATCTTTCAAATCCTGCCTAACTAGTTTCAATGTAAACACGACCAATCTCCATCAAATCGAACTAGCACATGTAGCTAAACTTTTAATTTTACCTAAAAATTTCATAGATATAAATAATACAAAATTTCCTCTAGGTACTTTCATTTATTAGTTAACTATTCTGACACAACCAACAATTTTTACTTTATCTTACGCAGTATGTAAAGTATTGTAATCGTGCCGAAAAAAAAAATTGGGATTTTAGCGGAAATACGTCTTTTTGGTTCCCCTGTACATTTTTGACCAAGGTAGAAAAAAATGTCTATGTGTGTGTGTGTGTGTGTGTGTGTGTATGTGTGTGTGTACCCGATTTTTGTGACGACGATTCCGGAGAAACTACTAAAGTTATCGGAACGAAAGTTCATATTTAGAAGTTTTGTTACTAAACTTAGAGCTGAAAAGCTTTTGGTTGAAAAGGGTCCAAAGGAACTGGTAGTTTATTCTATGCCTTTTTGAAGGATTTTGCAAATGAGCCGCAATTTCTGTAATTTCGACAAAATAGTTAATTAATAAATTAAAGTAGAGGAAATTTTTAATAATTTATTCCTATGAAATTTGTTGGTAAAATTAGTAGTTTAGCTTCAAGAGCAAATTCTATTTGATCGAGATCGGTCGCATCTGCATTGATATCAAATTACATAGTAGCCAGGATTTTGACAAATATTTGTTTGTGTTGTCACATGCCAAAACAGCTGATCTCATCAGAGTGATCAGAGGTTGGAGAACCACTATGGAACGTTGCCGCTGTAGTACGGCAAATTATAAAATACAAATTTCAAATAAAATAAGATCACCAATTTGATTGTTTGTTGATAAGAAATATCTACCCGTCTTTATATATAATTCTAAAAACGATAAATTGAGAAAATTATAAATAAAGTATAGCGATGAGTGTAGTTTTATTTTAGTATGTTGGTAGGGATGTGTCATGAACAAATATAAATCTGTCAGAATTTGAATTACCTTTTTAAGGTGCGTTTTCATTAGTGATAATGGCAGTGGTAGCAGACGCCGTTATAGTATTTCCAATAGAAAAGTGCTAGTGACTCATGTTTATGTACATGCAAACTAATATGTGTCATTATCACGATATGTAAGAAATACTATAATTTCGTATTCTACCACCGCCAGTAGCTACCATTACCTACCAATCGGAACGCACCTTTAAATTTGACGTTTCGTCAAAGTGGTACCAGCCTAGCATTTACTATACAGAAATCATTTATTTATTTTTTTTTTAATACGTATTTCTTAAAAAGCAACACAATACACGTTGATGTCGCTTCTGCCAAAAACTAGATAGCGCGACTCGCTCACATGCGACGTCGACACTCCGCCTTCGGTGACGCGCCGCATCACCGCTCGTCGCGCTATTCCGTACTTTCGGCATTTGTGACATAAATAACTATTATTCTAATGATGTGGTGTAGGTAGTGTAAAATGCTGATGCTTTGACAATACCTACGATTTATCTTAATAGAATAGATTCTCATGCAGCTAAACTATTAATTTTATATATTGTATGATAAAGTCATGTGCCTGGCCACATCAGATTTTTTTGAATTAAATAAATATCGTTCCTTATTATAAACAAATTGTAAATTTTAACTGAAAACAGAAGTTGTTTGACATAAACGTTCTTTCCACCTAACAAACATTGCAAACATGTTTGAGTCATGCATATTTACTTAAATTTCAAAAAAAAAATGGGTGTAAACAATTGGAGACGAATGACATGGGACTCGCATAGTGCAGTCATCATTTAGTAAAGTGCCGTTTCGATTTCTTTTAAGTTTTTCTATTTCTAATTGTTCGAGAAAGTCCATTTTATAGTTATTATTATGGATTAATTTTGGCTCACTGACAAAACTAGTAAAATTGAAATACAACAAAGTAAATGAGGTTTTTAATTCTTACATTTCGCAACAACATTTATGGTTACAAATTGTTAAAACAGTATTCCTACGTGAACATACTAACTCAATTCTTTTGTAGAACAACTGCAAAAGTACATGCGAGATGATACGACCTTTTCCGATAACTTTGGGAAACTTAAAGCAATTCTTAATTACCAGTATGTATTCATGGACAGTCCAAAGATGCAATGGTTCAGGAAATCGGACTCAAAATACGACGTATTGATAAACTTCGGCGGAATTGACGCTTCATTAGGCTTCTCACATCATTTTGATATACCAATCATGCTCTTGTCGCCTGTTGGAGCAATACCCCTTGTAGGAAGACTATTTGGAAACTCGTACCCTCTCGCCTATGTTCCGAGTATGTTCCTACCCCATTCTGATGATATGAATTTTTGTGAACGGTTGACTAACACCTTCGCTGAACTTGTTGCTGCCGCGTTTATGCCAGTGGCTAAATATTTCATCAACGAAGTGATACAGGAGTTCTTCCCAGGAGCTCCTCATATGCTCGAAATTGAAAAGAGGATCGCGATTGGTTTGATTAATTCTCATATAAGTACGGAAACGCCGCGACCATACGTACCAGCAATGGTCCAAATCGGTGGCTTTCATCTCCAAGAACCAGAACCTCTACCAAAGGACCTGAAGAAACTTCTGGATGAAGCCACAAACGGAGTTGTATATTTTAGTTACGGTACCAACGTTCGGATATCAGAATTAGCTCAAGATAAACTCAGCATCATGCTGACATCTCTGGGAAAATTACCAATGAAGGTTTTGATCAAGTCTGAAAAAGAACTATACGACAACAAACCAGATAACGTAGAAATTCGGCCATGGTTTCCACAACGTGGTATCCTAGCTCACCCAAACGTCAAACTGTTTATTAGCCATGGGGGTTTCGGTGGTTCTACTGAAACGTTGTTCTATGGAGTTCCAATGATCTGCATGCCTTTTTTCGCTGACCAATATACGAATTGCGCGAGTGCTGAACGCGATGGTTATGGAATTAACTTACCAACAGATCAGTTGACTCAACGAAACTTTGACGATGCTCTACAAAAAGTTCTATATGATAAAACGTGCGTATACCTGGAAATTACTCGCGTGTGTACTTATAATTGGCATGTTTTAGGTTTATTGCAAATGCGAAGTTGAAGTCTGACTTGTACCGAGATCAAGAGATGAATCCAATGGATAGGGTTGCTTATTGGGTGAATCATGTCGTCAAGCATAAGGGAGCTGATCATCTGAGAGTCAAAGCTCTCGATTTAGCTTGGTATCAGTATTATTTAATAGATGTGATAGGATTTATTTCAGTTGTGATATTTGTAGCTAGTGCAATTTTGTTTTATGTTTTACGATGTTGTTTCAATATGTGTTGTAGAAAGCAACAGAAAATAAAGACTAATTAAGTATAGACTTTGGTGTCAGAAAAAAATAATCTACTCGATAGTGCTTAATACGAAAAAGACCAGACTCCCCTCTTTTCACATTCGCCAATTGTCTACCGCATCGATTAGAAGTCAAAAACAAAAATCAAATGATTTTTTGTTCTTAAAATTATTTTTAGTTTACAATTATTTGTATTAGGCCGACTGTATTGGCTATATCGATTTATTCATTTCGTATTCTTTTAAATGCTTCTCTTTGGTTTTATTATTTTTCAGTTCCTAGAGGCTTAGTCTCTGTCAATAACTACTTGAAGAACATAACATATATATTATATGTTAAAATGTTGTTTATTACTTTAAAAATGCAACAAAAAAAATATAGATAAGTTTAATGTATTATTTATATTCATTTATTGAATCATAACTCAAGAATATCTACGTCAAATTCGATATGGTGGTCTAGCAATAGAACTACTACTACTCTTATGCAATTTGTCATTAAGATAACGCCTTATCTCTAAATAAAATTGAAAGTGTTTATTACATAATTATAATGTGTAACAAACGCAAATGATTGTGTCTATTATACGGCCTATTATTATTATATGTATTGTCATCAGTCAACTATATCCATATTTCCAGTATGACTTGAAAAATGGACAAATATGAAGCATTTGTTTATTGATGGAACTTAGATCTAACAGTACGGAGTAGTAATAGTAAATACTTTTTACTAGAACTATTTGTTCGAAATGTGGATAGAATGCAATGTATGTATGCATTTAATAATAATGTGTATCTCGCAGACACGAGGCTAGAAAAACACACAAAAAATGATTAACAATATTTGTTCACATTATTACGTTGTAATAGTTGTTTATGTACCAAGGGCATTACACGGATGTTTATGCCCCGAAGGTGACCGAGGTGTATACAAAACTTTATGTCGTACAATGGTTTTGTTCCTCAGTTTGAATAATATTAATAAATATTTTGAAGTTATCAAGTGACATGCGTATCTACGAAGTTAAATAACATAACAAACAATACGGACTATGAATAAAATTAGACGTTTAATAAACATTGGGAAAATCTTTGAGCTCGATGAGCAGCAGACAAAGGCAAACGTATAATTAATTAGATTTTTTAATTTTGTTTTTTTTTATTCCAATAAGTCTAATATGTTTTTTTCTCATATTTGATATGCAAATTGATTCTTGCTGCCTCGAAATGTAATATAATTCAATACAATTGCTGAGTACTAAGTATAAAACTTAAGCTTAGTTGGACGGGACTTGAAAATACCGTTTACCGGTAGTTTCAGCTAAGATGAGCGGCCTAAACTCTAAAGGAATCGACAAATAATAAAGAAAGGATATCCAATAAATTCATTAGTGTTTTAATGGCTCAGCATCTAATTTACATATGATTGACTATAAGGACAATTCTAGACTGTTTTAACTATAGTCATGGTGGACTGTCACTTAAAGAACTAACCCAGCAGCGGCTGAACGGTTATTATTGTCCAGAAGAAAACACACAAATTATTGGTTACGGTTCACAAGAACGTATCAACAATGAGCCGACCTCCGTATCCAAATGGTTAATATAAACCAGCGGTCGCCAACCTAGGGATCCGCGGACCCCCAGGAGTGGAGCAGACTTATGGGACTGCCCGTGAGCGGGAGAAGGACCGCTGTTATAGACTGCCCATTTAGCTACTCCAAGCTCACGCCCTTGGTCGATCCAAGGCAAGAAACAAAGTAACTGCCCCGTTAGCGTAACTTTTGGGATACATCTTGGACTCAATTATTAAGTTTGTTATTGGTACGAAACAAGTGTAAAAAAAGATAAATATATCTTTCAAGGCTTATATTAAACAGTCAGCTGCCTATACAGGAGTGTCAGAAATCTTTGATTTGCGCGCCCAAACCGCTCAAAATATCTGAAAAGTGCAGCAGGCCTTGTTGGTCCCAGGATGCTCCCATGGCTGAAATTTTAAGCTCTGGTAGAGAGCTGAAAGAAAACGGACATGACATATCACGTGAAAAAAAAATAATGTCAGATATATAGGTACTGATATATGCCAAAGCCGGCTTACCCATACCTGTCATACTGGATATTTCTTCGATACCATGGCTTTGAAGACACGTGGCTTATTGTGGAAATAAAGAAACTACTAGATTGTCATATGAACGGATGGAAAGGAAATATAATAGTCTCCAAGTTGCAGCGCTGTAACTAGGAAATTGTTAGTCATAGACAAAATATTTTGTAGATAGAAGTTGTAGGCAATTGTATTCTCTTCAATATTGATAATCTCCATTTTTGTCTTAAATCTCACGGTGTCGAGGAATTATAAAAATAAACCTATACTGCAAGGCAAAAGTATCTGATTACTGGATTATAATGCAAAGCTAATGGGACGGTTGAGCTACAATGACCTGGTTATCGTCCCCTTCGAACATGTGCTAACTGTAAAATCCTCTCTCACTCACACACAGTCGTGCAATTTTATTGAGGTTGCATGGAGTGGCCTAGTGTGTAACACTTGAAAAGCGCGAGCTGTGCCTATATGTTAATGTGCCGGTGTGGCAATGTGGGGGAGGAAGTTAGTGTCAGGCGGTTACCGGGTAAAATCAATACGGGAACTCGCACTAAATGCGGTCGGCTTACTACAGACGTTACCACTTTCTTGCACACATTATGCTTGCTCCGCTGTTCTACTACGAACATGCGAGAACACGCTGATAAACCAGAACGTTTCTCGTTAGAATTGAACAACTAGAATTAAATTTAAAGTAATGTGAAGTACCTAATGTATCAAGGGTAGGTAGGAGACGTTTACAGTTTTGTATTGGATACAACTTTCACACAAATTCGCGGCCAATTACTTGGAAATATTATGTGAAATATAGAAATAGAAAAATTATAGCAAAAAGGTAGATACCTCGTTCTTTTCAAGAATTAAGCAATGTTTATAATTCATAACCGGTGAATAAGACTACAGGAGATGCGGTACGGACACACACAAACCTATATCATTTGTTTATTTATTTTTCTTACACCGTCTCGTTACTGGTGTTTTAATTATGTGTTACTATCATTCGTTTTACAATTTGACGTTTATACGTGGCCGAAGTCGATAGCCTCTAATATTCTCTAAATACATCACTCTACATACAACATTCGTGTTTTATTGTACTCATATATACAAACTATATACATGGAAACACACAGTTATCCCCGTCTCTTGTTGGAACCGAGACTACACATTGACGTTAGTGGGTACGCGCAGTATAATCCCGATACGTATACGCTGGCACTACAGTCTACTTAGCCGCGCTAATATGTGAATATGTGTCCCTCGTATAGATGGCAAAAAAATTAGTATAACTTCGGGATTTTTTCTGCAAAAGCTACGCAATATTTTTATTTCAAATTTTTACTGTTCAGTCTTGAGTATTTTGAGAATACCATTGAATTTTGTACTGCAAAATTTTACTTAAATGCGGCGTAAAAAATAATAACGTTGATGACTTTTTTCTTCTCAATAGGCGCGTGATTTTGTGTCTGCTGTATCCTTCAGAAACATAAAACACGATTTGTTTGTTGTTATCATACCAATATCTCGTCCACTTACCTAATTTTAAAGTAGAAAAAATGGTGTAAAAAATGGCAAACTTTAGAAAAAAAAATTTAAAAAGTTTTAATATTATTATTGCAAATAGTGGTTAAATAACTTTTTGTTGCAAAATCCGTTAATCAACCCTTACTACCTTAGCACTTTTTGAGATTTATGTCTCAAAATTCTAAAGCGAATTTTGTAATTTTTATAAATAATATATCTGAGTTTTTATGAAGTTTTACAAAATCGTTTTGGACTAATTTGTTAAACTTTAACGATGTATTATAGCGCCTATCCAAAGAAGCTTTGTTTTGCAAGTGACGGTCATCTTGTTTTAATTTTTAATAAGACAAATTTGCAAATACAGTGAAATAACGGAACATACAATGACAATAAATTCGTTGTGTCAATCACCTAATCACAATAACTCGATCTAACACCAATAATTTTAAACACTGATGTTTATTTACCATATACTACTTATTTTTCAACTCAGTCATGAGAATCCCACCTACAATGACGCAGTTGAACCGCAGCACCACACCATGTTAGGATTAATATTTTATCGAAAATTTCTGTATTTTCTTAAAGTTTTTCTTCTGTTGCACAAACCAGCACTGCTAATATCCGCAAATGTTTGGTTTCGAAAGTTACCAATTTTCAAATTTGCTTTAGAACTTTAGGAAAATTACCTAACTATTCCAAATATGAAGTTTGACTATACACTGGGCTACCTTGTCGGACATGGAGTGCTGGAAGCATATATATGTAAATAAAAATGAATAATTGATCACATTTTAGTGCAATATATCGTAATGTTTATACACTTCGTAATCTCTTGAAGAAGGAAATCATAAATTTCCTTTATCTGTTGTTGTTTGTGCCTACTTATTATTGTATATAATGTCTTTTTTTGTCGAAGTACTTCTTGATTCATTTCCTGATGGAACTATTCAAACATTCGATATAGTATGTCGGCAACAAATAATAGATAAAGCTTAGTTTCTGTAATTTCCATATTGTTTTTGTCAGTATTAATTCTTATCCGCTTCGTGCTCCAGAGTGTCCACTCTGGCTCGGTATATAATTTGGTTTTGAAGTTACTGCCCAATGATACCAGACGCAACCTACTTCCTCTTTGTTGCTTCTAAAACTGCCACCAAGCAAAGCTTGTGAGATCCCTAACTTATCATCAAATGACATTAAGAGATATGTTAATAAACTTTAGTTTTAATTTTCACTTGCAAGCTACATATTGTACTAACAATATATCTCAAAAAATAATAAGAAGTCACTACAACCACCATTACGGTAGATAAAATAAACGCCATTACGTCCAATAAGTAATACTGATACCAAGCTAAATCGAGAGCTTTGGCTCTCAGATGTTTAGCGCCCTTGTGCTTGATGACGTGGTTCACCCAATAAGCTGCCCTGTCCATTGGATTCATTTCTTGGTTTCTGTACAACTCTGACTTGAACTTTGCATTTGCAATAAATCTAAAATAACAATGATCAGTACATACCCAATCGGTTTTTAATCATACGTACTTTTCATCGTGTAGAACTTTGTCTAGTGCTTGGTCAAACGTTTGCGCGGTTAGCTGATTCAATGGCAAATGAATGGCATAACCATTACTTTCAGCATCTACACAGTTTTTCGGTTGGTCAAAGGAAACCGAGATGCAGATCATTGGCACTCCATAATACAATGATTCTGTACAACCACCATATCCTCCGTGATTTATAAAAAGTTTGACGTTTGGGTGCGCTAGAATACCACGTTGTGGATACCACGTATGAATTTCTACGTTATCTGGTTTGTTATAAAGCGTGTCTTTATCAAATTTCATCAACACCTTCAGAGGTAGTTGTCCTAAGGATCTTATAATCATATTCAGTTTGTCTTCAGAAATATATGATACGTTAATATTGGTACCGAAGCTAAAATATATTACGCCGTTTGTGGCTTCGTTGAGTGTTTTCTTTAAATCAGCTGGTAGAGGATCTGGTTCTTGCAAATGGTAGCCGCCTATTTGTACCATTGCTGGTAGATAAGGTCGTGGTGTTTCCGTACTAAAATGAGAATTCACCAAAACAATATCGATCTTATTTTGAATGTCTTCAATTCGTGGAGATCCTGGAAGATATTTCCGGATCGCCTCGTTTGCTGAGGACCTTATCATATGCAGACCTGAAACTAAAAGGCCATCCATTAACAGATTCCCGAGTCTTTGAAAGAAGCTCATGTCATCAGAATAAGGTACGAATGCCCCAGGAACGAATGCAATCGGAGCTCTGTTGCCAACCAATTCATCGATAATCGAAATCCCTCCGAACGGGCTAAAAACCATCACTGGTACATCATAACGATGCGCTAAAGCTAATGTAGCGTCCATCCCAAAGAAGTGGATCATCAGGTCGAATTTGGAGTCCGATTTTAAGAAATGTTGGACCTTGGGGCTTTCGAAGAATAAATTTTGGAAGGCAGTGTTTTTAAGTCGCTTAAAACTTGCAAGGAATGTCCAATCCATCTTCATGTTTCTCTGGATATGATCTACAACAAATATTCTGATGATCAAGTTGTTGGACGTAAGCATTTTACCTTGTTTGACCGTCAGGATGTCATCGACAACTATGTGAGTGAAATTTGGGTAGTTGGCTTTTGATTCAAATGGACTGATGTAGGTCACGTTGTGGCCTCTCTTGGCCAAGTTTCCTAATAATATGCTGCCAAGAATGTGGTGACTCACACTTGGATACAGGAAGAGTCCAAGAATATTAGCGGAATCTCCAAATGATACCAGAGAAACTATTAGAAAAATGAGCTTCATTATTGTCGGGGTACCACCATAACAATTGTTTGAGGACAAGTACATAGCAAATACTATGATAAAACAAATAACTACATTTAAATACATGGGTTTAATTGTATTCGTGGCATTTGTTTAAACTATTCCGTCTGTGGAATGTCTTGCTCAACTATAAGAGGTGTTACGCACGTGTTTACACCGTTTTTTGTTGTTTTTTCTTGCATTATTACTAGGCCATTTTACTAGATTGTCATTTCTATTAATCCGATTTTTTCTCACAAAAATTTTCACATTTGTTTGGTATTTTATATCGAAGACCAGCTATTTCTTTTTATCTAGTTAACAGACAACTATACATTATTGATGTCTTTTATGGTTTAAGTTCTTGTAAATAATGCAATGTCACTTGCATGCCAACTTAAATGCTTCCATCAAGGCCAATGGAAGCTAAAATCGTAAACAATATGAAAACCATTTGCAAGCATATATAAAAAAATAAATATTTGATCAAATTGTGGTTCAATTTGTGCATTGTTTGTCCACTACTCTTGAAAAAGAAGTCATAAATTTACATGATATGTTGTTGTTTGTGATTCCCATTTATCATTGTATATGTTTTTTAAGCCGAAGTGTTTGTTGACTCATTTTCTAATGGAATTAATCTAGATGGTAGGTATGTCGGCGTCAAGCCATAGATAAAGTTTACTTTCTGATATTTCGATGTTGTTTTTTGTCAGTATTAATTCTTCCTTGTTTCTTGTCATTAAAGGTCAAATTTTCAATAAGAACTATTTCTTCAGGTTAACTAAATGGTAAGATCCTATATAAGGAATTAAATATCGTATTCAACCAAGACATAAATATATTAAAAGTTGATATTATGATGTGTTTAGAACGAATGTCTAGATATTCACATTGACTACATCGCACTTCAGGTAAAGAAAACCATTTAATCACATTTAATGAACCCATTTAATCAGTATGATTGTAAGAATTTGTTGAAATGATCAGATCATATATTGAAAATATATGATGTTATCTCAACAACTTAACTCCCATCTTGATTCTAGTAAATTACTTCTTTGTTTAAAAAATCTGATGTGGCCAGGCACATGACTTTATCATACAATATATAAAATTAATAGTTTAGCTGCATGAGAATCTATTTTATTGAGATAAATCGTAGGTATTGTCAAAGCATCAGCATTTGACACTACCTACACTACGTCATTAGAATAATAGTTATTTATGTCACAAGTGCCGAAAGTACGGAATAGCGCGACGAGCGGTGACGCGGCGCGTTACCGAAGGCGGAGCGTCGCCGTCGCACGTGAGCGAGTCGCGCTATCTAGTTTTTGGCAGGAGCGACATCAACGTTTATTGTGTTGCTTTTTAAGTAATACGTATTTTAAAATAATAAATAAATGATTTCTGTATAGTAAACGCTAGGTTGGTACCACTTTGACGAAACGCCAAGTTTAAAGGTGCGTTCCGATTGGTAGGTAATGGTAGCTAATGGCGGTGGTAGAATACGAAATTATAGTATTTCTTACATATCGTGACAATGACACATATTAGTTTGCATGTACATAAACATGAGTCACTAGCAATTTTCTATTGGAAATACTATAACCGCGTCTGCTACACTGCCATTATCACTAATGAAGACGCACCTTACAAAGGTAATTCAAATTCTGACAGATTTATATTTGTTCATGACACATCCCTACCAACATACTAAAATAAAACTACACTCATCGCTATACTTTATTTATAATTTTCTCCATTTATCGTTTTTAGAATTAGATATAAAGACGGGTTGATATTTCTTATCTACAAACAATCAAATTGGTGATCTTATTTTATTTGAAATTTGTATTTTATAATTTGCCGCACTACAGCGGCAACGTTCCATAATGGTTCTCCAACCTCTGATGAGATCAGCTGTTTTCGATTGTGAGAACACAAAAAAATATTTGTCAAAATCCTGGCTACTATGTAATTTCATATCAATGCAGATGCGACCGATCTCGATCAAATAGAATTTGCTCTTGAAGCTAAACTATTAATTTTACCAAAAAATGTCATAGGCATAAATTATTCAAAATCTATTTTATATTCTATATTCCTCTACTTTAATTTATTAATTAACTATTTTGTCGAAATTACAGAAATGGCGGCTCATTTGCAAAATCCTTCAAAAAGGCTAAGAATAAACTACCACATCCTTTGGACTCTTTTCAACCAAAAGCTTTTCAGCTCAAAGTTTGGTAACAAAACTTCTAAATATGAACTTTCGTTCCGATACCTTTAGTAGTTTCTCCGGAATCGTCACCACAAAAATCGTTTACACAGACATACATACATTACTGCGTATGATAAAGTAAAAAGGGTATATTCAATGTAACCGTTTGATGATTTTCGTATTAATTGAATTGAAGATGTGAGTGGATGAAGGTGTTATGTTACAAAATCAAACTATGAAGTAAAATAAAGTTTTTTCTTAAAAATTTTGTTCAGTTTCAATCCATCTAATCAATTATATTTTTGAGGCTAAACAAGTGTATATAATTGCTTTTTTTCAAATTTTGATTTAGTAACATAACACCATCGTCCACTCACGGATTCATTATTGTTAGTTGAATTTAAGAAGTTTAACAACAATAGGTTAATACAATACATTGTTTGAAAAGAAATCATTTATTGAGGTAATTACATACACAAACACCACAATATACTAAATAAAGATACTATATAAATAAAATATGCAAATGATATTGTAAATGACATTTTTATATTTCTCAGCTTCCTATTCGATATCCCCAGGGGTCTGAAAAAAATCCATTAGTCATGTTCTCGATATACTATGAAGTATTATCTACCTTAACAAAACTGATTATAGATTCTTTCTTTCCGATAGTAGAGTACTAATGACATGTATATTATTCAATGTCGTGTAATTATATATTTGATATTTTCTTAAACCTCTTTCAACTTCCAAAATTTGTTTCTAATCGTGCTTCTACATTTAGGGGAATTAGGTGGGGCACATATAGCTGAGTTGCAAACTTAGTGTCAATAACAGTAGTTAACGATAATATTTGTTATATATTATTATATTATTTGTATGGAGTTACTCTCAGCTGTGTACGGCATCTCAACTAGAAGCTCTAAAATATGGAGTTCTCAT
Source organism: Melinopterus prodromus (assembly GCA_964023965.1). NCBI lineage: Eukaryota > Metazoa > Arthropoda > Insecta > Coleoptera > Scarabaeidae > Melinopterus > Melinopterus prodromus. The sequence continues at coordinate 58,872,191 of OZ030394.1, forward strand.
ACACCATTTTTTTCACTTGTAAGATTGTATCAACAAAGGCTCAAATTTCAACTATAGAGGACTAGTTGAGTTTGTATATAGTATGTGTATAATATAAAAATATTATACACATACATAATTAATAATAATAATATCAAAATGTAAGAATATAACAGCTTAAACAACTATATTTATTACAGTAGTTACAGTAGTATTATCGTGCTTTTCCTGTTACACTGCAAGTGTCGCAGACGTAGCTCCGAGAACTTGACATGTAAACTGTCGCATCGCCAGTATGTCTGCCTTGGCGTCAGATATGTGTTGGTGCATGAGGTACAATATAAAATGCCTATATACAACAACATACGTTTTTGTCACTCTCTGTGAACACGTAAATAACGGTCTTAGTTTTAATATTATGTACGCGGAATTATGTTTTATTTATTAACAAAAGAAACTCTTACATGCAATGCAAATGCGTTTCGAACCCACATTCCCGAAACATAGAATTCAATGAATTCATTTATTTCTATTTCCATTATATGTAATTTCCATAACACGCTTGGACAATCCAACCGTAACACTGTACAGACGACCACACACTGTACAAACAACCATTACAAGATAAGCGCTGGATCACATGGGTGTGTCACGGTGAGGGTATCTTTAGGTTCGTTTGAATATACCCAATTCTTACCTCAACTTTGAATAAAGATTCTATATATTCCTTCAATTTACTCCTATAGATTTCTTGGATTGACGCTGTAGACACAAAGATACTATATTTTCCCTGCAATATTATCATTTATTCCTTATGTGTAAATCTTTTTTGGTAAATTTGAATTCAGTATTTGTTTTTTAGTGTGTAGCTATCGATACGTATATACGTACTATATAAGTATTTATAATCTAGATTGCTTTTTTTCGGAAAAAATGCTATTTTTGGCACACTAAAAGTTGTCCACCTAAGTTTGATTTAATATCCCTAAATCTAATATGCTCTGCAAAACAAATTATACACGTAACATTTGGGTACATGATAAGCAAAGAATTTCTATAAAATATTAAAAGATGTAGGTTCAGGAGACGATCAAAATGGATACATTATGTCAATAACGAATAATATCTATGCTGTCCAATCATCAGATCATCGCCAAACTTCTGTATTTTAATATTTATTGAACATTCACATGACTTCCGGTTTTTCCGGAAATGGTCATCATTGAAATTTGAATCATTGAAATGGCACCCTGTATTCTTTATGTGATATTTTCAATCAGAATGACATTCTGAACACAAAAACATATCGATCGTCAATTTTTATCACCAAGTCAACGCAAAAATACTTTTTTTGTGTATTAATCTAGGTGGCTAGAAAATGGTGATCGACATTGTATTACTTGCGCCCTCTAGCGTAATTTATTTGGTTTTTGGCCACCAATTAAATTACGCTAGAGGGCGCCAGTAATGCAATGTCGGGCAACATCGATTTAGTTAGTGTTTATTTCACAATTTTTGACTATTTTCACAAATTCCTAGCCACCTAGATTAATACACAAAAGAGTTATTTTTGCGTTGGCTTGGTGATAAAAAATGACGATCGATACGTTTTTGTATTCAGAATGCCATCCTGATTGAAGAATATATCACACAAAGAATGTAGGGTGCCGTTTAAAATATCAGTGATGGCGCCATTTCCGGAAACACCGGAAAACATATTAACCTCAAGAGTATCCCAAAGAATGCCATTTTTTGTCTATTAACATATTCCCAAATTTCATTCGTCCAGCTTTATAAACAACAAAAATAAACGGGAGTACCTATGCCGTGGGTCACCAGGTATTTTCCACGTATTTGGTTTCGTGTTATGTCCTTGTTCTAACATCAAGGAATTACAGTTGCGCCATTTATTAGTAAAGGTATGAAATTCGACGACCGGATTGTCAAGGCGTGAGACCGCAACACATATAGTACATTGCTATGAACATTCTTCGAAAACTCGAGACATACGTCTCGATCATGCGAGTAACGCAAAATAACACGCGACAAATGTCGGAAGATAATAATTTTTTGGTAAATTGTATCGAAAATAATTTAACTTTCTTTTATGCAATCTAAATTTTGTTAAATTTTCGCAACTACTCTATGATACCTCACACGATTTGGTTCCTCTATGCTGCATCTAAAGCCTGGTACCAACCAAAACATAAGGGAGCTCATTATCAAAAAAACTTCAAGTCACGTGCTAATAAACCTTAGTTTTAATCTTTACTTGCAATCTACACATTTTACTAACAATATATCTTAAAAGATAGTAAGAAATCACTGCAACGACCATTATGGCAGATAAAATAAACGCCGTGACGTCCAGTAAATAATACTGATACCAAGCTAAGTCAAGAGCTTTGGCTCTCAGATGTTTGGCGCCCTTGTGCTTGATGACGTGGTTCACCCAATAAGCTGCCCTGTCCATTGGATTCATTTCTTGGTCCCTGTACAACTCCGACTTGAACTTTGCATTTGCAATAAATCTAAAATAACAATTGTAAGTACAGACGCAAGCTGTTTTCAGCCATACATACTTTTCATGGTGTAGAACTGTATCTAGTGCTTGGCCAAATGTTTGTGAAGTTAGCTGATCCATTGGCAAATGAATAGCATAACCATCACGTTGTGCAGCTACACAATTCTTCGGTTGGTCAAAGGAAATAGGGATGCAGATCATTGGTACTCCATAATACAAAGATTCTGTACAACCACCATACCCTCCGTGGCTTATAAAAAGTTTGACGTTTGGGTGGGCTAGAATACCACGTTGTGGATACCACGTACGAACTTCTACGTTATCTGGTTTGTTCGCAAGCGTATGATTATCAAACTTCATTAACACCATTAGCGGTAGTTGTCCTAACGATCTCATAATCATATTCAGTTTGTCTTCAGATATAGATGATACTTTAAAGTTGGTACCGAAGCTAAAATATATTACGCCGTTTTTAGCTTCATCGAGTGTTTTCTTTAAGTCAGCTGGTAGAGGATCTGGTTCTTGGAAATGGTAGCCACCTATTTGTACAATTGCTGGTAGATAAGGTCGTGGTGTCTCCGTACTAAAATGAGAATTCACCAAAACAATATCGATCTTATTTTGAATATCTTCAATTCGTGGACATCCTGGAAGATATTTCTGGATAGCCTTGTTTGCAGAAGCCCTTATCATATGTAGAACTGCAACTAATAGGCCTTCCATTAGCACATTCCCTAGCCTTTGAAAGAAATTCATGTCGTCAGAAAAAGGTACCAATGCACCTGGAACGAATGCAGTTGGAGGTCTGTGTCCAACCAATTCATCAATAATAGAAACCCCTCCAAACGGGCTAAAAATCATCACTGGTACATCATAACGGTGCGCTAAAGCTAACGTTGCGTCCATCCCATAGAAATGGATCATTAGGTCGAATTTGGAGTCCGATTTTAAGAAATTTTGGACCTTAGTGCTTTCGAAGAAATGATTTTGAAAGGAATTAACGTTTTTTAGTCGATTAAGACTTGCAAACAAAGTCCAATCCATCCTCATGTTTTTCTGGATATGATCTACAATAAATATTGTGATGATCAAGTAATTGGAGGTAAGTAAGCATTTTACCTTTTTTAACGGTCAGGATGTCATCGACAACTATGTGAGTAAAGTTTGGGTAGCTGGCTTTTGAGTTAAATGGACTGATATAGGTCACGTTGTGGCCTCTCTTGGCCAAGTTTCCTAATAGTATGCTGCCCAGAATGTGGTGACTCACACTTGGATAGAGGAACAGTCCCAGAATGTTAGCTGCATCGCCAAATGATGCAAAACCAACTATTAGAATAAGGAGCTTCATGATTGTCGATTTATCAACTTCACAATTATTTCAGCACAAGTTAAAGTAAATACTGTGTGATCTACAACAAATAACTACCTTTATATACTATGGTGTTGGATTGTAGACGAAGCAATTTTTTAAAACATTTTGCCTCTGCTATGTCTTGTGCATTTTTGAGTGGCGTTAATCATGTCTATTTGGACAGGTCTCTTGATTTTGCAATATTCCTAGATAAGTATTCATTTCTATTATTTCTGAGATTTTCTGACCTAATTTCTCACATTTCTTTGCACTTTCTTATCGATGACAAACTATTTTTTACTCCATCATTTGCATTTACTACATTACTACATAACATTTAGATATTGGTGATGAAGATTTCTATCGATTCCATATTCATATGTAAATAAAACAGCTCTTGAAGTTAATATGGAAGTTATTTATTCATTGAATAATTATGCGGCAATCGATTTTGATGTTCCTATTGTGTTATTTTATTTTATTTTAGATTGTTGTGTACACGACTAGATAAGTTAACCTCATTCTTGAGACTGAATTTTTGCATGGGTGGAGTGATCTCTTGCTTAGTGATGTAAAATGGTATTATTAACGCGGTCACATTACTTTGATATTAATAAAATAGTTACAAGATTTAATATTATTATCTATCACACGCCACGCCATTAGGTTTGTATGGATATGACCAGTGGCGCGTTATCCCATGGGCAAAATGGGCATTTGCCCAAAGCAGTATTAAGAATAGTGAATTTTATATTTGCTCTCCTGCCGGTCGGAAACCAAAATCAATCTTTTATAAATCAATAAATCAATTGGGTAATTAATAAATTACCATAGTAAGAATATCAAATTGAACTTTACAGTACACTTGCCTTTGGAGCCCCAAAGAGAGTGGAGGCAGTTTTAGCACTTAGACTCATATTTTTTGCATTAAAAGAAACTATGTAATACTGTACGCGACTAATGAAAAACACTTTGCTAACTTAGAAGAGAAAAGCTTTATGAATTCTTCGAAGATTTTCGTTCTGGAATTCTATTCTGTAAAGATGAATGCTCCAACAGAGTCTGCAAAATAAAAATTCCGGACTGCAAAATGCCGTAAACCGTTCAAAGTCCTTATTATAACACAGTGTGTATAAAAAAGAAACGTAATCACTCAATATATTTCTTTCTAAAAAGTTGACAAGAAATAGATTCAAATAAAAGTTTTAGGAAATTGCTTAAGCTACAAATTTGAAATGCTTAGAAATGAAACACAGTTTATATTAAAAACAATTTCGTATTTATAACTTGTCATTTTCAAAAACGAAGAGCTATTGACACGGTAGAAAATCTTTTAAATTTGCTTCCGTTTATTACTATAATATCGTCTTATTACATTTACGCCATTGGCCTTAGAGACATGCGGTTCTTACAGTACAATTTGTAATTCGAAAGACATGAAAAATATACACGTCGCTATATTTAAAAAATAGAATTTTGTCTGCTTCGTACAAATACATAACTCTGTATATTCAAAGTTACTTTCTTCTAAACTTTAAGGAACACATATTGAGACGTTACATTTTATCTTGTTGAAACTGATATAGCAGAAGGCATTCGGAATAATTGTATATTTTTAAGATATGGTATCGGAGCTTAGGTAATGTTAGAAAAAGAAATAGGAAATTACATTTTATTAAATGTAACATCTCAAAAAACTATGAAAACTGCAAGTATATATTCAGAGGACATATTTATATATTGATGATGGCGTATTTAAGAATGAACTAGCAGTTTTTGAAATATTTAAAATATTAAAAACATTTATTTGTTAAGAATACTCTTTATTTATTAAGATAATATGGTTTGAAAGAAAGAAAGAAAGACAGAAATAAAGAAAGAAAGAAGGAAAGAAGGGGAGAAAGAAAGAACAAAAGAAAGAGAGAAGGAAAGAAAGAAACAACGAAAGATAGATTGAAAGATAGAATGAAAGATAGAAAGAAAGAAAGAAAGAAATAAAGAACGAAAAACATTTATTCAAACGACTCTAAAATATAAATCATATCAGAAATACAAATAACGACTTAACAACAACTATTATATCATTACATAATAACAGAAAAATCTTCACACCTAAAAAAACATTTGTGTTATAAAAAAACACATCTAGGTTCAAACAATTTTCAGTTTTCTTCCTGAACAAACTTCTCGGGTGCAGTCTGCTGGATTCTGGTAGCTTGTTGAATATTTTTAGCAGCTGGGTCACAGCAGATGGCCTGTTACTGAAATTGCTGAATATTAAGTATACTTAATTTATATTTGAAAATTGTAACGATTAACTGCAACTGAACTCAACAATATAGGTGTATTAATTTTATGTTATAATCTACAAGTTCTATTAAAACACCAACCAAACACCGTTTGTGGCATCATCGAGAATTTTCTTCAAGTCTGGTTAGTAGAGGTTCTGGTTCTTGCAAATGATACCCACCAATTTGTACCATCGCTGGTAGATAAGGTCGTGGTGTCTCAATACTAACATGAGAATTGATAAAAACCATTTGGATCCTATTTTGTAGTTCTTCAATTGATGGAGATGTTGGAAGATATTTTTGGATACCCTTGTTTGCACCGGATGTAAGCGTTGGTAAAACTGTGGCCATTAAAACTTGATTGAGTAATGCGTTCATCAACCTTTGAAAGAAATTCATAGCATCAGAATATGGAGCGTACACACTTGGGACGTATGCTACAGAGACAGGATTTCCAAAAAAGGAATGTAGAAGGAATGTAAACTCCTACTGGACTAAAAACGATGACTGGTACATCAAAATGATGGGCTAGAGCTAAACTTGCATCGATACATCCGGCATGAATCATCAGATCGAATTTGGAATCTGATTTTAAAAGCCACTGAATCTCGGAACTTTCAAAGAAAAAAGTGGCAAAGCCACTAATGCTTCGAAATCGATTGATATTTCCTATGTATGTCGTTACGTCCTGCATATTTTTCTGTAGGTGCTCTGCAAGAATTCAACATGTTGGTTAAGATATTAAACGAAGCGATATTACCTTTTTTAAAGTTCAGGATGTCACCAAGTAAAATTTGGATAGATTGCTTTTGTTTGTAGGTCACATTATAGCCCCTTTTAGCCGAGTTTCCTAATAATATGCTGCCCAAGATGTTATGGCTTTCACTTGGATATATAAACACTCCCAATATATTGCCAGTATCTCCAACTGACAGCAATGCCAGAATAAGAAGTATCTGCTTCATGGCCGTTGCTGTCCCAATTTCACAATTATTGTTATTTATTGTTTCCAAGTATGTTGATAAATTATGCTGCCGCGCTTACTACTGCGTCTGTAAACTACAACTGTCTGTAATTTAAACCAAAGGCATTTCCTTGTTATTTTTTTGCACCAAAGGCATTTGTAAAATTGTCCGCTGTGATGTTTATCTTATTATTTGTTATTTTGGTATGACTACTATGTAAATGTGTATGAATATGCAAATATGTAAATGTGTAATACCATCGGCACAAATTCTCTAGATAAGTTTTTATTTTTATTGTTACCACGCAGTTTTTGTGAACTTTTGGTTTTTTTGTTATTTTTACTTAAAAACCGGAACTGCCGTTCCGCTTTTGGAAAAAAGCCAACCGAACGCACCGTACATTTATGACCTTGGTCAAAAGAATTCACGAAAAAGCTGGTAGGCATGACCGTGAAATTCTTTTTCAAAATAATGTTTTCAAACGGCGACTTTTTAAACTGTTATATTATGAAAATAGACAGTATTTACGGGTTACTGGCGGTCAAAGCTAAGAAAAATTAACTAAAAAAAAAATGAGTACTCACCAATTCTTTTTTTCACCAAACTAAAAAATCTGATGTGGCCAGGCACATGACTTTATCAAACAATATATAAAATTAATAGTTTAGCTGCATGAGAATCTATTTTATAGAGATAAATCGTAGGTATTGTCAAACCATCAGCATATGACACTACTTACACTACGTCACTAGAAGAATAGTTAATTATGTCACAAGTGCCGAAAGTACGGAATAGCACGACGAGCGGTGATGGGGTGCGTCGCCTTCGCATGTGAGCGAGTGACATCAAAGTTTTTGTGTTGCCCTTTACGAAATATGTATTTAAAAAAAATAATAATTAAAAAATAGATATATTTCTGTATAGGAAATGTTAGGTAGGTACCACTTTGACGAAACGTCAAGGTTAAGAAGCTAATTCACATTCTGACATATTTATATTTGCTCATGACACTGTAGATGTCATATCCGTACCAACATACTAAAATAAAACTACACTCATCGGTATACTTTATTTACAATTTTCTCAATTTATCATTTTTAGAATTAGATATAACAACGGGTTGATATTTCTTATCAACAAACAATCAAATTGGTGATCTTATTTTATTTGAAATTTGAATTTTGTATTTTGCCGCACTAGAGCGGCAACGTTCCATAGCGGTTCTCCAACCTGATGAAATCAGCTGTTTTCGAGTGTGACAGCGCAAAAAAAGTATTTGTCAAAATTGTGGCTACTATGTAGTTTCATATCAATGGAGATGCGACCGATCTCGATCAAATAGAATTTGCTCTTGCAGCTAAACTATTAATTTTACCAAAAAGTGTCATAGACTTAAATTATTCAAAATTTCCTCTACTTTAATTTATTATTTAGATATTTTGACGAAATTACAGAAATGGCGGCTCATTTGCAAAATCCTTGAAAAAGGCTTAGAATAAACTACCAGTTCCTGTGGACCCTTTTGAACCAAAAGCTTTTGAGCTCTAAGTTAGGTCATGAAACTTCTAAATATGAACTTTCGTCCCGATACCTTTAGTAGTTTCTCTGGAATCGTCGCCACAAAAATCGTTTACACGCACACACGCACACACACACACACAGACATTTTTTGTAGCTTGGTCAAAAATGTTCAGGGGACCCAAAAAGACCTATTTGCGCTAAAATAAAATTTTTTTTTTCGTCCTGTTTACAATACTGTATCTTACTGCGTATGATAAAGTAAAAATCTGATGTGGCCAGGCACATGACTTTATCATACCATATATAAAATTAATAGTGTAGCTGCATGAGATTCTATTTGATCGAGATCGGCCATGTCTAAATTAAAATAAAACTACTAGAACTAGACTAGAGACATTTTGATTATATTTACAGTAGGTAATGTCAAAACATCAGCATTTGACACTACCTACTGTCATTAGAATCACAAAATCTGACAAATCGTGGCTAACTAGTTTATATGCAGTACGAGCGATCTCGATGAAATAGAATTTGCTCATGTAGCTAAACTATTAATTTTACCAAAAAATGTCATAGTCATAAATTATTCCGATTTCCTCTACTTTAATTTATTATCTAACTATTTCGACGAAATTCCAGAGATAGCGGCTTATTTGCAATATCTTTCAAAAATGCTAAGACTAAAACTCCAGTTCCTTTGGACCCTTGGTTCAACAGAAAGCTTCTAAATATGGAGTGTTGTCATACTACCGATGATAAAGTAAAAAGGTTCTGGTTTTGATGATTAATACATTATATTGGCTTCTAGCATACTATATTTTCGAGCTTTACGCCGTCTTCAGTGCTAACTACAAAAGTTCATAAAGAATTATGCTCAATATTCCAAATAAGTTTTAAGGTTAACATACCGTCTTACAATATTTCTTGTATTTATTCGCGAAAACATAACATTGCTATCCGCACTCGAAATATTGTTTTTCAATATTGTTTCACCTAGCTCCTCATGGCAATTCTCCATGCATTTGCGTGTTGAATTGACGTTTCGTAAACGCTGACGTTCCAAATACTGTCAAGAACTTCAAAATATCCTGGGTACCTAGTATTAATGCAGACACGATTTCGATCAAATAGAATTTGCTCCTGCAGCTAAACTATCAATTTTACCATTAAATGTTATAGACATAAATTATACAAAATTTCCTCTACTTTAATTTATTATTTATCTATTTTGATGAAATTACAGAAATGACGGCTCATTTGCAAAAACGTTGAAAAATGCTAAGAATAAATAGCCGGTTCCTGTGGACCCTTTTGAACCAAAAGCTTTTCAGCTCTAAGTTATGTCATAAAACTTCTAAATATGAACTTTCGTCCCGATACCTTTAGTAGTTTCTCCGGAATCGTCGCCACAAAAATCGTTTACACACACACAGACATACATACACACACACACACACACACAGACATTTTTTTGGACCTTGGTCAAAAATGTTCAGGGGACCCATAAAGACCTATTTCCGCTAAAATCTCAAAAAAATTTTTCGGCACGATTACAATACTTTACATACTGCGTATGATAAAGTAAAAACATCAATAAGCTTTTGGATGACGATACCACAACGGACATTTGACAGATTTTCAATTACTTAAATTATCAAAATACATGTTATGCCTGTGACCAGACGCCCGCTTTTTGCGGGACAGTCCCGCTTTTACACAATTTGTCCCGCGGCCCGCGATGTTTCAAAAATGTCCCGCTTTTCAGGAAGAATTAAAAAAAAATTGTTGTTACACTATTCATTGTCCATATTTATTGTACATTGTACATATTTCTTGTTCTATTTTGGCCCAAATATTCTTTTTCAAAGCGTTCGATGATAACAGTAACAGTATTTTTATTGGCGTAGTTAATATATGTCAAAAACACTTAAATTATAATAATAAGTTAATATTAATAATAATAATAAGTTAATGTTAATTAGTTTGTCAACACCAATACTGTCAGCTGAATGAATATAAAGTTCACGTTCCATTTGTACGTGAAGATGATTTAGTTGTAAAAAATTAGCTAAAATAACTAAACAAAACTGTAATAATACTACACTTATTACAACAAAGTATTCCAAAAACACGGTTTACAATTTTTAATTTAAAATGATAATCCGTACAACTTAGCAGGTTTTAGTAACTTTCAGTTTTGTTGGCGTACTACTTTGTACGACACGGCGTCCGTACATAAAGCATGTGCGTGAATTGTTTAGTTTTTAGTTACTTTTTGTACGTACACTCGCGAAAAAAATATGTTTACATTCTAAATTTCTTGTTTCCATGTAACTCCGAATATTGTGCTTTCCGAATGTATTATTTTGTTTTCAAGGAATAATGGCATGATTGCGCAAGTAGCTCAAGTATTCCTGTGTTGATGATTTTTCTAAGGAAATTTTGTTTTATCAACAATTACTACGCAGTTAAAGACACAACTGTCATACAATGAACTCCGAAAACGTTATTTATCTTGTTTTTGTCCAATGAGCTGCGTTTCTTGGAAACTATTAGCTTTTGGATCATGCATAAGGGGCTGAAATAGCTTCTACAATAACTTGTTTATTATAGGTTTAGGTACCAATGATCCTGTAATGTCATCTTTTTTGTGTAATCTTTTAAATATAAAAGTACTAACATACTATTGCGAAAAATATCTAAGTAATAATAGTTTTTTACGTCGGCAACATTAGGAAATATATAAGGGTTCTAAATAAAACCTGATTGAAACTAGAACTTTTATTTCAAACATATAATAATAATAATAATAATCCTCTTTATTACTTTTCAAAATTATTAGTGTAATTTTAGTAATTATATGTTGTATCTAAATTATATTATCTAGGTTTCCATTATTTAATGAGATGTATCAGAGATTTTCAATAAATAATAATAATCCACGCCTTAACATCCCCCAACAGCTTTCGCCACTACGGAGGCATCGGCAGGCCCGAATTATCATAATAATGATATTACCATAATAATGGCCCGCGTCTGTGGCACGTCTTAAGTTGTTTGGCTTTCAGCATTCGCCGTGGAGTAAAGGAAAACCACGGAAAAACCTTTACTCTGACAGCAGGGCGTGGGATTCGAACCCACGTCCCCCAGACTGATAGCCAAGCGCGCTACCACTCGAACACAGTCTGGATATGTATTTAAAAAATTACATTATTCGACTCTCCTTCGCAGCATATAAATACATGAACAAGCCAAAATCACTAATAAGTAATAACATTTATCAAAGCAAGCATTCAATTACCTAGAACTTTATTAGATCAATCATTAAATAGCAACTATTTTAAAAAGTCTTTATTTTTTGTACCCGTCTACAAACTCTACTCAAACAATATTTTAATGCATAGTAAGTGATTGCAGCCACTACTAACATAGCGGATAAAAGAATCCCGATTACATCAAGACAATAATACTGATACCAAGCTAAATCAAGAACTTTGGCTCGCAGGTGTTTAGCACCCTTGTGCTTGATGACGTGGTTCACCCAATATTCTGCCGTCGCAATCGTTACACGGAATACAATACACTACGTTTGATTTAAATACTAAGGGTGTTACATCTTTAACTTTACTAAATATGTTTACTAATTTGAATGCATAATGGTGAACTTCTTTTATGTTATCAGAAATTAACGGTTGATTAACTGTTGCACTTAGTCGGTGGGCGGATCAAATATGCTCCCAGTGTGAGGAGTATTAGTATACGTGGAAAATAATATCCTGTTGACCAATTTTAATGGTAAACCGTTATTCAAGAATACGTTCTGAAGTTTGTTTTTGGCTAAAATTGTGGGTCACAGATTTTTAGTACACGATTTTCCATAGCAGTAACGGTATTAACTTATGGCTGAAGGCATGACCTGGGTGGAAATTTATGTAACAACCAGAGTAAGTTGGTTTTGTATATCAGTCAACAGAAACAGAACCGCCTCCCACGTTTAAAACCCTAAGGATCGTCAACGCATCCTTCACCTCACCAATCGGAACGCAAGTGACAATGTCATCAACAAACTTATACAAAAAAGGTGTGCGAACACCAAAAAGTGGTAGAGTATGGTCTAATACTTCGTCCATCACAATAACAGCTAGGTGGGACTAATATGGGAACCCATTGGGGGACCCAGGAAATAGGAAATAGGAAACAGGTTCGAGGAAATAAACTTCAATGCTTCAATAAAAGTTTCCAACGGGAAATAACAATTAAGCTTTATTAAATCCCATTTCACAACAACAATGTCACTAAGTATTTTAGTAAAACAAAATAAAAATGTTTCTGTTATTTAGGTCAGTATTCATATGTAGACGATTTTCCTAAGGAAATTTTGATTTATGAACAATTACCAGGCAATTGAAGAAACAACTGTCACAAAAAGAAGCTCGAAAACATTATTTATTTTTTGTTTATCAGTTATGTCTCCACAGGCTTCATTTTCTTCAAAAATCGCAAGAATCAAAATATCTCCACAACAGTTAAGTTTTGGATCATGCATATGGGACTGGAATAGCTTCTACAATAACGTGTTTACTATACGTTAAAATACCAATGATCCTGTATTGTTACATTTGGAATTTAAATATTTTTCATAAACAGGCATACTATAGCGGAAAAAATCTAAATAATAATTTCTGTTCACTTCGGTAAGATAAGGAAAGGAATAAGGATGCTAAATAAAACCTGATCCAAATTTAAACTATTATTTCAGATATATGAATATACATTTTAAAAATTACATTATCCGAATATCCTTCTGCGCATGTAAATATATAAACAAGGCAAAATCACTAATAAGTAATAACATTTATCAAAGCAAGCATTCAATTACCTAGAACTTTATTAGATCAATTATTAAATAGCAACTATTTTAAACAGTCTTTATTTTTTGTAGCCGTCTACAAACTCTACTCAAACAATATTTTAATGCATAGTAAGTGATCGCAGCCACTACCAACATAGCGGATAAAAGAATCCCGATTACATCAAGACAATAATACTGATACCAAGCTAAATCAAGAACTTTGGCTCGCAGGTGTTTAGCACCCTTGTGCTTGATGACGTGGTTCACCCAATATTCTGCCCTGTCCATTGGATTCATTTCTTGGTTTCTGTACAAATCCGATATCATCTTTGCATTTGCAATAAATCTAAAATATGAAACGTCAGTATCTACGCACTGCATGCACTAGTTTACATACTTTGCATCAGTTAGCACTTTTTGGAGTGTTTCGCTGAATCGTTCAGCTGTTAATTGACTTAATGGGAGATGAATCCCATGCCCACGACGTTGTACGTCTGCACAATTCTTCGGTTGGTCTACAGTGAATGGGATGCATATCATTGGCACTTCATAATACAATGATTCTGTACAACCACCATATCCACCGTGGCCAATAAAAAGTTTCACGTTTGGATGGGCTAGAACACCACGTTGTGGGTACCACGAACGAAATTCTATATTATCTGGTTTGTCTTCAAGCATATCCTTGTCGGATTTTATTAATACTTTCATAGGCAGTTGTCCTAAAGTGCTTATAAGGATGTCCAGTTTGTCTCCTGCTAACTCTGATATCTCCACACTGGTACCAAAGCTAAAATAAACTACGCCGTTTGTAGCATCATCGAGAATTTTCTTCAAGTCTGCTGGTAGAGGTTCCGGTTCTTGCAACTGGAAGCCACCTATTTGTACCATTGCTGGTAGATAAGGCCGTGGTGTTTCCGTACTGATATGAGAATTGATTAAGACCATTTCGAACTTATTTTGCATATCTTCAATTGACGGAGTTCCTGGAAGATATCTTTGGATAATCTTGTTCGTACTAGCCATTACAGTACGAACACCTGCGTCTATTATAAGTTTGTATAATGTGTTCATCAGCCTTTGATAGAAAGTCATGTCATCGGAAAATGGAACAAACGCATGTGGGACATATGAAACTGGCGCCGAGTTTCCAAAAAAAATATCCATATAAGGCAATCCTCCTAATGGGCTAAAAATCATCACTGGAATATCAAAATGATGTGACAAGGCTAATCCTGCATCGGATCCTATGAAGTGGATCATCAGGTCGAATTTGGAATCCGACTTTAAGAGCCACTGAGTCTTTGAACTCTCGAAGAATAAACTTTCGTAAACATTGCTAGCCTTAAGTCGATCGAAACTGCCGAGATATTTTGCTTCCTTCTGCGCCTTCTTCTGCATATGCTCTGCAAAAACGTAAAAATTAAACGGCGCAGATATTGTTTATAGATAACAGTATTACCTTTTTGGTAGGTCGCGATGTCATCAAGGACAATATGTGTAAAATTTGGGTAGATAGCTTTTGTTCTAAATGGGCTGACGTAGGTCACATTGTGGCCCCTCTTGGCCAAGTTTCCTAATAAGGTGCTGCCCAGAATGTGATGACTTTCACAAGGATACAAAAACACTCCCAAGATATTTGCACCATCCACAACTGTTACCAAACCAACAATTAAAAGAATTCGCTTCATACTAGTCGGTTTGTCAATTGCACAATATGCTATATACGGTTTGAGAATTTCTTGTGAAAAAGTATAGCTTTCTTTAGGTAATATTATATCACCAAGCCACTGCTACGTTTGGTTGAAAGCGAAGTCTTATTTGTTTTATATTGTATAGAAAAGTATGTACTGAGCTTGTACCTTTTGACTCGGATATGTTAAAGACATGGTATGTTTGCAGAAATATTTGTTGGAACAAACAAAACAATTTTGCTTAATTGAATTTTCTAGTAAGACATTTGTATGCCAGTGTTAGGAATTACGAATCAACATGTTGTGATACAAGGAAACGTTTGGTTTACTTTTTTTGTATCAATTGTTATAAAAGCATTTTCATATTTAGTTCAGCTTAGAACTAATGTATAAATGAAATTATCTCCAGACCACATTTTGAATTTTGAATCTGAATACGAAGGCGGAAATATATTGCATCGAGTTTTTAAAGAATTGATGAAAGGAGTAATAAAAATCAGCATAATAGAAACAAAAAGTAGACACAATTCAGGATTTATTTCAGATTTAGATTTTACAGTAATTAACACATAAAATCCTTGTTTACCTACAAACTTTATTACATCAGAACTAAAGGAATTAATTAATGCATGGGAGTCTTAATGAATATAACCTGATCAAAATTTGAACTTTTATTTATTTACTACTTATTTATATTTTCAAAATTATATTTTCAGTCCTTCTGCTGAGCATGTAGATATATGTAGATATTGGAAGCTTAATGGTTATACAAACAAAACAAACAAACAAAAGCACTTACAAGCAATAATTTTTATCAAAGCATATGCATTGTGCAGTGTGCACCTACTATCTACTACATTACCTAAAATAAATATTATTAAAATCAACGTATTATCTAGAAACTATCTTAAAAAGTGTTTATTTTTTGTGACCGTCTACAAATTCTGTACAAGCAACATTTCAATGAATAGTAAGTGATTGCAGCCACTACTATAAGCACAGATAAAACAAACGCAAATTCATCAAGAAAATAATACTGATACCAAGTCAAATCCAGGTTAGAAAGCCATCAAACCATCGCGGTTAGAAAGGTTACCCTTTCATCGGAGGATGGGTGCGCCGTCGAGCACGCTTACGCTGAGAACTCTACTACATGTCATCTCTCTCAGCGGCTTCTCATTACCCACATACGTGGGATAGGGTAGCTCCACATCGAGAAGGGCATAAACGTCATGTGGGCTATAGCGTCTATCCGCACTTGCCTTAATCCCTATTCGGATATACTAGATATCAGATCGGTAAGTCCTCATGATGGCACAACTTCCGAAGGCCCCGTTTGATGAGTCACCGGCGAGCACCAGATGCCTAGTATGTGATGATTTAGTATCTATAGTTTAAATCAAGCAGTTACATACATGCCCGCATATTTACACAGCGGTATATGTTTGCATTTTTTAAACGATGAACATCGTCGACATGCCTTGATATGCGATATATGTGTGTTATTTATTTTTTACATTTTTTTCATGGCATAGCAAATAGTTTACATATTGGACATTCATAATATTGCGTTACATCTATCTAAAAGTGCTACAAAAAAAGTGAGCACCCTAAGCGAATAAAGCCCTTGCTAGGTGACTGACATTAACACGATACCACATGCAGTAAACATACAGGAAAAGTTTTGGTTAGTTGTGGTAATTATTACTCGGTACAGTTTTATAGAGAATGGAAAATGTGTACAACGTTTTCACTTTTTGTAGCCAACGTTGGGAAAGAAATACAGGATAATTGTTGAAAATCATTTCTACTATCAAATACGTTACTTTTTCTGTGAAAATTATCTTGTAAACATACTATGATAATGCTGAAATTTCATAGGGATATGTATGCCGATTTTGTGAATATTGTAAATAAAAATACAGCGACATAGTTTCAGCAAAATTTTGCTAAAGTTTATTATTTTATTCAAAAGCAACAGCCGTTTCAAGTATAAACAAAAGGTAGGAAAACAAAATTCTCATTTTCATTTACAATAATAAAATGTAAATAGATTAGTTAATAAGTTAAAAATAAATGTAATTAATTGTAATAACATTAGTACACACATTAAGAAACATTTATCCGGAGTAAAAAGTTTAGTATGGTCCTAGTGATTTCCTAAGTAATTTTTCAAAATATATATGTCCATAGTGTTTATATTTCATATTTTCTATTGTATTTTGTTAAACAAGAAAAGGCTTTCTCATAGACACTTAATCTTTAAAACTGCACAAACACACGGTATGTTATAACTCGAAGCGAATATTAAACCGCAAACCAAATTCTAAGTAAAAAAATGCGAAATTAATTTATTCTGTCTTCGATGTATTTTGTCTATAGATGTTTTAATTCTTTGCAACATTTTAGTACAGAAGGTACTAAGATAAACTAAAGAACAATATATATATATATATCGGAAAACTTAGTGGGAATTCAGTCAAAAAACGTTTTTTTCTTTTTTATATTTTTTATTCCATATACCAATATTTTGGACTAATTTTAGTCCTTCCTCAGGGTTCTAAAATGTTTAATAATATATTAAAATTATATATAACTACCTATAACTAACACAAACCGGAGAAACTTAGATAATAAATGTAGAAATTATGAGAGATGTCATAAAACAAAGTTGGAAAAGTTTATAAACAATAAAAGGCATACGTTAAAAAGTATAAGTATGAAACTAGACACTAAAAAATAACCTAAATAGGAATTAAATGACATGAATGGCATGTATCGTGTCACAATTGGTTTATATTTGTAGGATGGATGTCTTTAAATTTAAGGAGATAACTATAAATTTCGCTTGGATTACTAATGTCAGTTTTTTTTGTTCATCGTACAACGGTTATCATTAATATAATACATTTCGAGAAAAGAGCGCTTGAAAAAATTAGTATCACTGTCTAGAACTTCTATATTTTGATAATCCATATTGTGTCCGAGAGAGTTAACATGGGAAGCTAAAGCACAAGCGTTTGGTTTAATTCTTGAATCGCTTTTGTGTTGTGTAATTCTTCTCTTTATGTGTTGTTTTTCATGTCATTTAATTCCTGTTTAGGTTATTTTTTAGTGTCTAGTTTCATACTTATACTTTTTAACGTAGGCCTTTTATTGTTTATAAACTTTTCCAACTTTGTTTTATGACATCTCTCATAATTTCTACATTTATTATCTAAGTTTCTCCGGTTTGTGTTAGTTATAGGTAGTTATATATAATTTTAATATATTATTAAACATTTTAGAACCCTGAGGAAGGACTAAAATTACTCCGAAATATTGGTATATGGAATAAAAAATATAAAAAAGAAAAAAACGTTTTTTGACTGAATTCCCACTAAGTTTTCCGATATAATAACAACATACAGTCATTAAATTATCAAATTATATATATATATATATATATATATATATATATATATATATATATATATATATATATATATATATATATATATATATATATATATATATATATATATATATAATTCGTATGTAAGTATTCGACCTCTTTAACTAGGAGATTGTTTTAATAGGGTGAAAGTCGTGTTGCAAATAAAGGAGCTGTTCCGCGTTCCGTTTTAAGTTTTCCCTAGTGTACCGAGGTGATTTATATAAAAAAAAATAAATAAATAGCCTGACCAGCTGTCGGGATATTGTATGAATTTAGTTTGGTTTAAAATGGCATAGCGAAGCATGGTGCAGAATATTTTCGTTTTCGCTTACGCAAATAACACATAAACAACACCTTATGTTTATTACTGTCTTCATTACCACCTATAAGCAACAGCCACATTTTGTAAGTAATTTTAATACCGTCTGAATAGATTCTAACTGTTGTTTATGTTCGTTTTAGTTCTCATGAAGATGCTAAAAATTATTAGCGAAATATTAGAATTAAAATAAAGGCCTACTAAATAACAGCTCCTTTATTTGCAACACGACTTTCACCCTATTAAAACAATCTCCTATATATATATATATATATATATATATATATATATATATAGATGCTTCTTCGAATGACGGAATTGCCCGATAAATAACCATTTTCCTTGAATATCTTACCGTCGATAAACCTTTTCCATATATATATATATATATATATACAATAATTAAAATTCTTCGATCGAAAGTATATTCAACAAACGGAGGATTAGTCGGGTATGTCGATCCAAATAAAATAGTTAGGTGATTACCTTAATCTTTGCTATATTTCGAACAACAATGCATTCTTCTACAGGCAAAACTAAAAAAAAAAAACAATAAAAGCAACACATAATTCACCAATCATCATCCATCATTAATGTACTTACATTTTGTATCACAATAGACTGCCTAAGGTAACATACAACATCACGAAACAATACATTCAATGCGGTACATCCAATCAAAGATACGAGAACAATAATTGTCTCCAAAACGCATTTACAATAAACATTTTAAAAACATCTTGCAACGTCCGACAGTGACGGTGACCGAAACGTTCAATGGTCAAACTAAAGCATACGTGTAGGGGGCTAGTTTATATTATTATTTTTTAAGTTCAAATACACATACCTACATGCGCAGCGACAACAACAGCCAAGAAACAAAGTGCTAGAAAACCAAGCTATCGGTAGAATGCCTCGCATTAATCATAGTTTGTTTTTTATTTCTATCCATGTCCATAATATAAGAATAGATGTTACTGAGGCCATCAAGATCAGTTCTAAAATTTACGCTCTTCTCAGCCGAATTAATGTGGTACATTTCAAGAAATAACCTATTTTTGTAGTTCTTTTCGGAATCCAATATCTTGATATTCTCAAAGTCAAACGAGTGGTTTTTATCAATGCAGTGGGATGCCAAAGCACACCTAATCTTACCCGTGCGACAATCACTCTTGTGTAAACTTACTCGATTTTTTAGCCACTGTGCAGTCACCCCAACATACTCTCCATCACAATCTTTACAGTTAATCTTATAGATAATATTAGATCTGTAACCCTGTGGATCGTAATCTTTTATTCTAGTGAAGAAAGTATCAATCTTGCTAGGGTAATGATGGGCAATACTAGAGCTTTCAGGTAGAAAAGGCGTTAAGATGGATTTCAATCCGTGTGTCAAACCCGGTATCATTGTAATTTTTTTGAAATTAATAAAAAATAATAATATAAACTAGCCCCCTACACGTATGCTTTAGTTTGACCATTGAACGTTTCGGTCACCGTCACTGTCGGACGTTGCAAGATGTTTTTAAAATGTTTATTGTAAATGTGTTTTGGAGACAATTATTGTTCTCGTATCTTTGATTGGATGTACCGCATTGAATGTATTGTTTCGTGATGTTGTATGTTACCTTAGGCAGTCTATTGTGATACAAAATGTAAGTACATTAATGATGGATGATGATTGGTGAATTATGTGTTGCTTTTATTGTTTTTTTTTAGTTTTGCCTGTAGAAGAATGCATTGTTGTTCGAAATATAGCAAAGATTAAGGTAATCACCTAACTATTTTATTTGGATCGACATACCCGACTAATCCTCCGTTTGTTGTATATATATATATATATATTTATTATTTGGGTATTCGACCAATCAAAGAAAAGAACAGAACTCTCTTTTGTAAACTGCTATATTTCGGACCTGATTGGGTCCTTCATCAGGCAATTGGCTCTACAAATCAATTAAAACAGAACATAGGGCGAAATTTTCATTTGTCACAACTTACATGGAGTTCAATGAGGCGGCAAGCGACGAGCAACGAGAGACATCACTAAATACGACAAATTACAACAACATTTAACATATTGGGGGTGTAAATAAGTTATCTCTATTAGACATGCACATTTTAAGACATCACGTGCGTACGGATATATATGCGTATATATATATATATATATATATATATATATATATATATATATATATATATATATATATATATATATATATATATATATATATATATATATATATATATATATATATATATATATATATATATATATATATATATATATATATATATATATATATATATATATATATATATATATACTATATATGGAATATGACGTAAATAGAATCCAAGTGAGAAGTAATTTTTAAAATTAATTAAAAGGATACGGTCTCAGCCCGGATTCGAACCGGGGCCTTCTTCCTTGCCGGGGAATTGCTCTACCGCTGAACTACTGAGCCCGGTCGGAGGATATAGATTTAATTCGTCATTTCAAACGATAGTAACAGTACGGGTTGCTGTCTAACTACTATTATCATGACATCTATTGGACACTGGTGGAAATTGGTTCATGGTATGTCAAGGTTAATCGCAAATCTTGCTAGTGGAAAGTAGGAAACTGGTTTAATCGGTTTAAATATACTATATGTGGAATATGACGTAAATAGAATCCAAGTGAGAAGTAATTTTTAAAATTAATTAAAAGGATACGGTCTCAGCCCTGTTGCTATCGTTTGAAATGACGAATTAAATCTATATCCTCCGACCGGGCTCAGTAGTTCAGCGGTAGAGCAATTCCCCGGCAAGGAAGAAGGCCCCGGTTCGAATCCGGGCTGAGACCGTATCCTTTTAATTAATTTTAAAAATTACTTCTCACTTGGATTCTATTTACGTCATATTCCATATATAGTATATTTAAACCGATTAAACCAGTTTCCTATATATATATATATATATATATATATATATATATATATATATATATATATATATATATATATTTATCCTTGCTTTAATAAAACATAATTTACATAGGGAACATCTTTCGGTTGTTTACACCTTAAAACTTCAGCCCTAATATGTCGAATACGGAGGACAACTACGGGCAATACACACTCTCGTCATCAGGTATATAGTTAGCACATCAATTTTTTTTGGATGTTGCCATGTGCACAAAGCCAGTGGCTTGTCTGTGCAGCAGTCGGGGAGACGGAGTATTTGAAAAATCCCCTGCCTAACCTGGGCTTGAACCCTGGACTTCTGAGTGGAAGGCATTCGCCTTATCCACTCGGCCACCTCCGCTCTAAATAAAAACAAACACAATCAGACGAATGTTTTCAATCGTCTTAATAGGTTAAGGAACAACTTTATAAAACCTTGGACTTAAGAAGTCTATGAATCTTTGTGTAGATGAGTAGGTACATCTGGCGGACTCCAGATTAATAGATGATGCTTTTGATCTAGTATTAAATGAATGCTTAACTATAGTGAACCTACGGTGTCTATGAACATACATGGGGGAGTTCAGAATATATAGGTGACGGATTGTGAAGAGTCCAGAACAAGAGTAAAGCAAATCACTCGGGTACTGTCTGTTAAGATTAAACATGGGTTTTGTTATTTGTTTTTGAGCGATATTGACGAATGACGACCTTCAAATTCTCATCGTCTATGTGGCCAAGCACATGACTATTTGATTCTATTCGATCGAGATCGGTCGTGTCTGCATAAAAATAAAACTTAGCGAAAAGATTCAGATATAGTTAGGTTCATAAGATAGGTGGTTTTTAGACAAATAAAGCAAAAACTAAAAATGTAAGAAATCGGAAAAGACTATGTTATTCTTGCACTAAAATTTTGCAAAGAATTAAAAAATATACTGAATAATATGCCCATATTCCATTTCAAACACTGATGTTGACCTCGTTTTCACAACGCTTCATTATAAATAAACGTTATTGATGACGTAATTGGAATAGAATGTATGAGAAATAACCGTACTTAGTAAAAAATTCAGGGGGTTTTAGGAGTCATGAGTAACCATGGTATGCCCCATTGTATAACTAACTAAACTGGTATATACTTATATGTATTAAAATAAAACCTAATTCAATATGTAACATGTATTAACGTCATTATAATAATATAATATTTAAATCTGTTGAAACTGCTTTGTCAATATTTACACAATAGAAAGTAATTAAATACTTGTATAGACATGCCTGGTTTGATCTCCAATAATGTAACTAACTGATATGTTTGTTCACAAATATGTGTTCTTCAATTTATGGTGGAATGCAAAACAAATCATATTATAGTTGGCTAAAAACCTAATAAATTAGTTTAAACAGTTTTTATGAACTAATTGTAAGTCGTGTACCTCGCCAAATGGCAAATAATTTACCATTATAAAGTTTTAGATATTTGTCTTGAAGGACAGGTTTAAACAAAACATTCCACGTCTCAAACCAAATACTTTCTGGAACTCTTGATGCTCTACAAGCTACTAACAACTTTTAATTTTTAATTGCAATCTAGGAATGCAATTAAAACAATATTTAACAACCTTAAACATGTAATAAAACATGGCCGCAACCGCTAAGAGACCAGCAATAACAAACGCTATTATATCAAGTAGATAATACTGGTACCAAGCTAGATCAAGAGCTTTGGATGTCAGATGTTTAGCGCCCTTGTGTTTGATGACGTGGTTCACCCAATAAGCTGCCCTGTCCATTGGATTCATTTCTTGGTCTCTGTACATCTCAGACTTCAACTTTGCATTTGCAATAAATCTAAAATTAATATTATAAGTACATTAGCAAAATATTTATAAAAATACATACTTTTTGTCGTACAGCACTTTATGTAGAGCTTCACCAAACGTTTCTGAAGTCAGTTTATTCAATGGTAGATGAACGCCGTAACCATTTCGTTGCGCATCAGCGCAATTCTTTGGTTGGTCCACCGAGAATGGAATGCAGATTATCGGTACACCATAAAAGAATGATTCTGTACAACCACCATAACCTCCGTGGCTGATGAATAGTTTGACGTTTGGGTGGGCTAGAATACCACGTTGCGGATACCACTTACGGATATCTGTGTTGTTTGGTTTGTTATGAAGCGTATCCTTGTCAAATTTTATTAATACCTTCATTGGAAGTTGTCCAAGAGATGTCATAAGTATGTCCAGTTTGTCTTCAGATAAATCTGATATCTTCACATTGGTGCCAAAGCTGAAATAAACTACTCCGTTTGTAGCATCGTCGAGACTTTTCTTTAAGTCTGTAGGTAGTGGTTCTGGTTCTTGCAAATGGTATCCTCCTATTTGTACCATTGCCGGTAAATAAGGTCGTGGAGTTTCGGTACTAATATGAGAATTAATGAAGACCATCTCTATTCTAGATTCAATTTCTTCCACCGCTGGTGTTCCTGGAAGATATTTCCGGATTGACTTGTTTACGCTTGATCTCATTGTTGCTAATGCACCGGCAAGGAGTACTTCCACAAAAGCGTTGGTTAGCC
Organism: Melinopterus prodromus; assembly: GCA_964023965.1. Taxonomy (NCBI): domain Eukaryota; kingdom Metazoa; phylum Arthropoda; class Insecta; order Coleoptera; family Scarabaeidae; genus Melinopterus; species Melinopterus prodromus. The sequence goes on from OZ030394.1 coordinate 58,896,661, forward strand.
TTTGAAAGAAATTCATGTCGTCTGAAAATGGGCCTGCAAAAGCTCCTGGTCTGTAAGCAGTGGAGATTGGATTTCCGAAGAATGCATCTATCCAAAAAACTCCTCCAACTGGGCTAAAAACCATCACAGGTACGTCGAAGTGATGAGCTAACGCTATTGTGGCATCAACTCCTGAGAAATGGATCATCAGATCAAACTTGGAGTCAGACTTTAAGAAATATTTGATCATCGGGCTTTCGAAGAAGATATCTTGGATTTTGTTGGCGGTTTGAAGTCGTGATATGTTTTCTAGGTATGACATCTCTCTCTGATTATCCTTCTGGAGATGTTCTGCAAAAAAGATAACTGTTAATCTTATAGTTTCGTCACTTAATTATGACCAATTTTACCTTCTTTGTATTTCCGGACATCGTCTACAACTAGGTGAGTAAAATTTGGGTAGATGGTTTTTGTTTTGAATGGGCTGATGTACGTTACGTTGTGTCCTCTTTTGGCCAAATTTCCTAATAGGATGCTGCCCAGAATGTGATGGCTTTCACTTGGGAAGACGAACACTCCCAATATATTAGCTGCATGTCCAGACTTTACCAAAACAGCTAGCAAGATAAACCGTTTAATTATTACATTCATTGCTATGGGTATGATAAATTCAATAAGGTTCCTTGACTACTGTTGGTGGTAATAGGAATAGTAAGGAAATATTTATAGTGAGTATAAAGTTATAGCATACCTGTGAAAGTAGGAATCTCACGTATGTTAGTTTCTAAACATGTGGAAATTGGACAAAAACAAAAACAATAATATTTTCACAGTCAATTGACATCTATAAATTTCCCCGTATCTACTTGACGTTCATATAAATTCCGCGACACTCGGTATTTCCCGCAAGGTAAAATTGCAGATACAATGACACTTGAGTCAAGGAGAATTGATGGTGACGTCAGAAATAGAACATTCTTTGGAATCTATATTTAGATACATAATACTGTCAATAATAATATCATAATAATACCATTAAGGTAAACGCCCAAAATTCAGAATTTAATTAATTAAAGTATGTTTGCTATATTTGTAACTGCAGAATTTATATTTATGTCTTGATAATGACTATGTCAACGTTTTTTAAACAATAATTTCCTTCTAAAGATGCCTGAGTATCAATTTTCATTGACATTCAAGTAAATACTATTTTAAATGTTGTTAAATAAGATTTATTATTAAGAAATGTTAATAATCACAATTAATAATGACAATATTTTGGAGACTGTGGCGAACTTAATAATAAAATTATAAACCCCTAACCACAACAAGTATTTTAGAACCTAAATACGTATTTCAGCAACTATGTTGCCATCTTCAGTAGAACCTAAAAAGAGGAAAAGAGAGATTAGCACTTCATAGTATCTTTACTGGATATTGTCCAAGCAAATCACTAGTGGAAGTGACGTCCATGTTAAAAATTAGCCTATATATACCCATTTGTTGTTCACACCTCAGTGAATGTTGATCATTGAAGCGTAAAAAACAAGTTTTAATTAAAGCAGGTCAAACAATGGCGAACTAGGTATAGGACCCCTGTCTGAATATATTAATTTATCTCTATTCAAGTGAATAAAGATACTTTCCAAGCTGTTTAGTTCCCTATTATTTGACACAGCTTTTACAAGTTTTAAGTCATCTACAACTACTTTATGACCTGTGTCTAAAATATGTTGAGCCACACTAGATTTTTCAAAACGATTATATTTAAAATGAGCTACATGTTCTTTGAACCTAGTTGAAATTGTTCTTCTAGTCTGGCCTACGCATTCTTTTTCACAGTCATGACATTTGTACAATATATACCAGATTTATCAAGTACATCTACCTTATCCTTTGGGTTTCCAAGAAGGTTTTTTATGCTATTATGAGTCGAATATGCTATACAGAGATTTTGTGATGTAAAAATACTTCTCAAACCCCTTGTATATGCACAATCGAACGGTATTTTAACATATTTCTTCTTTTCTATACACAAAGTATTTAAAGTAGATATTTGATTTACATACATTTTTTGATTCTGCTTCTTAATCATTCTATCAGCTATTTTCTCAGGGTACCCATTATGTATGACAACATTCTTAATAAACAATAATTCTTGCTGATATCTATCTGCGGACAATGGAAATTTCAATAACCTATTTACTAAACAACTAATAAAAGACAATTTTTGTTGAAAAGGATGCTGCGAATCATTAGGGATAAACCTGATTGTGTTAGTATCTTTCCGATACACGTCAATTTCTATTATATTTTTGCTATTCCTGACTACCAGAGTATCTAAAAATGGAAGTTGGCCGTTAACTTCTTGTTCTACAGTAAAGTTAATGGTGTTGAATTTAGAATTCAAAACGAGAAGAAAATCTTGAATACTGCACTTCTTGGTGTCAAAAATGGCAAAAATATCGTCGACATACCTAACCCGTCTTAGGGAAATATGGTGCTATAGACTTTACATTGGTTTCAAATCTGCTCATAAACAAGTTGACAATAAAAGGTGAGAGACAGTTACCCATTGCAGTTCCCTCAAGTTGTTCAAAAAACTTTCCGTTTATTTGAAAACAATTTTGAGACATACAAAGAGCAGTCAATCTTGCATATTCATCTATTTCTGACGGGTCAAAGTTGTTATTGCTCAATAATTCCCTAAGAAACTCCAAAGTTTCCGGAATAGGCACACTAGGAAACAGTGAAGCAACATCAAATGAAATCAACAATTCGCCATCCTCTAATTTTACATTGTTAACCTTATTGATAAACTCCAATGAGTTATTAACAGAGAAGCTTGGTTGAGGAACAGGTAAATTGTTGAACTCATTCGATAACCATTTCGCTAACTGGTAAGTAGGTGAGTTAATACCTGAAACAATAGGTCTCACTGATTTACCAGGTTTGTGAATTTTGGGAAGAACATATAATCTAGGTACAGTAGGATTGGAAACTTTGAGTTTAAATCTAGTTTGGCGGGTGATAAGATTAGGACAACTGGACAGCGTACTATTTATTTGACGGACTAGTTTGGGCAGTGGGTTTTTCTTGATTTCCTTATAAGGACCATTTTCAATTAAGTTATCAATCCTATCAAAATAATCCGCTTTATCCAGGATGACCACCTTATTACCTTTGTCAGCCTCTTTTTAGGTTCTACTGAAGATGGCAACATAGTTGCTGAAATACGTATTTAGGTTCTAAAATACTTGTTGTGGTTAGGGGTTTATAATTTTATTAATCATAATAATAATAATCATAACTTTATTCGTTCTACTATAAGCATTTTGAGATAACAAATACATAGTATAAAAACGTTGTATCACATCTTTCTCGGTGCTCCCTCTGTCGTCACCTCGAGTGATGAGAATGTCGTCATCGGGCTGCGGTATTGAAGTTGTGTGGTTGTCTTTAATGTCTAGGTTGTCTTCAAGTCCTCGTCTCTAGTAGAATGGTTAGGATTCTTTGCTTAAACTATTTGTTATTAGTTGTTAGTTTTTGTCTTTATCTTGCATGTCGTTATAAGTGCGAATTGATTCGGTTGTCCATCCTGTTTTTGACGCTGTGGATATCGTAGTTGGTACTTAGTGTCATGTCTGTTTTGACTAGTTTGTTTTGTATTTTGTGAATCAATATTATGTCGTTCATGTTTAGTGTCTCACGTATCGACAATTCTCCCGTTTGTTTGTATAGAATACTCGTTGGCGTTGTATAATCGAAGTTATATAGTATCGTTATGGCTTTGTTTTATTATGTCTGTATTATATTTAAGTTCTTCTGTGTAGCTGTACCCTAGATCGTTCCTAAGTAATTTATGTTTACCAGGAACGTGGCATGGTAGATGGTCTTTCTGGTTGTTTTTTCGTATAAGCTTTCTGATCTTCCGGGACAGTGCCAGGGCAAGTGCATTTCTGTTTCGTATTTTGTTTATGTGGGCGTCCCACTTCATATTGTCTGTGATCGTCAGGACAAGATATTTTGCAATTTTTGCTTAATTTGTTGACCGTTCAAATGAATGTTAAGTGCAATGGGGTTTTTATTGTTGTTGAGTATCATGAAGTTGGTTTTCTCTTCGTCTATGGTAAGATAGTTATGGGTGCTTCATGTCTCCAGTTTCTTCATGTCCTCGTCCATTTCGTATTGAAGTGTTTTCATATCTCGTCCCGCATATGATATGCATATATCGTCTGCGAATACAAAAAGTCTACCGTTCAGTTGCACATCGCTAATAACGTACAATATATAGAGTGTTGGTGATATGTTTGATCCTTGCGGCAGACCATATTTTGGGTATTCCACGTCGCTATCCAATCCTGCTACTTTAACTTTTGTGGTCGCCCCTCTATATAGGTTTTTATGAGTTCCAGGTTTTCTTTCGTTATATAAAAGTTTTTCAGTTTTTCCATTTATGTTTTAACATTTTTAATTAAACACAGTATAAAATAAGTCCTTAGTCTTGTTCAGTCTGCCCATTCTCCCACTGCGTTTTCTTGGGGCAGATTTTTATTTGGTTCATTTTTCGCATCCTTTCTTAATTCTCTAGAATGATTTTCTTTTGTACTTTCTTTATTATCAAATGTCTCTGTTTCTTTTTATTTTACTTGGGTGTTTCAGGCCATAACAATGATTTTTTTATGGAGATGGCATGAGTTCAATTGTTATCGCTAAAGGTGGTGTATTAATGACAACATTGCTACTCTCTGCTGCTAGTGTAATAATTAGGGATTATTGATGTTCGTATTTCCGACACTCGTGTCGGAATTTGGACAAAATGCATACATATAATTGTAATATAGCAAACAATGTAAATTATGTTAAGTTCTTGTATAAAGACAGCAATAGACCCATTGGTATTACATGCAACCATGTACACTATTCCGACACACATACCTGGTTTAAGGACGTGCTACATATATTTACATGTACCTAATTCTGACACACAAATTTGTAAATAATAGTCGTTAAAATAGTAGTACCGTATTATTAAGAAAATATAAAGCGCTTTTAGTCAGCCAGTTACCTTATAAGGAAAAATCAATTTTTAGCATAACACTAAATTATCAAGATCAGTTAAGCTTTTAGGTTATATTCTGACCGTTAGAACATTGGTAGAATAAGAAACAATTGTGGGTTGATAAGTGTAATGTCAAATCAACAAACCGGATGTCCTACAATAAAGTTCAAAATTGTACATTTCTTATTTTGTCCAACTAAACAGAAATATCTCAGAATTTAGGACTGTGTCTGAATTTGGGACATTTGCCTTATGTCGAAATGTAATTTTCCCCCATCATGACTTTTAACAATGTCCTAAGATTTGGAATCAAGAAATTTCAAATGACGAAACCTATAAGATACTGAGTGTTGACAATATAACTTTAGATTTAGAATCAGAGAGTAGCAAATATCTCATAAAATAATCTTTATTAAATCCGTCATACTGCAATTATTTTGAAAATTTGACAGGATGTCTGAAAATTAGTTTTATGCAAATGCATCATATTACACGTTTTCCTTGTCGCCATCTGCCCTTTTGAATTTAGAAAAACGGGCATCGATTTGGAATCTAGGATCTAACAATTATGACAGCAAAAGTTTCACACAAACTCAGCATTTTTCTGTATTTTTGGTCTCCATATTTAATCTGCCACTTTGAATTTTGTGCTCGTATCGTTTTCGAATTCATAATTCAACTATGTACGAGATGATATGCTGAAAATACACTGCAACATTACTTCAGTTTATATTTTTATTATAAAAAAGACTAGCAACTAGAAATGATAATTATCACAAAACAATTACATTAACACTATGTACAAAATGAACAAGATATGAATGGAAAATGTTGCATGACCTTGCTATAACATGATTTTTATGCAGTCCTCTTAACAAGTTTTAACTTTATTCTGCAGTTTATAAAACCGATTAAAGAAGAATTTCAAGACATAATAACATATTCCAGCACTAACCATCAACACAAATAAAACAAATCCTATTATATCCAATAAATAATACTCATACCAAGCTAAATCAAGAGATTTGGCCCTCAGGTGCCTAGCACCCTTGTGCTTGATGACGTGATTGACCCAATAAGCAGCCCTGTCCATTGGATTCATTTCTTGATCCCTGTACAACTCCGACTTGAACTTGGCTTGTGCAATAAACCTAAAACATCTTTTATAAGTATATACTCCACATGATAATTATTAGAATACGTACTTTTCATCATGTAAAACCTTTTCTAGTGCTTTACTAAATGAGTCTGGAGCCAGTCGATTCAATGGTAAGTGAATTCCATAACCATAACGTTCAGCATCTGCACAGTTCTTCGGTTGGTCTAGCGAGAATGGGATGCAGATCATCGGAATACCATAATATAAACTTTCTGTGACACCACCAGTCCCGCCATGGCTTATAAAAAGTTTAACATTAGGATGGGACAGAACTGCACGCTGTGGAAGCCACGCACGAACTTCTACGTTATCTGGTTTGTTATCGAAGGTGTCTTCGTCATATTTCATTAAAACCTTGAACGGCAGTCTTCCTAAAGATGTCATAAGTATATCTAGTTTATCTCCAGATATATCCGATATTTTAACATTGGTACCAAAGCTAAAATAGATTGTGCCATTTGTAGCTTCGTCGAGAGTTTCCTTTAAATCTTCTGGTAGTGCTTCAGGTTCTTGCAAATGGTAACCACCAATTTGCACCATAGCTGGTAGATACGGTCGAGGTGTTTCGGTACTAACATGGGAATTGATTAGAACCATTTCGATTCTATTTTCAATTTCTTCAATTGCTGGAGCTCCTGGAAGGTATTTCTGAATGGCTTTGTTCGTACTCGTCCTCATTTTTGCATGTATTCCAGCCATTAGAAATTCGACGAAGACGTTTATCAGCCTTTGAAAGAAGTTCATGCTATCGGAGAAAGCACCAGAAAAAGCTCCTGGTCGGTATGCAATTGGAATAGGATTTCCAAAGAATGAATCTACCCACTGCATGCCCCCTGATGGGGCAAAAAGCATCACCGGTACGTCAAAATGATGCGCCAAAGCTAATGTGGCATCAACGCCAACGAAATGTATCATCAAATCGAATTTTGAGTCGGACTTTAAGAAGCACTGGATCTTCGAGCTTTCGAAGAAAATGTCTTGGAAACTATTGATACTTGAAAGCCTCGAGAGATTATCAAGGTATGACATCTCCTTCTGATTATTTTTCTGGAGATTCTCTGAAAAAAATAAAATATTCTTATAGACAAAATTGACTATTGATTAACAAAACCACAAAAAACTACCTTCTTTGTACTTCAGGATGTCATCAACCACTATATGAGTAAAATTTGGGTAGTTGGCTATAGATTTAAATGGACTGATGAAGGTCACATTGTGGCCTCTCTTGGCCAAGTTTCCTAGTAATATGCTGCCCAGAAGGTGGTGACTTTTGCTTGGAAACACGAACACTCCCAGTATATTGGCTGCATCTCCAATTGTTATCAACACTGCTAATAGAAGAAACTGCTTCATGGTGATAGGTTTGATAAGCTCTGGAAGGTTCAAACGCTACTGCTGGTTGTCGAAAAGTTCATTTTCTTATATAAGAAGGTAGAATCGTAGATATGTCAAGCTTGCCTGGTTTTGTCGGTAGGCAAGTATATATAGGCGATGTGAAAACAAATACCATACGTACTTTTTTTAAATTCCAAAAAAATATGTACTGAATTTTTCCGTCAAGGGTACAAACAAGGTGGAGGTATACAATTTGACACGTGTATGTGTGTTATGGAAGAATATATTTGTATGAATGTTGGCGCATAATGACGTAATACGTGGGTTTTTGCAATTAAACTATGTAAAATGTCACAGAGAAATGCAGTTTTAAATTTAATATAATGCTCACAGATTCCTTTACTATTTATTTAGAGACCAACAAAGATGTCAAAAATCCACATGAACATGGATAATTGTACATTCTTTACATTTAATTTGGTTAATTAGCTTTTAGAATTTTGTGATAAAACCACCTGAGAAATCCGCTTGTAAATTTTACGCGTTCTTTTTTGTAGGATAAAATTTTTTTCGGTTTATGTCACTCTTATTTTGCTATACACTACTGACGTATGACATGTATTTGTTTATCAATGGTATTATTAATGGTTCACATCACGAATTTTTGTTTACCACACTTTTATTGTTCTTTTTCTTCTATTTGATTGTCCTCATTATTCACCATTTATTTAAATTTCTTCGTTTTTTCTACTCAATTGAAGTTACCGTTGTTGTATAACATTAAAAATAAATTTAATACAATTTAAAACAAAATTGGCGTTAGTGATACTAAATATTACCGGTTAACGGCCGCGATAATACCGACCGCGCACTTTAAGCTACAATTGCGCCATCTGTCGACGGTCCTAATAACTACTGGCCACGCATGCGCAGTTTGATCCCGGGCACCACATCGATAGACAAAATATATATCTCCGTCTCACATTGTTGGAACCGAGACTACACATTGGCGCTACAGGACAAGCTCCGTATAATCCTTAATACGTATATGGATAATATTGACAGTAGGCATTGTTAAAACAGCCTTTGACACACCTACTGTCAGAAAGAAAATAATTGTGAAATCTTCGCTTACTAATTTTAATGCAGACACGATCTCGATCAAAAATAATTAGCTCATATGGCTAAACTATTAATTTTACCAAAAAATGTCATAGACATAAATTATACGAAATGCTCTCTACTTTAATTTATTATTTAACTATTTTGACGAAATTACAGAAATGGCGGCTCATTTGCAAAATCCTTGAAAAATGCTTAAGAGGTAACATCCAGTTCCTTTGGACCCTTTTGAACCTAAAGCTATTCAGCTCTAAGTTTGGTCATAAAACATCTACATATGAACTTTCGTTCCGATACCTTTAGTAGTTTCTCCGGAATCGTCGTCACATTTTTTTGTACCTTGGTCAAAAACGATCAGGGGACGCAAAAAAACCTATTTCTGCTAAAATCCCATTTTTTTTCGGCGCTATTACAATGCTTTATCTTGCTGCGTTTCATGAAGTAAAAAATTGTGTGCTATACTTTTATGGCATTTCGACCCGCTCAAGCAGTACATGTATGGTCAAACAGCAATTGAGTGTACTGAACTTGTCTCTAGATGACTATTTATTTAGATTAGTCATTGTGAAGAGAACCATCATTGTTGGTGTGTATGAATTACAGTAATTTATAAGATAAGTAGTAACAAAAATGGGAAAATTCGTCATTGAATGGCAGATTTAAAAGAATACCAGACAAGTAAAATTAAGACAAATGAAAAGCAATACTTCTTTTCTAAATATCTAAACCACAAAGCATAAATATAAACATTTTAGTTTCACGGTTCAAAATCAAAAATTACAAAATTTCTTTACTAATAAGTTGCTCGAAAGGTTGTCGATGATGTTTGCTAAATAATAATCAGGTACTCAAAGAAAAATAACCTACTACGAAACCATTCATACAATTTAGTTTTGTTTAAAGGTTAAAAACGTATTCAAAATGTTAGTTCTTTGTTGATAAGAAGAATTCTTAAAACTAAACACGAACTTCCCTGTATAGTGTATATAAATGGGGTTTTTCAGACAAATGTTAATTAAGAAATTTGACTTTGTTTTCTCAAGTGTTTGGTCATATTCTACAAATATGTTAAATTTCCACACTTATTGGAGCAAGGTATCACAGGATATTACAATGTCGGATCATTATAGAGAATTATTGAATGGTTGCGTTGAAAACAGATTGTATGCGGAGATCTCCGTATCACATTTGTTTTTTTTTTAATAATTTTTGTGCTTTTTGTTGTTGTACCCAGTTGAAGAACTGAATAGACTAAACTCAAAAAAATCTCAATCTTCTAAAAAACTAAAACTTTAAAAACAAAATCAAAAAATACCCTTAGGTTTAATTTGATTATTCCTATCATTTATGGGGATAAATGCAATATTATTTATATTTATATTTTTTATTGTACAAAAGACGATTACAGAACTAGAAATTATCACATAAATATTTCTATTATTTTAACTAGAATATATACAAAATGAAGAGATATGAATGAAAATGTACGCATGACCAAGTTAATCATCATTCTTATGCAGTCCTCTTAACAAGTTTTAACTTTTTTCTGCCATTTATAAAACCCACTAAAGAAGTATTTTAAAACATAATAACATATCACTCCACTCCCCATCATCACAAATAAAACAAAGCCTATTATATCCAATAAATAATACTCATACCAAGCCAAATCAAGAGATTTTGCCCTCAGATGTTTAGCACCCTTATGCTTGATGACGTGATTGACCCAATAAGCAGCCCTGTCCATTGGATTCATTTCTTGATCCCTGTACAACTCCGACTTGAACTTAGCTTGTGCAATAAACCTAAAACATCTATTATAAGTATATACTTCAATTGATAATTATTGGAATACGTACTTTTCATCATGTAAAACCTTTTGAAGAGCTTTACTAAATGTGTCTGGAGTTAGTCGATTCAATGGTAAGTGAATTCCATAACCATGACGTTCAGCATCTGCACAATTCTTCGGTTGGTCTAACGAGAATGGGATGCAGATCATCGGAACACCATAATATAAAGTTTCTGTGGCACCACCAGACCCGCCATGGCTTATAAACAATTTGACATTTGGATGGGATAGAACAGCACGTTGTGGAAGCCACGCACGCACTTCTACGTTATCTGGTTTGTTATCGAAGGTATCTTCGTCATATTTCATTAATACCTTCATTGGTAGTCGTCCTAAAGATGTCATAATAATATCCAGTTTATCTGCAGATATATCCGATATCTTAACATTGGTTCCAAAGCTAAAATAAACAGTGCCATTTGTAGCATCGTCGAGAGTTTCCTTTAAATCTTCTGGTAGTGTTTCGGGTTCTTGCAAATGGTAACCACCAATTTGCACCATAGCTGGTAGGTACGGTCGAGGTGTTTCGGTACTAACATGGGAATTGATTAGAACCATTTCGATCCTATTTTCAATTTCTTCAATTGCAGGAGCTCCTGGAAGGTATTTCTGGACGGCTTTGTTCATACTCGTCCTCATTATTGGATGAATTCCAGCCATTAGAAATTCGACGAAGACGTTTATTAGCCTTTCAGAGAAGTTCATGCTATCAGAAAATGCGCCAGCATAGGCACCTGGTCGGTATGCAATAGGAATAGGATTTCCAAAGAATGAGTCTACCCAGAACATGCCTCCTAATGGGCTAAAAAGCATCACTGGTACATCAAAATGATGCGCCAAAGCTAATGTGGCATCAACGCCAACGAAATGTATCATCAAATCAAATTTTGAATCTGACTTTAAGAAGCACTGGATCTTAGGGCTTTCGAAGAAAATATCTTGGAAGCTATTGATGCTTGTAAGCCTCGAGATATTATCAAGGTATGACATCTCCTTCTGGTTATTTTTCTGGAGATGCTCTGCAAAAATTGATATTCTTATAGTCAACGAATTACTCGATAAAAAGATTCAATATACCTTCTTTGTACTTCAGGATGTCATCAACCACTATATGAGTAAAATTTGGATAGTTATTTTTTGATTTAAATGGGCTGATGAAGGTCACATTGTGGCCTCTCTTGGCCAAGCTTCCTAGTAATATGCTGCCAAGAAGGTGGTGACTTTTACTTGGAAACACGAACACTCCTAGTATATTGGCTGCATCTCCAATTGCTACCAAAGCTGCTAATAAAAGTAACTGCTTCATTCTGATGTGTATGATATCTTCAGTAAGGTTGAGGAACAACTATTGGTGGTCTAAAAATCCAATTGCTTATATAATAGGGAATAATTGTAGGAATGTTGGTTATCATAACGATGTACTTCAGTTGCTTGTAAAAATATATAGCAACATGACGTATTTCCGTGGAATCGGAAAGTGTATGAACATGAGGCTGAAAACTTGCTCCATACGTATTTACTTAACATTCCAACTAAAAAGTTGTTGTATTTTTCCATCAAGGATACAAGTAGCTATGGTTGTTTGTACGCTTGTATCCTGGTTTGTGTACATCGGCCTGTTCTTGATAAATGGCGGAAAGTTACCGACGTTGACCGCATGTTTTACTTATCGGGAAATTTTCACCAAATGAGGAAATACCAATGAGTGGTATTTTTGTTGTTGTACGACATGTGCTCTTAGCAATTAACTAAGTTAATAATAAAAATAAGCGTGCAGTTTTGTGCAATTCTGACTACACATTGCCGGTACAAACACAGTGTTTTTAACAGGCTATTTTGTATAAAAGTTCTGGATTGTTTTAAGCCTAAAACGCAGATATTAGCATATTAGAAATGTACCAGGTGTTACTGAAATTATTAAAAACTAAGCCAATGTTATTTGAAAAAAAGTGTTTAGAAGTATTGCAGGGACCGTTATTTTGAAATAATGGCAAAATAAATCAATAATGTCATGCGAAAACGCAATTAAGAAATTTAAAAATATAATAAATATGAAATTATAATCAGCTTCGTCCTTGCATATACCGGTCGCAAATGTCACCAAAATTATAAAAATTATTTAAGAATACGTCAAGTATTTTGATTATTTATATATAACTTCGAAAAAATACAAAGACATTTTAGAGCAAATTCTAAATAAATACGAAATAACTTTTTCTCGAAAAAAGTGCCATAGTTCTGTGTATGAACACGTGCATTGTATTGGTTAATGTGATACTGTTCAAAACATATCTAATTATTTTACACAAAAAATCCTAGACATTCTTCGTTCTATATTTACTTCAATTAGATAAATGTTTGAAATGTGCTTTTTTGCAGAAAAGTGTCAATGTTAGGCTTGTTTCAAATTGCCAATGTTAGGCGGTAGACCTATTGGTTTTAATTGTGTATCTATTTTTATGATCTATTAAGCCCATAAAGAAAATATTGTATAAAAAAATGTATCCGTTGTGAGTCGAAAAAAAAAACACAATTTTATAACTTATCGTCAACTTTTAGAATGTTGATTGTAGACAACTACTAGAACCTAAATTGCTAAATAGTACAAATAATAACTTTAAATTAAAAATTGTAAACCATACTCTTGGAATATTTTGTCTAATTTTTACAAACTGCTACTACAAATGGAACGTGAAGTTTATAGTCATTCACCCGAGAGTATTGGACTTTGACATAGTAACCAATACGTAAATCTTCCTACACAGTTGTAAAACACCGCGGGACGTCTGGTCACCGTATGTATGGGGGCACGGTGTCCATAAGTGAAAGAGTGCTTAAAAATTACAGCCACAACCTGGATTTGAACCAAGGATCCGTGCCCTAAAATATTATTCGTTTTCAACATCATTTATTCGAAAAAATTTAATTGATTTAAAACCCTTTTTTCAGGAATTTCGGGAGTTACAATTCTTTTCAAAATATTAAATTTCCTAAGTCAACCAATTTTATTAATCATATTTCTTTCTGTATTTTTTATTCTTATTTCCTACCACTGTGTGTCGCAAGATAATGTTGATTTGTTGCTGTCTGGAAACTGCTGCCTGTACCCTCTAGCAACTTGCAATAAGGATTGTTTTTAAACAATAGAAATCATCCCAACATATAAATGATGTCACTTGAGAACAACGTTGGCCAGAGTAACGGTAAAAATATAATTTTAGGTGAATTCCAAAAAAAAAAAAATTTTTAAACAAATGGATTTATTAGATAATATTGGCAAGATATCTCGAACACGAAAAGTTAATTTCTCAAAAAACAGCAGAATTTTCTACCTTAATTCGAAAAAAGTTGACAATGAATAATTATTTAATAAATTTTAAATAATATAAAATTTAATAAAATTTGTTTAAACAAATGGAAATTTACTGACGAATGTTTATAAACAACCAACTATATAATAATGATTTTTATGAGAAAAAAAAATAATGAAATAATTAGAAACGTAAAATTTCTGAAGAATCTAAATTTTTTCATTTAAGGGTTGTTTTCAGGGCACTGTGGGGGTGGGTTGGGGGCATCAACTCCATATGTATAGTACGTCAAATTCTTCCTTGGAAAGTCCTCTACAAGTCCTATAACTTTAGTCTTAAGTTTTCCCAAACCCCGAACAATTATTCGAAAAATGCCAAAAAATTTATTTTTCCCATGCATTTTCTTATGTGAATTTGAGGTCTCGACAGGCACCATTAATGAATCTAAATTTCGAAGAAAAATATGTGTCCACTTTTTTTTATTTGGAAACGATTTGGGGGGATTTTTGCTTTCTAAATAAAAATAGCCAATTTGAACCACCCTAATGGACACGTGTTTACCAGCTGTAGACAGTTGGTACCGCGTGCAGTCGATTTACGTATCTTAGCAACCAAGCGTTTGTAATATTTGTTCCACAAGCAATTGCTTATACCATTCCATTACGAAGTTCAAGAACAAGTCTTTTCCGTTAAAGGAGAATTTATTAAGTAGGTATTAAATATGAGTCTGATTTTTTTTAATTATATTATATTATATTATATTTTTTTATTTAATTCTAATCAACATTTTTACCTAACATTGTACGCAATGTAAGAATTTACGTAAACTTTCACTTTTCATAATTCTTACCTTGAACGTCGTAGTAAACACATGTGTTATTTGAACTCCTAATGGTGACAAAACATGTTAGAACATTGCTGCGTTCGCATACACTTTATTTCCTATAATATTGACCCTCTGTGAATCCATATCAAAACCTTTGAAAATTGCGACCAAAAATGTAAGAAGCAATTTGAGAAGACACGTGTGTGAAGCTAGCCCCCAGCGCCCTCTTATGGGAATTTACGTGTATAGAAAAACACTAATTACCCGACTACCCGAGAGTATTTCTGAAAACAGATGGTTTTCGTTACCAGGACAACGAATTATATTTTTCTTAGCGAAAGATTACTGCCCAAGAACCCAGCCGTAGCATTACAAAGGATCATCGTAGTGCCTTTGTAATTTCTAACAAATATATCTATATCTATATATGTCTTCTTCTCGATATCCTATGCATCATCCTCATGCCTTTAGCGTAGCAGGCGTTTCAAATCATTCGTACTCCCGACTTTGTTTATTTCGTGCAAAATATTAGATCTAGGTGTGTTTGTCACAATTTCTGACATACTTTTCCGTCACCGAGGTATGCCGTTCACTTCATGGTGCGTCAGTCAGCGGTTTATCATAAAATTACTTCGTGAACATGGTCGATCCGATTAATATTTAGCGTATACTCTAGTTCTTTTAGCCGGTAGATTTCGATTTAGTAGTAGAAACGTTTCAACGCACATCTACGATGGCTCTATCTAAATTACCGTACGAAGTCGTTCACCAGTCGAAGAGATGTCTATCCATTTCGCAGCCTGCTCTTGGTAAGAATATGGTGATCAGAGACGTCTTGGGAATGGCAATGGATGAGGAGATCGAAAGAGACCCTCGGGTATTCATTATGGGCGAAGAGGTAGCTCAATACGATGGCCCTTACAAGTGCACCAAAGGTACTTACTTACTAATATAATCCTAGAGTATTACTACAAGAGCGTGACTTGTCAAATTTAAACTAATGTAAAAGATTAACCATCAATTTGAATCTAAATTCTTATAACTAGGTACTTGTCTATAATAGACAATCCATCGTTGTCCAGTATTAGTCCAGTCAAATTGTGTTTTGGCCAGTTCTACTCCTATTTTCCCAACATGCTCTTTCTACCTTAGCTTTGTAACTAGAGTCATACCCAAGTACTAAATCTTGACATGTCCTCGATTCTTTTGTTTGTAAAGTTAATGTGGACAGATTTCAGTTCGTTGTGCTTGGTCTTCCATTTTTTTCCTATTTATATATTTTACCTTGTTTTGAAGATTCCTAGGAGACTCTCCATTAGTTGATCCCAATGTCATTAGAGCCGTCTCATCTGCAAATGTGGCGAGTGTTACATTATCCAGCTGTGGTAGGTCACTTGTACTATCGTGGCCATATATTATGTCCCTTCTTTTGACGTCCATTTTCTCGGAAACCTAGGGGCGAAAAAACTTGAAAAAATTCTGGTGCTGTCCTTGATTAATGTGCTACAACTCATAAAAATTAGAAAGCTGTATGTGTTGGCGATTTCCCGATTTTTCCATATTAAGAAGAATTGGCGCTGTTTTTGCCACGTAAATTCTATTCGTTTAACTTTAGCAATCAATTACTCCGGAAATAATGCATAGATTTGAACGAATTAAAAAGCAAATTCACCCGCGGAACGCTAGCTTTCAATGTGCATTTTTGTAAAATCATTGGATTAGTGGTTGACCCACAAAAAGCTATATTATGCAATGCCAGCCATTCCGTTATTAAAAGAGCTAGAATAATGAAATATAGACAATAGGCTACCCAATAATTCATAGGTTTAAAGTTTATTACATAATAATTGTTTATCTTGCATTTTTCATACAAAAGCTCGTGCTGAACTCCGCGTGAATTCCGACGCTCTACGGTCTTTGGGGTACTGCGGGGAAAGGAGGCGTTAGCGGTGCAGTCATGTCGGAGAGAACCGGCACAGCTGGGAGAACCGGGGCTGCTTATTATCAATACACCAAAACAACCATAACTTGACAAGGTAGTAATTTTAACTAACAATTAAATTCTTAATATTTGCATAATTTTGATTATAATATTGTGACCCGGTACGAGAGAAATCTCTTCTATCGATTGGCGTTTATGTTTTCTTCAGTTTTTATACAATAAGGTTAAACAAGATTTTGATGGAAGCGGATAGATCTAATAATATGGAGTTAGCAGATTTTCCGATTAGTGGTGAATACTAAATTAAGCTTGCTTGATAAACCCAAAATATATTTAAAAGGTATGCCCGATTTTGTTATATAAATATTCAAACTATTATGACAGTTTCAACTGCTTATTTGTTAATAATATTTAAATAAATGCAGAAACAATATTAAATAAATACCAACTCATGATATATTACATATATTACAAACGTCAGCTCTGACCGTATAAAACTTAAAAATATTAAAAAACTTTTACAAATTTAGCATCGTAAATTTGTAGACACATAGAATATTTTGCAGATCACTCATTAATTTTAAATGCTAAACCCGAAACCCGATTCCCAAAGAATTCCCATGGGGCTTCCAATGCCTGTTCGTGGTTCTGTTATCTTTTTGACTCATTTTGCCATTTGTTTTTAATTCGGGAATCTGTCGCCGGATATCCAAATTTCTTTGGCGAGGCATTATCGCCGTGTTGTTATATTGTGTCCGTAAACACTGGTTGTCTAGTAACTAATGCACGTGTGATACCCCACTACTGCCAGCGTCGCTGTCGATCCCTTTCCCCGCTCGCCCCTAGGACCGTAGAGCGCCGTGTCAACTGCAGCAATCATGAGATGCTTCAACTCGATCTTTTGTAGGGAAAATGCAAGATAAACCATGATTATGTAATAAACTTTAAACCTATGAATTAGTGGGTAGCCTATAGTCCATATTTCATTATTCTAGCTCTTTTAATAAAGGAATTGCTGGCATTGCATAATGTAGCTTTTTGTGGGTCAAGCACTAATCCAATAATTTTACAAAAATGCACATTGAAAGCTAGCATTCCGCGGGTGAATTTACGTTTTAATTCGTTCAAATCTATGTATTATTTCCGGAGTAATTAATTGCTAAAGTTAAACGAATAAAAATTACGTGGCAAAAACAGCCCCAATTCTTCTTAATTTGGTAAAATCGGGAAAACGCCAATACACACAGCGTTCTAATTTTTATGAGTTGTAGCTTATTAATCAAGGACAGCACCAGAATTTTTAAAATTTTTTTCGCCCCTAGGTTTCCGAGAAAATGGACGTCAAAGAAGGGACATAATATATGGCCACGATAGTACATAGTAGACAGAGAATTGTCCCCAAGACACTACCCTGGGGTATCCCAGCTTCTACTTCATTTAATACCGAGTTTTCATCGATCTGTTTTATTCCAAATAGTCTATCAGATATATAGGATGTCAGCAGCTCGACGTATCGTAAAGGTGGCTTATTCTTTAGTTCGTATACCAATCGTTCGTGCCAAACCTGATCGAAAGCTTGTGTCACGTCAAGAAAGATTGATGAACAAATAAGCCTATCTCTGACTCTTTCTCTAAGACATGGAACAATACCTTTCTTAGGTAATGGATTAACACCTTCTCCTGTGATTAGGTCATATCTAGGTGCCTTCTTTGGGTTTAGGTTTGTTTTGATTTCTCTGGTGACTTCCTTTGGAGTAACTAGCTATATAGCTTCTTTTTCATAGGTTATATCTTGATCCGTGATTGGCTTTGATTCGATGTTGTGGGGCTGGAAGAGTTTTGTTAGATGTTCTGCAAAAATTTCAGCCTCTTGTTTATTGTCTCTTGCTCAGGTACCGTCTGTTCGTCTTATAGGTGGGACATGGGCCACTGGCCTCAAGTACTTCCTCACTGCTTTCCACAGCGAGTAATCTGTTTCTTTATCGGGAGTCAATATAGTTAAGAAGGATTCTAATGATGCCTCTTTTAGTTTTTGAATTTCGCGTTTAAGTTGTTGGGATTTATTATTAAGTATGGTTTTGTCAGCTGAATCTCGTGACTGCTGCCATCTTCATCTAGCTCGTCTTTTTTGTTGACCATTTCTCTTATTTCCATAGGATAATTATTTCCAATTGTTCTGTGGCTGAGTTCTTAGGAGTTCTTCCAGGCTGCTTTCTGGATGGTGTTGATAAATTTCTCCGCTTCTACGTCCAGCTAATCTCGAGTTTTAAGCTGAATATTTAGCTGGATTGTGTTATCAAGCTCTACGTTAAAGGTTAACCAGCCTGTAGTTTTGTTGATCAAGGTTGGGTTACATTCCTTTTTGGTTTTGCTTCGGCTTTGAGTCATTGTTGTTTCGGGTTGATCTGAGTCTAGGTCAAAGTATTCCTCAATGTTAACAAGTTTGATGTACATTTTCTACTTATTAAGAAGCCCAAAAGATCAGGGGTTTTGTCCTGGTCAGTAGGCTAATAGGTTGGATTACCTGTAGAATGGAATCGATTTCGTTCTTCAACTTTTACGTCGGAATATAAAAAAGTCTCTTTGATTAATAATTTAGTTTTCTCTTACATTTTCCTTCTTTTATTACCAAAGGTTTGTGGAAGAAATATGGCGATAAGAGACTCATCGATACGCCGATTACCGAGATGGGTTTTGCCGGCATCGCCGTTGGTGCGGCTCTCTCCGGCCTTCGACCAGTCTGCGAATTTATGACTTTCAACTTCTCCATGCAAGCCATCGACCAAGTGATCAACTCCGCTGCGAAGACGTTCTACATGACCGCTGGAAGATTCAACGTACCAATAGTCTTCCGTGGAACCAACGGTTGTCCAGTAGGCACGGCAGCTCAGCACTCCCAATGCTTCGCAGCTTGGTACTCGCATTGCCCAGGGTTGAAGGTCTTATCTCCGTGGTCTGCCGAAGATTGCAAAGGCCTGCTAAAGGCTGCCATACGCGACCCAGACCCAGTGGTATTCCTCGAGCAGGAGCTGATGTATGGTCAAGAGTTTCCGATGTCCGATCAAGCGTTATCGAAGGATTTTGTTCTTCCTATTGGCAAAGCAAAAATTGAGAAGGAGGGCAAACATGTGACTCTTGTGTCGTTTTCACGCCACGTTGGGATCTGTATGGAGGCTGCTAAGGAGCTGGGGAAGAAGGGTGTTAATGCGGAAGTGATCAATTTACGGAGTTTGAGGCCGCTCGATATGGCTACTATTTATGCTTCGATCAAGAAGACGAACCACTTGATCACTGTCGAACAGGGTTGGCCATCGTCGGGAGTCGGAGCTGAGATCTTGGCCAGGGTCATGGAGGATGAGGCGTTCTTCTATCTGGACCAGCCGGCGCTCAGGGTGACAGCTGCGGACGTTCCGGTTCCGTACTGTCAAAATTTGGAGGCCGCGTGCATACCTCAGGTGCCGGACGTTGTAACGGTCGTTAAGAAGCTACTTAGAATAAAATAATGTAATAATTGTTATGTTATGTTATTTTAATAAAGCATGATATATTTATAGGATATTGATTGACGAGCAAATAACATGTGAAACTTGTGATCTACTGAGAAATGAGTCTCTGAAATAACAGTTGAGCTTGAAGGTTCATATTCACCTAGCCCAGGGAAGCAATTTTGGTCGGCTTGAATTATGCAGGTCCCTACTGGATGTTACAGTTACAGACTGTAGTGTGTGAAATGGTCATATCAAATTTGTATTATTACTTTTTTAAGGTAAACGTCCCAAATTCAGACGGGTTAAGGAATTTTTGTTACAATGGTAACAGTAGAATTTATATTTATGTGGTGATATTGACTATGTCAACTTTTTTTAAACACATAGTTCCCTCTAAAGATGTCTGGTTATTCATCTTTACGGAAAATTGATATTAGTTATGTACTTTATATTATATATTATAAATTTAACAATTGCCCCCAAGTTGCCTTATAATACAAAAAACAACTTTTAACTTAACTCTCAATTATCGAGATCAGTGAAACTTTAAGGTTATATTCTGACCGTTAGACCAGTGGTAGAATAAGAATTGCTTGTGGGTTGATAAGTGTAATATGTCAAATCAACAAACCGGATGTCCTAAAATAAAGTTCAATGTTCTAGATTTCTTATTTTATCCAACTAAACAGAAATGTGTCGGAATTTAGGATAGTGTCTAAATTTGGGACGTTTACCTTATATGTGTGTCGTAGATAGACAGGTTTATAAGTAATCGTTTTATGTTTTAATGCACATGGAATATTTGTTAGATGGCCGGAAAAATAGTAAAAAATCTACTACTTAAGGGGGCTGGCTTTTAGGGGGTAGCAACATGAATTTGATGTTAAAATTTTGAAATATTGTGATTATGATATTAGCATACCTATATACGATAAAAATGGAACAAATATTTAAGGAGATACCAATTTCCAAAAGTTGGAAATAAATTTTGTTTTAAAATTCTGTAACTTTTTGAATGTGCTATTATTATTATTACATATACGCACAACAGGCCGAAACAATTATGTTCTTGTGGGGTAATTTTGGAATGGGGTTGAATAATAAGATTGATTTTAAATTTCCGACAGCTAGTAAATGTCAATATTATTACTATCAAAATACGAAAACAAAAGCAAAAAAATATATACTACTTAACGAGATGGTTTATGAGAGAGTTGATTTTAAAATTCTGAAACATTTAAGTATAATATAATAATATAATGATAAAACTAGGCTTTTTTTCTATATTGCTATAATATTGATCTATATATTGGTTTTCAAATTTTGTGGATACTCCCCTAATATATGCAAGTGATAATTGTATTGTATGTACTTACGTAGGTATAATTTGAATAATGATGGGAGAGTATAGATGTAAAATACTCTAAGTAATTAAATATTGCACGGCAATATTATAGGCACTTGTTAATTTAGCTAAAATGAAAGGTTTAAAAGGCCGTTGGGGTTTTGTTTAAGTTTTACTAACGTACAAACATTCGAAACAACATAGCAAATGTAGGCCGTGTGATATGTCATAGGATAGCTCTTTAAAAGTCAAGCATCTATGGTAACGTTAAATGTCAGACAAAACATGAAAGAAATATTTTCTAAGCGCTATCTTATGATTCCTCACACGCGCTATTTTGTCCATGGTGGTTCCAAAGGTGTCACCATCTAACCAAAATCTCAAGAGACTATAAACTCAATAATAAATCACTGCAGGATAAAGCAATAATACATAGGTAGTTGATTAATTATGCAAAGTGTTAAAATTTATTATGGCAGTGGCTGCAACACCGCATTGTAGCCGATTTTGTACGAACTCGAATATTTGGCCTTAAATAAATAATAGTTATGTATGTACCAAGGACACACGGATGTTTATGCCCCGAGGGTAACCTGTTCTCGCCCGAGGGTATAAACATCAAGTAATGCCCGTGGTACATACAAAATTTTATGTCCTACAATTGTTTTGACTTTTGTTCCTCTGTTTGAATCGTTTGAATAACATTAATTAATATTTTGACTTAATCAAGTAATGCGTATCTACAGAGTTGAATAACTATACATACAATTCGGAGTTGAGTGGCAATGCAGACAAATAATTGTCAAACAGAATGACCTTAATCGCTAATAATTGACATTGACGATTTAAAATTCACAATTTGAATGACTAATATTAGGTCTAAATTGTACTAAATGAGTTCTCCAAACCGCGGAGAACACGATTTCTTTTTTGCACTAACTTCAGTGACGATGCATCTTTCAGACCATGACTTGGTGCATGGACGAATAGTAAAGGATTCTAAAAGTGAGTTTGTCCTTTTGAATATTTAACACATAGAAAACAATGATCAACATCAGCAGACAGCCCCCATTTAAAAATATTCGTTAATTCATCAGTCCTCTCCATATACACAAAATCTGGTCGATCTCGGCTTTAACACGCTGGAGTAATTGAACCAAACTCCGGACATGCCAGACGTTTGATAAGGGAGGGAAAGGGGAGAGAAAACCTAAAAGGAAGAAAGGAAACGAGCATTCGATGAATACTGATTTTATTAATAAATTGGTTGAGTATATATAGTAATCGTTATGATAACAAACATACAATTAACAACACAAATTACGCCACTATGCAACTAAAGGTTGTGCTGAATTAGCAAGGTAAAGTTGGTCACATAATTAGTACGGCATAATACTTGCGTATGTGTATCACATTACAACACAATGTCAAGTTTACTATAATTGGAATTTTGGATGAATATTGTTTGTAATCAAAAGAAATATACTTTTGTTTAACTTGAGATTAAACAAGCTGCGGGCTGTAAGACAGAAAATAAATGAACATATATGGAGTAATAGTCACATTGCATTTTTGTTTAATTTGATATTAAACAGTAATCCTTGGTATACAAACGTTCACCGGTGCATTAGTTCACCCGCTTCTAGCACCATCTAGTTTCTGGGTTAGTATCCAGATGACACGTACTGTGCATCACACACCTCACAATGAGCGTCATATTTAGAGGTGCGCCCGTTTTATAGATACATCATACGGTATATAGGGTGGAAAGGGTATCAAAATCACGAGCCATATACCCCCGAGTGACGCGTTACCCCTGCTATCTCCATTACCGACCAGGACAGATACACAGCATTGCTCTCAGCGTTCGGGTTCTTCAAGCTCGCGCGCCCGCCCGCCAACCGAAGGCGAGAATATCGGCTGCGGAAGAAGCAATCGCGTTCACGCTCTACTTGGCCGGTGGTAAGATTTGACGGCGCGAAGGCCAACCACCCCTGCAACCCCTAATCGAATTCCACGTGTGTATGGGTGGGTGGTGGATGTGTAGGTGTATGGGAGAGTGTGGCGGTGTATATGTGTGTATAAACACACACATATCCCCGGAAATTATCGATTTTTAGTCGGGATGAGTCTTGAAGTTAGCACCCCTTGAGCTTGTGAGTTAAAATTAAAATAAAACGTGAATTTCCTTTAAAAAATTCGTCCCTTACGAAGTAAGTTTTTTTAAGTCATAGTTTAGAAAGTTGCACTCTACAAAATTGCAGAGTGAAAGTTAATTTAATTGATCTATTCTAGTGTTTCTGTATTTTTTAAAATAAAAATATATTGAAAAATTTATTTTTCTTTAAATTACACTCATATGCTAAGTATGTCACTAAGTACTAAGTATGTTTATTCTAATATCTTTCAATCTAGCGGTTCATTTCTTTCTATTTCCACAGGATGATTATTAGTTTAATCAAGAGATCTAAAACACTTTTAGAATAAGAATAATTTTATTAAGAATAAGAAGAGGAATCATTTATTATTATTTTTGTTTTCTTAATAATCCAAGTGTTTTTTACTCCTCACACGAATACCAATATTGTTGAATAGAAAATATCCATTACTTTAAACAAGATTACATAAATCTAGGTTTAAAACAGTATTACCTAAAAATTAAGGTTTTGATATTTAATAAAATGTTATTGGTCTGAGATTTCATACTTCGTGTGAAAATACTTTTTACTTAAAACGCGAAAAATAAATTTAATTTAAGAATTGGAATTTGTTGGAGGCATTGAACAATTTGACAAATTGAAAGCACGAAGCTACTTAGGTTAGGAACGATCGGTAGTGACGTCATTGTATGCCGGTCGTTCATTGGTGGACGAGGCATGAGATAACCTAGTCAGTTTCTAGATTAGAACATTTATAAATTGAACATTAGAGAGATTAGTACATACCTAATCCAGTATGGTGATGCGGATTTTAAACATTGTGACTATAAGCGATATCCGTCGAACGAAATAAACCGACTTAATACAGCAACTGCTCGACCTGGCCGATAAAATTATGTCGCATCCTAGCCATTCGTCGTATAGAATTGGCACCCATCCGTCTTTGGTACTACACAAACACAACCACATTAAGATCTCACAATCCAAAACATTCTTGTCGTTGATGAACCAACAAACAGCTGACCACATATGAGCCTGGCTAATGTAAGTAGGTCAATGTCGCCGTAGTCGTCCCGCCAAAGTGGTGGAGTGTTGTCGATTTTCTTTCGGTGAGTAGGGGCGGACTCTGTCTTACTTGATAATGCGTTTATAGCAAAAAAATACCATGATGCGACTACTAATAAAATAACTCGATGATTTTCTATATCATCTTATTTTGTCCGTGTAACGTTGATGTAGTAACAGTTTTAATACCCACTAATAAATTTTTGGATCAATTTCGCCCAACCTCGTCAATTAAAGTGGCTTTTCTGATCATCTTGATGCAAGTTTTGATTTTTTTGGCAAACTCGTGTGCTGCTGCCTAATGTAACTTCACTGCACCAACAAATACACAATTCACAAAACAAGACAGACAGCAATGGCGTGCAATGGTTTGTTGCCAAACCCCATTGGTTTAAAAGCCTTAAAAATTCTAAATGGTAGAACAATATTTACTTGTTGCAACAAATACAAACAGTTTTCGGTGCAAGAATAACTGCAATAATAACTATTTTGAATCAGAAATAATTAGTTTTCAAATAAACTTGCTCAATTTTTGAACGATAATAATATCTCATTCTTCTAGCAAGTATTTCAATAGTTATTTGAGAGAAATATTACTTGTTATAAGAATATGAACTCTTCATTATTTGGAATATAAAAATCTTCATTCAAGGGATTCAAGAATATAATTTCCCTCTGTGTACATTTGACAGTTATTTGTGTAATACTAATGTCATACCAGTGACCGTTAAAAGTTAAAAAATAATACAAAAGCACTACTCATGAAGTTATTTAAACTGCTCAAATAATAACAATACCTTAATTTTAATAGATTTTCCCATCAAATAAACATACATAAGAGGGGAATAGACAATCAAAGCTTCGTTTCATACAGCTACGTTCAACTATTAATTATATTCTATCTCTTTCACAAAACGTTTCCTCCGAATAAATGGCTACAAGGCAGAGGTGACATGTCAGGACGCAGTGGCGCCCATTCTACTGGGAAACTCATTAGTGCCGTTCATCCGAAACAAAAAAAACAACGTTTATTCAACGGGTACAAATGGCATTCGGAAGGGAAATCAGTTTGTCCACTCCTACAGGAAAAAAAGACGAACGACACAACATGGTGATTCAACTTTTTCATTCAGCCAGAGCTAATGAACTGGTAATACATTAAGTATACGTTCTATGTGTCGTAAATTAATTATGTTTAAGCAACTAGCTATGACATTACGATACAAAAGATACAATTTTGTTCAAAGTTTTATTAGGAAAGTAGCTGTTTTGCAAAAAAAAAAAAAACGCAATAACACTTTGTTTAAGCAGTTCTCAAGAAATTAACATATGTTGTCGAATTGATTATATAACACGTTATTTTCTTGAAATTTATTTCTTTTTGAAATCCAAAAGATTTGTTGAATGATATTCAACTTAGACATGAATAAATTGTTCGTTCGTGCGACGGTTTAAAAGAATAAAGTACCAAAACGTAACAATTACAGCATTATCGATTGGTATCAAAATATTATTATGGCTGGGAAGGAAGTAATAAATAATATGGTTAAAGTGGGCCGGCAACAACTCAAGGGATATAATAAGGGGGCGTTATTTACAGCCACCTACGGACGGACACGCATGCATAAATATATTAGTTAACTTGCGCTAATCTGGCACGTTTCCGTAAAATATTGCAAAAACGCACCACAATAACGTTAATTTCAATAATTTATTTCAACAAGCTTTGCTATTATAAACACTTCACACTTTTGAAAATGTGGGAAATTTACCTGTCACGTTTGTTTGTGTAACTTGTTTGTTACGTGTTTTTTTTTTTTAGTTTAGAATATAATGTGTTTATGTTTAATAAGTGGAAACTAACGTATTATTTTTTGTTGCAGGATTTTAACATAACAACAAGGTAAGTTACTTTGTCACCAGGTATCACAAACGTGCTTATTTAAAGGCCGTATTTTTAACTTCTACAAGGTGAAAGTGAATATCTCTATATGTCTATATCTATATACAATCTAGAACATATGGCAGGGATCTCCAAGCTTTTACTTACCGCGATAACAAAGCTACACATCATAAACAAAAGTTTAAATTCTAAAAGTGCAATTTTAACATACTCGTTCTGAGCCTCTAAAACATGGAGTCTTACAAATTATTTTTTATTTTTTTTATTTTTCGGTAGTATTGACAGCTGTGTTTGAAGACTAGTAACTCTAAAACTACTGAACAGAAATAATTTTAGAAAAGTATGTCATACTCCTGAATATTTTTTACATAAATTGTAAGACTGTCAACATTGTTTGCCTCTCGGTGTAAACATGACCGTGAAAGAAGTGAAAAAGTACCAGATTTAAGAAGTTTTATAAAGGTTGCAAACAAGATTTTGATGGAAACCGATATCTCAGTAACGAATGTTAACAGGACAACGCAGTAACCATGCAAATAATCCTTATTTACTGCGGTACACATCTATTGAATTTAATAGTATTCCGCCTATTCGTTCATTTGTAAGTCCGAAATAAACATGAACAATATTTTGCGCTGTTTGGCTTCCCTCGTGTGGGGTTTGGTGCGAGGCAGTCGAACGAGATGCGGTTATAATTAATTGTTGGTACTATCGTGGCCTTATATTAAGTCCCTTCTTTTGACGTCGATTTTCTCGCAGAACTAGGGGCGAAACAAAATGAAAAAACTCTGATGCTGTCCTTGATTAATATGCTACAACGCATAAAAATTAGAAAGCTGTATATGTTGGCGTTTTCCCGATTTTTCCAAGTTAAGAAGAATTGGCGCTCTTTTTGCCCCGTAAATTTTATTCGTTAAACTTTAGCAATTAATTACTCCAGAAATAATCTATAGATTTCAACGAATTAAAAAGTAAAATCACTTGCGGAATGCTAGTTTTCAATGTGCATTTTTGTAAAATCATTGGATTAGTGCTTGACCCACAAAAAGCTATATTATGCAATGCCAGCAATTCCGTTATTAGAAGAGAAAAATAATGAAATATAGACTATAGGCTATCCAATAATTCATAGGTTTACAGTTTATTACATAATCATTGTTTATCTTGCATTTTTCATCCAAAAGATCGTGCTGAAACTCCGCGTGAATTCCGACGCTCTACGGTCTTTGCGGTGCTGCGGGGAAGAGAGGCGTTAGCGGTGCTGTCATGTCGGAGAGATCCGACACATCTGAGAGAACCGGGGCAGCTTATTATCAATACACAAAAAGAACGATAACTTGTCAAGGTAGTAATTTTAAGTAACAATTAAATTCTTAATTTTTGCATAATTTTGATTATAATATGTGACCAGGTACGAGAGAAATCTCTTCTATCGATTGGCGTTTATGTTTTCTGCAGTTTTATACAATAAGGTTGTAAACAAGATTTTGATGGAAGCGGATAGATCTAATAATATGGAGTTAGCAGATTTTCCGATTAGTGGTGAATACTAAATTAAGTTTGCTTGATAAACCCAAAGAATATTTAAAAAGTATTCCCGATTTTGTTATATAAATATTCAAACTATTATAACAGTTTCAACAGTTTATTTATTAATAATCTTTAAATACATGCACAAACAATATAAAATAAATAGAACTCTTGATACATTACAAACGTCAGCTCGGGGCGTATAAAACTTAGAAATATCAAAAAACTTTTACTAATTTAACATTGTAAATTTGTAGACACATAGATTATTTTGCAGATAGTTCATTAATTTTAAATGCTAATCCCGAAACCTGATTTAAATTGCCAAGAATTTCCATGGGACTTCCAAATGCCTGTTCGTGGTTCTGTTATCTTATTGACTCATTTTGCCATTATTTTTTAATTCGGTAATCTGTCGCCGGATATCCAAATTTCTTTGGCGAGGCATAATCGCCGTGTCGTTATATGTATTGTGTCCGTAAACACTGTTCTCCTAGTAACTAATGGACGTGCGATCCGCCACTACTTGCAGCGTCGCTGTCGATCCCTTCCCCCGCTCACCCGAAAGACCGAAGAGCGCCGCGTCAATTGCAGCAATCATGAGATGCTTCCACTCGATCTTTTGTAGGGAAAATGCAAGATAAACAATGAATAAGCTTTAAACCTATGAATTAGTGGGTAGCCTATACTCTATAGTTCATAATTCTAGCTCTTCTAATAAAGGAATTGCTGGCATTGCATAATATAGCTTTTTGTGGGATATTTTGACTGGAGATTCTTTTGCCCGGATTCGTGTTCAGCGCGATTCTATCCAAAACGCATTTTTATATTCCATTCACATATTCCATGTTCCTAGAGAATTCAAGGCCGTACAATTTTCCTGTTGTCGTTTTCCCATAGAAGTTTAAACAATTTAAAATTTGATTTTATAAAGGAAGACATTTCTATAAATTAACAAATATAGACAAGAATAATCTGCAATTGCCTGAAAAGCTGTAAAGAGTTATTATAAAGTAAAGCTTGATTTCAAAACTTAAATTGCAGATGTAACATCCAATACCAGATATTTAAGTTATTTGGTTGCATATAAAAGCATCTCTCCTTTTTAAGGTCTTCAGATTTAAGTAAGTTTTACCCTGACAAAATTATTGTTTTGAGCATTATATTTTCGATGGATAGGCAATTTTCCACGATGTTTGACCTCATATTGTAATTAGATGTAAAGTAAGTTATCCATTAGGAACACCACCAAAGCTGGTTTCTGAGATGACACCGCAAAATCCACGTTTAAACGGCAGCGAGCTTATCAGTGGCCTCGATGATCGATAAACTGGATTTTCGAAACGTCTCTCTAATGATACACATTATGCATTATTCATAGTGCCCGGCGCTGATCATTTATGGGGGTAGGGAACGCACCCCGGTTTCCCCTGCTAACATTCCCGAGACAAATACAGGTTGTTGTTGTCATACATCGAAAATTGATGCAATTTTTACGACTGCTTCAACGTCGCCTTTTTATTATCTCGGTTATAAATTGGGAGAAAGGGTATTCTTTATGGCCTAATCTTGTGGATTATTGCTGGCTTCGGCTGAGATCTCCAGACGGAATATGGGGGATGTAATTGGTAGTAAGGAGAAACAATCGCTAACAAGCTATTTTACTCGTATGAAGAGTTATAATAAGGGATTCATTGATTTGCTTAATTTGCAATTCGTTATTCTGACGATTTCTGATTTTCCCTGTGTTTAGAATCTTCATATTCTTAATTTCTGCCATGGATTGGAGAAGTTGTATGCATCGAGGGTGTTTGACTTTACTGAAAAGTGCTAAAATATGTACAATGAAATAGTGTGGTTGTGGTTTAGCTACTTTAATTACTTTTTTATCTTTATCTGTATTCTGATATAGGATATATGAGAAAACAAAAACAATTTAGAATGACGGTACTAACTATGTCATCCAAACAAAAATATTTTTTAACGACAGTTTTAGTAGTTATTCATTGCCAAGTTAACATTTCTAAAATGCGTTTTGATTACAAAAGTTTTACAGTGCAAGGTTATTATACAAAATTCTATAAGGCATGTGGGTATTGTTGGCATTTTGCAGATTTTCAATTACTTAGTAATAAATTGAAATTGAACAAAAATGCTTTATGAATGAAAGTAAATTTTGTTTTGATATCTAGTAACTTTTATGAACTAATTTTCAAACCAATTTTGATTTTTTTAAATAAATAACCAACAACCACGACCTGCCTTGGTAATTTTGAAAAAGAAATTACGAGCATTTTGTTTTTGAACTGGTTCCAATATCAGAATGTGGTTTGAATGAATATACACAGTTAATAAAAAAAATACAATTTAGCGTGTTTCATCAACGTTAACAGTTTTTATTTTTATTTCCTCGATAATTTCTCCACAGGGTTTACAGCAAAATTCCTTCCTTTCAAGGCTTTCAAAGGCGCGCGATAGTTTTGATAAATTAATGTGCGTGCTGAAAACATAATCAAAATCGGTTAAATGCGCAATATATAAAATAAAACGTGTATTGTTGTAAGCATTTGATAAAACACCATTTACCAATACAAAATATATTCGCCGAACACAAAAATTAATTGAGCAATGCAAAAAATGACTAACCTATGAATTAAAAATAAATAAATGTCCAAAAATTTTATATAAATGTGCTGTAGAATAAATACTGGTACAATTATATATTTTTACGGTCTATTTATAACATATTTGCACGCTTAAATAAATAAATGTGCAATACAATTGTTACTCTATAAAAATAATGAGCAGCTAAATATTTCTTTTTCATTGAAGACAATATATTACAATAGATTAAATAAATCAGCATTTGAAAATAATATAAGCCCTTTCAATAATCTAAATTGTACCATGAAAAAATTACAATGGACCCTAGAAAGAATATAATGTGCATTAAGTTCTGCAACCCGTAGTGCACATATTTCGAAGTCTTATTTTTTTGCTCTATGGTTTTCTTGTCGGCTGACCACTAATTTCACTTTGGTAAGTGATAAAAATTAGTTTAGGGTGAGAAAATCGATGTTGTAAAAATGAAAATGGCACACAACAACACACACACAAGAAAATATAGCATATACAATAATAATCACAATATTAATAACAATATTAATAATAAATTGTTTGGTAAATAAAAGGCATTATTTTGTAGATAACTAGCAATCAAACTGCCTTATAAGTCATTATATTGTAGATAACCACCAATCGCTGATGCTTTTCCTGATTTAGTAGCAGTAATTCATTATTAAAATG
Organism: Melinopterus prodromus; assembly: GCA_964023965.1. Lineage (NCBI taxonomy): Eukaryota > Metazoa > Arthropoda > Insecta > Coleoptera > Scarabaeidae > Melinopterus > Melinopterus prodromus. The sequence continues at coordinate 58,928,045 of OZ030394.1, forward strand.
AAAACAGGGACTACAATAAAAATACCTCCCAGGCAAAGAACAAACAACAGTGCACTTGTCGACTTAGGAGTAGTGGGGTACGTTCACTCAAGTAGGGTAATTTAAGCCGCAAATAACGGTAATTAAAAATCGGTAAATTACCATTAATTACGTTAATTAATTTGGTAATTTACGGGGTAAATTACGCTTTTACATCCTTGTTTATTTTTATGATTTAATTCAAAAGTTATACATTTTAAGGGACAATAAGCATAAAGTATTGTGTATTATTAAATGTTTTATGTAACTCATCATATTTATTTAATGCACAATATCTATTATTTTTATGCACAAATTATTAAATCTAATGCACAAAGTATTTATTTTAATGCACGTATCCATTTAAATAATGCACCAGTAAATCGCACCCAAATAAATCAGATATTGTGATAAATTAAAATCCAAAATATTGGGAGTTCACACGGTTTTGTAACAGACTACTTGGGAACCTGACCAAGTTACCTAATTACCACCTGAGTCTCAAAGTAAGGCAACAAAACATGTTGTTGATTGCTCCGGTATAATAAGTTCTATGAAGTTATTATTCAAAATTGCATAGGGGGCTGATAATCGTGATAAATTTTGTTTGCGATATGTTAAAAATAAGCATTTTATTCATAGAGTTCATCCTGTATAAGTTTGAAGTGTTCCTCACATACGCAAATCTAAAATTTCATAAATCCATTAGGTCTCCAATGTTTACCATAAGAACTCAACAGGTATTCATAAAATTAATTCTTCTGTTAAGTACTCCATTCGCTCTAGTAAAAAAAAGTAAGAAACCCTGTAGGTACTATTATTACCATTCTCACGTTTGCCATCCACTCTCCTGTCTTATTTCCAGCAAAAAGGTACAGGCCGCACCCAATTTCAGGTAGTCGTAAAAACGGGCAGGGCTTGGCACTTTATATCCCCCGGTATAGAAATCTGGCGGAATGACAATAAAGAAGGCAGAAATTGGGGAAAGAAGTGCGCCAGTATGGCCAACCGGAGAATACCGAAGCTGTACACAGAGAGACCTTCGCTACGAACACCGATAAATTTCACACGGTATAATTTTGGGGAGAGAGAGAGAGAGAGAGAGGCAGCTCCCCAAAGGACTGTGTTTAATTCATGACCGACCTCCAAGATATGTATTATTGCGAATGGTCGACGTATTCCACTGTCAAGAATCTATAATAACTCACTTCCGGTACAATACAGGACAAACGGGCCTGGTTTAACTACTTGGGAGGATGTATGTGTGATTTTACCAATTAAGTTGTATACGAATTTGAGGATTTCATTATTAACTTTCAACTTTCCGATGTAACTGATTTCAGATTATTCCAACCATACGAAATTAAATATAAATATACAAGTATTAACAAAAGGAAATGTTAATATTGAATACTCCTGAATTATGGAGCCTGAAAAATCGCGGCTGCTGGTATTTTATGAGTTTAATAATACTGAAATAATAATAAAGATTGTATCATACTCTGGAATATTGTTACGTAGCTTGTGATTGGGAGTGGTCCAGGCCTGGGTGGATGTAAATAAAACTCACACTGGGCTTTTACATACTGTATATATTGTTCAATACAGTTCAACAAAACAGCTGACAAGTCCGGCCACGGTCTCTTGTACGGGTGTCGGATGTCTAAAATACAATCCTCCTTGATATTCCGTTATGCTGCTGCTTATATAAATTGTCCAAATACGTCACTACCATTATGTAGGTTACCAAACTTGTTCACTTGATTTTTGTGCAAACGCGGCGTCTGGAACTTGCAATTCCCAAGTATTTAGCAATTCGGGTCATTGGCTTTGCTCTTTTATAAATTTATTCGAACATAATGATAAACTCGTTTTAATCTACTTCGCAACCATATAGTTCTAACGCATTGGACTTCCTGCAGTGTGGGAACCACTGTTTGCTCTAATAAAATTTACAATGCCATAGAATATCGAAACTCATCATTTTCAGGTCCAGATCGCAAGAGGGCAACTGTATTGCACTTATTTTTCTTATAAGACCATTTTATACCTACCCTCACCAATTTGGGTTTAGAGAAAAACATTCCACTATAGATCAAGTCCATAGAATAACATATCATAGAGAAACTATTAGAAGAAGACCTTATTTGCTCAACAATCTTTCTTGATGTGACACAAGCTTTTGATAAGGTTTGGCATGAAGGATTGATACACAAACTAAAGTGTATGCTACCTTTACAATATGTCGAGCTGCTAACATCCATGTATCTGATAGACTATTCAGAATAAACCAGATCGATGAATACTCGGAACTAAAAGAAGTAAAAGCTGGTGTACCCCAGGATAGTGTGTTGGGACCAATTCTCTATCGACTATATACAAGTGACCTACCACAGCTGGGAAATGTAACAGTCGCCACATTCGCAGATGACACGGCTCTAATGGCAGTGGGATCAGCTATTGGAGAATCTACAAGGAATCTTCAACAAGCTAGCAATAAAATATGTAAATGGACCTGGAAATATATAAATGTTTGCCGTGTTACCATTTTATATACTTAAGAAATCTAATGTAAAGATGTTTAATATTTGAAACAGTGATAGAAACACTGTTGCTTATTTTATTTTCCAAATTAACGGAATTAACGGTAAATCCTCTACAAGAAATCCTTTTTTGTCCAAATTTGATTATCTTTCTGTCTTACAACCTTTCAGCATTATACGTGCTATCTGGACAACCCCATTAAAAAGAAATAAAGCTCGCATGATGCTATCACGGCGAAAGAAGAAGAAACTTAATCAACTAATTCCCTTTGTATCCTTAACGATAGACCTCACGCAGTTCAACAATAGACTTAATTACATTCAGGATAATTGCCAAGCTGGGTGGTCTTCAGCTTGGTGTCAGCGGGGTGTCGTAGCGTAGGGGAGGGGTGGGATTTTGGGAGGGCGGTTTGGAGGGTAGAAGTGCCAACGGAGACGTCACTTATTTAACTAATCGGGACATTTCTCCAGCCGCGACGGTAGCAGGCAGTTACTGCATCGAGTCGCTTACAAATTGAGTGAGTGTCGTCTAGCGCTTGTTAGCGATTGTCTCTTGTTACTATCAATTACGTCGCCCCGATGGGACTGTCCGTGTTGGGGATTTTCGCTGATACCAGCAATAATAATTTATATCCGATTGTTCGAAAATAAACTAAACTTGAAATCATCATCATTTTGAAATTTTGTTTTAAATTAACTGATTATATGTGAATAAAATTTCAGTTAGAGTTGAAGTTAAAGTATAAAGTTTTAGATTTTATTTGAGACTAGGACTGTATTTTTAACAGTTTGGCTTACATGATTGAAAACCTGAAGTGATAGGAAACTAACATAGAACTAACATAGAAAATCAAAAAAAGAGACAAAAATATGCTCGGTTTAAAAAAAGACAGGTTAGTTGTTATTACAAGACAAGCGAATCGGTTGTAAACAAAGCAAAAATTTTATTGAATATTTGCGGTCAATTTGTGAAATCAATTATACTTTAGAAAATAAACTGCTTCCGGGTTATGCCGTGTGTCAAGATTTGTTAATGCTGACGTTTCGCGAACCATGTTGCTCGCTTCTTCAAAGCTAATTGAATACTCATTTAAAAATATTACTCTACTGCAAGATTTAGGTCTCCTGCACTTGGCATGAAATGAGCAATTTTAACAATAGAAGCATTTTTTTGTATTCCATGTAAAGTAACTGGTAACAAAATCTAACAATTATATCTTTTCTTTAATAAGATCTAAAAGAAATAAAGAAATCAAAAATATTTTTTTTGCAATAGAGCTCTTTATTTAAGTGTAGATTGTAGTTGCTGGACCAACAACATGCCATTATATAAAAAATAACAATGTTAAATTTGACAAATATACAATTGACATTATATAAACATGATAAAAAGTTGTCTTTATGGACCCATGTATACCGCCAATAAATTTTGCCCAATTGAAAGTAATCTAGGTTTTCAGCAAGGGGTCTAAATTTTTTTTTACATTTTTGTTGAGGTCATGTTGGACACTTAAAAAAAAAACAATACCAACATGTGGCGAAGAAATATTTAAATTTGTAAATATTCCATTTTTTACTTCTTTTATTTTCTTATATTTATACAAAATGATGTAATTATTGTTGTACAAACATATATTATATGAACATTCTCTGTAAAATACCTAACTAATTTAATTTTTAGCCTCAATCATATGTTTTACATAAGTACTTATTTCCTTATCACTAAACTGATAATTTTAGCTTTTATTTGGACAATAGTGATGTTACAATAAAGTATGTCTACAATTTAATAGAGGTTTGTTTATTTGTTTTACTAGTTATCATATCATAGTAACTAAATAGTAAAAGAAAATGGTATTTAAAAATACTTATTATACGTATATTATAGACTCTCCAATTTATCTACAATGTTATTAATCTACAATACCAATCTCTATAAGTAGTGACCAACCAAGCAGT